>JARQOD010000002.1:185207491-185259055 GCA_033576555.1 Oophaga sylvatica | reverse complement strand
GAAGAACAAAGACCACCTAGCTTGACAGGGGTAAAGTCTCTGAGCAGACTGCAGATAAGCCAGATTCTTGTGGTCAGTGTAAATTACCACAAGATGCAACACTCCTTCCAGCAAGTACCACCACTCCTCCAGAGCCAGCTTGATCACGAGCAGTTCTCTATCACCAATAGAGTATTTACGTTCTGGTGAAGAGAAGAGTTTAGAGAAAAAGCCGCAGGATGCCATGCGACCGCATGAAGACATCTGAGTGAGGACGGCTCCGGCCCCTGTGGAAGATGCATCCACCTCCAGGAAGAACTGTTTATTATGGTTTGGGCGATGCAGCATCAGAACCGAGGATAATGCCTGCTGAGAGATACAAAGGCTTCTTCTACTTCAGGAGTCCATGATTGGCTCCTTTGCAGGCCAGGGCAGAAATAGGAGCAGTCCGGTAAAAAAATGCAAAATAAATTGGCGATAATAATTTGCAAATCCGAGAAACTGCTGGATAGCCTTAAGACCATCTGGACGGGGCCACTTCATGACAGCAGATACCTTCTCGGGATCCATCTTCAGACCAGTATCAGAAACTATGTACCCCAGAAATGGAAGGGAGAACTGTTATAAGACACACTTTTCATATTTGGCATATAGACGGTTAGTTCTTGACCTTAGTAGAACCAGATGAACGTCCCTCCTGTATGTTGGCAGATCAGGAGAGAATACCAAGATATCGTCCAGGTATACTACCACACACATATAGAGCAGGTCATGGAAGATGCTGATCACCAGTTTTTGGAAGATGGCTGGAGCATTAAAGAGTCCAAACTGCATAACAAGATACTCATAATGGCCATAGCGGGTGTTGAAAGCCGTGTTCCACTCACCTCCCTGGCGAATTCGAACCAGGTTGTATGCCCTTCGAAGGTCAAGCTTCGTGAAGACTGTGGAACCCTTCAGGCGATCAATGAGTGGAACAGGCTGCCACGAGAGGTGGTGAATTCTCCCTCAATGGAAGTCTTCAAACAGATTCTAGACAGACATCTGTCTGGGATGATTTACCAGTCTAAATATTTTTCTATCTACTGGCTAACACGGTACGAAGATACACATCTTTCCTATATGGGATGATTTAGTGAATCCTGCTTTGAGCAGGGGTTGGACCAGATCACCCAGGAGGTCCCTTTCAACTCTACCATTCTATGATTCTATGATTCTTTGTAGGTGGAAAAACAAAATCAGCAGTGTATCAAATACTTATTTTCCCCACTGTACCAATATTAGGTCACAATACTAATGCACTACATGATGATGAAGGAACCAACATGATGCACTACACGTATTTGTATGTGTAAAAGCTTATCCATGTGCATTTAAAATAATAGGCAACCCATCCCCCGCATGAATGATAAGTGTGAGAGTGGTTGTTTTATTAGTATTTTGCCCCCTCTGCCAAATGTGACCAGGTATTTGTAAGTGTGGCTGCTTTTTTCTCTAATGTTTTTTGGATTTGATGTTCTTTTAAGCAAATTGCTTTTAATTTTAGTTTAGGTACTCCCTAGACAATGTGAACCCTTAACAAGGTTGCAAGCTTACATATTTTGGCCTAAATATCAGCTAATATCAACTAATAATCAACTACAGGCCCTGTACTTTTTGTGGGTAGAAATTGGGTGTTTGCCCTTGTGCGACACACATTTCAATAATACCACTTATAGTTGGTCATGGAATATTTATGTTAGTCTAACTTTGTGAAGCAAACCAACTAAGCCCCATGTCAGGATGGGTACATGGTGCCGGGCATTGGTGCAGCTGCAGGATAGCACAAGGGGAGCAAGGACGTGATACACTCATGGGTCTTGAGAGCAAGAGGACAGATGCAATGAAATGAGCAAGGAAAAATGCAGGTTAGCAGGAGGTTGAGAAAACGAAACAAGAGTCTTGAAACACAACCTGAAGACACCGGTGTGACTATCAGTGAGCCTTAAATACATATAGGGAGGTGATGTCATAGATTCACACTGGGCAACTTGCAAAAGCTGACGTGGACCACAATAGAGGACAGGGGAGCCAGGAGAAGGAAGTTAGGATCGGAATATTTGAGACAGGTGTGTAACAATTTAGAATGAAAGAAATTTCACAAACTGAATTTTCACATTGGTGGCATCCTATTACAGTAACATACTTGAATTGGAGCTCTTTAGAACAAGCCATTCTTTCATACATCTTAGTACAGGCAGACTGCGTGGCTCGGGACTTGAAGCTCATGGGCCCCAATCCAAAAGCTCCATTGTGTTGCCAAATTTTTGTGAGTCTTTAATAGCATTGGTCTTCATATGGGCAAAAGAGACTTTTTTGCTCCCTAGGCTCCAGGGCCTGGGTGCGATTGCAACCTCTACACCTACTGTAATTATGCTCCTGTTTGTGATAGTGAGAATAAAAAGAAAACTGAATTCCATGAATAATAAGGTGTTTCCAGATATTTGTGTCCAAATTCTATATTAAAGTTTGTTATATACAGGAGTCTACAATTTTTTTTAATGTTCACAAGCAGTAGACTCCTGGAGTTCGTTTTCTAAAAGTTCTCATCTGCAGCTTTGATTCCTATTCTCGTCAATGACTTTTACTTAAAAAGTTTAGCTGCTTTTCTGTATTGTTCTGGAGCAGTTCCGAAATGTATAATGCTTAGAATTTATAGACAAGGAGACATTCTTGAAGTATAAAACCCTGCTTCTCTTTTGAATTACGGAGTGAGGCTGAGTTGCATAGCAACTGCCTTAGGCAACTCTAGCCAGACAAATGTTTTCCCTGAATGAAAAGAACTTTAAAGAACTAAACTTGATCAAAGGCTATGATAGGAAATCGCATCTCCTATAATGCTTATCAATGCTTCAGAGTGATCTATTTTCAATATGCAGGGTCCACTTAAGCAGATCTGCAATTCTGTTGCAGTTGTTCAAGTTGTATAATGTAAAGTACTGCCACACTAAACAATCCCGCTAGCGATCACAATAACGACGCATACTAATGCGATCGCTAGCGGGATTGTTTCTATATCGCTAAATGCGGCCACATTTAGCGATATAGTTAACGACGGTATCGCCGTTAGCGATCTTCTTAACGACTTTAGCGGTACAAAAGTACCGCTAAATCGCTAAGAAAAGGTGCCACACAGCGATAAGATACTTACCCAGCGGGAGCGCCAGCGATGAAATAGGTCCGAGCGATTCAGCGACGAGCGAGATCACAGCAGGAAGCTCGTCGCTGGAAGCTGCCGCACTGAACAATATCGCTAACGGGATCGCTAAATAGTGACGTTTTTAGCGATCCCGTTAGCGATATTGTTTAGTGTGGCATACCCTTAAATCACATAATAGGTTACAAAACAAATTCTGTACACTTTAGGAAAAGTTCCTAAATATAAATTTTGCCAGCACGTTGAAATTCTGAAAAGCAAACCTTCTCTCATATACAGCAGAAAAATGATTTCACATTGAAATTGCAACACCAGGAAGGAAAAGTGATTAATAGAAATCACACACTGACATGTTAACGATATGCTCACAATGAAAAAATAGAAACAAAATTTTCAAAACATCTCGATTTTTTCAGCTTCAAGTATGAGCACCAAGCACAGAAATACAGTGAAGGAAATAATTATTTGATCCCTTGCTGATTTTGTAAGTTTGCCCACTGAAAAAAACATGAACAGTCAAGAATTTTTAGGGTAGGTTAATTTTAACATTGAGAGATAGAATATCAAAAATAAAATCCAGAAAATCACATCGTATAAATTATATAAATTTATTTGCATTGTGCAGTGAGAAATAAATATTTGATCCCCTAACAAACATTAAGCATTATGGCTCCTACAGACCATTTAGATGCTCCTAATCAACTCGTTACCTGCATTAAAGACAGCTGTCTTACATAGTCACCTTTATACTGTAGCGCAAAAGTGTTAGAATACCTGTAATGAAGGCTAGTGGAGTTTGGCTATTGTACATTATGCCATCCCACACATTAATCCTGTAAGTAGGACCAGTGTGACAATTCCTCATGAAGACCTCATCATGGTTTTCTTCATGTGATCTCTAAATGAAGATCAGAGGCTGGAATAGAGCAATGTCAGCTGGAATGGAAGTCTATCCTTTTCTGTGATGAGTCCTACTTTTATCTTGGATGCAATCATAGTCGGAGATTTGTCTGGAGACCACTTTCAAAGGACAAATAAGGTTATAATTAAGCCTTAACTGTAGAAAAAAAGACATGGACTACACATCCAAACATGGGCGTACCCACCGTGGGGCAGGGGAGGCAGCTGTCCCTCCCTAGAAGCAGGGGCACACAATAAAAGAGAGCGGAGAGAGCAGCACAATGCCGGCTCCCACTGCCACAGGTTACAGTGCCTGTCTGTGTGCGCAGTGCACGGAGCTGCTGTCTCACCAGAGGAGCTTCTTCCTGTCTGCAGCAGCTGTAGTTTCACTTTCTGCCCTGCAGGCTCTGGTTGTCTCAGCCACACTGGGTCCTAGTGCCCTCTGTGTGCATACACCGGACACTTCCTACTCCTGCCTCAGCCACTGCCTGCAAGCTTCATGGTAAGAGGGGATGGAATTTATTAAATTCATTCTGCTCAGGCATGTCATAGTCACTGTGGGGGACTGTGAGAGGATGGGGGTACAGTGGGGGAGGGGTACAGGGCACTGGGGTGAATGTAAGAGGATGGGGTATTGTGGGGGCTAGGGCACTGGGGGGGTTAATGTGAGAGGATGGGGTATTGTGGGGGCTAGGGCACTGGGGGGGTTAATGTGAGAGGATGGGGGTATTTTGGGGGAGGGGTACAGGGCACTGGGGTGAAAATAAGAGGATGGGGGTATTGTGAGGGCTAGGGCACGGGGGGTTAATGTGAGAGGATGGGGGTATTGTGGGGGAGGGGTACAGGGCACTGGGGTGAATGTAAAAGGATGGGGGTATTGTGGGGGCTAGGGCACTGGGGGTTAATGTGAGAGGATGGGGGTATTGTGGGGGGAGGGGTACAGGGCACTGGGGTGAATGTAAGAGTATGGGGTATTCTGGGGGCTAATGCACTGGGGGGTTAATGTGAGAGGATGGGGTATTGTGGGGGATAGGGCACTGGGGGGGTTAATGTGAGAGAATAGGGGTATTGTGGGGGCTGAAGTGGGGGTGGGGAAACAGGGCACAGAGAGTAAATGTGAGAGGATGGGGTATTGTGGGGAGGGGATACAGGGCACTGGTTGGTGAATGTGAGAGGATGGGGATATTGTGGGGGCTGGCGCACAGGGGTTGATGTGAGAGGATGGGGTATTGTGAGGGAGGGTGGACAGGTCACTGGGGTTGAATGTAAGAGGATGGGGGTATTGTGGGGCTAGGGCACTGGGGGTTTACTGTGAGAGGATGAGGGTATTGTGGGGACTGAAGTGGGGAGGGGCAACAGAGCACTGAGGGGTGCATGTGAGAGGATGGGGGTATTGTGGGGTCAGTGGGACAGAACACTAAGGGGTGCATGTGAGACGATGGGCTGTTGAGGTGTGGGTGGGGGACAGGGGAGGTAGGGGGCTTTTTTTTTTACTTGTGAGCTCGTTAATACTTTAATAATAGATTAATATTTCAGTATTATTATAACAAGGGCATAGACAGACGGCTGTATAACTCATGCGAGGATCGCAATGCAATCCTCGGACTTGCTGGTACCGCTCCTGACATGAGCTCGACTGCCATGTATAATATATGGTATATACAGCATAGTGTCGCATACACTGCTGTATTATACAATATACAACAGTTCTAATGCTCCATACCTAATATGCAGGATAATGTACAGTGTATATGATGTAACCTGTATAAGATGCGACATTGGCTTGCCCCCCCTAGTTTTGATCCTGGGTGCGCCCATGCATCCAAACCTTATGCAGTGCTCTATTGTAGATTGAAAAAATGTACAAAATGGAAAACAAGGCCAAAGTTCTTAGTTAACATTCTGATCAGACTATACGAAGCCCACTGCCATGTCAAGGCAAACCTCTTAGTGGGTCTGTAACCTTTAAGGAGCAGCACTGTGCAGCTGTAGGAGGTGTACAGAAGCCAGTTTATGCCCCACTCGTCTTGCACATGTTCCTATGTTCAAAGCTGATGTACCTCATATGTTTATAATGTTGTTATACTGTGTAATGTTTTGTGTATATATATATATATATATATGTTTATGTGATGAGGAGATATAGGGAAAGTGTAGGACTTAGACCAGTAGAGGGAGCACAATAGAATAGAATACAATAGTATAAGATATGAATTAGTTAGACCAATAAGATTAGGCTAATTAGGAGAGGCCAAGAGAGAGTAGTTTTGGGGAGCTTCCTGGAGTTAGTCAATAGAGTATGATCTGGGGCAAGGACAGGACAGTCGTGTTCAGAAACTTTTAAGGTACTGCCACACTAAACAATCCCGCTAGCGATCACAATAACGACGCATACTAATGCGATCGCTAGCGGGATTGTTTCTATATCGCTAAGTGCGGCCACATTTAGCGATATAGTTAACGACGCTATCGCCGTTAGCGATCTTCTTAACGACTTTAGCGGTACAAAAGTACCGCTAAATCGCTAAGAAAAGGTGCCACACTAGCGATATATACTTACCCAGCGGGAGCGCCGACGATAAAATAGGGTCCGGAGCGATTCCAGCGACAAGCGAGATCACAGCAGGAAGCTCGTCGCTGGAAGCTGCCGCACTGAACAACATCGCTAACGGGATCGCTAAATAGTGACGTTTTTTAGCGATCCCGTTAGCGATATTGTTCAGTGTGGCATACCCTTTAAGCCAAGGAGCCCAGCAGTCCACGGCCTCAGAGCTGACAGTCACACGTAGTGGAGGAATATCTGGGCAGTTTAACAATGGTAGCAGCTAATTTTGTGGGAACTACCCTTAATGTCCAAGACCTACGGCCTGGTAAGGAATGGAAGGACCATCATTCAACTTCGCCATTGGAGAGGGAAGCAGGTGAGGAACTCCTGAAGCGGGTTAGTTTGTCCTCTCAGAAAGCTGTGGCACCAGCGGACCCAGTGGATATTCATGAAGGAGAAAGGGACAGTACAGGGAACGGAATGGTGCCATTCTGTGGAGAACCTTGTGATGTTTCTGTGACTAAACTGGACGAGCTGAGTAAAAGTGTTGTGTTGAAAATGGACTTGGACTCTGACTGTCATTGTGTGGTGCTTAAAAGAAGGAATCCCCAGCAGCCTGGAGTGGAACCTAATTTATAAGTAAGTGGACCACCAGGTGCACAACAGAAGGGACATTGTGTTTATGTGACAGAGGACATGGTGCGCCAGAGCAGCCACCGTTAGCCATGACTACAGCCCTGGCCCCCGTTTCACAGCGACCAGAGTTGAAGCTAAACTTTTTCAGAAGGGGAAGCAAACCAGATTCTCCAAAGCACCCATGCTGCAAGGCAACGCATGCACAAAGGTCACACCACAGGCACAGTAACACAACAATGACCGTCACATAGCACTGACATCTAGAAAAAGAGCTAAAAACCTCTGATTCGGTAACACTTCAGCACTCGTCACCCATTGCACCACACCTTTTTTGCCGTACCCATTTTGCTGGAACTAAATTTTTTTTGCTCCAACAAAGTGGAGCCAGTGGCGCGCATTCACAGTAGCATCTATCGGCAAGCAAAAACAGATTAAACAAGAACCACAAGATGAATTTCTTTAATCCAGGTATTATTTTAATCAGTGTAACAGTGCCAACCTGACAATGCCTGTAGTTTACCTAGCAAAATGCCTGATAACAGGTTCGCTTTAATCATATAGAAGATGGGATTAATAGTTATGCTCCTGGATTCAATCCCTTGAGCTTGTTCTGTGGTTGGAATCTCTTTCTGCTGAGCCATAGGAAGCACGCCTTTTCTCAGAGTGTTTGAGTCCTGCTATTCTGGCTGCAGTCTGTCTAGCTTAACACAGGTGTTTTCATTTGTCTGCCTATAATCTTTTGGGTGCAGCTTTATATTATGTCCCCTGCTGGCATTTCCTGCTGGTGATGGATTAATTTGGATGTTCTGATGATTGAGCCAATCTGTGAGATTCCAGCTAAGGGATTTTGCTTTGCTGTTTCTTTGCTATGCTTGCACCTATCTTCTGTTTATCATTAGAAGGTAGGCAGCATATTTGTTAACCATGCTTGCTTTATTCTTTGTTTAGAATTTCATTATTTACTTAATTATTTACTTAAACTCACTCTGAGATCTTTTCCTTGTTCAGCACATTTCTCCTCTTGTAGGTAATTCACACTCTGCTCTGCCCTTCAGTTCTTCAGGAGGAACGTGAAGCAACTCAATGGCTGTTTAGGTCCGATTTGCTATATCCTAGTTTGGCGTGAGGGCTACCTCTCTACCCGCAGGTACTACTAGAGACTGCAAAGTCAGGATATCTAGTCTGTACAGGAACAGGCAGGGTCAGTTGCAGTTTTTAGTGTATCACTGTAAGGTTCTTTGTCTCTGTTGACATGTTCCTTGAAACTCAGTTTTCCGTCGGCCATTTTGCTTTCTGTCTTTCTGCAGCTCTTGCCCTCAGTTAATATGGAGTTTCCAGTTTTCATGTTCCCGCCCTGATTCTTCCCTCTTGCTTCTTAAGCAGTCTCAGCTGAACAATCAGTGCTCCTGAATCAAGCCTCAGTCAGTCTGTGACCTGACTCCTGGAAACCTTGGACTTGTACTCCAGCTATTCCCTACTGAGGAACCTTGGAACAATTTTGGACTCTGGAAACCTGCTGTTTGGTGAATCCATGTTTGCAGAGGAATTACGGTACAGAGAAGAGATCCTGAACCTGCTTTGGAGATTTATTGTAGTGCTTGAAGTTACTCTGGTCTGCTGTGTCTCCTGTCGCTGTTCCTGCAAACTGTGTGAACTTTTCAGCATGCTTGTATGAAGTAATACAAGTAATTTCATTTCAACCTATGTCTCCTGTGTTTTCCTCGCACCCAAGCACAAGACGCTATAGGAACTGTACACTATACATGACAATCACTTATATTCACCAGTGAGTTGCTACACAGGTATAACATTATTGTCATGATCCAGGACGGGTTTTCTCTTTGTCCCATCCCACAGGGGTTAATTGTATTGGCCTCTCTCTGGCAGAGGGCAGCTATTTAGTTGCTAATTGACCTAGGTCTGGTTTTAGTTGTACTCCTGCCCTTGACTGAGTTAGTTGACCTCCTGCATGCCTGTGCCTTGTGTCTGATATCTTGTTGCTTGTTTGGTTATGACCCAATCCGTCTCTTCATTGTGAGTTTGTCTACTGTCTTGGTACGGTGTATTTGCCCATTCTGGTTTTCTGATCCCATGGCTACATCCTGAGTACCCTCTGCCTGCTTCTCTTGTACTGCACCGCTCTCTCTGTATATGACCCCTTGGCTAAATCCTGACTATCCGTTCTGTCTAATCCCATGGTAACTTTGTCCTGTAGTTACCCTTCTAGGAGTTTTCCTTCTGGTCCTAGCTCTCGAGCTTAGGCCAAGCCCCCAGGAGTCGGGTGCTTCAGGTCCTATTTGGCCTGAAACAATCTCTCCGCAGGAGAGAACTTCTTAGAGAAAAAGGCACAGAGTCTCAAATTAGTCAAAGTGGCAGGTCCCTGGGACAACTTCGCCCCCATCCCCACCTCCGAGGTGTCCACCTCAACAATAAATGGTTCAGACAGGTGCGGTTGAATAAGAACCGGAGCAGACATGAAACATTTTTTTAAAAACTGAAACGCCGCCACCGCTGCGGCTGACCAATTCTTGACATCAGCCCCCTTTTGAGTCAGATCTGTGTGAGGCTTAACTACCTGCGAGAACCCCCTTATAAATTTGCGATAATAATTACCGAATCCTAAGAAACGCTGCAGAGCCTTCAAATCACGAGGTTGAACCCAATTAACAATGGCCTGCACTTATTAGGATCCATGCGATACCCCTCAGTAGACACAATGAACCCCAGAAAAGACAGTTCCTGAACAAAGAATGAACATTTCTCTAGCTTAGCAAAGAGACAGTTCTCCCGGAGCCTTTGTGCCTCATTGTCAGAGAAAATGATATCTGGCATGCCATACCTGTCAAAATGGACCTTGAGTTTTTTAATCACTGTTTTCGCCCTTCTGTTCTGCATCAAATCAACCTCCCAGAAGTTCTAAAAATAGTCCACTGTAATCAGGTATCCTTTGCAATTCCATGTGAACAAGTCCGTTACTATTTTTGACCATGGCCTATGTGGAATTTCATGAGGTTGCAATGTCTCCTTTGGTTGTTTACCACTGCACGATGCACATATTTCCCATTGTGCTATATAATTTTTAATGTGGTCATTCATTTCTGGCCAATAAACAGATTCTCATGCTCGACGTAGACATCCTTCCATGCCTAAGTGAGAAGAGTGCAATGTTTTCAGTATGTCTCTTCTGAGAATTTCTGGTACAACAACCCTGTCTCCTTTAAAAATGATCCCTTGCTGCACTGACAGTTCATCTCTTATGTGGAAGAATGGAGAATCTTCTCTTGGAGCATGTTGCTTATATTTTGGCCAGCCCTGCAAGATGACAGTCTTTAAGCTCTGGAGACTTTTATCTTTCTCTGTGAAAGTCTGTGTTTGCTTCAACTTTTCTTTTGACACTGCAAAGTAGTTACACATATTGATGGTTTAAATGTCTTTCTCCTCATCATTTGTTATAGGAAGGTAAGCACTGCTTAGCGTATCTGCAATCAGTAAGTCTTTTCCTGGACAGTGTCTGATATCAAAATCATATTTTTGAAGTTGTAACAGCATGCATTGTAGTCTCTTTGGGGCATTAAGTTTTTTTTGTAATGCTCTCCAAAGGTTTGTAATTCGACTGCACTGTTACCCGTCGACCATAGGAGTACTGGTGGAACTTCTCCATCCCAAATACCACAGGCAGAAGCTCCTTCTCAATCTGAGCATATCCCTGCTCTGTTGTTGTAAGGGCTCTGCTTGCAAATGTGAGTGGCTGTTTGTTCTGCAGTAATGTAGCTCCAAGGCCTTTTTCTGAAGCATCATATTGTACCACCACTTCTTGATCTGGATCAAAATACTTTAGGGTTGCTGCGTCTGCAATAGCCTTCTTTACTGATTGGAAAGCAGTTTCCTGGCTTTCTGGCCATCCCCAGAGCACATCTTTGTGGGTTAACTATCTCAGTGGCTCACATATGTCTGACAGATTTCTGCAAAATTTGGAGATAATTTACCATGCCCAAAAATTGTTGTACTCCATAAACATCAGTAGGGATAGGCAAATCTTGTATTGCTCTCACCTTTTCAGGATCCACTTTTATACCGTTTGAAGTCAGACAATGTCCAATATATGCAACTTCTGTCATTTTTAGTTTGAATTTGTCCACTGTGATGAAGGAACCGCCACCATCTTGGATATGGGGCATAATGCTCGCCTCATGTCTGAGCTTGGCCTGTCCCAGGGGCCATTTTGTCTGAGTTCACAGAGTCACAGGCAGCTAACTGTTCCTAACCCCCATGGCCTGTAGGCATATTGAAGAAAACAGGGTTTAGTGCTCCACTGTTGAATAACAAGGTCTTTTAGTATGCTAAGTAGATCAGGCACAAAACAGGACTTCAAAGCTGGAGTCAGGAGCAACGCCAGCATGGGGCCTGGAGATGCCTGGGGGCTTCAATTAGATTATACCTGTCAGGTAGACACAGAAAACACATCTATTGTCTCTCCCAGCCAATATGACTCCATTCTAGGATTATGAATTATGAGCACGCCTTTCAAAATACAGACTCTTAAAAAATATCTGCGTAATCCTGCGGACCTCGAGCATCTGACAGTGCGACTCCCGAGTCGGTGATGGCTCGGGGACCTGAGATATAGAGATTGGGTCGCTGTGGAGGGCCAATCGGGCCATGTTTTATCTCCACGCGACAGTCAAAACAAACTGCATTCACTGGTTCCTCTCATGTCCTGATCCGATCATCCTGGAGAAAGTTAACCCCTTTCTTAGATATTGGGAATAAATTTTGCAGTGAGCTGAAGGGTGGAGATTATTAGCCCACCCTCTGATACTGAGTGGAGGGACATAGCAGGTTTAAGAACTGTGAGCGGATGGCAGACTCTCTCTATTCTCAGAGAAGAACAAGACGATGATGATCAAAGAAGGAACAAGGGACAGATCTGCCAAGGGAGCAGCGGCACACGTTTTGGGGACTGTCCGGCAACTAAGATTCTTACCTGTGGACCGCAGAGCTCCCGGCGTCCACATGCAACCTACAGCCTGGTAAAATTGACCTCTAGCTTAATACCTCTAAGCCTTGTACCTTATTGTTATATTTTACTCTGACTGCAAATCCACTGTAATTCCGTTGTATAGCTTACTGTATATTTCTGTAATTATCTAGTGCGCCCTTAAGGCAATTAAACCATAAAATAAATTTTGGGCTGATGCTTTTACTCTGATAATGAATCTTAGAATACCCAGTGGGTAACAGGACATCCTCCCCGGTGGCCATTTGCTCTAGGTGCAGTTCCCTTACTGACCTGAGAGACAAAGGGGGCACCGGAGAGCTGTGACGGTGTAGTTACATCACATTGGTGACGGGGAAGGAACCCTGGTTTCCTTCACATTCACATTCAGCTTTATTTGTTTTGCTCTGCATCTGTCCAAAAATTGTATCATCTTCTGATCGTGATCCTTGATTGCAGATTCCATATCTTCATCTTCTCCCACTATTTGGATATCATCTGCTATTGTTTTCACTCCTGGAAGTCCTTTTAAAGCCTGCATCAATTTCTGCTGGAACACCTCTGGAGTAGGTTTTAGTCCCATGGGCATTCTCAGCCATTTATAGCCTCCAAATGATGAAGAAAATGTTATCAATAAACTTGATTCTTCAGCCAGTTCCACATGCCAGAACCAATTTTTTACATCACATACAGGGAATATTTAGCCTTTGATAGATCTGGTAGAACATGATCTAATGTCGGCATTGGGTAATGATGTCTTTTCAGCGCCTTGTTGAGTGGCTTACGATCAAAGCATATTCTTAACTTGCTTGATTGTTTCTGCACCACTATGACTAAACTGCTGATCCAATCTGTGATCTTATGGACTGGTGCTATCATGCCCCTTCTCTGTAAATCTTGCAGTTCTACTTTCAGCGGTTGCATTAAAGCTACAGGCACTCTTCTTGTAGGTAATCTGGTAGGCTGCATGGTGTTGTCAATTTCTAGCCTATATTTACCTTCATAGCACCCATCACCTTCAAATAAATCAGCATAGTTCGTTTTCATTTTCTGAATATCAAAATTGCACTCTGCGTTTAGTTTGGTATTTTGTATATCCTGAGATACTTCAACAGACATAATGTTCTGAGACTGTACTTTTATTAAGTCCATTGCCTGAACTGCTTTTACTCCCAATAATGGTAAATGGTTACCACCACGCAACACGGTAAATTCAACTCTATAACTCTTTCTGTTACATGGGTTCCGTATTTTGAGCTTACATGTCCCTATCGGTTTCAGAACACTTTTGTTGTACATCACCAGTACCTTGTCAGTTGGCTCAATAGAAACCTGTTTGTTCAGCAGAGCACATGGAATTACATTGCAGCTTGCTCCACAATCCAGCTGAAATCTAATGGGCTTCTCATCCAACAAGAATGTTGCATAAAGCTGCTTGGCATCCTTGACTACTTGACTTTCTCTGCTGCAGGCTGCAGTTGTAGCCATGTAATGTCCTCGGCACTGTCAGTGTCTGGTGTCACAGTGTGGAGCTGTCTGTACTGTTTGCCTGTTCCTAGCCTGCAGACAGCTGAGAAATAATTATTCTTGCCACATGACCTGCAGGTTTCCCCATATGTTGGACACTTGTTTTTTTCTCTCTCATGTGTTTTCCCACAATACTTGCAGTGGACAGTGCTTATAAGGGAGCTTGGTCTTGTCTTTCATTTCATAGATACTGCATGAACCCTATCATCATCATCATAATCACTGGTGCCTGCCATAATAATAATAATAATTTTATTTCTATAGCGTCAACATATTCCGCAGCACTTTACATTATAGAGGGGACTTGTAGACACAATAGACATTACAGCATAACAATAAACACAGATCAAAGTAGATACCAAGAGGAATGAGGGCCCTGCTCGCAAGCTTACAATCTATGAGATTGCCATCATCATCAGGCTGTGTTTTGTCAGCTCAGCAGCCCTGCAGATTTGCATGCATTTCTCTAAAGTCATGTCTTCCTCTCTCAGTAATCTTTCTTTGAGATGACTGTCTTTTATGCCACACATCATTCTGTTTTTGATTGGACTGTCCCTGATCTCTCCAAAACGACATGTTGCTGCAAGTCTCCTCAGCTCTGTCAGATATCTGTCCACATTTTCACCATCCTCCTGATGGCTTGTGAAAATATTATATCTTTCCACTGTCTCATTCTTCTTTGGGTCACTGTTATGTTTCGGTAGCTGAGGAGTGCAGGTAAAAAAGGAAATACACCAGAGCAGTTGGAATCTATGGGATTGCAGTACCCTGACTAACCACCACAACTAGAGGCAGCCGTGGAGCGTTCCTACGTTGGTCCTAGACGCCTCGTCACAGCCTGAGAAACTAACTACACCTAAAGACAGAAATAGGAAAGCTATCTGCCCCGGAGCAGAACCCCAAAGATAATAGAAAGCCCCCAAACATGTAATGGCGGTTAGACAAGAGGAAATACTGACACAGAAAGAAAATAGTATGAGCAAACGCTGGGGCCCAAACTAACTAAATAGAAAAGGATAGGAAGGGTACTTACTGCAATCCCAGAAAACCCTGAAAAACACCAACTCTACTAATTTCAAAATCACCTGAGATCACACGACCTCTACCACCTAAATTAGTTCTCTGGTGTAAGAAAATCAAAACAGCAGCCACTGAAAAAACTGGAAAAAGCAAAAGTACAAAACTCAGTGGCTGAACTAAACAGAGAGGGCAAAAGCCCCCGGAGGGGACCCTGAAGGCCCCCACAAAAGTGCAGGACAAAATGCAAAAATATAGCAAAAACACAAAAGAAGAAAAATTCTTATCTGGTAGCAGGAGATGCAGACACGACACAGCAGGCTACAAGGGAAACTGGAAAGAAGGATTCAGACCAGAACAATTGATCACCGGCAACCCTGATGGGAAAATGACTCCCTTATATAAGACCAGTCAGTAACACCTGATTCCCAGTCCTCACAATCTTCACTAGTACCGCTTGTAACCACCAGAGGGAGCCTCTGCTCAGAACTCATCTCAAACCCATTCACAACAGTACCCCCCCCTTGAGGAGGGGTCACCGAACCCTCATTTGAGCAACCAGGTCGGTCAGGATGAGTTCTATGATACGCACGGATAAGTCTCCTAGCATGGATGTCCGAAGCAAACACCCAAGAATTGTCTTCCTGACCATAACCTCTCCATTTAACCAAATACTGGAGTCTTCGTCTAGAAAAACGAGAATCCAATATTTTCTCAACCACATACTCCAGATTGCCCTCAACCAAAACAGGGTCAGGAGGCACAGCAGCAGGAACCACTGGCTCAACAAACCTCTTCAACAAGGACTTGTGGAACACGTTATGGATCTTAAATGTCCCTGGAAGAAGCAAACGAAAAGAAACAGGATTAATAATCTCCATGATCTTATAAGGTCCAATGAACCTAGGCTTAAATTTAGGAGATGCTACTCTCATAGGAATATTCTTTGAGGACAACCAGACCAAGTCCCCCACTTTAAACCGAGGACCATCAGTCCTATGCCGGTTAGCAAACCGCTGGGCCTTCTCCTGAGAGAGGGACAACCTCTCCACTACCTGGTCCCAAATCTGTTGCATACGCTCAACAACAGAGTCAACACCTGGACAGACAGAAGCTTCCGTCTGTCCTGAAGAAAATCGAGGGTGAAACCCAGAATTACAGAAAAACGGAGACATCAAAGTGGCAGAGCTAGCCCTATTATTAAGAGCAAACTCAGCCAAAGGCAAAAAAGAGACCCAGTCATCCTGATCAGCAGACACAAAGCATCTTAGATAAGTCTCCAATGTCTGGTTTGTTCTCTCAGTTTGACCATTGGTCTGAGGATGAAATGCCGAGGAGAAAGACAATTGAACACCCAGTTTAGAACAAAAAGTCCTCCAAAATCTGGAAACAAACTGGACTCCTCTGTCAGACACAATGTTCTCAGGAATGCCGTGTAAACGAACCACGTGCTGAAGGAACAACGGCACCAATTCAGAGGAGGAAGGCAACTTAGGTAATGGCACAAGATGTATCATTTTGGAAAACCTATCACAAATTACCCAGATGGTGGTCATTCTCTGAGAAACAGGAAGATCGGAAATGAAATCCATAGAGATATGGGTCCATGGTCTCTTGGGCACAGGCAATGGCATCAACAAACCACTAGAGCGAGAGCAAGGCTTGGAGCGAGAGCAAGTCCCGCAGGACTGCACAAATTCCCTGACATCGCGAGACAAGGTAGGCCACCAAAAGGACCGACTAACCAAGTCTCTGGTACCAAAAATTCCGGGATGCCCAGCCAATGCGGAACAATGAATCTCAGACATCACACTCTTTTTCCATTGGTCCGGGACAAACAATTTTCCAACAGGGCAGCGCTCGGGCCTATCCTCCTGACACCCCTCCAGAGCAAGTCTCAAATTGGGCGAGATGGCGGAAAGAACTACACCCTCCTTCAAAATAACAGAAGGATCAGATAACTCAGGAGAGTCCGCAAGGAAACTCCTCGAGAGGGCATCCGCCTTAACATTCTTAGTGCCAGGAAGAAAGGAAACCACAAAATTAAAACGTGTGAAAAACAAGGCCCACCTGGCCTGTCTAGGATTGAGTCGCTTGGCAGATTCCAGATAGACCAGATTCTTATGGTCCGTAAGGACCACCACCTGATGTTTGGCTCCCTCCAGCCAATGTCTCCACTCTTCAAAAGCCCACTTCATGGCCAATAACTCCCGATTACCCACGTCATAATTACGTTCAGTAGGAGAAAATTTTCGAGAGAAAAAGGCACAAGGGTTACTTTTAGAGGTCTCTGGATCTTTTTGGGACAAAACGGCACCTGCCCCAATTTCAGAGGCATCAACCTCCACCTGAAATGGCAGAGAAACATCAGGCTGCCGTAGAACAGGAGCAGAAGTGAATCTCTGCTTAAGTTCCTGAAATGCAGAGACTGCCTCAGGAGGCCAATTCACCACATCAGAACCCTTTCTGGTCAAATCAGTTAATGGTTTAACAATAACCGACAAATTACCAATAAATTTACGATAAAAATTGGCAAAACCCAAAAATCTCTGAAGAGCCTTTAATGAAGTAGGTTGGACCCAATCACAGATGGCCTGAACCTTGACCGGGTCCATTTCAATAACAGATGGGGACAAAATGAATCCCAGAAATGAGATCTTCTGTACGCCAAAAAGACACTTTGATCCCTTCACATACAGAGCATTCTCTCTCAAAATCTGGAATACAGTTCGAACATGTTTCACATGAGAGTCCCAGTCATTAGAAAAAATCAAGATATCATCCAAATAAACAATCAGAAATTTGTCCACAAAATCCCTGAAAATGTCATTCATGAAGGACTGGAAGACGGAAGGAGCATTAGTGAGCCCAAAGGGCATCACTAGGTACTCAAAATGCCCTTCGGGGGTATTGAATGCCGTCTTCCATTCATCCCCGTGCTTAATGCGAATAAGGTTATACGCCCCCCTGAGGTCAAGCTTGGTAAACCAAGTAGCGTTTTTCACCCTGGAAAACAGGTCAGAAATCAAGGGTAACGGGTATTGATATTTCACAGTAATATTGTTCAAAAGACGATAATCAATACACGGCCTTAATGAACCATCCTTTTTGGCCACAAAGAAAAAACCGGCACCTAAGGGTGAAGAGGATGGTCCTGATATGACCCTTCTCCAATGATTCCTTGATATAAGACCGCATAGCGTCATGTTCAGGTACAGACAAGTTAAAAAGGCGACCTTTAGGGAATTTACTACCCGGCACTAATTCAATAGTGCAGTCATAGCTCCTATGGGGAGGTAAGGATGCAGATTTACTTTCGCTAAACACATCAGAAAAATCAAACAAAAAGTCAGGAACATCCTCAGCCTGGGGGAGGCAGAAAAAACAGGAGTGTTGGTATTAACACATTGGCAGCCCCAACTGGTTACAGACACAGATTTCCAATCCAAAACAGGATTATGAGACTGTAACCAAGGGAAACCCAGCACGATAATGTCATGCAGATTATATAGAACCAAAAATTTGCAGCACTCCTGGTGATCAGGTTCAACCCTCATTATCACCTGAGTAGAAAACTGGGGTTTATTCTCAGCCAAAGGGGTAGAATCGATCCCCAGTAGGGGAATAGACTTCTGTAGGGGTATCAAGGGAAACCCACAACGTTTAGCAAAATCATAATCCATCAGGTTAATAGCTGCTCCAGAATCAACGAAAGCCTGAGCAGAAAATGAGGACAGAGAGCATATCAGAGTGACAGTTAATAAAAACTTAGTCTGAACACTACCCAAGACAACTGAGCGTGCAAAACGTCTTCCCCGCTTAGGGCAGACTGAAATAGCATGAGAGGCATCACCACAGTAGAAACATAACCCATTGCGCTTTCGAAACTCATGACGCTGTGCCCCAGACACCACTCTATCACACTGCATGGTTTCAGGAGCTGGCTCACAAGGCAACACCACTCCACGCATACTTCTCCGCTCACGCAAATGTCTGTCAATTTGAATCGCTAATGACATAGAATCATTGAGACCAGAGGGGACAGGGAATCCCACCATAACATCCTTTACATTGTCCGACAGACCCTTCCGGAAAAGGGCCGCCAAAGCGTCGTCATTCCATTTGGTCAGGACTGCCCACCTACGGAATCTCTGACAGTACAACTCAGCGTCATCAAGCCCCTGATTTAATGCCAACAAGGCTTTTTCAGCTTGATCAGTGACATTAGGCTCATCGTACAATAACCCCAAAGCCTGAAAAAATGCATCAACATCACTCAAAACAGGATCCCCAGGTGTCAGGGAAAAAGCCCAATCCTGAGGATCGCCGCGCAGGAGAGAGATGATAATTTGAACCTGCTGCGCTGCGTTTCCTGAGGACTTAGATTTTAAGGCAAAAAACAATTTACAATTATTTTTGAAATTCTGAAACTTAGCTCGATCCCCTAAAAACAAATCTGGCATGGGAATCCTAGGTTCCACAACAGGCAACCTAGCAAGATATGCAGCAATACTCTGAACCTCAGTGGCAAGCTGATCGACACGGCCAGACAACTGTGCAAACTCCATTGGGAGAAAAAATCCTCCCCAGCACCCAGAGATACAGAGGGAAAAAAAAAAAAAAAATGCAACAAACAGAAAAATATCTCTGACAACTCTGACAACCTTTCTTCCTTCACAATATTTTTTCCCTTCTGTGAGTACCATACAATTTATGGGCCGGTGATACTGTTATGTTTCGGTAGCTGAGGAGTGCAGGTAAAAAAGGAAATACACCAGAGCAGTTGGAATCTATGAGATTGCAGTACCCTGACTAACCACCACAACTAGAGGCAGCCGTGGAGCGTTCCTACGTTGGTCCTAGACGCCTCGTCACAGCCTGAGAAACTAACTACACCTAAAGACAGAAATAGGAAAGCTATCTGCCCCAGAGCAGAACCCCAAAGATAATAGAAAGCCCCCAAACATGTAATGGCGGTTAGACAAGAGGAAATACTGACACAGAAAGAAAATAGTATGAGCAAACGCTGGGGCCCAAACTAACTAAATAGAAAAGGATAGGAAGGGTACTTACTGCAATCCCAGAAAACCCTGAAAAACACCAACTCTACTAATTTCAAAATCACCTGAGATCACACGACCTCTACCACCTAAATTAGTTCTCTGGTGTAAGAAAATCAAAACAGCAGCCACTGAAAAAACTGGAAAAAGCAAAAGTACAAAACTCAGTGGCTGAACTAAACAGAGAGGGCAAAAGCCCCCGGAGGGGACCCTGAAGGCCCCCACAGAAGTGCAGGACAAAATGCAAAAATATAGCAAAAACACAAAAGAAGAAAAATTCTTATCTGGTAGCAGGAGATGCAGACACGACACAGCAGGCTACAAGGGAAACTGGAAAGAAGGATTCAGACCAGAACAATTGATCACCGGCAACCCTGATGGGAAAATGACTCCTGTTGTGAATGGGTTTGAGATGAGTTCTGAGCAGAGGCTCCCTCTGGTGGTTACAAGCGGTACTAGTGAGGATTGGGAATCAGGTGTTACTGATTGGTCTTATTTAAGGGAATCATTTTCCCATCAGGGTTGCCGGTGATCAATTGTTCTGGTCTGAATCCTTCTTTCCAGTTTCCCTTGTAGCCTGCTGTGTCGTGTCTGCATCTCCTGCTATCAGATAAGACAATTTCTTATTTTGTGTTTTTGCTATATTTTTGCATTTTGTCCTGCACTTCTGTGGGGGCCTTCTGGGTCCCCTCTGGGTCTTTTGCCCTCTCAGTTTAGTCCAGCCACTGTGTTTTGTACTTTTGCTTTTTGCAGTTTTTTCAGTGGCTGCTGTTTTTGTTACACCAGAGAACTAATTTAGGTGGTAGAGGTCGTGTGATCTCAGGTGATTTTGAAATTAGTAGAGTTGGTGTTTTTCAGGGTTTTCTGGGATTGCAGTAAGTACCCTTCCTGTCCTTTTCTATTTAGATAGTTTGGGCCCCAGCGTTTGCTCATACTATTTTCTTTCTGTGTCAGTATTTCCTCTTGTCTAACCGCCATTACATGTTTGGGGGCTTTCTATTATCTTTGGGGTTCTGCTCCGGGGCAGATAGCTTTCCTATTTCTATCTTTAGGTGTAGTTAGTTTCTCAGGCTGTGACGAGGCGTCTAGGACCATCGTAGGAACGCTCCACGGCTGCCTCTAGTTGCGGTGGTTAGTCAGGGTACTGCAATCTCATAGATTCCAACTGCTCTGGTGTATTTCCTTTTTTACCTGCACTCCTCAGCTACCGTAACATAACAGTATCACCGGCCATAAAAATTGTATGGTACTCACAGAAGGGAAAAAATATTTTGAAGGAAGAAAAGTTGTCAGAGATATTTTTCTGTTTGTTGCATTTTTTTTTTTTTTCCCTCTGTATCTCTGGGTGCTGGGGAGGATCTTTTCTCCCAATGGAGTTTGCACAGTTGTCTGGCCGTGTGGATCAGCTTGCCACTGAGGTTCGGAGTATTGCTGCATATCTTGCTAGGTTGCCTGTTGTGGAACCTAGGATCCCCATGCCAGATTTGTTTTCAGGGGATCGAGCTAAGTTTCAGAATTTCAAAAATAATTGTAAATTGTTTCTTGCCTTAAAATCTAAGTCCTCAGGAAACGCAGCGCAGCAGGTTCAAATTGTCATCTCTCTCCTGCGCGGCGATCCTCAGGATTGGGCTTTTTCCCTCACACCTGGGGATCCTGTTTTGAGTGATGTTGATGCATTTTTTCAGGCTTTGGGGTTATTGTACGATGAGCCTAATGTTACTGATCAAGCTGAAAAAGCCTTGTTGGCATTAAATCAGGGGCTTGATGACGCTGAGTTATACTGTCAGAGATTCCGTAGGTGGGCAGTCCTGACCAAATGGAATGACGACGCTTTGGCGGCCCTTTTCCGGAAGGGTCTGTCGGATAATGTAAAGGATGTTATGGTGGGATTCCCTGTCCCCTCTGGTCTCAATGATTCTATGTCATTAGCGATTCAAATTGACAGACGTTTGCGTGAGCGGAGAAGTATGCGTGGAGTGGTGTTGCCTTGTGAGCCAGCTGCTGAGCCCATGCAGTGTGATGGAGTGGTGTCTGGGGCACAGCGTCATGAGTTTCGAAAGCGCAATGGTTATGTTTCTACTGTGGTGATGCCTCTCATGCTATTTCAGTCTGCCCTAAGCGGGGAAGACGTTTTGCACGCTCAGTTGTCTTGGGTAGTGTTCAGACTAAGTTTTTATTAACTGTCACTCTGATATGCTCTCTGTCCTCATTTTCTGCTCAGGCTTTCGTTGATTCTGGAGCAGCTATTAACCTGATGGATTATGATTTTGCTAAACGTTGTGGATTTCCCTTGATACCCCTACAGAAGTCTATTCCCCTACTGGGGATCGATTCTACCCCTTTGGCTGAGAATAAACCCCAGTTTTCTACTCAGGTGATAATGAGGGTTGAACCTGATCACCAGGAGTGCTGCAAATTTTTGGTTCTATATAATCTGCATGACATTATCGTGCTGGGTTTCCCTTGGTTACAGTCTCATAATCCTGTTTTGGATTGGAAATCTGTGTCTGTAACCAGTTGGGGCTGCCAATGTGTTAATACCAACACTCCTGTTTTTTCTGCCTCCCCCCAGGCTGAGGATGTTCCTGACTTTTTGTTTGATTTTTCTGATGTGTTTAGCGAAAGTAAATCTGCATCCTTACCTCCCCATAGGAGCTATGACTGCGCTATTGAATTAGTGCCAGGTAGTAAATTCCCTAAGGGTCGCCTTTTAACTTGTCTGTACCTGAACATGACGCTATGCGGTCTTATATCAAGGAATCATTGGAGAAGGGTCATATCAGACCATCCTCTTCACCCTTAGGTGCCGGTTTTTTCTTTGTGGCCAAAAAAGATGGTTCATTAAGGCCGTGTATTGATTATCGTCTCTTGAACAATATTACTGTGAAATATCAATACCCGTTACCCTTGATTTCTGACCTGTTTTCCAGGGTGAAAAACGCTACTTGGTTTACCAAGCTTGACCTCAGGGGGGCGTATAACCTTATTCGCATTAAGCACGGGGATGAATGGAAGACGGCATTTAACACCCCTGAAGGGCATTTTGAGTACCTTGTGATGCCCTTTGGGCTCACTAATGCTCCTTCCGTCTTCCAGTCCTTCATGAATGACATTTTCAGGGATTTTGTGGACAAGTTTCTGATTGTTTATTTGGATGATATCTTGATTTTTTCTAATGACTGGGACTCTCATGTGAAACATGTTCGAACTGTATTCCAGATTTTGAGAGAGAATGCTCTGTATGTGAAGGGATCAAAGTGTCTTTTTGGCGTACAGAAGATCTCATTTCTGGATTCATTTTGTCCCCATCTGTTATTGAAATGGACCCGGTCAAGGTTCAGGCCATCTGTGATTGGGTCCAACCTACTTCATTAAAGGCTCTTCAGAGATTTTTGGGTTTTGCCAATTTTTATCGTAAATTTATTGGTAATTTCTCTGTTATTGTTAAACCATTAACTGATTTGACCAGAAAGGGTTCTGATGTGGTGAATTGGCCTCCTGAGGTAGTCTCTGCGTTTCAGGAACTTAAGCAGAGATTCACTTCTGCTCCTGTTCTACGGCAGCCTGATGTTTCTCTGCCATTTCAGGTGGAGGTTGATGCCTCTGAAATTGGGGCAGGTGCCGTTTTGTCCCAAAAAGATCCAGAGACCTCTAAAAGTAACCCTTGTGCCTTTTTCTCTCGAAAATTTTCTCCTACTGAACGTAATTATGACGTGGGTAATCGGGAGTTATTGGCCATGAAGTGGGCTTTTGAAGAGTGGAGACATTGGCTGGAGGGAGCCAAACATCAGGTGGTGGTCCTTACGGACCATAAGAATCTGGTCTATCTGGAATCTGCCAAGCGACTCAATCCTAGACAGGCCAGGTGGGCCTTGTTTTTCACACGTTTTAATTTTGTGGTTTCCTTTCTTCCTGGCACTAAGAATGTTAAGGCGGATGCCCTCTCGAGGAGTTTCCTTGCGGACTCTCCTGAGCTATCTGATCCCTCTGTTATTTTGAAGGAGGGTGTAGTTCTTTCCGCCATCTCGCCTAATTTGAGACTTGCTCTGGAGGGGTGTCAGGAGGATAGGCCCGAGCGCTGCCCTGTTGGAAAATTGTTTGTCCCGGACCAATGGAAAAAGAGTGTGATGTCTGAGATTCATTGTTCCGCATTGGCTGGGCATCCCGGAATTTTTGGTACCAGAGACTTGGTTAGTCGGTCCTTTTGGTGGCCTACCTTGTCTCGCGATGTCAGGGAATTTGTGCAGTCCTGCGGGACTTGCTCTCGCTCCAAGCCTTGCTCTCGCTCTAGTGGTTTGTTGATGCCATTGCCTGTGCCCAAGAGACCATGGACCCATATCTCTATGGATTTCATTTCCGATCTTCCTGTTTCTCAGAGAATGACCACCATCTGGGTAATTTGTGATAGGTTTTCCAAAATGATACATCTTGTGCCATTACCTAAGTTGCCTTCCTCCTCTGAATTGGTGCCGTTGTTCCTTCAGCACGTGGTTCGTTTACACGGCATTCCTGAGAACATTGTGTCTGACAGAGGAGTCCAGTTTGTTTCCAGATTTTGGAGGACTTTTTGTTCTAAACTGGGTGTTCAATTGTCTTTCTCCTCGGCATTTCATCCTCAGACCAATGGTCAAACTGAGAGAACAAACCAGACATTGGAGACTTATCTAAGATGCTTTGTGTCTGCTGATCAGGATGACTGGGTCTCTTTTTTGCCTTTGGCTGAGTTTGCTCTTAATAATAGGGCTAGCTCTGCCACTTTGATGTCTCCGTTTTTCTGTAATTCTGGGTTTCACCCTCGATTTTCTTCAGGACAGACGGAGGCTTCTGTCTGTCCAGGTGTTGACTCTGTTGTTGAGCGTATGCAGCAGATTTGGGACCAGGTAGTGGAGAGGTTATCCCTCTCTCAGGAGAAGGCCCAGCGGTTTGCTAACCGGCATAGGACTGATGGTCCTCGGTTTAAAGTGGGGACTTGGTCTGGTTGTCCTCAAAGAATATTCCTATGAGAGTAGCATCTCCTAAATTTAAGCCTAGGTTCATTGGACCTTATAAGATCATGGAGATTATTAATCCTGTTTCTTTTCGTTTGCTTCTTCCAGGGACATTTAAGATCCATAACGTGTTCCACAAGTCCTTGTTGAAGAGGTTTGTTGAGCCAGTGGTTCCTGCTGCTGTGCCTCCTGACCCTGTTTTGGTTGAGGGCAATCTGGAGTATGTGGTTGAGAAAATATTGGATTCTCGTTTTTCTAGACGAAGACTCCAGTATTTGGTTAAATGGAGAGGTTATGGTCAGGAAGATAATTCTTGGGTGTTTGCTTCGGACATCCATGCTAGGAGACTTATCCGTGCGTATCATAGAACTCATCCTGACCGACCTGGTTGCTCAAATGAGGGTTCGGTGACCCCTCCTCAAGGGGGGGGTACTGTTGTGAATGGGTTTGAGATGAGTTCTGAGCAGAGGCTCCCTCTGGTGGTTACAAGCGGTACTAGTGAGGATTGGGAATCAGGTGTTACTGATTGGTCTTATTTAAGGGAATCATTTTCCCATCAGGGTTGCCGGTGATCAATTGTTCTGGTCTGAATCCTTCTTTCCAGTTTCCCTTGTAGCCTGCTGTGTCGTGTCTGCATCTCCTGCTATCAGATAAGACAATTTCTTATTTTGTGTTTTTGCTATATTTTTGCATTTTGTCCTGCACTTCTGTGGGGGCCTTCTGGGTCCCCTCTGGGGCTTTTGCCCTCTCAGTTTAGTCCAGCCACTGTGTTTTGTACTTTTGCTTTTTGCAGTTTTTTCAGTGGCTGCTGTTTTTGTTACACCAGAGAACTAATTTAGGTGGTAGAGGTCGTGTGATCTCAGGTGATTTTGAAATTAGTAGAGTTGGTGTTTTTCAGGGTTTTCTGGGATTGCAGTAAGTACCCTTCCTGTCCTTTTCTATTTAGATAGTTTGGGCCCCAGCGTTTGCTCATACTATTTTCTTTCTGTGTCAGTATTTCCTCTTGTCTAACCGCCATTACATGTTTGGGGGCTTTCTATTATCTTTGGGGTTCTGCTCCGGGGCAGATAGCTTTCCTATTTCTATCTTTAGGTGTAGTTAGTTTCTCAGGCTGTGACGAGGCGTCTAGGACCATCGTAGGAACGCTCCACGGCTGCCTCTAGTTGCGGTGGTTAGTCAGGGTACTGCAATCTCATAGATTCCAACTGCTCTGGTGTATTTCCTTTTTTACCTGCACTCCTCAGCTACCGTAACATAACAGACTCCCTTATATAAGACCAGTCAGTAACACCTGATTCCCAGTCCTCACAATCTTCACTAGTACCGCTTGTAACCACCAGAGGGAGCCTCTGCTCAGAACTCATCTCAAACCCATTCACAACAGGTCACAGTGTTTATCAAATGCCTGCACAATATCTGCTAGAAGGAGGTTGTCTGTGTCCGGGAGTAAGGTGTCGGCTAATTCTCTGTCATTTTCCCCAATTAGGTAATAAAACAGCTTTACTTTTCGTTTGTCATCACTGGGGGCCACTGTCAGATCCACATACAGTGTAAACTCTTCCTTCCAATGTCTCCAAGTCTGGGACAGATTACATGAGTGACATCCAGTCTCTGAGGGGGCTTTAGACCAGTCTCCATTTTGCCGTAATGGCAGGGAATCTGTACTTACAGGTGATGTGATCCCCTGTGATCCTCTGTACAGTCCCAGCCTCACACAAGCTCTGAGGATTTGCAGGTTCTGTGTTCTGCTGCCACCATGTTCTGTTAGTTGCTTCCCATCATTGATCAGACTTTGTTGGTATTTACAGGCTGTTTATTACATGTGGTGTAATCCTCCATTACAAGTTCCAACCACACTATATTACACACATAAACGTAGTGAGACCTGTTATGATTTGGTAGCTAAGGAGAGCAGGCAAAAACGGCAATACACCAGAGAGGTTGGAATCTACTGGATTGCAGTACCCTGACTAACCACCACAACTAAAGGCAGCCGTGGAGCGTTCCTACGTTGGTCCTAGACGCCTCGTCACAGCCTGAGAGGTTAACTACACCTAAAGATAGAAAGAGGAAAGCTATCTGCCCCGGAGCAGATCCCCAAAGAACATAGGAAGCCCCCAAACATGTAATGGTGGTTAGACAAGAGGAAATACAGACACAGACAGAAAATAGTATGAACAAACGTTGGGGCCCAATCTTCCTAGACAGAAAAGGATAGGAAGGACACTTACTGCAATCCAAAAAACCCTAAAAAATACCAACTCTACTAATTGCAAAAACACCTGAGATCACAACGACCTCTACCACCTAAATTAGTTCTCTGGTGTAACAAAACTAAGCCGCAGCCACTGAAAAAACTGGAAAAGGCAAATGAACAAATAACAGTGGCTCCAGAAGAACTGAGAGGAGCCCAAGCCCCCCGGGGGGGGGGAGACCTGGCTAACCTCACAGAAATGCAGAGAAATATGTAAATGGTAAGCACAAAAACAAAAAACAGAAAATATCTTATCTGAGAGCAGGAGAAAAGGCAAGACTCAGCAAGCTTCCAAGTGAACCAGGAACCACAGTTGAGACAAGAACAATTGATCACCGGCAACCATGATGGGAGGGAACCTCCCTTATATAAGACCAGTCTGTAACTCCTGATTGCCAATCTTCATTGAATGGTTCAGTACTGTTTGTAACCACCAGAGGGAGCTTCTGCTCAGAATTCATTCCTAACACATTCACAACAAAGACCCCTAGAGGACAAATCATCATATAACATATTGCTGTAATACTCAAACTGATATGACCAACAAGGGTGCTGACTTTTCCTCTTGGTTTACTGAGGCTTTTGATGCTTTTGCTGCCCTGAAGACAGCCTTTTCTAAAGCTCCTGCCCATAGTCAACTCGATGTTGATTTCAGCAGTTAATGTCAATCAGGGGCTTTCAAGACCAGCAGTATATTGCATTAGAGACACCTCATCTGGAAGATGTAATTCAGTTCTGGGCACCAGTACGTAGGAAGGATGAGAAATTAACATGGAAACACCAGATCACCTATTCCAGGTGTGGATGAATGTTCAGCACAGATTCACTCTGCCATCACAATTGCATAAACGAAAGTAAACCTTTTGTAAAATGATCCTGCTTCAGATATATAAACTTCAGTAGTTAAAATCTGCTCTTACCTTTTAAAAGCATTGTTTTTCTTTATTGTGCACTGTATCCTTATGTTTTAATAGTACCAATAAGCTATGAATTTGAATTACTGAAGTTTATTCACCTGAAGCTGGATAGTTTTTCAAAATTTTCTTCTTAGAAAGTATGCCCTGGAGTTGGAAAAAGTACAAAGAAGTGCCACAAAACTGATAAAGGACATGGATGATCTTAGTAATGAGGAAAGAATTATATTTATTTAGTCTTCAGAAGAGACATCTAACTGGGGACATGGTTAACTTGTATAAGTACATAAATGGCCCTTATAAAAACTGTTTGGAAGCAGCACATAAATGGCCCTTATAAAAACTGTGTTTGGAAGCTGTTTCATGTAAAACTTCCTCAATGAAAGGTTCAATCTCCAGAAGAAATAAGGCTTCATTACCATAAAGCTATTGTGGAATAGTTTGCATCAAGAGCTGGCCACAGCACGAACTATGATAGTTTAAAAAAGGCTTAGATGTTTCTTTATAAGAAAACAATATACATGCGTATGTAAACATAGAAAGGGTTTTGTGACCGTTTAGTCCAGTAAATTAACAATTAGGAACAGAAGGGAAAGATTAGCTCTTTTAGGACAGACTGGATCATGTATTGCTGTACATACACCACTTCACTATATCCTCTGCCATCCCACGGGTGAACTGTGTAAATTCATAACATAATTACTAGAATGAACACATCCAGGTTTGGACATAATAAAAGAGAGTACCTGTGATTTTAATGGACAGTGGTGCTTATACAAATTGATATAAAAAGATCAAAAAGGAGCAAAACTCAGGGCAATCATTTCACTCTTCTCTAGCCACATGCCATTTTTGTCCAAGCTGGGAGAACACTATTTCATACTCTCAGACAAAGGTTGCACACGACCGTATTACTCACGCAAGGATCAAATTGCAATCCTCAGACGGGCCATCGGCTCTCCTGACCTGAGCCTGACAGCTGCATAGAAATACAAGCTGTGACGCTCAGGTCAGGAGAGCCGGCGTCCAGTCCAGTGATTGTGATGAGATCCTCACGGGAGTAAAAAGGACGTCTAACTGCATCAAAAATGTGAATTCGATAGTCATTCACCAAAGAGTAACTCACGGCAGTGCTCCTGTGATGTCCCCGTCTTATGTTGATTTCAGCAGACTGGCGGTGGATGCAGCAAAGAGAACAAAAAGCATCGTCAATAGCGGAAGAAAGTATAATATTTTTTTTCACCTCCTTGAGCCCAATAATATTGGGTTTTCCAGTAATGGACAACCTCTTTTACTTTGCATACATTCTCACAGTTACCGTATATACTCATGTATAAGCCGAGATTTTCAGCCCATTTTTTAGGGCTGAAAGTCCCCCTCTCGGCTTATACGCGAGTCATATATGGGGGAGTGGGAGCGGGGTGTCGGATCATACTCACCCCTCCGCCGGCACGTCTCTGCAGCCCCCCTGCTTCTTCCACAATCTAAGGCTCCTTCCTGCAGCGGTCACATGGTACCGCTCATTAAAGTCATGAATATGCACATATTCATGACTTTAATGAGCGGTATCACGTGACCGCTGTAGGACGGAAGAGCTGCGGAGACCGCCGGGAGAAGAGGAGAGGCTGCAGATACGCGCCAGCGGAGGGGTGAGTATAGCGATATTTACCTGTCCCCGGACCACCGCTGCGCCGATCCTTCGTCCGACTCCTCTGGCTGTGAATGTTCAGGCAGAGTGCGCAATGACGTCGTTAGTGCGCGCCGCGCCCCCTGCCTTATCATTCTCTGCCGAGGACCCGGAAGAGGGAGCAGCGCGCAGCGGTGGACCGGTCCGGTGACAGGTAAATATCTCAGGTGCCGGGGTCCTGAGCGAGCGGTGACACCGGCACCTGTCCCCCATAGCGCGCCGGTGTCACCGCCTGCTCAGAACACCGGCACCTGGCCCCCTAGCGACAAAAGGTGAGTATGTCATTTTTTTTTTCTTTTGCAGCAGCGCGGCAGCATAAGGGGCCTATTCAATGCAGCATCTATGGGGGCATAATCTGTGGAGCATATGTGGGCATAATCTGTGGAGCATATGGGGGCATAATCTGTGCAGCATATGGGGGCATAATCTGTGCAGCATATTGGGCATAATCTGTGCAGCATATGGGGCATAATCTGTGGAGCATATGGGGGCATAATCTGTGGAGCATATGGGGGCATAATCTGTGCAGCATATGGGGGCATAATCTGTGCAGCATATTGGGCATAATCTGTGCAGCATATGGGGCATAATCTGTGGAACATGGGGGCATAATCTGTGCAGCATATGGGGCATAATCTGTGTAGCATATGGGGGCATAATCTGTGGAGCATATGGGGGCATAATCTGTGGAGCATATTGGGCATAATATGTGCAGCATATGGGGGCATAATCTGTGCAGGATATGGGGGCATAATCTGTGCAGCATCATATGGGGGCATAATCATTTTTCACCCTAGGCTTATACGCAAGTCAATAAGTATTACCAGTTTTTTGTGGCAAAATTAGGGGGGTCGTCTTATACACAGGTAGGCTTATACATGAGTATATACGGTATTTAACATTATAGTGTACTGTATGTATAAAAAATAAATGTAATCTATTTTAAAATAAGTAAAAATAAAATGGGAAAAATCTGAATATGCCATAGATATATTGTAGCAGTGTATCTTTTTGCAGCAGCTGTAGGAAAACATGGATAACATTTCTTCCAGTTACAAGTTTTCTAAAATATTTTCCATAATTTTTTACATTATCAATTCCATTATTTTAAAAATATTAAACCTAAACGAAATGAAGACAATTTCCTTATTAAGTAAAGTAAGGCCTATTTGTGTCAAAATACTACATTAACGATTTTTCAAGCTCATTTACTAAGCCAAGTGAACAATAAATATTGTGAAAAAATCAAGCAAAATGAATTAGTAGAGATATCAATATCACTAAAAAGCAAATCATTTGTGTATATATTTTCAATCATGTAAATCATAAACAGACATTTTGTGAAATAATTCACAGAATTCTATTTCGTCTGGTATGCATGGAACTATAACTGTGATTTAACCTCAGAAGAGTTCATAGATAAGAGACCATAGATAAAATGTTTGTGTTTATGAGTTTTTAATCATGGACAGATTACAAATTGCTTTTCATGTGAAGCCAATAAAAATAATATTCAGAGGAAACATTTTATCTGTTTTGTTCTAGAAGTAAAATACCATAAAGTTGTACAAATATGAGATAGAGTATATAGACAGAATTTCGTAATCATTAGTTTTGCCAAGTAGTTATGCCAAGTCATTCAAAACTGTGTTTCAGAGATATAATTTTGCTTTTAGGATCTGTTCACTTGTGTATTGTGATTTTTAAAAAGAGTCATAACATCCTTCCAGATCTGTCAAATGATGGTCATCAGCGGCACGCAAGAGACCCTATTAACTTGTAATATTAGAGTCTCCAATGCAAATGTGAACATAGCCCTAGACCAGGGGTGGGGAACCTTTTCTCTGTTAAGGGCCATTTCGATATTTATAACATAATTAGCGGGCTCTACAAAATCAACTTGAAAATGATAAGAGATGCTGCAATGGCTGGTTTCATCATCATAGAGCCAACAACACAGAGGGTGTCAACTCCGTCCACAAAGATTGATTTGACGCTGGCACTGGACCTGACGTTGGCGTCAGGACATAATTCTTCATTGCATGCGCCAAATCATTTGGTAGTGAATGCTGCGTGCGTGTGCTTGCAGTGTAAGCAGGAATTAAAGGGCCAGCAGCCAGCAAAACGGGGTCAGTGGTCAAAGCACGATGGTCCCTGGGAATCTGTCACGAGTGTGTCACCTCAACCTGGGAGATCTGGGGGTAGAAGACCACTGCGCATTGTGAATCACAGAGCATCCATTTAGCCTGTGTATTTGGATCCCATATTAAATAAATTTGATTTCATTTGGTGCTGAAGAGGTTAACGATCCTTTCTATGCTCGTCAGAAACATGCCGCTCTATTTCTGTTGCTTCTGATCTGGTCATTAACTCTTCCTATAAAACCTGGCCAGAACCTCTCTGTCCTGTCAGTGAAAGCTCTGCTTCCTTTCTCTTAGGAGACGCTATGCTGAATAGGAGTTTGTTGTTGCTATTGGAAATTTGTCTTCCTTCCTGTGTGTCCTAAAGCTAAGTAGTTGAAGTTTGGAGTTGGAGTTGTGGTGTTCTGTAGTTTGCTGTTGTAAATGTGTGTTTATCTCAAGTTCCCTTTTCCCATTTAGTTTATTCTTCCCTGTTCCTATACTCCTTCCTATTGTTGGTTATTGCTTTCTTATGATAGAGGTTTTCTGTTATCCCTGTTTTGTCTTTTTGTCTGGTTTACCTTTCATTTCTGTCCCATGCCTCATGGGTTGGGGGATGGGACAGATTAGGGTATTTACAGGAGCATAATAGGGTTGGAGACTTGGGCCTCACTTTTGTTTAAGAGTACTCCCATGACAGGGATAGTTAGAGTCCCAGCTCCAGGGACAGTTTGAGGCCCCTCTTCCTTACTGAAGACCGTCACAGTGTGACAGAATTTGCAAGTGAGACAGAGAAAATGACATAGCGGGTCATAAACGGCCCTGCCTTACAGTGACAACAGTGGACATAAAAAATATTAAAGAGTTGTGCATATTTACTTTTAAGCCCAGAACAAAATTTCCCCATTTTTCGCAGTAAACATTTAGCTTTCTTAATAACCAAAAAGAAGCAGGCATCAAGTCATTGTGTAACCATTTTTATGGCAAAGGCAGTTAGAAACAATAAAAACAGTGAGTAGGTGATTCATCGAGCTATATGCAACAGACTTGCACTATATTTATTATGGGTTTAGATGCTTTCTGAGCCTTGTCAACAATGAAATGTTGCCCTGCTGAAAGAGGTGTGATTTAGCACAGAGGGGTATGGTCTATCATAAGACACTCTGCATTAGAAAATGCATCAATTTTATGATACAAATTTGTAAATTTAGACTTGATAGTACAAAAATAAGCAAGATTTATCAAATAGCAACAACAACTTTGATAAATCTGGAATATTTTAACCCATTAAATCCCCAAGCCTGTTTTCACTTTCATGACCATGCCAAATTTTACAATTCTGTCCGGTGTCACGTTATGTGGTGATAACTCTGAAATGCTTCAGCGAATCCCACTGATTCTGAGATTTGTTTTGTGACATATTGTACTTCTTGATAGTGGTAACATTTGTTCGATATGACTTATAGTGAAAAAATTGGATATTTCGCAAAAATTTAGAAAATTTCTCAATTTTCAAATTTAAATTTGAATGTCCTAAAATCAAAGTTATGTCACATGAAATAGTTAATAAATAACATTTACTACATATATGCTTTACATCAGCACAATTTTTTAAACAGAATTTTTTTAGTAGAAAGTTAGAAGGGTTAAAATTTGACCAACAATTTGTCATTTTTCCAACAAAGTTTACAAAACCATTTTTTTAGTGACCACATCACATTTGAAGTGAGTTTGAGGGGCTTATATGACAGAAAATACCCAAAAGTGATACCATGTTTAAAACTGCATCCCTCAAGGTGCTCAAAACCACATTCAATAAGTTTATTAACCCTCCAGGTGCTTCACAGGAACTAAAACAATATGGAAGGAAAAAATAAACATTTTACCTTTTTTCACAAAAAATTAACTTTAGACCTATTTTTTTTATTTTCACAAGGGTAACACTTGAAAAATGACCCAAAATTTGTTGTGTAATTTCTCTTGAACATGCTGTACCCCATATGTGGGGAAAACTACTGTTTGGGTGCATGGCAGGGCTTGGGAGGGAAAGAGAACCGTTTGACTTTTTGAACGCAAAATTGGCTGGAATCAAGAGCGGACACCATATTGCGTTTGGAGAGCCCCTTATGTGCCTAAACAGTAGAAACTCCCCACAAGTAACCCTATGCTGGAATTTATCTAGTGTTTTCCTGGTATGTGAATTCTATAATGTGGTGGCATACGTAAATTGTGAAGAGTTCGCTAGGTTGGCATAAGTGAGTTGTGTAGAGTGCATCAGCAGTTACATGAGTAGTGTAGAGTGAATCAGATTAGCATACGTGAGGAGTGTAGAGTGCATCAGTTGGACTTACATGAGTTGGGTAGAGTGCATCAGGTTGGCTTACATGCGTAGTGTGGAGTGCATAAGGTTGGCAAACATGAGTAGTGTAGAGTGCATCAGATTGGCATACTTGAGTAATGTACCATGCATCAGGTTGGCTTGCATGAGTAGTGTACAGTGCATCAGATTGGCTTACGTGAGTGGTATATAGTGCATCAGATTGGCTAATGTGAGTAGTGTAGAGTGCATCAAGTTGGCATACGTGAGTACAGTAGTGTAAAGATAAGCGAACCTATTAAGGTTCGGTTCGGGGAACAGCCCGATGTTCGCCAAAAGGTTCAGCGAACACACCCAAACCCCACTGAATGTAATGGAAAATAAAACCAAATGTATACACAACACCTTCAGGAGGGTCAAAAAGCTGGCAAAATAGCTCAAATTAGGGGCAGACAATAGGAAAAGTGGTATCAATTGACCCAGAGTAAAAATAGTATAATTGTGCAGCATGGATGCCTGGGACAGGACTTGGACCAGCATTTTTACAGTTGTGCTCAAAAGTTTACATACCACTGCAGAATTTTTGCTTTCTTAGCCATTTTTTTAGAGAATATGAATGATAACACCAAACCTTTTTCCCCTCTCATCGTTAGTGGTTGGGTAAAGCCATTTATTGTCAAACTACTGTGTTTTCTCTTTTTTAAATCATAATGACAACCCAAAACATCCAAATGACCCTGATCAAAAGTTCACATTCCCCATTTCTTAATACCGTGTATTGCCACCTCTAACATTATTGACAGCTTGAAGTCTATTGTAGTTGTGGAAGAGGTTCTTTATTTTGTCAGATGGTAAAGCTGAGGAGACTGAGGAGGAAGATGTCACAGATGGAGTTGATGGGGCGGACGGTGGTTGGCGAGGTCCACTAGCCCACATTTTAGCGCAGTGAGATTCCGCAACTAACCCATGTTGATCGCATATGTCACATTTCATGCATATAGTAGTCAAATTAATAGAATTGTTGCCTTTACTGAATCTTTTTTTACAAAGTTGGGAGATAAAGTGAGTGCCTCTGGGTTCACAGCAAGTGGGATATACAACCTCATTGTCATCCTCTCTGTTCTTCCACTCCTCTCCCTGAGAGTCACCCTTTTCTTCTTCCTACCCTGACAGCACAGTACAGTCTGCGTGCACCTCAGATATCTCAGTCTGATCGGGATCATCAACAGCCCCAGAGATTAACGTCAGGTGACAAGGGTCTGGATTCTGCTCAGACAAAATTTTGTCCGACCTCGGATCCAACTGAAAAAAAATTTGGGCATCAATGCAGATGCTTTCCTCCTCTTTGAATCTGTGAATCTTCCTCCTCAGTCACCTGGCAAGTGTTCTCATACAGGTCTCCGGCCTCAGAATCTACCCTTGTTTACTCTCCACAGTCAGGGTGAGAGAGAGCTTGTCAGTTGTTACAGAAGTGGACAAGTCTGTTGTTTTTATTCCCATAATCCTATTTGTAAAAGGCTGGAGTCACTTCAATAACCTTCGTCAGGCTGCATAATTTTACAACGTTAACAGGCTGCAAAGGTACAATTGTACCTTCGTATATACCTCCACTGTGGGAAGACTTTCTCTTTTACTTGGTTTCAGAAACTAAAGTTCATTCAGCTACAAATGTTATGCTGATATCTATTGGCCAGTGTTGTTACTTCTCACTTATGTTGCTGTCAATTAAGTTGATTCAAACTGGGAGTGGCTTCTACTTCTCTTCCTGCCTCCCTCCTCTCAGTAGCAATTTTGCTGTTCATCTCATTGCTGTGAGCACACACATTTCTAGGCTTGTGAAGTCTTCAATTTCTTGGATACGAAGGTAGGAAAGTCTCACAGCATCTAACAGCCAGTTATACCTTCATTCGCCTTATGTGGGGACAGAAGAGTCAGAAATTGTCTTTGAGCCTGGACTTGGCTTACATATATTTTGTATGAAACTTATCACTATAGGTATGATTTTTATACGAAAAATGGATAACAATTAGTATCTACATATTGGTTTACGATGTTTTACTTATATTCAGCACAAAATAAAGATGGTGGCTCTGTTACAATTTTCCTGTTGGTCGAAAAAACAGTCGAAGATGGAATGAAAATTCTGAAACCGTATACAATTTACATAATATATAAATGACATTTATAAATAATTATCACTAGAAATAATTTACTTTTCTATCTGCACTTTAGAATCGAGTTTCATTCTACTTGCCACGTGTTACTGAACTAAATTACGAAGCCAAAATTCATCTACCAAGTCATCATGAGTGATAGTGTAGCTGGATCTAGTTTCCGCCATAATCCAAGAAAACGTGTTTGCAGGTTAGTATCATTTTGTGAAAAGCCAATAATGTAGTATTGTGTAGTATTTCGGAAAATTATTTATTTTTCATTTTTTCATATTTACGTCTGACGAAATAATGCGAATGCTAGAAGAATCTGATTCTGAGCATGAGGAAGAACCATATGTTGCATCTGATGATGAAAACTATGTACCACAAGTGGATGTTACTGAAGAAGATTCAGACATTGAACAAGAAATGGTCATAGAGCAGGAAAAAGAATACGACTCAGACGAAAGTGTTGAGGATGAGTCTGTGCCTCAAAGTGCAGGCGACATTTGGACTGCTAAGGATAAAACTCAGTGGTGTAGTGATCCACTGCCAAATGCACAAACAAAATCTCGTAATGTCCTACGACAAAGAGGTGGCCCTGCAGCAATCAGCAACCTGTATACAGCAAAAGAGCTATTCAAGTCAATCATGACTCCCGAGATGTGTGACATCATATTACGAGAAACTAATCGAAAGGCCAAGAGATTTTGTGATGCTTACAACAACGAACTGGTACAACGTTTTCCTGATTCTTCTGAACGGCCACCACTAAAAACATTCAAGCAATTTACTGAAACTGAACTCCATGCATTTTTGGGCATACTGATTGCAGCTGGTGTGCACAGAGACAACAAAGAGAATCTGGAGGAAATGTGGAATGTTGCTGCTCTGCCTCTTATATGTGCAGCCATGTCTCGTGACCGCTTCAAGATGATACTCAGATTTATCAGATTTGACAACGAAAATACACGTGCAGAACGTGTGCAAACAGATAAAGCTGCACCAATACGGGATATCTGGACAATGCGGAACAGAAATCTGGAGAGAGCCTACAAGCCATATAATTGTATCACCGTCGACGAGCAATTATTTCCATTTAGAGGCCATACTAAATTTACCCAGTATATACCTTCAAAACCAGCTAAATATGGCATAAAGATTTTCTGGGTTTGTGACTCGTCAAACGCCTACCCAGTACAAGGTCAGCTCTACACTGGGAAACCAATGCTCCTGTATTTAATGAATTTTTGGGTAGGAGTTTTTGTGAACAAACCTGCCTTATGTCTCTTATTGATTTGAATCCCTCTTCCACATTATCTGTTTCTTCTGATTCTTTTTTTCCATTAAGAATCAAAAATCCTACATTTTATCCAGTCAAAACTAGTACTGATGATATGGAAAAATTTCAAGATTCTGTGGAGAGGGATATCAAAAGTTTGATAAATGAATCTTCTTCTAAGCCGGTTCGCTCTAATCTTTCATTCTTAGAGCGACAAGCTCTCAAAGATTTACAATCTAATTCTAAGATCGTCATTAAGATGTCCGATAAAGGTGCCTCGGTGGTGGTCATGAATGATTCTGATTACCACCAAGCCATCAGCAATATGATATCCCAGGACACTAGCTATCTGTTATTACAGGGTGATCCAACTCCCCTTTTTCAGAAAAAGAGTAATCAAATCATTGCTGAGGGTGTTAGGCTGGGTTTTTTCACTGAGAAACAATCAGAATATTTATGTGTCACAAACCCAGTATTCCTATTTTACATGCATTGCCAAAAACCCATAAACAGGTTTTTCCTCCACCGATGCGTCCCATTGTTGCAGGCATCGGTTCCCTGACTGAACGCCTGTGTCAATGGTTAGATTCAATTCTTCAACCATTTGTACATTGTATACCAGGTTACTTAAAGGATTCTAAAGATGTTCTTAATATGTTTGGCAATGTAACATGGCAGCAAAATTGGTCCAGGCTTACCTGCGATGTTATATCATTATATACCTCCATACCGCATAGTGTAGCCATCTCTGCTGTGCGTTTTCATCTGCACAAATATGGTTCATATCCTGATGATTTTTGTGATTATGTCCTTGCAGTTTTACAATTTCTTTTGGCGCACAATTATTTTTTATTCAACAAAAAAAAATTTTTGCAGACAAGTGGTGTTTCGATGGGGGCTAAGTTCTCCCCTTCTGTGGCGAATCTGGTTATGGCTTGGTGGGAGGAATTATTTATCTTTAATGCTAACAATCCATTTCTTGATTGTATTGAATATTATTCAAGATTTATAGATGACCTCCTGCTGGTATGGAAGGGGGATAGTAATCTTGTTTCAAGTTTCCTGGAATATATCAATTTGAATCAATTCAATCTTAGTTTTACTCACAATTTCCATAGTAAAGAGATTCAATTTTTGGATTTATGTTTATCAGGTCAGCCTCAACAATTTATTTCCACTTTTACCTACCGCAAAGCTACCGCAGGTAATACAATTTTACATGCACATAGCTTTCACCCTATTCACACTATAAAGGCAATCCCTGTAGGTGAATTAATTTGTGCTAAAAGGAATTGTAATAATTTACCTTCCTTCCAAAAAGAATCCACAGCTATTAAAAAACGCTTAAATAAACACGGTTATCCAAACTGGATCCTAAAGAGGGCATCTAATATTGTAGCTAACAAGCCCAGAGAATCGTTTTTTAAAACTGACAAACCAGACTCACAAAATAATACTAACAGGGATCGTCCCACTATGATTTTGACACATAGCAGGTTTTTCAAGGAAATTTGCACTATAATAAATAGGAATTTGCATTTACTTCGTAACGATGATGTTATGAATGAGTTATTAAAAAATGGAATTAGATTTGTCTCCAGAAGAGCATTAACCTTAGGCAATGTCCTTTCTCCCAGTTTGTTTTTACATAATGAAATTTGTTCTAACAGAAACTGGTTATCCTGTGTGGGTTATCACAGATGTGGTCAATCTCCTTGCAAAACGTGTCCTTTTTCCTCTAAAACATCAATGGTTATAAATACCATGAATAATAAGTCTTATAAAATTAAGGATTTTTTAAACTGCAACTCGGATTTCGTTGTATATGTAATGGAATGTACAAAATGTAATGTGAAATATGTAGGATCTACTATACGCAGATTGAAGGAAAGGACACAAGAGCACCTTCATGATATATTTTATCTACTACCAGGAATATATCTAATGTGTCTAAACATTTTGTTTCCACTCATAATAGGGATATTTCATATTTGAAGATTTATGCAATCGAACAGATTAAAGCTAAAATTAGAGGTGGAGATAGAGAAAAACTTCTTCGGGATCGAGAGGCTCTATGGACTTATCTTCTGGATACCCGTGCACCTGTGGGTTTAAACCTTAGAAAAGAATTCATGCTTCATTATTAATGTCATGTGTTTTTAATTGTTTTAATTTGGTTAATTTCACCTGTGTGTCTTTTTTATATTTCACTTGGTGCGATACTGAAGGTTATTCTGATTCTAAGAGCACTTAGTGCTCGAAGCGCGTCCAGACTTCAGTGGGCAGTCACCGTATGTTGCGGTGTCTTCATTTATTCGCCGCTGAGACTAGTACAGCAGCCATGCTGGATTTTTGTATTTTAATATTTACCTTAATAAAAGGATGATTTTTACATTATTTCCGGAGCTGGATTTTCTTCTCTTCATGTATTGCAACGTCTGGCAGTGACGTATCCTTGCTCGGATGGACTTTGGATCCATGGAGGTGAGCTGAACTATTTCTTTACTATGCAAACACAACATGACGCCCGCAGAATATTCCATCAAAGTTTGCATTACAAAATGATGCTCCTTCCCTTCCAAGCTCTGCCATGCGCCCAAACAGTGGTTCCCCCCACATATGGGGTATCAGCGTACTCAGGAAAAATTGCACAACAACTTTTGTGGTCCAATTTCTCTTGTTACCCTTGGGAAAATAAAAAATAACAGGCTAAAAAATCATTTTTGAGGAAAAAAATGAATTTTTATTTTCACGACTCTACGTTATAAACTTCTGTGTAGCACTTGGAGGTTCAAAGTTCTCACCACACATCTAGATAAGTTCCTTAAGGGGTCTAGTTTCCAAAATGGGGTCACTTGTGGGGGGTTCCACTGTTCAGACACATCATGTGCTCTCCAAACACGACATGGCATCCAGCCAATTCTGCGTTGAAAAAGTCAAATGGCGCTCCTTCCCTTGCAACCTCTGCCGTGCGCCCAAAAAGTGGTTTACCCCCACATATGGGGTACCAGTGTATTCAGGAGAAATTGCACAACAAATTTTATGGTTCATTTTCTCTTTTAACACTTGTGAAAATAAAAAAATTGATTCTGAAGTAAATTTTTTGCAAAAAAAGTTAAATGTTAATTTTTTCCTTCCACATTGCTTCAGTTCCTGTGAAGCACGTAAAGGGTTAATAAACTTCTTGAATGTGGTTTTGAGCACCTTGAGGGGTGCAGTTTTTAGAATGGTGTCACTTTTCTGTATTTTCTATCATATAGACCCCTCAAAGTGACTTCAAATTTGATGTGGTCCATAAAAAAAATGGTGTTGTAAATATGAGAACTCGCTGGTAAACTTTTAACCTTTATAACTTCATAACAAAAAAGGGGTTAAAATAATATATATGGAAGAAGAAACATCAAAGAAAAAAACAAAAAAATTGTAACAGATGTTATAGTAGACAATAATATAATCAATTTGAAAGGGATAAGATCCAAAGTAGCTTTCAATAAACCCCCCTCCACAATATTATATGGGGAAACATTAAGGGGGATCCATGTAAACTGAAAAAAATTATGGAAAAAGTTATTAAAGTCCGTGTAAAAAAAGGGGGAAGTTCTGAATATCCATAGAAGATAATTTGAATTGGGATCCTTCCATCCTATATTCCAGTAAATCATTTTTTGATAAATGCCGAAGAATCTTGGGATCCAAGATGATGTCATCAGATGGATATGAACCGCAGCCACAGAATAGCGTCAGAGGTAAGTATGAACCTTGAATTAATAAATAAAGAATTTGCAATGAGTACATGGGATGAATAGGAGGCAAGGAGGATGGATGGAAAAACGGAAGGGAATAAAACATGTTAAAAAGCACAAAAATATAAAAAAACACCTTAAAAAACCGGACACAGGAAACGCAGTTACAAAAAGGAATTAAAGCAGAAGCTTTCATTAAAGGGAATCTGTCACCCTAAATTGGCGGGATATTTAAATGATGGCAGTCAGGTCAGATGGGCGATGTTTTGGGTATTTGCCTTAACATGTTGTTCGCTGCTGTCTCCATTATTTCTGGGAATTGTAGTCGTTGCCCTCCATATAACGCACCTGCGCATTGCAATCTTGAATTGCGCACGTGCAGTATGCTTTGCCCGCAGATTGCAATGCACAGGCGCGTTATATGGAGGGCAACGACTACAATTCCCAGAAATAATGGAGACAGCGGCGAACAACATGTTAAGGCAAATACCCAAAACATCGCCCATCTGACCTGACTGCCATCATTTAAATATCCCGCCAATTTAGGGTGACAGATTCCCTTTAAGGCCATGTGGACTGATTGTGCTTAAACGGTAAATCTATTTACTTTCAAGTTGCGCTAAGGATTTGCCCAAATCACCTCCACGTATACCAAGGTCAATTTGATCAATTGCTTTAAATATAAGGCCTTTAGGATTGCAGTTGTGATAGACTTTAAAATGACATGGTAACATTTTTTGTTTTTAAAAGGGAATGGTCATCAATGGTTTTGGCTTTTTCGATATCGCGAATATGTTCGCGAACACTGATTTTAAATTCCCGAGTTGTTAGTCCAACATAAATATGATTGCAAGGACATGTGGCATGGTATATTACACCCTGAGAGGAGCAGGTTAGATGTTTCTGAATTTCAAAATTCCTGGATCTGTTAGAGTTTGTGAAGAGGTGTGCCTTTCTCATATTTATGCATGCTTTGCAAATGCCGCATGGAAAAAAGCCAGGTTGTAAGTGTTTATGTCCAAGTTTAGAGGTCGGATCATAATGGCTATGTGCCAACAGGTCCCTCAAATTACGACTTCTTTTAGCCACCAAGGATGGAAAAGGGGAAGGATTTTTTGTAAAATGGGGTCCGCCATAAGAATGTGCCAATATTTTTTAAAAAGGGATATCATGTCATCCCATTGATTGTTAAAGGTTGAAATAAACCTGACCTGGTCATTATTTTTATTTGGTTTGTTGGAAACAGAGTAAAGGAGATGATCCCTCAAAATGTTTTTGGCCCCTCTTATTCTGATACTGCGTTTGCTATATCTCCGGTTAAGAAACCTTTTTGTTAAGTCTGTGGCTTGATGTTCAAAATCTAAATTTTCTGAGCAGATTCATCTAGCTCTTAAAAATTGGCCTGTCTGTATGCCTTTAATGGTTGCCAGTAGGTGGGATGATGTGGCTTGTAATAGTGAATTGGTGGCCATGGGTTTCCTATATAAATTGGTACTAACTATACTTTCTGTAGAGACATTGATGTTGAGGTCTAGGAAGTCCAATTCTCTTCCAAATTTATGTGTCAAGGTGATGTTTAAAATTGTTATGGTTCAACTTGGCCATCTAAGTATGAAGACTGTCTACTGTACCTTCCCACACGAACCACACATCTTCGATGTATCTCATCCATCCTTGTACCAACTGTATTTCTGCAATGGTGTCGTCCTGAAAGATTTCCCTCTCCCATGCCCCAAAAAGAGGTTGGCGTAGGAGGGGGCACCATTTGGAGGCTCCTCTGCCTTGTTTTTTACATTCACTCTTTTAACTTGGTAATTAATAAAAATACTTTTTAACTTATTTTGTTGCACCTCACTTCTTATCTCTTATGGCACCTACCATGATAGATCATGTTTGAAATATGTCTGTCGTTTTTGACTGATCTCAGACACCTAGCACATCACATCTTTATCAATCCACAATAACATCTTCGCCTGCACTTCATTCACATCCGAAATTATCAGAATTTAATTCTAATGATTTTGGTGTCTGCTAGAGTCCAATTTCCTGACATTGATCATATAGCTCCCCCAACTCCTGTATTATAGTCACCTTACAGCAGCTTCACCTGTTATGACACTGGTTCCATTGGGATCCGGTGGCAAAAATGAACTGTGGACCTTACAAAACTCAGGTTTCACAGCACCTGGTGGCCTTCTGGAAATTAAAAGCGACGGCCGCATAATGACATGGCGGTGGACAGGGTGGTGGTGGCTGTATTGTAATGGGTTTATAATTTGTAAGATTGATATGGATAAAATAAATGATTTGCTCTAACTGAGTGATCAATTTCTATTTTACTTAAGAATTTAAAAGAAAAGTTACAATAAAAGATTAAAAATAACAAAACTAAAAGGAAAATTAAACAGTAATTAAATCATTAAATGAAAGTAATTAAAATACTTAGCTTTGTATTATAATAATCCTGAATGGTATGCGCAACTGACCCAGGATGAGAATAATGTTGCTTCTGGACATCTCCAGATTCCGAATGCCTTCCAGTTCCTCTCCCCAAGAGTTCAGTCATCTTTTATATCTTAAAATATCCAACGCATCTCAGTTAAAAGCTTTGATCTCCCATGGAATGCAAGAAAAAACCCTCTTAAACTAACAGATAAGATTTCACAAGATGACCTCTCTGGGAAAGTTAAATGCCTAATCTAATCTAATATATTGAACTGATTGAAACCATATAAAATCAATATCTAGGATTACATTCCACCCCATGGTTACAACCAGTTCAATTAATAATCCTGTATAGGTAACCTATTTACTGATGATATATCTACCTTGCAAAACATTAAACAACAACACAAAGTCGCAAAACAAGATACACTAGTACTATTAACACAAATATATATAGAACAGACTGTAATAAACCTCCCACCCACCTAAAAATTCCCTTAGACCAGTATGTTGGACTAAGCTTCTCCAGCCACTCAGGAAGACTGGATTGATGGAGTTCTCTAAAATTATCTTTCAAAGTCTCTACTTGTGCAATATGAGCTTGAATTATTGTGTCTATGTCTGTTGCATTTGATATGAAATGACAACATGAAGGGCCTACCACAGTACCTAAACCACCTATACTAGCAGTCAAGTAATCTAGTACAATTGTGGTCTGGGCAGCTTGTTGATGAAACATTTGCAATTCCTCTCCAATTGCTATAAAGGTATTGTCATATAGTTCTGTGATATTGTCAATTAATTGAGCCAAATCTCGTATATAATTGTAGTTTAAAGTACTATACAGCTATACAGCTCTGGAAAAAATTAAGAGACCACCACATCAAAACCCTGTCATGGGCTTCCCATTCTCCAGATCTGAACCCCATTGAAAACCTCTGGAATGTAATCAAGAGGATGATGGATAGTCACAAGTCATCAAACAAAGAACTGCTTACATTTTTGTACCATGAGTGGCATAAGGTCACCCAAAAGCAGTGTGAAAGATTGGTGGCAAGCATGACAAGATGCATGAAAGCTGTGATTAAAAATCATCGTTATTCCACAAAGTATTGATTTCTGAACTCTTCCTGAGTTAAAACATTAGTATTGTTGTTTCTAAATGATTATGAAGTTGTTTTCTTTGCATTATTTGAGGTCTGAAAGCACTGTTTTTTTTTTTTATTTTAACCATTTTTCTTCGTCCTAAAAAAAAATAAAAAATTTTTGATGTCAGAAATTCATGATGTCAGAAGTTTATAAACTAAAAGAACAATTTACATTTTACTCAAAAATATACCTATAAAGAGAAAAATCATACAAATGTAACATTTGAAAGTGGTCTCTTATTTTTTGCCAGAGCTGTATGTGTAAAATCCACGGCAACTAAAAATTGATATGCATTAGATTCATATATTAACTTCTTTGCGTGTCCTCTGTCTCCATGTGCCCGCTTCATTAAATGAGGAAGAGTTTTGTCCAATGGGAAACTGTCCTTAGAAATTACATACTGTATGTACTAGCCAAAACCTTACCCACATAACATGTACCCCATGAATTGTTGGGTAACTATTTGTAAGCATATTTACCACATATCCAATATAAGTTTTCTGGCCATATCATATTTGATGCATACCAGACACTAGCAGCATTGTTATCATACTATATTTAGCACATAATGTCTTATTTTTATTAAACTATTCAAGCACTTTAATCCTCCATAACCTTCTGCACTGAAATAAGTATACCATTTTTCCCATTTGATTCCATACCAACCAGAGGTTTTTTAAATGTTAATTGTTTAGCTGGACTGCCAATTATGATTGTTCCAGCCTTCTCACAATTTTTACTCATGTGGAGCCCAGCTGCGACTGGATCCATATCTTCCAGAAGGGTGCACTGAAAGAATATACCACTAGAGGTCATTATACACATTCACACACGTTCACTTATCCCAAAGACCACCAGAGGGAGCTGTTTAAACATACAAAAGCAGAGTGAACACAGAAACATCAAGGCATTCAGCCAGTGAAGCCACTCAAGGCAGTCACCTCAGAGAGCTCAGTCAGACTGCAGTAAGGTGAAGTGCAGAGCTGAGATTAGAGAGGCTGCAGAGCTATTCAGTTCAAGAGAGAGTGGAGTCTAGTAAAGGGTGGAACAGAAATCACTCCAGCCTAGTCAGAGCTGAAGCAAGTGAGTGCAGCTCCGTGAGAAAGCATGCCGACGCTTAGAGAGCGGTGAAGAGGCAGCCCACCAACTGCCAGTGTGTGATCGTGTGAGGGCCCGGGTAGGCCGAAGGCGAGTGAAAAGTTAATGAGACAGAGGAGCCTTCATAGCTCACCTGAGCAAGTATTACCGGACACCGGGGTCCGAGCCTATAGGGATCTCCACGACCCATTAGGAGAACACCGGAGTTCCTGGAGGACTACAAGTCCCAGGAGTACCACAGAGCTGATACGTAGCAGGATCAGGAGGACGGAGTCTGGCAGGATCCGCCATAAAAGACCCTGTCCTTTCAGAGAGAAGGTCCAACCACAAGGTCAGCCAGGTACAAGACGGAGACCAAGTTAGGCCCAGCTACACGCAGGCCAAGACTTTATTACAAAAAGACAAGGAACAGGAGGCCACACACCTACTCAGTGGAGGAATCTGGATGTGCACCCTTCACCCTACAGTGCTCCGGGGAGTGCCAGCAACATCTTCAGTAAAGGTACCAAAGTGACTTATGTGTGTTTCTCCCTTATTACCCCTAACTGCCGGGTCCCCGTCTGTCCTGCATCCCTACACATCTATCTGCCTTGGAGGACTCAGCCTTTCCTGTGGAAGGCCTAACATCTTGCTGCACAATATTAAGCCTTCAGTGGATCTGCATAGCAGCGCTGGTCACCCTGACCAGGTACCACAGGTGGCGTCACGAATCCCCATTCCAATATTCAATTCACCTGTAAATATCCCACATTAAAAGGTGAGCCCCAGAGCCACGGACTGAGCTGTGTTGCCGTGACATCCCCCATAGTAGTCTATAGGCTCAAATCCGAGTTCCCATTGCTCTGAAGGGCGACTCACTCACACATAAAAAGGTGTCATAAGAATTAGACTGCACATCTGTAGTATTGTGAATATAACACCACAAAGGCTGTCCTGCCTGTTGATGCACAATTAAATGGCTCACAGTAAGATTATTCTCTGCAGATAAAATCCCCAAATCATGACATGGACAAGTCTTTTTCAGTAGACAAAAGAATAGAGCTGAGCAAAACAGGTTGGTCAGATTCAAAAGTCGCTGACTTTCGCCAAAGTCGGGTTTCGCCGAGCGAAACCTGACCATAGTGTGAGGTCGGCCATGCGGTCGTCGCCCCGAGCGCCAAAGTCGGTTATCCCAGAATGCTTGCAGGCACCTTTTCTCAGCCAATGAGCAAGGACGCACACTGTGGGCAATGCGATGACATGGGCAGCGGCCACCACCATCTTAGAGAAGGGCATTGCATGATTGGCTTTCTTTGTGTAGCGTCACAGTGGCTATAAAAGCCCTGAGTGCCGACCGCCATTTTACTTCTGCCGATCTTAGCGTAGGGAGAGGTTGCTGCCTGTAGCGTCGGCGTCCCTGCCTTCTGCCAGGCAGGGACGCTGTTCCCCTGCAGCAGCGTCCTCTGCCAGGCAGGGACGTCGCCCCCCTTACCCTTCCTCAGCGTCCTCCTTCCGCCCTGCTGGGGCCGCGCGCTCCTTCCCTGCTGCTGGACTTAGGGCGCGCGCCCGCGCCCTCCCCCGCTCTTAAAGGAGCCGCGCGCATTTTTCAAATAAGTCCCCGGCCAATGCCGGAGGACTCCACCCTATATTAAGGGCTTCCTCCTTAATGGAGGTGCCCGAGCAATGTTGTTGTTGCACTGTTTCACTCTGCTTCAGCCCTCAGGTCCCGTTACCAGTTACCTGCCTGTTTCCTGCCCGTTTGCTGTATGCTACCTGTCCGCAAGTCTACCCGGAGGTTCGGACGTCACAAGTGGTGATCCACGGCTATTCCAGAGACTCTTGCCTGCTCGCTTGGGAGCGATCATCTGCCATCTGACTGCAGCCCTACCCGGAGGTTCGGACGTCACAAGCGGTGATCACCGGCTATTCCAGAGACTCTTGCCTGCTCACTTGGGAGCGATCATCTGCCATCTGACTGCAGCCCTACCCGGAGGTTCGGACGTCACAAGCGGTGATCCCCGGCTGTTCCAGAGACTCTCGCCTGCTCACTTGGGAGTGTCCATCCGCCATCTGCCTGCTAGCCTACCGGGAGGCTTCACCATCTCAGGTCGTATATCCTGTCCATCTAGAGACTGCCCCGGTTACTTGCTGTGACAACCTGCCTGTCAATCCAGAGACTGCCCCGGTCACTTGCCGTGACAACCTGCCTGTCTATCCAGAGACTACCCCGGTCACTTGCCGTGACAACCTGCCTGTCAATCCAGAGACTGCCCCGGTCACTTGCCGTGACAACCTGCCTGTCTAGCCAGAGACTGCCCCGGTCACTTGCCGTGACAACATACCTGTCAATCCAGAGACTGCCCCGGTCACTTGCCGTGACAACCTGCCTGTCAATCCAGAGACTGTCCCGGTCACTTGCCGTGATCCTTTCCCGTATAACCAGAGACTGCCCCGTCACTTGCCGTGACTTCCTGTCCGTCTCCCTGGGCGCCACCCGCTCTCTTACAAGTATAACCTTCTTGTATAAATAAAGCTCAGAGGTTCCACCTACCTGACCCGTTACAGTTTGCTCGGGCCATGGAACCCGGTGGCACCCAAACCCCTTCGCTATCTGACCTGTGTCATGAACTGTCTCGTCAGAGGTCTCAACAGGAGTCCATCCTGGGTCATCTGCGGTGTGTTAATTCCCGCCTGGACACTCTGAATACTTCCCCGACAACCACCGCGAGCACCATGACTCGCAATCCGGCAGTTCCGCTGCTTACCAACTCCGTGGTTTCTATTCCAGGACCTCGACTTTCAGCTCCTCCTCGGTTTGGAGGCGACCCTGCTCTGGCTCGGGGTTTCATCAACCAATGTACCCTGCATTTTGAACTCCTGGCACACCAGTTTAACTCTGACCGGGCCAAAATTGCCTTCATCATGTCACATCTCACCGGAGAGGCCCTGGCCTGGCTAAATCCTCTTTGGGAGAGAGAAGATCCTCTGGTGTCTAACCTGTCTGCTTTTCTCTTAGCCTTCCGGAAGGTATTCGATGAACCCGGACGGAAGACCTCCTCTGCATCATCTCTGCTGCGTCTTCGTCAGGAGAGTCTCACCGTGGGTCAATATGCCATAAGGTTTCGTACCCTTGCCTCAGAGCTGGCTTGGGATAATGACGCTCTGATAGCTGTCTTCTGGGAGGGCCTGTCCGGCCGCATTAAAGATGAACTTGCCGGTCGGGACATTCCAACCTCTCTCGATGACCTAATAACTCTGGCCAATCGAATTGATCTACGGTTCCAGGAGCGAGCCAAAGAGGTCACCCGTGAGAGAAGGTTTCCTCGCCTAGCTCCTTCATTTCAGAGACCTGTAACTCCTTCCGTATCTCCTCAAGTGCCCCCGGCAGAGCCCATGCAGGTCGACCAGACCAAGATGGTCAAAGCCCGTCAGGACTCACGCCGTGCTGAAGGGAGTTGCTTCTACTGTGGGAGTAAGGAGCACCGGATCCGTACCTGCCCAGAGAGGTCGGGAAACGCCTGTGTCTAGGTTCGCTCGGAGAGGTCCACCTAGACAAGAATAAATCCTCTTCATCTCTGCTGCTGTCTGTCTCAATTCTCCTCGGTGAGAACCGTTACTTCGAACTAGCCCAACTTGATTCTGGAGCAGCTGGGAATCTCGTTTCACAGGCTCTGGTAGAGAAATATCGCATTCCCACCAAACCTCTGCTTGAACCAGTATCTGTTGCTGCTGTAGATGGGGGTCTTCTACCACGTCCCATCCAGCTTATCACCGAGGCTATAACCCTGCAGGTGGGAATGTTACATTCTGAGAGTATCTCATTTCATGTTCTACCTGGACTCTCTCACGCTTTCTTACTAGGTCTGCCTTGGCTCCAAAAGCATGCACCCGTGCTCGACTGGCAGACTGGAGAGATTCTTCGCTGTGGACAGGACTGTCATCAAACGTGTCTGGTGCCTGTTCATCCTGTCCGTCCTTCTCCTACACCTGCTAATCTACCAGGACTCCCGATTCCATATTGGTCTTTCGCTGATGTCTTTAATAAAAAGGAAGCAGAGACATTACCCCCACACAGACCGTATGATTGCCCGATCGACCTGCTACCTGGTACTACGCCTCCCCGTGGGCGTATTTACCCATTGTCCGCTGCTGAGACCAGGTCGATGTCCGAATATATCGAGGAGAACTTGGCCAAAGGATTCATCCGGAAATCTACCTCCCCAGCGGGAGCAGGTTTCTTCTTCGTAAAGAAGAAAGACGGATCTCTCCGTCCCTGTATTGACTACAGAGGCTTAAATTTGATCACGGTGAAGAATAAGTACCCTCTTCCGCTCATTCCAGAATTGTTTGATCGACTTAGAGGGGCGAGAATCTTCACCAAACTGGATCTTCGTGGGGCATACAACCTGGTTCGTATCCGTCGGGGAGATGAATGGAAGACGGCATTCAACACCCGGGACGGCCACTACGAGTATTTGGTGATGCCCTTTGGTCTCTGTAATGCTCCAGCAGTTTTTCAGGAGTTGGTCAATGACATCTTTCGGGACCTCCTCTACTCTTGCGTTGTGGTGTACCTAGACGATATCTTGGTCTTCTCTCCGGACCTCCAGTCTCACCGGAGGGATGTTCGTCAGGTTCTGCTCAGGCTCAGGCAGAATCACCTCTTCGCCAAATATGAGAAGTGCCTCTTTGAGCAGACCTCGCTTCCGTTTTTGGGCTACATCATTTCTCAGACAGGCCTACGAATGGATCCGGAGAAACTGTCTGCCATCGAGAAGTGGCCTCGACCGGAGGGGTTGAAGGCATTCAGCGGTTCCTGGGATTCGCCAACTATTACCGACTCTTCATACCGCACTTCTCTTCCAGGACTGCTCCAATCTCCGCGCTCACCCGCAAGGATGCTAACCCCAAACAGTGGACGCCCGAAGCAGAGGAGGCCTTTCTTTCCTTAAAACAGGCCTTCTCTTCCGCTCCAGTGCTGCATCGCCCAGACGGCAACAAGCAGTTCTTCCTGGAGGTGGACGCTTCCTCCTCTGGAGCCGGAGCGGTACTCACTCAAAAATCTTCTTCCGGGAGGATGGTATCCTGCGGCTTCTTCTCCAAACTCTTCTCCTCCTCCGAGCGCAACTACTCCATAGGAGACCGAGAGTTATTGGCCATCAAGTTGGCATTGGAGGAGTGGCGTTACCTACTCGAGGGGGCTCTTCATCCGGTAATCATTTACACGGACCACAAGAATCTGGCTTACCTCCAGCATGCTCAGAGACTTAACCCTCGCCAAGCCCGGTGGTCCTTGTTTTTTGCCCGCTTCGATTTTCTCTTGCATTTTCGCCCGGCTGACAAGAACGTCAAGGCTGATGCCTTGTCCCGGTCTTTCCTGGTGTCAGATCTCGAGGAAGAACCTAAACATATCATCGATCCCGCCAGAGTGATGCGGGTGGCTCCCGTGAGTCTAAATCGTCTCCCTCCTGGTAAGACGTTCGTATCAGTAACCGACCGGAAGAGAATCCTACACTGGGGTCATTCGTCTAAACTAGCTGGCCACGCTGGTCAGAAAAAGACCCTCCAACTCATAACCC
>JARQOD010000002.1:185126620-185207391 GCA_033576555.1 Oophaga sylvatica | reverse complement strand
ACAGGTGATAATTTTATCACCTGCTCAAGCATTAATTCCATCACCTTTGCAATACTAAGGAAATCCTGAAAACATGACCTGTTGGTGGGTCCTGAGGACTGGAGTTGAGAAACACTGATCTAGATAGTCATACCACACAAAAACATTAATAAATAACATTTCCCTCATGTCTGCTTTATATCAGCACCATTTGTAAAATGTTTTATTTTGTTAGCATTTTAGAAGATTTGAAAATGTAGCAGTAATTTTTCATTTTTTTTTCCAACAAATTTACAAAACTTATTTTTTAGGGACCTATTAAATTTTGAAGTGACTTTGGAAGTCCTATATGATTTAAACCCCCAAAAGTGATACCATGTTAAAAACAGCACCCTTCAACATATTCAAAATTGATGTCAGGTAGTTTATTAACTCTTCAGATGCTTTTCAGGAGTTAATGCAAAGTGGCATAACAGAAATGAAGAAATTGATTTTTGCCATCTAAATTTTGGCCACTGTAGCCGGCAGACTTTAACCCCTTTATTCCATCAGACGTACTATGGACCTAATTCCCATGGACGGAATAGTACGTCATGGGCGATCAGCTGATCGCCGCCGGGTGTCAGCTGATTATCACAGCTGACACCCGTGACTGTGTGTCAGGAGCGGTCACGGACCGCTCCCGGCACATTAACCCTTGCCACACCGCGATCAAACATGATCGCGGTGTACCCGGGGCACAGGGGAGGATCGCGCAGGCAGGGGGCTCCCTGCGCGCTCCCCTGAGACCCTCAGAGCAGCGCAATGTGTCGCGCTGTTCCGAGGGTCCGTCCTCCCTCCAGGTCCCCGGATCAAAGATGGCGCCGGGGTCCTGCAGGGAGGCGGCTTCCTCAGTGCCTGCTGAGAGCAGGCGCTGGGGAAGCCTGCAGCGATGCCAGAGCGATCGCTGGTGTGACAGAGTGCTGTGCACACTGTCACACCAGCGATCTGATAAAATACTGTGATGTCCCACCCTGGGACAAAGTAAAAAAGTAAAAAAAGTAAAAATAAAAAGTGTAAAAAAAAATCATAAAAAAAAAAAAAAAAATATTCCCCAATAAATTCATTTTTTCCTGTAAATAAAAAAAACAAAACAATAAAAGTACACATATTTGGTATCGCCGCGTCCGTAACGACCCCCCCTATAAAACTGTCCCACTAGTTAACCCCTTTAGTAAACCCCTTAAAAAAAAAAAAAAAAACAAGCAAAAAATCAATGCTTTATCATCATACCGCCGAACAAAAAGTGAAATAACGCGCGATCAAAAAGACCGATATAAATAAACATGGTACCGCTGAAAACGTCATCTTGTCCCGCAAAAAACGAGCTGTCACACAGCATCATGACGAAAAAATAAAAAAGTTATAGCTCGCAGAATGAAGCGATGCAAAAATAATGATTTTTTATATAAAATTGTTTTCATTCTATAAAAGCGCCAAAACCTAAAAAAATGATATAAAGAGGTATCGCCATAATCGTACTGACCCGAAGAATAAAACTGCTTTATCAATTTTACCACACGCGGAACGGTATAAACGCCTCCCCCAAAAGAAATTCATGAATTGCTGATTTTTGTTCATTCTAACCTCCCAAAAATCGAAATAAAAAGCGATCAAAAAATGTCACGTGCTCAAAAATGGTACAAATAAAAACGTCAACTCGTCCCACAAAAAATAAGACCTCACATGACTCTGTGGGCCAAAATATGCAAAAATTATAGCTCTCAAAATGTGGTGATGCAAAAAACTATTTTTTGCAATAAAAAGTGTCTTTTAGCGTGACAGCTGCCAATCACAAAAACCCGCTATAAATAGTAAATCAAACCCCCTTTATCACCCCCTTAGTTAGGGAAAAATAATAAAATTAAAAAAATGTATTTATTTCCATTTTCCCGTTAGGGTTAGGGTTGCGGCTAAAGTTAGGGTTAGGGTTGGCGCTAACGTTAGTATTAGGGTTAGGGTTGGCGCTAACGTTAGGATTAGGGTTGGGATTAGGGTTATGGGTGTGTTAGGGTTAGGTTTGTGGTTAGGGTTGGGACTAGGGTTATTGGTGTTTGGGGTTAGGTTTGGAGTTAGAATTGGGGGGTTTCTGCTGTTTAGGCACATCAGGGGCTCTCGAAATGTGACATGGCGTCTGATCTCAATTCCAGCCAATTCTGCGTTGAAAAAGTCAAATGGTGCTCCTTCACTTCTGAGCTCTGCCATGCGCCCAAACAGTAGTTTACCCCACATATGGGGTATCAGCATACTCTGGACCCCAAGAGTTATTGTGCAATTTGGCCTATTTCTCCTGTTACCCTTGGGAAAATAAAAAACTGGGGGCGACAAAATCATTTTTGTAAAAAAAAAAATGATTTTTTTTGTTTTTACGGCTGTATGTTATAAAACTTCTGTGAAGTACTTGGGGCTTCATAGCGCTCACCACACTTCTAGATAAGTTCCTTGTGGGGTCTATTTTCCAAAATGGGTCACTTGTGGGGGGTTTCCACTGTTTAGGCGCATCAGGGGTTCTCCAAATGCGACATGACGCCCCCAGACCATTCCATCAAAGTCTGCAATCCAAAACGTCACTACTTCCCTTCCGAGCCCCGACGTGCGCCCATACAGTAGTTTACTCCCACATATTGGGTATCAGCGTACTCAGGACAAATTGGACAACAACTTTTGGGGTCCAATTTCTCCTGTTACCCTTGTGAAAATAAAATATTGGGGGCGAAAAAATCATTTTTGTAAAAAAAAAAAAGTATTTTTTATTTTTACGGCTGTACGTTATAAACTTCTGTGAAGCACGTCGGGGTTCAAAGTGCTCACCACACATCTAGATAAGTTCCTTGTGGGGTCTATTTTCCAAAATGGGGTCACTTGTGGGGGGTTTCCACTGTTTAGGCGCATCAGGGGTTCTCCAAATGCGACATGACGCCCCCAGACCATTCCATCAAAGTCTGCAATCCAAAACGTCACTACTTCCCTTCCGAGCCCCGACGTGCGCCCATACAGTAGTTTACTCCCACATATTGGGTATCAGCGTACTCAGGACAAATTGGACAACAACTTTTGGGGTCCAATTTCTCCTGTTACCCTTGTGAAAATAAAATATTGGGGGCGAAAAAATCATTTTTGTAAAAAAAAAAAGGATTTTTTATTTTTACGGCTGTACGTTATAAACTTCTGTGAAGCAGTTTGGGGTTCAAAGTGCTCACCACACATCTAGATAAGTTCCTTGTGGGGTCTATTTTCCAAAATGGGGTCACTTGTGGGGGGTTTCCACTGTTTAGGCGCATCAGGGGCTCTCCAAATGCGACATGACTCCCCCAGACCATTCCATCAAAGTCTGCAATCCAAAACGTCACTACTTCCCTTCCGAGCCCCGACGTGCGCCCATACAGTAGTTTACTCCCACATATTGGGTATCAGCATACTCAGGACAAATTGGACAACAACTTTTGGGGTCCAATTTCTCCTGTTACCCTTGTGAAAATAAAATATTGGGGGCTAAAAAATAATTTTTGTAAAAAAAAAAAAGAAATTTTTTATTTTACGGCAGTACGTTATAAACTTCTGTGAAGCACTTTGGGGTTCAAAGTGCTCACCACACATCTAGATAAGTTCCTTGAGGGGTCTAGTTTCCAAAATGGTGTCATTTGTGGGGGGTTTCCACTGTTTAGGCAGATCAGGAGCTCTCCAAACACGACATGGCATCCAGCCAATTCTGCGTTGAAAAAGTCAAACGGCGCTCCTTCCCTTCCAAACTCTGCCATGCACCCAAACAGTGGTTTACCCCCACATATGGGGTATCAGCGCACTCAGGACAAATTGCACAATAACTTTTGGAGTCTTGTTTCCCTTGGGAAAATAAAAATTGGGGTGAAAAGATCAATTTTGTGGAAAAAATATAATTTTTTAATTTTACGGCTCTACGTTATAAACTTGTGTGAAGCACTTGGGGGTTCAAATTGCTTACCAAAGATCTAGATAAGTTCCTTAGGGGTCTAGTTTCCCAAATGGGGTCACTTGTGGGGGTTTCCACTGTTTAGGCACATCAGGGCTCTCCAAATGCAACATGGCGTCCAATCTCAATTCCAGCCAATTTTGGTTGGAAAAAGTCAAATAGTGCTCCTTCCATTCCGAGCTCTGCCATGCGCCCAAACAGTGGTTCCCCCCCCCACATATGGGGTATCAGCGTACTCAGGACAAATTGGACAACAAATTTTGTGGTCCAATTTCTCCTGTTACCTATGGGAAAATAAAAAATTAGTGACGAAGATATAATTTTTGTGGGAAAAAAATAGGATTTTTTATTTTCATGCCCGGGCATTATAAACTTGTGTGAAGCACTTGGGGTTCAAAGTGCTCACCAAAGATCTAGATAAGTTCTTTAGGGGTCTAGCTTCCAAAATGGGGTCACTTGTGGGGGTTTCCACTGTTTAGGCTCATCTGGGGCACTACAAACGGAACATGACCCCCATCAATGTTTGCATTCCAAAACGTTACTGCTTCTTTTCCAAGCCCTGCCGTGCGCCCAAACAGTTTCCCCCCCCCCACATATGGGGTATCAGCGTACTCAGGACAAATTGGACAACAAGTTTTGGGGTCCAATTTCCTTGGGAAAAATCAAAAATTTGGGACTAAAAATCATTTTTGTGGAAAATTGTTTTTTTTTTTTTTCACACCCAGGCATTATAAACTTTTGTGAAACACTTTGGGGTTCAAAGTGCTCACAACAGATCTAGATAAGTTCCTTAGGGGGTCTAGTTTCCAAAATGGTGTCACTTGTGGGGGTTCCACTGTTTAGGCGTATCAGGGCTCTCCAAACACGACATGGCGTCCAATCTCAACTCGAGCCAATTTTAGTTTGAAAAAGTCAAACGGCGCTCCTTCCCTTACGAGCTCTGCCGTGTGCCCAAACAGTGGTTTTCCCCCACATATGGGGTATTGGCGTACTCAGGAGAAATTGCACAACAACTTTATCTGTCCAATTTCTCCTTTTACCCTTGTGAAAATAAAAAAAAGTTTGTAAAAGATCATTTTTGTGGCTAAAAAGTTAAATATTAATTTGCTCCTGTGAAGCACCTGAAGGGTTAATAAACTTCTTGAATGTAGTTTTGAGTACCTTGAGGGGTGCAGTTTTTATAATGGTGTCACTTTTGGGTATTTTCTGCCATATAGACCCGTCAAAGTGACTTCAAATGTGAGGTGGTCCCTAAAAAAATGGCTTTGTAAATTTTGTTGTAAAAATGAGAAATCACTGGTCAACTTTTAACCCTTCTAATTTCCTAACAAAGAAAAATTTTGGTTCCAAAATTGTGCTGATGTAAAGTAGACATGTGGGAAATGTTATTTCTTAACTATTTTGTGTGACATATTTCTCTGTTTTAAGGGAAAAAAAATTAAAAATTTGAAAATTGCAAAATTTTTAAAATTTTCGCCATATTTGCGTTTTTTCAAAAATAAACGCAAGGTATATCGAAGAAATTTTACCACTAACATGAAGTACAATATGTCACGAGAAAACAATCTCAGAATCGCGAAGATCCGTTGAAGCGTTCCAGAGTTATAACCTCATAAAGAGACAGTGGTCAGAATTGTAAAAATTGGCCCGGTCATTAACGTGCAAACCACCCTTGGGGGTGAAGGGGTTAAGGCCATTGTTTGGCCATGAATTGCCATGGCAAACATCAGGACCACACATTTAAGGGGTTAAATGATTATGGTTGGTTCCATCACTGATCATGGTTGATGAAGCAAGTTGTCAGCTATAGTGTACTACGGACAGTTGCTGGATGGTCAACCGTAGGGAGATGCTAGTCTTTTAAATCGTATGTCAGTAAAAAGATGTATTGGTGGTCACTAAGGGGTTAAACATGAACCGCAGGTGAGTTTATGCTGCGTTAGCACAGTAGGCATGAGATTTCTATAAATCCCATCCACTTTGCTGGAATTGTAAGGTGTTGGTTTTTTTTTTAGCACCAAAAGCTCATTGTGTGAAAGTAGTCTTATAGTCCCCAGATTCTTCAGAACATCTTGGCAAGGTTGATGGGCTGTTCAGCATTTCCTTGAAGCTATCCTGTCTACATTGACCAATATTCCAGCAAAACCTTTCAAAACCTAGTAGAATCTATGCAATGAAGAATTGCTGCGTTTCTGAAGACCAACAGAGGTCCAAAACACTTCATGATTGCCGTTTCTAATAAAATTTCAGTGTATACTGTATATTATTTTATAGATATCACTGGAGTAAAATGTTAAATATGTACTTCTAACTCAGCTTGTGACCACGCGTGTGTGAAATTTTCTGTAAATCGCACCATGAATGGCTGAAATGGGGATACCACTTTAACCCCTTCCCGACCTTTGACACAGCGTATGCGTCATGAAAGTCGGTGCCAATCCGACCTATGACGCATACCCTGCGTCATGAAAGGATCGCGTTCCTGCGACCCGGGAGACCGGGGTCACTCAAAGGTCACCCGACCCGCAGTTACAGGACCCTTTGTGCTTCACCACAGGGGGGTTGGCTTAACCCCCCCGTGGCCACGATCGCTCTGATTGGCTGTTAAAAGTGAAACAGCCAATCAGAGCAATCTGTAATATTTCACCAATTTAATTGGTGAAATATTACAATCCAGCCATGGCCGATGCTGCAATAGCATCTGCCATGGCTGGACACCGAGACCTGACCCCCCACACGTAGTCACGGCGGCGATCGGCCGCCGCCACCGAAAGATGGCAGCGATCGGTCACCGCCGTCACTAACAGCTCCCCTCCTCCTTTGCTCCGGTGCCCCCACCTTCCGATCCCCCCCTAACCTTCCGACCACCCTACTCACCTCTCCCGATCCACCGATGTCCCTGGATCGGTCCCGGCGTCCGCCCGGGCCTCTTCATGGGCGCCGCCATCTTGGAAAATTGCGGGCGCATGCGCAGTGCGCCCGCCGGCCGGCGCATGCGCAGTGCGCCCCCCAGTGTCCAAAAATTTATTTTGATCACTGTGATAAACTGTCACAGTGATCAAAATAAAAAAAAGTAAATGAACCCCCCCTTTATCATAGGTAGGGACAAATATAAAAAAAAGATTATTATTTTTTTTTTTCCTATTAGGCCCTGTGCACACGTTGCGGATTTTGCTGCGGATCCGCGGCGTATTTTGCTGCGGATCCGCGGCGGATTTCGCTGCGGATCCGCGGCGGATCAGCAGCGAAATCAGCCGCGGATGCGCAGCGATATCCGCCGCAGATCAGCAGCGGGATCCGCAGCAAAATCCGCCGCGGATCCGCAGCAAAATCCGCAACGTGTGGCGGATTTCGCTGCGGATCCGCGGCGGATTTCGCTGCAGATCCGCAGCGGATTTCGCTGCTGATCCGCAGCTGATTTCGCTGCTGATCCGCGGCGGATTTCGCTGCTGATCCGCAACTGATTTCGCTGCGGATCCGCAACTGATTTCGCTGCGGATCCGCAACTGATTTCGCTGCTGATCCACGACTGATTTTGCTGCTGATTCGCTGCGGATCCGCAGCGGATTTCGCTGCTGATCCGCGGCTGATTTCGCTGCTGATCCGCGGCTGATTTCGCTGCTGATTCGCTGCTGATCCGCGGCTGATTTCGCTGCTGATCCGCGGCTGATTTCGCTGCTGATTCGCTGCTGATCCGCGGCGGATTTCGCTGCTGATCCACGACTGATTTTGCTGCTGATTCGCTGCGGATCCGCAGCGGATTTCGCTGCTGATCCGCGGCTGATTTCGCTGCTGATCCGCGGCTGATTTCGCTGCTGATCCGCGGCTAATTTCGCTGCTGATCCGCGGCTGATTTCGCTGCTGATCCGCGGCGGATTTCGCTGCTGATCCGCGGCGGATTTCGCTGCTGATTCGCTGCGGATCCGCGGCTGATTTTGCTGCTGATCCGCGGCGGATTTCGCTGCTGATCCGCGACTGATTTTGCTGCTGATTCGCTGCGGATCCGTAGCGGATTTCGCTGCTGATCCGCGGCTGATTTCGCTACTGATCCGCGGCGATTTCGCTGCTGATCCGCGGCTGATTTCGCTGCTGATCCGCGGCTGATTTCGCTGCAGATCCGCGGCGGATTTTGCTGCGGATCTGCGGCTGATTATCTGCTTATTCATCTGCGCTAGCGGGTATAGCATAACGCGATTGTGTTATGCTATACCGTTACCAGCCGGTCACCGCTACGTGTTGAACGGGCTGGTAAAACGCAATATGAACCCAGCCTTAGGGTTAGAACTAGGGTTAGGGTTAGCATTAGGGTTAAGGTTAGAATTACGGTTAGGGTTGGAATTTGGGTTAGGGTTGGAATTAGGGTTAGGGTTGGAATTAGGGTTAGGGTTGGAATTAGGGTTAGGCTTGTAGTTAGGTTTATGGTTAGAGTTGGGATTAGGGTTAGGGGTGTGTTGGGGTTAGGGTTATGATTAGGGTTTGTATTAGGGTTAGGTGTGTGTAGGGGTTAGGGTTGGGGTTAGGGGTGTGTTGGGGTTAGGGTTGGAGTTAGAATTGAGGGTTTCCACTATTTAGGCACATCAGGGGGTCTCCATACGCGACATGGCGCCACCATTGATTCCTGCAAATTTTGCGTTCAAAAAGTCAAACAGTGCTCCCTTTATTCCAAGCCCCGACGTATGCCCAAACAGTGGTTTATCCCCACATATGGGGTATCAGCGTACTCGGGAAAAATTGCACAACAACTTTGGGGGTTCTAATTTCTCCTGTTAACATTGGGAAAAAAATTGGGGACTAAAAATTATTTTTGTGGAAAAAAAATGATTTTATATTTTCACGGCTCTGCGTTATAAACTTCTGTGAAGGACTTGGAGATTCAAAGTGCTTATCACACATCTATAGGAGTTCCTTGGGGGGATCTAGTTTCCAAAATAGGGTCACTTGTGGGGAGTTTCTACTGTTTAGGCACATCAGGGACTCTGCAAACGTAACATACGCCCGAAGACCATTCCATCAAGTGGGCATTTCAAAACGTCACTACTTCCCATCCGAGCCCCGACGTGTGCCCATACAGTAGTTTTCTCCCACATATGGGATATAAGCATACTCAGGACAAATTGGACAACAACTTTTGGGGTCTAATTTCTCATGTTACCCTTGGGAAAATAAAAAAATTGGGGACTAAAGATCCTGATTGTGGAAAAAATATGATTTTTTTATTTTCATGCCCGGGCGTTATAAACTTCTGTGTAGCCCTTGGGGGTTCAAAGTGCTCACCACACATCTAGATAAGTTCTTTGCCGGGTCTAGTTTCCAAAATGGGTCACTTGTGGGAGTTTCTACTGTTTAGGCACATCAGGGGCTCTGCAAACGTAACAAGATGCCCGCAGACCATTCCATCAAGTCGGCATTTCAAAGCGTCACTACATCCCTTCCGAGCCCTGACGTGTGCCCAAACAGTGGTTCCCCCCCACATATGGGGTACTAGCGTACTCAGGAGAAACTGGACAACAACTTTTGGGGTCCAATTTCTCCTGTAACCATTGTGAAAATAAAAAACAGTGGGCTAAAAAATCATTTTTTGAGAAAAAAACACGGATTTTGGTAAGAACTTACCGGTAAAATCCTTTTCAGCGAAGGAAGGGAGGGAGACACAGGAATTCATTACTGATGGGTAGGCGGAGCCCCAGATCAGGATGTCACCTCAGATCAAAAGAGTGCTGACTGGCTGGCCCCTCCAGCTCGGGCTCCTCCTACTCAGCTCCAGTCGTACCAAAGCTTTTAGGAAAAGAGCCAAGATCACCAGCGGAGCAACATAACCCCTTCTGAAGGAACTTCAGAGAAAAAAAACACAAGGATACAGGTTATGCATGCAAAGAAAGCCAAAAACCACAGAGTTCCAGGTACTACTCACGGAACCTGACTACTGCGATGAGCTGGCGATGCTGGAACAGAGCCTTAGCGCGCTGACCTCAGCCCAGATAATCGCTATCAGATAAGGGTCGCGCTGCATCTGAAAACATCAACACACTTCTGCCTTGGGAGGGTGCTGTGTCTCCCTCCCTTCCTTCGCTGAAAAGGATTTTACCGGTGAGTTCTTACCAAAATCCGTGTTTCAGCTGCAGAATGGAAGGGAGGGAGACACAGGAATTCATTACTGATGGGACGTCCCAAAGCAGTTCAAAAATAAGGGTGGGAAAAAACCAACAAGAGGCAGAAACCCAACAACCTTAACAACAAAGCGCAACCAGCGCTAAACACAAGTTCATCCAGAACTTTAAACTACAGCTGCCTGCAGGACCCTACGTCCGAGGGCTGCATCAGCGGAAGCACTGACGTCCACTTTATAAAACTTCGTAAACGTGTGGACAGAGCGCCAAGTTGCCGCCCGGCAGAGCTGCACTGCCGAAGCACCTTGGTGAAAAGCCCACGATGAAGCCACAGCCCTCGTGGAATGGGCTTGAATCTTAATCGGGCAAGATTCACCCTGAAGACGGTAAGCTTCCAATATAGCTGACCGGATCCAACGAGCTATAGAATCCTTGGAAGCTCGTTGACCACGCCGACGACCGACTGGAACCACAAATAGGGAGTCCGTCTTACGAAAACCTTGAGTAATAGATAGATAAAACTTCAAGGCCCGCACTAAATCCAATGTGTGTAAAGCTCGCTCTTTCACATTCTTCGGATCCGGGCAGAATGAAGGCAACACAATATCCTGGTTGACATGAAACTGTGACACCACTTTAGGCAAAAAATCACCCCGAGTGCGAAGCACTACACGATCCGGAAAAAACTCCAGAAAAGGAGGCGAACAAGAAAGAGCTGCCAACTCAGAAACTCTCCTCAAGGAAGTGACTGCAACAAGGAAAGCCACCTTCCAAGAAAGTAAAGAAAGGCTAGCAGAAACCATAGGCTCAAAAGGTTTATGCTGAAGAGCCTCCAAAACAAGGTTGAGCCGCCAAGGAGACACGGGTGCCTTCCGCGGCGGAAACTTACGAGATATACCTCGGAAAAAGGAGAGCACGTCTCTATTCGAAGCAATGGTTCTCCGGAACAATAAGGACAGAGCAGAAATCTGACCTTTCAGGGTGCTGACTGCCAAACCCTTGTCTAGCCCATGCTGCAGAAAAGCCAACAGGTTGGGAATGGAAAATTTTCTCGGGTTCCGAGAGGACCCCAAACACCACGAAAAGAAGGTTTCCCAAATTTTGTGGTAAATCCTAGTAGTAGCCGGACTTCTTGCAGCACGAAGGGTAGCAATGACCTCGGCTGAGAAACCTCTACGGGTCAAGATTTCGGTCTCAAGAGCCACGCCGTCAAACGCAGGGACATCAAGTCCGGATGACAAACGGGCCCCTGAGTCAACAAGTCCGGTTGAAGAGGGAGTGGAAAAGGAGGTGCCGCCAACAGCGACATTATTGTCGAGAACCACACCCTTCTTGGCCAGTCTGGAGCTATCAAAATAGCTGGAATTCTCTCTAGTCTGATCCGACGCAGTACTAGAGGAAGTAAGGATATCGGCGGGAATACATAGATCAGCTCGAACTGATCCCACTGAGCCACTAGAGCATCCACCGCCACAGCCTTCGGGTCCTTGTACCTGGACATGAACGTCGGTAACTTGGCATTGGACCTGGATGCCATCAAATCCACTTGGGGGGTTCCCCAGCGAGAGCACAGTAGTGCAAAAACTTCCGGGTGGAGGCTCCATTCCCCGGGATCCATCCTTCTGCGACTGAGAAAGTCCGCTGTAATATTCTGAACCCCTGGAATATGAATCGCCGAAATGGCTGGTACACTGGCCTCTGCCCAAATCAGAATTCGGGACACCTCTACCATGAGTCTGGAACTCCTTGTCCCACCTTGGTGATTGATATACGCGACAGCCGTCGCATTGTCTGTCTGCACTCGGACTGGCAGACCGCTCAAAGGGACCGTCCAATGTTGGAGGCAAAGGAAAATCGCCCTCAATTCCAAGATGTTGATCGGAAGAACAGACTCTTCCGATGACCATACCCCCTGAATCCAGAGATTGTTCCAAACACCCCCCCAGCCCGTCAGGCTGGCATCGGTGGTTATGACTGACCACTTCGGAGGGAGGAAAGACTTTCCCAGGGAGAATGCCCCTGGACGTAACCACCATTCTAGAGAATCCCGCACCGCGCGAGAAATAGTGACACTGCAATCCAGCGATTGCGACCGGTTCCATCGACTCAAGATGAACCTTTGGAGAGTCCTGGAATGGAACTGGGCAAAAGGAATTGCCTCCATGGACGCCACCATCAGTCCCAGAAGACGCATACACTTCCGTAGGGACATTGCCGTTGAGGATTTCATAATCTGTACATGTCGAAGAAGACATGACTGTTTGTCTGGTGGTAGGGAAACTACCGACCGAAACGTGTCGAGATGCATTCCCAAAAAGAGGATTGTCCTCGATGATTCCAGGGACGACTTCTCCCAATTGACTAGCCAACCGAAGTCCTTCAGAAACTGAAGAGACAAATCCCGAGCCGTCAACGCCTCCTCCTCCGAGGAAGCCATGATCAAAAGATCGTCCAGATAAGGGAGAATCGTAATCCCCTGTCTTCGAAGGATTGCCATGAGGGGCGCCAGAATTTTTGTAAAGACCCTTGGCGCTGAGGCTAAGCCGAACGGCAGAGCCACGAACTGGTAATGATTCTGACCTATGGCAAATCGAAGAAAGCGCTGATGAGCCTTTCCGATGGGAATATGCAAATAGGCGTCGCGAATGTCGATTGACACCAGAAAATCGTTCTGTGACAGAGCTGCCACAACGGAGCGAAGCGACTCCATGCGAAATTTCCGGGCATGGACATGCCGGTTTAATCGCTTGAGATCCAGAATCGGGCGAAATTTGTTCTCCTTTTTGGGAACTACAAAAAGGTTGGAATAAAAACCTTTCCCTCGGTCCTCTGACGGAACCGGTATCACTACACCCTTTTGTAGCAGAGATTCGACCTCTCGCTGTAGAGCGACAACAAACTCGGGTTCCGACGGAACGCGAGATTGACAAAAAACATTTGGGGGTCGAGAGGCAAACTCTATGAAATAGCCTGCCGACACTATCCGCGTTACCCAGGAATCTGGAACGCGAGCCATCCAAGTCGCCTTGAAAAGAAGCAGGCGACCCCCCACTCGAGAATCCTCGAGTGGACCCCTGGCGTCAATCCGACTTTGCGGGCTTCTTGTCAAGTTCCCGCTTGTCCTGACGGAAACTCTGCTTCCAGGGAGTACGAGTTTTCTGAGAGGATTTCTTTCCTGAGAAGGAAGGACGACCCGATCCCCACGAGGAGTGACTAGATCGTCCTCGGCCCCGAAAGGACCGCCGACCACTATAGACACCAGGCTTACTGGACACCGAGGCCATGGCCCTACGCTGTGGTAATTCTGATTCCTTCGCCTTAGCCTTGGAAATCAGCTCTGTGAGGTCGGATCCAAAAAGATGGCCACCCTTGTAAGGTAAGGCCAACAACCCTTGTTTGGAAACTGCGTCCCCGGCCCACTGTCTGAGCCATAAAGCTCTTCTGACTGTGACCGCTGAAGCTTGCGCTTTGGCCAGCAGAGATGCCGTATCCAGACCGGCATCAAAGATATAACAGGCTGCCGTTTCTAACCATTCACAAGTTTCCCGTATCTCAGATAACGGAGATTCATTTTGCAACTCCGTCTTCAGACGTGCCAACCAGCCTAGAGAAGCTCTAGCAGCACACATGGATCCTAGCACCGCTCGGAATCCATGACCCGCAGCCTCATAGCTTGTTTTTGCCGCCAATTCTGTTTTTCTATCCAAAGGCTCCTGTAAACTCGCTTTCCCCTTAATAGGGAGTAGTGAGGATTTACTAAGCTGAGATAAAGACACACCCACTTCAGGAGCAGAAGTCCAATTAGCCTTTAACTCCGCAGAGCAAGGATAAAGTGTATCAAAGAAATGCGTTCCATGAAAACGCTTATCTGGACACAGACGTTCCTCCTCTATTACACTATTAAGCTCATCCAGAGCTGGCAATGTTGTACGCGAAGCACGGGACTCCTGGAACATGCGTGCTGATTTACCAGGACGACTAGTTACCTCCTCCGGTAACTGTAATATATCTCTCATGGCTTCAATTAATGCCTCCGTACGCTTCGCCATAGAGGAACGCCCCTGCGGCTCGTCCGCATCTGAATCGGATATTTCTCCATCCGAATTTAAAGGGGAACTCTGCCCAATATCAGATACATCTGACTCGCTCCGTGTAGAGGCCGGTAACGGCCTGCGTCGCTTCCTCTGAGAGGAATTAGCAGACATATATTGACCTAAAAGGTCAGACAAGTTGTTGATCGATCGAGCGATATCGTCCAATTTTTCACCGATGCCGACCGCAGCGCTAGACGCTGTGGAGGTCTGCGTATCTGATTGTCGTAATGGCACTGGGACGTGGTCCGCGGCATCTGAACTCTGTTCAGACATGTCTCACCTGTATGAGCAGGTCAAAGCGGTAATACCAGCAAAAACTATGCGTTTTTTTTTTTTTTTAAACGCTGAAGGGTTAACGCTTCACCAGGCAGGGTTACCCCAGCGGTATTCAGTCAAAAAATTTAGCTGGTAGAAATAACCCTCAGAGGGGTTAATATTGCAAACTCACCACAATATATATATATGAAGTGTGAGTCCCAGCCAATTTTATGTCTCTAATGAGACTGCAGCTGCAGGATAGCGATCGCTGCGCTGCGGGGTGAGGAATCAGCACTCACCCAGCTGGCCGTGGTGTCTTATGAGGAGAGGAGCGGTCTGAGGAGCCCAGGAGCCTGTGTAATGGCCGCCACAGTGATGGGAGATGGAGGAGAAGCGCCAGAGCGCGCGTCTTCCTGCTCATAAGACCGGGAATCGATAGGCCACGCCCCTGCTAGCTCAAATAATGAGCGCGAACTCCCCCGCTCCTGCTCCCTCTCTGTCCTGCAGCTATCAGCCTGCGGACAAAAAATCACCACATCTACTTGTAACAGCGCTGTCACAGCAGCGCTGAAGCATACTGACATACACGTAATAGCGCTGCTCACTCAGACGCTAAAGCACTCACACATAATAATAATAAAAAATTTGTGTGGAGTACTCACCAGCCAAAGCGCCACAGGGACCCTCAGGGGTTTCTGGCGCTGTGCCCATGCTTCCCCCCAGGGCGAGGAACGCAGTGACCGCACGTGTGGTTTGCGTCCCGCCAGAGAAGCTCTCCTCATCCCCCAGGGCCGGCAAGGATTCTGCAGGGACTTTGAGTAAATACAGATCCGCCAAGGGAGAGGTTGGGGTACAGCAGCGCTGGTACCCCTGAGACCTCTAGACCAACTGGTGATCCAAGTCTCCTGTCCGAATATAAAATAATAAAATCTTCTGAGGAGCTGCATTAGCAGCGACCATCCTCTGGACCTCAAATCTTAGACTGGAGCTGAGTAGGAGGAGCCCGAGCTGGAGGGGCCAGCCAGTCAGCACTCTTTTGATCTGAGGTGACATCCTGATCTGGGGCTCCGCCTACCCATCAGTAATGAATTCCTGTGTCTCCCTCCCTTCCATTCTGCAGCTGAAAAATGATTTTTTATTTTCGCGGCTCTGCGTTATAAACTTCTGTGAAGCACCTGGGGGTTCAAAGTGCTCACTATGCATCTAGATAAGTTCCTTAGGGCGTCTAGTTTCCAAAATGGGGTCACTTGTGGGGAGCTCCAATGTTTAGGCACACAGGAACTCTCCAAATGCGACATCGCAACCGCTAAATATTCCAGCATATTTTCCATTCAAAAAGTCAAATGGCGCTCCTTCCCTTCTGAGCCCTGCAGTGCGCCCAAACAGTGGTTTATGACCACATATGAGGTATCTGTGTACTCAGGAGAAATTGCCCAACAAATTTTAGGATCCAATTTATACTGTTGCCCATGTGAAAATGAAAAAAACTGAGGCTAAAAGAAAATTTTTGTGAAAAAAAGTACTTTCTTTTTTTTACGGATCAATTTGTGAAGCACCTGGGGGTTCAAAGTGCTCACTATGCATCTAGATAAGTTCCTTAGGGGGTCTAGTTTCCAAAATGGGGTCACTTGTGGGGGAGCTCCAATGTTTAGGCACACAGGGACTCTCCAAATGCGACATGGCAACCGCTAAATATTCCAGCATATTTTCCATTCAAAAAGTCAAATGGCGCTCCTTCCCTTCTGAGCCCTGCCGTGCGCCCAAACAGTGGTTTATGACCACATATGAGGTATCTGTGTACTCAGGAGAAATTGCCCAACAAATTTTAGGATCCAATTTATACTGTTGCCCATGTGAAAATGAAAAAACTGAGGCTAAAAGAAAATTTTTGTGAAAAAAAAGTACTTTCTTTTTTTTACAGATCAATTTGTGAAGCACCTGGGGGTTCAAAGTGATCACTATGCATCTAGATAAGTTCCTTAGGGGGTCTAGTTTCCAAAATGGGGTCACTTGTGGGGGAGCTCCAATGTTTAGGCACACAGGAACTCTCCAAATGCGACATGGCAACCGCTAAATATTCCAGCATATTTTCCATTCAAAAAGTCAAATGGCGCTCCTTCCCTTCTGAGCCCTGCCGTGCGCCCATACAGTGGTTTATGACCACATATGAGGTATGTGTGTACTCACGAGAAATTGCCCAACAAATTTTAGGATCCATTTTATCCTGATGCCCATGTAAAAATGAAAAAATTTATGCTAAAAGAAAATTTTTGTTGGAAAAATTAAAATGTCCATTTTTTCCTTCCACGTTGCTTTAGTTCCTGTGAAGCACCTGAAGGGTTAATAATCTTCTTGAATGTAGTTTTGAGTAGCTTGAGGGGTGCAGTTTTTATAAAGGTGTCACTTTTGGGTATTTTCTGCCATATAGACCCCTCAAAGTGACTTCAAATGTGAGGTGGTCCCTAAAAAAATGGTTTTGTAAATTTTGCTGTAAAAATGAGAAATCGCTGGTCAACTTTTAACCCTTATAACTTCCTAACAAAAAAAAATGTTGTTCCCAAAATTGTGCTGATGTAAAGTAGACATGTGGGAAATGTTATTTATTAACTATTTTGTGCCACATAACTCTCTGGTTTAACAGAATAAAAATTAAAAATTTGAAAATTACAAAATTTTCAGAATTTTCGCCAAATTTCCATTTTTTTCACAAATAAACGCAAAAATTATCGACCTAAATTTACCACTAACATGAAGCCCAATATGTCACGAAAAAAACAATCTCAGAATCGCTAGGATCCGTTGAAGCGTTCCTGAGTTATTACCTCATAAAGGGACACTGGTCAGAATTGCAAAAAATGGCAAGGTCTTTAAGGTCAAAATAGGCTGGGTCTTGAAGGGGTTAATATTCATTACATATTGGATACACAGGAGAAGATACTTACTACTTGACTGCAATCTCGATAATCCATTTGCAGCGCCATGCAGATTAGAATCAAAACTTTGGCTATTGCGTACAGTAACTGGAGATACTACAGGATTGTTGTTGTGGTGCTGGACATCCGAGCCAGATTGGGCATACTTCTACGCAATTTGTCTAGTGGCAAACAGAAAAGAATTAGAAGATAAACAAACATACAAGAAAAATGAATAGTTTAGAAAAGTGTTCACTGTGATATATTACAACCAGGGAGGTCACAACTGCAACCAGTTATTGGCTGCAACGGTCAAATGTCAAGATGATAGAAGATTGCTGGAGTTGGGTAATCAGAGAGCAAAAATTTAGACTTGGCAGTACCCAAGAATAGTAGTATGAAGAGTATTATTCATTTCATACCATTTTATTACCTTCCCAATTAATAAATACACTGTGCAGAACAAGGGCTGTATATGCAAAAATAGGAGGTGTTAACAATCTTTCCTCCTCCAGACCCAGAAGTCATATGTTGATTAGATGTAGGGAGGGAGCAAGATCTGTTGGGTCCCAGGAGACCAAGTAAGCTCTGCTACGTAAATCTTGTAGAAAACTTGACACTCAGGTAAATGTTGTAAGCAGATAATTTTATTTTGTGCATGCAATCCAAAAACAAAGACGTTTCGATCCTACAAAGACCTTCATCAGTCAGACAGATTGCAGTGTGTACAGGGTTACAGGCAGAAACAAACGCTCAGGAAACGCCACACACTGCTGCAGCAGTGTTTGTTTTTGGATTGTCTGCACAAAATAAAATTATCTGTTTACAACACCTGAGTGCCAAGTTTTCCACAAGATTTACATGGGATAGAATCCTACTTGGACACCATCCACAGGAGTGCCATAATTACCATTTTAGCTCTGCTATGTAGACAGGAGACTACATTTGCACTGCAACTGGGGCCAATATACCAGTCTCAGTTACATAGGAAATCTTAATAATAATAATAATAATAATATATATATTTTTTTTTTAAGTATCTAAATTTTGAAATACAATCCCAATTTTTTTTTATAATCTTATTTGGTGTAAAATGTGTAAAATAAAAGAAAAAATAAGTGTTAAAAAAGGCACTGCCATTCAAAATCACTGTTACTAGCTTTCCGCTTTATATATTGTTTGCGATATATAAATCTTACTGTAATGCAAGAGAAAAATGTAAAATGCATGTCAGTGGTCCTCTATGTACATTAGAAAAAAAAAGGTGAAAAACAGACAAGTGTTTACTTTTTTTAGCGACAAAAAATTGAATATACAAAAATAGCACAAAAATTAGGCCCCACGTATCAGGAAAAAAGATTAAAAATGTGTTATTTGCCAGTTTTGTGGTTCAATAAAGGTATTGTCACACTGTTTTACCCTCACACTGTGTTGCCTGAGTAGTATTATGGCCACGTAAAAGGAAAGCGGGTGTTCGGTGGGATGAGCCCTGGTCCATGCGGTTTCGGGCTAGCGGACTCGAGAAACTGCTTACCCCAGTGTCTTCACATAAGTGAATTGAAAGAAGCTGGACACGTCAAGAACGTGACAGCAAGTATTTAATCACAAATTCAACAATCTGCAGTCACAGAGAGACTGCAAATTTTTCTCCCAAGTCTGGACAACCCTTTAAATTGAGTAACTGCCTCTGACCCAATATCACTGTAACATAGGCTCAATATTTGGACTTGATGATTAAACTAGAAATATATGTATATTTGCTGTGACAATATTTACCTGCACTCATTCTAATTTGCGGTTGTTCTGGGGTCTGAACTTGAGAAGAAAAACTATATTGCTGATAACCATTAGAATTCAGGAACTGGGAACTGGGACTTCGCCTGCATTCCCGAATACTAGAGAAAGTCTGCGAGTGAGAAATGCCTCGCTGGAGAGGAGAACATCGACTCAGTCTTGGTTGAGGAGGTGGTAATAGATCAAACTCTTCATCATCGTCATCAACGCTGTAACGGTCCGATTCTTGATCGCTACTTGCACATGACATTTTCTTTCCAGAAAAAAGAGACAGGCTAGAGCGATGTCTTGACACTGAACTACAAGTGGAGGTAGATGCAAAATCTTGCCTAAGGCCTGCAACAAGAGTAAGCCCCATTAAGATAGGAAGCCTGAATGTATTTACAAGTAATTATTTATATGAATTATGCTTACACTGCAAAATATTACATTTTAATTCCACAAACCAAAATACTTATAATTCTAATCTTTTACTGACTTTGAGATGTATGAAAGAACATAGTAAATATCAGTAAGTAGACCACAAAGCTGAAATGCCTTACTTTCTTCTTGTAAGCGAGCCATGATCTGTACATCAGTGAGATCCTGTAGTTTGTAACCCATGGCAATTGAATCATCTTCGAGCTCGGATGTGCTGAGTTCACTATCAATTGAAGACTGGGGACTCAAGGGGGAAGTCTTCATATTGTAACCTGAAATACAAGAAACTTCTTTTATGTAAGCAATAAAAATGAACACATTACCACCACACTAGACTGCCAAACAAATGATAGGAAACTGGAAAAAAGATAAATGGAGTGAAAAGCGCACTTTTTTCCAGTTTTTATTACCATCCTTAAAGGCCTCCAAGTCAGGACAGGAAGATCAAAGCAGCACATTTTATAACATTCACTCGAAGCATCAGAGTTTAAGTTATTCAGTCATCGCATCACATTTTCTGCACTAATTCAAAATGGGCAGTGGTAAAAGAAGCAAACTTTCAATTTATCATGTGATTTCCAAACTAAATCTCTCCTGAAAAGGATTTTGTAACAATAAAGCTAAAATGTCTGGATAACTACCAGCACCATTAGTTACATCTGACTTGGGCCTTCAAAATACAGAACAGAATTTTGTGGTTTCAAAATATGTTTTAATTTTTTTTTTTTTTTTAAGATTACGGTATTTCACAATATTTTAAATGTTTTAGGAAATACTATACATCAAGCAGCAATAAAATATATTGCGGTAAAGAAAGGCAGGGCTTTCCACGCCTCCAGGTAAAAAGTATGGCATGTCTAGAGTGGACTCTGCATCAAAGCCATGCAATCACCAAGATGTGTGAAGCTAGCTCATCACTAGCTCACAACAGATCTGAGCCTTAAAGAGGACCTGTCACCAGGTCAAAAGTGACCAGTTTTTGCTCTACTTTTATTTCTGGTGCTCTGAGTAATCACTTTGTTTTTCTTTTGTTTGGTTTTTTCTTTAAATTCTCCATAGGGCTCCAGAGATGGGTCTTTTTACTTAGTGATTTTTATTGTCTTTATGAAGGCAGCGTGGTTCACAGGTTAATTATGAGGAGCAACTTTTATAAATGGTCAACCACCACCTGAGAATCCAGTAAGCAACGCTCCCTTAGAAGAGACAAAAAAAATAAACACTAAATTAAAAAATGTATAAGCAGTGGACTCAGGCTGTAAGCCTGTTCTTCAGTAACTTCTAACATTGTAATAATTTATAGTAGGACATACGCTATCTCACACATCATTTCAGAATACCATAACACCGGTAACCCAAAAACTAAGATGAGCTCTGGTACAGCAAATTGTACATTGCACAATGACTTGTCAAAACAAAAATTGAGAAGCTTAGGTCAAGAACAGAGACTAAAGGCTGTCACACTTTAGACTGAAGTCAGCCAAACTCAGTAACGGTAAGATCAGCTGAAAGTCTAATGTGTATGGTTTCTCAGACGATGTCAGCGGAAAAAATGATCTGTTATGTTGGGTTTCCAGAGGCCAATCCATTTGTTCTCTGTGAAATAAGCAGCAGTCAGGAGTCTGGCAGCGACCTCTCATAGAGAACACAGAGCCCTGAGCTAAGTGATTGGCTGCAGTGCTGGAGTGAGATGTCGATGTGCTGTCACTGCTGCACCCAAAACACAGAGACCAGATCAGCGGTAGAAACAGACTGAGCTAAACCTGGTGAGGGTGAATAATATCAGATTTTACTTTACAATATGAAGTTGAGTTCCACTTTCAAGTAAGTGGAAAATCTCTTGAAATGCCACTGTCAATCTCTCACAGTGGTATTTAAATTGCAAGCTCCTAGGGCAGTGATGTCGAACCTTTCTGAAACCGAGTGCCCAAACTGCAACCTAAAACCCAATTATTTATGACGAAGTGCCAACATGTGCCAAATGCCCCATCATGATCCCCTTCTTGTAGTAATATGTCCCATCATGATTCCCTTCATGTAGAAATGCCCCATCATGGTCCACTTCATGTAGAAATATGCCCCATCATGATCCCCTTCATGTAGAAATATGCCACATCATGATCCCCTGCATGTAGAAATATGCCCCATCATGATCCCCTTCATGCAGAAATACACCCCATCATGATCCCCCTTCATGCAGAAATTTGCCCCATCATGATCCCCTTTATGCAAAATACGCCCCATCATGACCCCCCTTCATGCAGAAATTTGCCCCATCATGATCCCCTTCATGCAGAAATTTGCCCCATCATGATCCCCTCCATGCAGAAATTTGCACCATCATAATCCCCTTCATGCAGAAATATGCCCCATCATGATCCCCTTCATGCAGAAATATGCCCCATCATGATCCCCTTCATGCAGAAATATGCCCCATCATGATCCCCTTCATGCAGAAATTTGCCCAATCATGATCCCCTTCATGCAGAAATATGTCCCATCATGATCCACTTCATGCAGAAATATGCTCCATCATGACCCCCTTCATGCAGAAATATGCCCCATCATGATCCCCTTCATGTAGAAATGCCCCATCATGATCCCCTTCATGCAGAAATATGCCCCATCATGATCCCCTTCACGTATAAATTGCCCATTCCACCACCTCCATCATTTCCTCTTCCCTATCACTCCCATCATTGGCCCTCTCCCCATCACTGGCCCTCTCCCATCACTGGCCCTTTCCCCATCACCACGATCACTGGCCCTCCCCCCATCATCACGATCACTGGCCCTCTCCCCATCACCTCCATCACTGGTCCTCTCCCTATCATTACCATCATTGGCCCTTACCCCATCACTGCAATCATTGGCCTTCTCCCATCACTCCCATCATTGGCCCTTTCCCCATCACCGCCATCACTGGTCCTCTCCCCATCACCGCCATCATTGGCCCTCTCCCCATCATTGACACAAACACACATACCCACACTCACCACACACACAGCAGCTTCACTGGCACAGCTGCCACACTCACCTCTCCGCGCGCCGGCAGCTGCCGTCCTCTCACTTCCTCTCACACATGCGCGGACGCGGCAGGATGACGTCATCTTTCAGCTCCGCGGCTGCACCGCTTGATATGTGAGAGGAAGCTGCAGTACAAAGATGAGGCGAGGCCGCGTGCCAGCTGACAAGGCTCTGCATGACCTCTCTGGCACGCGTGCCATGGATTCGCCATCACTGTCCTTGGGACAAGGTGATCACGGGGTGCCAGTGGCCTGTTTAAGGGCACCATACCCGTTATGTTGGAATTCCTGTCAGGCCCAATAACAGGCTGGGCTTCTGGCTATAAATCATAATACAGTGTTATTACAGTAAATCGAATATAGGGGGGGGGATTTTAAAAAATTACAAATATTTAAAAAAAAAATTAAATCACCCTACTTTTCCCCCTTAAAAAGTAAACCTTAAAAAATAAAAAACACACACATTCGGTTTTGCCGACTACATAAAAGTCAATATATAAAAGAGAAAATAAAAGTGATTTAACCTATATATTAAGGCAGTAAAGCAAAAGAGCAAAAATTTTCAAACGGCAAAAATGCACCAAATAATGATTAAAATATTGTATGTACCCCAAAATCGTATCAATAAAAATTTCAGCTTGCCACACAAAAATAAGAAGAACAAGCCCTCACATAGTTCCATCATCAAAAAATTTTAAAACAAAGTTATGGGTCTCAAAGAAATGGGGACAAACCAAAGATAAATTTAAGGCTCATCCAAGTAGTAATCTTAAAAGAACAGAAGCAGCAACCAAACCCCTTGTAGGGTTGCCTAATTGCTCTAGAGTGCTCGGAAATGCTCCATTTTGAGAGCGTTGAAACATGACTGCAGTATTGTAGAGGATTCCATTTCTTAGAAGTTCCCCTTCATTACCAGACCCAATATTTTCAGATTCTCCCAAATAAACAGACAAAACACCAATTTGGATTAAATTGTTCAAATCGGGCTTTATTACAAATATAACAGTAAGGCTATGTGCCCACGTTGCAGAATTGAAGCAGATTTTTCCCTCAGCAAATCAGCACCCCCTTGCCTAGAAAAACGCATAAATAACTCGGGGTGAGGAGGTTCTTGGAGCTCCAAAAGTTCATTATATATATATATATATATAATATATATATATATATATATATATATATATATTATATATATACACACAGTACAGACCAAAAGTTTGGACACACCTTCTCATTCAAAGATTTTTCTGTATTTTCATGACTATGAAAATTGTAGAATCACACTGAAGGCATCAAAACTATGAATTAACACATGTGGAATTATACATTACACTTTACAAAAAAGTGTGAAAGAACTGAAAATATGTCTTATATTCTAGGTTCTTCAAAGTAGCCACCTTTTGCTTTGATTACTGCTTTGCATGCAGAAAAGGTGAACGGCTGGACTCTACATGCCTAGTTCCCACCGTGAAGCATGGAGGAGGTGGTGTGATGGTGTGGGGGTGCAAAGTCACCAGCAAAGCACCCCCACACCATCACACCACCTCCTCCATGCTTCACGGTGGGAACTAGGCATGTAGAGTCCAGCCGTTCACCTTTTCTGCATGCAAAGCAGTAATCAAAGCAAAAGGTGGCTACTTTGAAGAACCTAGAATATAAGACATATTTTCAGTTGTTTCACACTTTTTTGTAAAGTGTAATGTATAATTCCACATGTGTTAATCATAGTTTTGATGCCTTCAGTGTGATTCTACAATTGTCATAGTCATGAAAATACAGAAAAATCTTTGAATGAGAAGGTGTGTCCAAACTTTTGGTCTGTACTATATATATATATGTATATATATATATATATATTATATAATATAATATATATAATATATAATATATATATATATATATATACATACACATACATACACATACACCGTATATAAAACCATCCAGCCTTCCCATCGAGGTGCAACCACAGGCTCGGGGTCACCTCATGGCCGAAAACATTTTTCATCCACCGACTCCTAGAGACCCCCCGACAGCCCCTAAATCCACCAGGCAATTACCATAATTGCAAAACCAATAGAAGAGTCCCATCTCCACTATGTACAACCCCACCAATATTTTAACACCAGCTCCAAGAACTCCCTCTCACCCGCCACTGCGAGCATTACCTGAACACTGATAATGTATGTAAAGCGCTGTGGAATTTATGGCACCATATAAATGAGTAAAATAAATAAACACCTCAGAATGCGAGTCCCTGCATTAAGGGAGTCACACTACTGTAGAATACGGATGAGTGCTATGCGAGAAAACATTGCATAGCACTCGGCCCAGTGTTAATCTATGGGGCAGCTCACATCACCGTTTTTTTTCTCAGGCGTATTCGACGTGCGTGTAAAATCGCAGCATGCTGCGACTGTACGCCTATATTGTCAGAGACTCGCCAATGCAAGACTATGGGTGCAAGAAAAACTCGGACACCACACGGACCATTTGTCTAGCTTCTGACAGATACGCACACATTTTCCTCATTTCAGCCCATTGAGCCATTAAATTCAATGGGGAAAATCAGTGAGAAATGTTAAACCATACGCATGTCATACGGATACATAGGTGCGAGAAAATCGCATGATCGCATTGCAAACGCATTACACACAGATGACCATACGGAGAACACTTGTGCGACTCTTAGCAGGGACACTCGGACCGATTTTCCATACGTTTAGTGTGACCCCGGCCTCAGCACTTTCTGTGAATTCATGTCCAGCCATTAGTCTTTTCTTGTTAATACAAGTCCTCAATTACCAGAAGATTAAAGTAAATTTTAACTAATAGTTAACAGAAGACTATTGCATTAACACACTATTGAAATATTATTCATAAAATTATCAGCAACCCATGTCTTACAAATAATACAATGGCTGGTAACTACAAACCAAACTTTGTACAGTCATGGCCAAAAGTTTTGAGAATGACACAAATATTATATTTTCACATGATCTGCTGCCCTCTGGTTTTTATGTGTGTTTGACAGATGTTTTTATCACAGACAGAAATATAATAATTGCAAACATATGAGTAACAAAAGCTTATATTGACAGTTAGATTGAGTTAATGCAGCAAGTCAATATTTGCAGTGTTGACCCTTCTTCTTCAGGACCTCTGCAATTCTCCCTGGCATGCTCTCAATAAACTTCTGGACCAAATCCTGACTGATAGCAGTCCATTCTTGCACAATCAATGCTTTCATTTTGTCAGAATTTTTAGGTTTTTGTTTGTCCACCCGTCTCTTGATGATTGACCACAAATTCTCAATGGGATTAAGATCGGGGGAGTTTCCAGGCCATGGACCCAAAATCTCTATGTTATGTTCCCTGAGCCATTTAGTTATCACCTTTGCTTTATGGCAAGGTGCGCCATCATGCTGGAAAAGGCATTGTTGATCGCAAAACTGCTCTTGGAGGGTTGGGAGAAGTTGCTCTTGGAGGACATTCTGGTACCATTTTTTATTCATGGCTGTGTTTTTAGGCAAGACTGTGAGAGAGCCGATTCCCTTGGCTGAGAAGCAACCCCACACATGAATGGTTTCAGGATGCTTAACAGTTGGCATGAGACAAGACTGGTGGTAGCGCTCACCTTGTCTTCTCCGAATGAGGGTTTTTCTGATGTCCCAAACAATCGAAAAGGGGATTCATCAGAGAAAATAACTTTACCCAGTCCTCAGCAGTCCACTGCCTGTACCTTTTGCAGAATATCAGTCTGTCCATGATGTTTTTTCTGGAGAGAAGTGGCTTCTTTGCTGCCCTCCTTGAGACCAGGCCTTGCTCCAAGAGTCTCCACCTCACAGTGCATGCAGATGCACTCACACCTGCCTGCTGCCATTCCTGAGCAAGCTCTGCACTGCTGGTAGCCCGATCCCGCAGCTGAAACACTTTTAAGAGACGGTCCTGGCGCTGGCTGGTCTTTCTTTGGCGCCCTGGAGCCTTTTTGGCAACAATGGAGCCTCTCTTCTTGAAGTTCTTGATGATGCAATAGATTGCTGACTGAGGTGCAATCTTTCTAGCTGCGATACTCTTCCCTGTTAGGCCATTTTTGTGCATTGCAATAATGACTGCACGTGTTTCTTTAGAGATAACCATGGTTAACAGAAGAGAAACAATGATGCCAAGCACCAGCCTCCTTTTAAAGTGTCCAGTGGTGTCATTCTTACTTAATCATGACAGATTGATCTCCAGCCATGTCCTCATCAACACCCACACCTGTGTTAATGGAGCAATCACTGAAAAGAGGTTAGCTGGTCCTTTTAAGGCAGGGCTGCAATGATGTTGAAATGTGTTTTGGGGGATAAAGTTCATTTTCTACCCAAATATTGACTTTGCAAGTAATTGCTGTTAAGCTGATCACTCTTTATAACATTCTGGAGTATATGTAAATTGCCATTAGAAAAAGTGAAGCAGTAGACTTTGTAAAAATTAATATTTGTGTCATTCTCAAATCTTTTGGCCATGACTGTAGTTACTTTAATTACGGTAAATGCCTATTGCTTAAGGCCTCTTTCACACATCCATTTTTTTGCCGTCCGGCGTGATCCGGCGTGTTTTTAAAAAAAACGGATCCGGGTTTTTTTTCCGGCGGATCCAGTTTTTTTCTAATTGAGTTGCATTAGCGCCGGATCGCGCCGCATGTGCTTGCGTTTTGTCCGTTTTTTGCCGGATCCGTCTCAAATTACGTTTTCGGCTGCCGGACCGCCGCAAAACCCGGACAGCAGCGGATGTGGCGCAACCGGCTCTGGGATATAACACAAGTCAATGGGAGAATCTGGCCGCCTCTCTCCTCTCTCTCGTACACTGCATTTTCCGGGTTCAAAAGTTCACAACGGATCCGGCTTAAAATCGGATCCGTTGCATCAATTTTTCCAACAATCTGGCCGGATCCGTCTTTTTAGATATTGGACGGATGATCAGTAGGGGTGCCAGGTGTTGTACCCCCACCAATCAGATATTGACTCAGTCGAATTCTAACTTATTTCTATTAACTCATCCTTCTCTTGCTGACAACTTTATCTTCCAAAAGGTAGGAGAGAAAACAAGAGGATCTGCTATCTTGGATCTAATCCTTATAAACAGGGAGGAAATGGTTGAGGAGGTAAGAATGGCTGGTACCCTAGGAGGTACGACCATGCTATTTTAGAATTTAAGCTGGGATCACACATGCGACAAAGTCGTCCGACACTCGCATGTGAAATCCCAGCTCTGGCGCCGGCACTCGGGAGTGGAGCGAGCGGCTGCATAGAACTACATGCAGCCGCGCACTCCATTCCCGAGTGCCGGCGTCAGAGCTGGGATTTCACATGCGAGTGTCGAACGACTTCATCGCATGTGTGATCCCGGCCTTAGGGTAAATAGAGGAGGAAGACCTGTGAAGACTCAGACTTCAAGATTAGATTTCAGAAAGTCAGATTTTAAGGGACTCAGAAAGAGAATTGGAGGGATCCAATGGCTGGATATCCTTAAGGCCAAAAATGTCCAGGAAGGATGGGAAATCTTGAAAAATGAGATTTTCAAAGCACAATCGTAAACAATTCCAAAAAGAAGGAAGAATAGGAAGCGTTTAAGAAAATCAGGATGGATGAACACAGAACTTAAACACATGCTAAAAAGAAAGAATTAAATGTTTATCAAATGGAAAGAGGGAGGCATATCTAAAGAACAATATAATGTTGTTTGCAGAACCTTCAGATTAGCTAAAGCTGACAATGAATTAAGGCTTGCAAAATATGTCAAAAGCAATAAAAAAGGATTTTGGGGATATGTCAAAAGTAAAATAAAAGTCAAAGAAGCTATAGGATTTTTACAGGATGAAAATGAATGTTGAGAAGGCCGAAATTTTAAATTCCTATTTTGCATAGGTTTTCTCTCAGAAAGGAAATGTAACATCAACTGATCTTCATGTCCTATTAAAGAAATAGGATCCGATATCTAAACAGAGAATAGCATTATACTATAAACAGAAAGGAAGTAGTGACTCACATATTAGTAGGAAAAACACTTAGAAACATAACAAATGAATTCAAGTCTCCAGGTCCAGACGAATTACACCCCAGAGTACTGAAGGAGATAGCAGAAGAAATTTTTGAACCACTCTCCATAATCTTTGAAAATTCTTGGGTAACAGGAGAAGTCCCAGGAGACTGGAGAAGAGCAAATGTTGTTCCTATCTTCAAAAAAGGGGAAGAAGGTGGACCCAGGGAACTATAGGCCGGAGAATCTGACTTCTAAACCAGGAAAGATCTTTGAACAAATTATTAAACATGTATGTAAATACCGGGATAAGAATGAAGTGATGAATCAGAGTCAGCATGGGTTTGTAACTAATAAGTCATGTCAGACTAACTTTATTCTCTTCCATGACATAAACACTTACTGGGTGGATCAGGGAAATGCTGTAAATATAGTATATCTTGACTTCAGCAAAGCATTTGACAAAGTATCTCACACAATTCTTATTGAAAAAAATGACTAAGTATGGAATGGACAAGGCAACTGTTAGGTGGTAGTAAATTGCACATCCAGTTGGAAGAATGTCTCAAGTGGGGTACCACAGGGCTCTGTTCAACATCTTTATCAATGATTTAGATGAATTGTTATGTTTAGGTAGCTGAGGAGGCAGGAGCAAAAAACCGCATAGACAGCCTAACACCAGAGAGGTTGCAAACTAATAAGTTGCAGACCCCTAAACTAACCGCACATCTAGAAGCAGCCGTGGAGCGTACCTACGTGGTCCTAGACGCCTCGGCACAGCCGGAGAGAAGTTATCCCTGAAGATGGAAAGAGGAAAGCTAACTGCCCCGGAGTAGACCCCAAAAGAATAGGAAGCCCCAAACATATAATGGGGGTTAGACAAGATGAAAATACGAACACAACAGAAACTAGATTGAGCAAACGCTGGGGCCCAAAACTGTCTAGATAGGACAGCAAAGGAGAGAATACTGTCTGCAACCCAAAAAACCCTAGGAAAAACTCCAACACTTCTGAATCCAAAAATACTGAGACCACACGGTCTCGACCACCTATATCAGATCTCTGGTGTGGACACGTAGCAACCCAGCAGTAAAATATCACAATAACTGAGCAAATGAACAAATACAAAAAACGAACGGAGACCAGCCAAAGCCCCCAAAGGGGACCCGGCTGAAGACAAAAAGCAATGCAGCAAAAGCAAGAAATTCAAACCACAGTAAAAAAAAACTGAAAGAGACTTATCTGAAAGCAAGCAGGAGACAGCAGGAAAGCAAGCTGAATTCTGTTATGTTTTGGCAGCTGAGGAGTGCAGCAAAAAAGGCAATACACCAGAGCAGTTGGAACCTATGAGATTGCAGTACCCTGACTAACCACCACAACTAGAGGCAGCCGTGGAGCGTTCCTACGTTGGTCCTAGACGCCTCGTCACAGCCTGAGAAACTAACTACACCTAAAGATAGAAATAGGAAAGCTATCTGCCCCGGAGCAGAACCCCAAAGACAATAGAAAGCCCCCAAACATGTAATGGCGGTTAGACAAGATGAAATACTGACACAGAAAGAAAATAGTATGAGCAAACGCTGGGGCCCAAACTAACTAAATAGAAAAGGATAGGAAGGGTACTTACTGCAATCCCAGAAAACCCTGAAAAGCACCAACTCTACTAATTTCAAAATCACCTGAGATCACACGACCTCTACCACCTAAATTAGTTCTCTGGTGTAACAAAATCCAAACAGCAGCCACTGAAAAAACTGGAAAAAGCAAAAGTACAAACATCAGTGGCTGAACTAAACTGAGAGGGCAAAAGCCCCCGGAGGGGACCCTGAAGGCCCCCACAGAAGTGCAGGACAAAATGCAAAAATATAGCACAAAAAACAAAAAGAAGAAAATGTCTTATCTGTTAGCAGGAGATGCAGACACGACACAGCAGGCTACAAGGGAAACAGGAATGAAGGATTCAGACCAGAACAATTGATCACGGCAACCCTGATGGGAAGGTGACTCCCTTATATAAGACCAGTCAGTAACACCTGATTCCCAGTCCTCACAATCTTCACTGGACAGACCAGCACCGCTAGTAACCACCAGAGGAAGTCTCTGCTCAGAACTCATCTCAAACCCATTCACAACAGTACCCCCCCCTTGAGGAGGGGTCACCGAACCCTCATTTGAGCAACCAGGTCGGTCAGGATGAGTTCTATGATACGCACGGATAAGTCTCCTAGCATGGATGTCCGAAGCAAACACCCAAGAATTGTCTTCCTGACCATAACCTCTCCATTTAACCAAATACTGGAGTTTCCGTCTAGAAAAACGAGAATCTAATATTTTCTCAACCACATACTCCAGATTGCCCTCAACCAAAACAGGGTCAGGAGGCACAGCAGCAGGAACCACTGGCTCAACAAACCTCTTCAACAAGGACTTGTGGAACACGTTATGGATCTTAAATGTCCCTGGAAGAAGCAAACGAAAAGAAACAGGATTAATAATCTCCATGATCTTATAAGGTCCAATGAACCTAGGCTTAAATTTAGGAGATGCTACTCTCATAGGAATATTCTTTGAGGACAACCAGACCAAGTCCCCCACTTTAAACCGAGGACCATCAGTCCTATGCCGGTTAGCAAACCGCTGGGCCTTCTCCTGAGAGAGGGACAACCTCTCCACTACCTGGTCCCAAATCTGTTGCATACGCTCCACAACAGAGTCAACACCTGGACAGACAGAAGCCTCCGTTTGTCCTGAAGAAAATCAAGGGTGAAACCCAGAATTACAGAAAAACGGAGACATCAAAGTGGCAGAGCTAGCCCTATTATTAAGAGCAAACTCAGCCAAAGGCAAAAAAGAGACCCAGTCATCCTGATCAGCAGACACAAAGCATCTTAGATAAGTCTCCAATGTCTGGTTAGTTCTCTCAGTTTGACCATTGGTCTGAGGATGAAATGCCGAGGAGAAAGACAATTGAACACCCAGTTTAGAACAAAAAGTCCTCCAAAATCTGGAAACAAACTGGACTCCTCTGTCAGACACAATGTTCTCAGGAATGCCGTGTAAACGAACCACGTGCTGAAGGAACAACGGCACCAATTCAGAGGAGGAAGGCAACTTAGGTAATGGCACAAGATGTATCATTTTGGAAAACCTATCACAAATTACCCAGATGGTGGTCATTCTCTGAGAAACAGGAAGGTCGGAAATGAAATCCATAGAGATATGGGTCCATGGTCTCTTGGGCACAGGCAATGGCATCAACAAACCACTAGAGCGAGAGCAAGGCTTGGAGCGAGAGCAAGTCCCGCAGGACTGCACAAATTCCCTGACATCATGAGACAAGGTAGGCCACCAAAAGGACCGACTAACCAAGTCTCTGGTACTAAAAATTCCGGGATGCCCAGCCAATGCGGAACAATGAATCTCAGACATCACACTCTTCTTCCACTGGTCCGGGACAAACAATTTTCCAACAGGGCAGCACTCGGGTCTATCCTCCTGACACCCCTCCAGAGCAAGTCTCAAATTGGGCGAGATGGCGGAAAGAACTACACCCTCTTTCAAAATAACAGAAGGATCAGATAACTCAGGAGAGTCCGCAAGGAAACTCCTCGAGAGGGCATCCGCCTTAACATTCTTAGTGCCAGGAAGAAAGGAAACCACAAAATTAAAACGTGTGAAAAACAAGGCCCACCTGGCCTGTCTAGGATTGAGTCGCTTGGCAGATTCCAGATAGACCAGATTCTTATGGTCCGTAAGGACCACCACCTGATGTTTGGCTCCCTCCAGCCAATGTCTCCACTCTTCAAAAGCCCACTTCATGGCCAATAACTCCCGATTACCCACGTCATAATTACGTTCAGTAGGAGAAAATTTTCGAGAGAAAAAGGCACAAGGGTTACTTTTAGAGGTCTCTGGATCTTTTTGGGACAAAACGGCACCTGCCCCAATTTCAGAGGCATCAACCTCCACCTGAAATGGCAGAGAAACATCAGGCTGCCGTAGAACAGGAGCAGAAGTGAATCTCTGCTTAAGTTCCTGAAATGCAGAGACTGCCTCAGGAGGCCAATTCATTACATCAGAACCCTTTCTGGTCAAATCAGTTAATGGTTTAACAATAACCGAGAAATTACCAATAAATTTACGATAAAAATTGGCAAAACCCAAAAATCTCTGAAGAGCCTTTAATGAAGTAGGTTGGACCCAATCACAGATGGCCTGAACCTTGACCGGGTCCATTTCAATAACAGATGGGGACAAAATGAATCCCAGAAATGAGATCCTCTGTACGCCAAAAAGACACTTTGATCCCTTCACATACAGAGCATTCTCTCTCAAAATCTGGAACACAGTTCGAACATGTTTCACATGAGAGTCCCAGTCATTAGAAAAAATGAAGATATCATCCAAATAAACAATCAGAAATTTGTCCACAAAATCCCTGAAAATGTCATTCATGAAGGACTGGAAGACGGAAGGAGCATTAGTGAGCCCAAAGGGCATCACTAGGTACTCAAAATGCCCTTCAGGGGTATTGAATGCCGTCTTCCATTCATCCCCGTGCTTAATGCGAATAAGGTTATACGCCCCCCTGAGGTCAAGCTTGGTAAACCAAGTAGCATTTTTCACCCTGGAAAACAGGTCAGAAATCAAGGGTAACGGGTATTGATATTTCACAGTAATATTGTTCAAGAGACGATAATCAATACACGGCCTTAATGAACCATCCTTTTTGGCCACAAAGAAAAAACCGGCACCTAAGGGTGAAGAGGAGGGTCTGATATGACCCTTCTCCAATGATTCCTTGATATAAGACCGCATAGCATCATGTTCAGGTACAGACAAGTTAAAAAGGCGACCTTTAGGGAATTTACTACCCGGCACTAATTCAATAGCGCAGTCATAGCTCCTATGGGGAGGCAAGGATGCAGATTTACTTTCGCTAAACACATCAGAAAAATCAATCAAAAAGTCAGGAACATCCTGAGCCTGGGGGGAGGCAGAAAAAACAGGAGTGTTGGTATTAACACATTGGCAGCCCCAACTGGTTACAGACACAGATTTCCAATCCAAAACAGGATTATGAGACTGTAACCAAGGGAAACCCAGCACGATAATGTCATGCAGATTATACAGAACCAAAAATTTGCAGCACTCCTGGTGATCAGGTTCAACCCTCATTATCACCTGAGTAGAAAACTGGGGTTTATTCTCAGCCAAAGGGGTAGAATCGATCCCCAGTAGGGGAATAGACTTCTGTAGGGGTATCAAGGGAAACCCACAACGTTTAGCAAAATCATAATCCATCAGGTTAATAGCTGCTCCAGAATCAACGAAAGCCTGAGCAGAAAATGAGGACAGAGAGCATATCAGAGTGACAGTTAATAAAAACTTAGTCTGAACATTACCCAAGACAACTGAGCGTGCAAAACGTCTTCCCCGCTTAGGGCAGACTGAAATAGCATGAGAGGCATCACCACAGTAGAAACATAACCCATTGCGCTTTCGAAACTCATGACGCTGTGCCCCAGACACCACTCTATCACACTGCATGGGTTCAGAAGCTGGTTCACAAGGCAACACTATTCCACGCATACTTCTCCGCTCATGCAAACGTCTGTCAATTTGAATCGCTAATGACATAGAATCATTGAGACCAGAGGGGACAGGGAATCCCACCATAACATCCTTTACATTATCTGACAGACCCTTCCGGAAAAGGGCTGCCAAAGCGTCGTCATTCCATTTGGTCAGGACTGCCCACCTACGGAATCTCTGACAGTATAACTCAGCGTCATCAAGCCCCTGATTTAATGCCAACAAGGCTTTTTCAGCTTGATCAGTGACATTAGGCTCATCGTACAATAACCCCAAAGCCTGAAAAAATGCATCAACATCACTCAAAACAGGATCCCCAGGTGTCAGGGAAAAAAGCCCAATCCTGAGGATCGCCGCACAGGAGAGAGATGATAATTTGAACCTGCTGCGCTGCGTTCCCTGAGGACTTAGATTTTAAGGCAAAAAACAATTTACAATTATTTTTGAAATTCTAAAAACTTAGCTCGATCCCTAAAAACAAATCTGGCATGGGAATCCTAGGTTCCACAACCGGCAGCCCAGCAAGATAGATAGCAATACTCCGAACCTCAGCGGTAAGCTGATCCACACGGCCAGACAACTGTGCAAACTCCATTGAGAGAAAAGATCCTCCCCAGCACCCAGAGATACAGAGGGAAAAAAAAAAAAAAAAGCAACAAACAGAAAAATATCTCTGACAACTCTGACAACCTTTTTCTTTCACAATATTTTTTCCCTTCTGTGAGTACCATACAATTTTCAACTTTTTGGCCGGTGATACTGTTATGTTTCGGCAGCTGAGGAGTGCAGGCAAAAAAGGCAATACACCAGAGCAGTTGGAACCTATGAGATTGCAGTACCCTGACTAACCACCACAACTAGAGGCAGCCGTGGAGCGTTCCTACGTTGGTCCTAGACGCCTCGTCACAGCCTGAGAAACTAACTACACCTAAAGATAGAAATAGGAAAGCTATCTGCCCCGGAGCAGAACCCCAAAGACAATAGAAAGCCCCCAAACATGTAATGGCGGTTAGACAAGATGAAATACTGACACAGAAAGAAAATAGTATGAGCAAACGCTGGGCCCAAACTAACTAAATAGAAAAGGATAGGAAGGGTACTTACTGCAATCCCAGAAAACCCTGAAAAGCACCAACTCTACTAATTTCAAAATCACCTGAGATCACACGACCTCTACCACCTAAATTAGTTCTCTGGTGTAACAAAATCAAACAGCAGCCACTGAAAAAACTGGAAAAAGCAAAAGTACAAACATCAGTGGCTGAACTAAACTGAGAGGGCAAAAGCCCCCGGAGGGGACCCTGAAGGCCCCCACAGAAGTGCAGGACAAAATGCAAAAATATAGCACAAAAAACAAAAAGAAGAAAATGTCTTATCTGTTAGCAGGAGATGCAGACAGGACACAGCAGCTACAAGGGAAACAGGAATGAAGGATTCAGACCAGAACAATTGATCACCGGCAACCCTGATGGGAAGGTGACTCCCTTATATAAGACCAGTCAGTAACACCTGATTCCCAGTCCTCACAATCTTCACTGGACAGACCAGCACCGCTAGTAACCACCAGAGGAAGTCTCTGCTCAGAACTCATCTCAAACCCATTCACAACAGAATTCCAACCTAGACCAGGAAGAACTGATCACCGGCGAGATCATGGGAGGTCAGCTCACTTATATCAGGCCACTCAGTACCACCTGACAACCACTCGTTATCTGCAGGTGTAAGACTCTTGGTGTTCAACATAGGTTCAAAACCCTCAGCAACCACCAGAGGTAGCTTCAGCTCCGAAGTCGTCTCCAAAACGTTCACAACATGAATGAATTAAGGATAAACTGATTAAATTTGCTGATGACAGAAAGCTAGGAGGGATAGCTAATACTTGAGAAGAGAGAGGATTCAAAAAGATATAAATAAACTGGAGCAGTGGGCAGCAACTAACAGAATGGTTTTTAACAGGGAAGAATGCAAAGTACTACATCTGGGCAATAAAAATGAAAAAAGCATATACAGAGTGGGAGGAATAGGGCTAAGCAACAGCACATGTGGAAAAGACTTGGGTATACTAATAGATCACAGACTGAACATGAGTCAACAGTGTGATGCAGCAACAAAAAAGGCAAATACAATTCTGGGATGTATTAACAGAAGCATACAGTCTAGATCACGTGAAGTCAATATTGCCCTCTACTCCTCTTTGGTCAGACCTCATCTGGAATACTGTGTCCAGTTTTGGGCACATTTAAAAAAAAAAAAAAAGACATCAACAAACTGGAGCAAGTTCAGAGAAGAGCGCCCAGAATGGTGACCGGCCTGCAAACCATGCACTATGAGGAACGGTTACAGGATTTGGGAATGTTTAGTTTGCAAAAAAGAAGATTGAGAGGAGACTTAATAGCTGTCTACAAATATCTCAAGGGCTGTCACATTGTAGAAGGGTCATCTTTATTCTCATTTGCACAAGGAAAGACTAGAAGCAATGGGATGAAACTGAATGAGAGGAGACACATATTAGATATTAGAAAAAACTTTTTAACTGTGAGGGTGATGGATGAGCGGAAAAGGCTGCCACGAGAGGTGTGAGCTCTCCGTCAATGGAAGTCTTCAAACAGAGGCTGGACAGACATCTGTCTGAGATGATTTAGTGAATCCTGGTTTGAGCAGGGGGTTGGACCAGATGACACAGGAGGTCCCTTCCAACTCTACCATTCTATGATTCTATAATGATAGAACATCAATAAAAAGTATTGTCCAAACCCTTAAATGCATAGCTATGATTTCTTTTTTTTTTTAGTAACACATGAAAAAAAAAATTGTGTATAATATATATATATATATATAACACATATTATAACACACACACACCAGTATATTATATATGTATACAGTACAGACCAAAAGTTTGGACACACCTTCTCATTTAAAGATTTTTCTGTATTTTCATGACTATGAAAATTGTACATTCACACTGAAGGCATCAAAACTATGAATTAACACATGTGGAATTATATACTTAACAAAAAAGTGTGAAACAACTGAAAATATGTCTTCTTTTTTAGGTTCTTCAAAGTAGCCACCTTTTGCTTCGATGACTGCTTTGCACACTCTTGGCATTCTCTTCATGAGCTTCAAGAGGTAGTCACCAGAAATGGTCTTCCAACAATCTTGATGGAGTTCCCAGAGATGCTTAGCACTTGTTGGCCCTTTTACCTTCACTCTGTGGTCCTGCTCACCCCAAACCATCTCGATTGGGTTCAGGTCTGGTGACTGTGGAGGCCAGGTCATCTGGCGTAGCACCCCATCACTCTCCTTCTTGGTCAAATAGCCCTTACACAGCCTGGAGTGTTGGGGTCATTGTCCTGTTGAAAAATAAATGATGTCCAACTAAACGCAAACCGGATGGAATAGCATGCAGCTGCAAGATGCTGTGGTAGCCATGCTGGTTCAGTATGCCTTCAATTTTGAATAAATCCCCAACAGTGTCACCAGCAAAACACCCCCACACCATCACACCTCCTCCTCCATGCTTCACGATGGGAACCAGGCATGTAGAGTCCATCCGTTTACCTTTTCTGCGTCGCACAAAGACACGGTGGTTGGAACCAAAGATCTCAAATTTGGACTCATCAGACCAAAGCACAGATTTCTACTGGTCTAATGTCCATTCCTTGTGTTCTTTAGCCCAAACAAGTCTCTTCTGCTTGTTTCCTGTCCTTAGCAGTGGTTTCTTAGCAGCTATTTTACCATTAAGGCCTGCTGCACAAAGTCTCCTCTACAGTTGTGACTCTTGGTCTTCCTTTCCTGGGGCAGTCCTCATGTGAGCCAGTTTCTGTGTAGCACTTGATGGTTTTTGCAACTGCACTTGGGGACACTTTCAAAGTTTTTTCAATTTGTCGGACTGACTGACCTTCATTTCTTAAAGTAATGATGGCCACTCGTTTTTCTTTACTTAGCTGCTTTTTTCTTGCCATAATACACATTCTAACAGTCTATTCAGTCAGACTATCAGCTGTGTATCCACCAGATAAGGCCAGAAATCCCACTTATTAAACCTGACAGGGGACACCTGTGAAGTGAAAACCATTCCCGGTGACTACCTATTGAAGCTCATCAAGAGAATGCCAAGAGTGTGCAAAACAGTCATCAAAGCAAAAGGTGGCTACTTTGAAGAACCTAGAATAAAAGACATATTTTCAGTTGTTTCACACTTTTTTGTTAAGTATATAATGCTAATGCCACATGTGTAATTAATTCATAGTTTTGATGCCTTCAGTGTGAATTTACAATTTTCATAGTCATGAAAATACAGAAAAATCTTTAAATGAGAAGGTGTGTCCAAACTTTTGGTCTGTACTGTGTGTCTTATTACAGGAAAATGTCTCTTTCTCCACATTAGTCACTTCTTTTCCAGCATGCTGCCCCTCCAATCCTGTGTACTGATTAGTCAGTCTCAAAACTGCTCAAATCTGTCTTTATGGATGGATCTAATTACAGAAGCTGCCTGTGGAAAAAGGAGGAAGGAGCTGTATGGAGACAGAGGCAGAGAGACATACAGAAACGCTGCTGCAGCTTCTAGTGACTAGAGCTCAAAGAGGGGAGGACTGCTAAAAAAATAATGCACATACATCACATTATAGCCAAAATAGCATTATTTCACATAAATACAAGACAAGTTATTATGGAGAGACACCTGAGAAGGGCACATATACGTTAACTTTTAATCAGCAGCAAATATCAGCAATTCAAGACAAGCTATGATGTAAAAGTCACAACCAAAAAGTACAATGAGAAAAAAAAAATGATGTAAAAACGATAAATCACAAAAACAATCACAAACTTAAAAATAATAAGCAGAGAGGTTTTAGTAAGGATAACGAAAACCCACAACATTTTTAATACAAAATTTCGGTAAAAAAAAGAAAAGTTGCAGGTTTACCTGTCTTTTCTGGTGTTAGTATTGCTTTAGTTGGGGTTTTAAGGATGCTGGGAGAATTTAAGCCATTGCAAAATGGAGTGAGTCTCGCAACTGGACTATATGGAAAAGAGGATACAGGAGTAGAAAAGAGACTCCTCCAGCGACCAGCTAGATATAAAAAGGAACAAAAATCATCAATTAGTACTTATTGTAATATAAAACCTAAAATATGACATGGATCACTTTGGAAAAAAAATCCCATCACCTTGTAACAAATGTACGTTTGTGGAAATGAGTTGCAGTAAAATATTCCACAAGAGTTAATCACATATGTACCAAAGGGATGTATACTGTATTTTATAAAAACTGTGCTCAAATAAGAATCAAACGTTATCCTGTAATCTGTATTCCATCACTTTATCCCCTCAGGTATAAAGCAACACTTTTATACAATAAGACCTTTTATCAAAGGCAATTGCAGTAAAAAAAAAAAAAATGTCTAACATACATGAGGACTTAACATAGACGTGAGCATACACGTCTATGAGAAGCATGGTGTATGGTCACATTACAGGTTGGCTATGTCATGTGTAGCCATCACTACTCTGTGAAGGCTATCAAATGTCCCATATCTTAGCAATATATTTAGCAACTGTGTTTGTAAAAATACTAGAAAGTTAAAGACTTTCTAACTACAGTGCTCAGCATAAATGAATACACCTCACTGACAAATTTATAAAAAAAAAAACAACTTTAATTTCCTTCAGAGTCAACATTTTCTATTGGATTCCATACTACAAAATTCTCCCACAAATGTGGGCAAGTGTTTTCAATCAAGATTTGTCATTTTGCATGCCCAAAAAAAGGAATTTTCCTAACAAATGTATTAAAGACCATGTTGCAAAAATTAATACACTCCATGAAAGTCTTAGGAGCAGGACTACAATTTAGAGCCTACAGAATCCCAATTAACAAGAATATCAACAACATGAAACATGTTGAAAACCCTTTCTCATTTCATGCTGTAAGCCACGGCACCACATGGAAGAGAAATGTCACAAGACCTGAGAAACAAAATTTCTTTACATAAGAAAGGTGAAGGCTACAAGAAAATCAGCAAAGAAATTCTTATCAGTCAGAATACTAGCAAAAATGATTCAAAATTGAAATCAAAGATGGAATTTTAAACCTTTAAAAGTAGCTCCTTCTGATAAGAAAGGTTAAAAATAAAAAAAAAGATCAGCAAGCAAGCTCACTGTAATCCATGAAAGAAGCCTCTCCTAAAGCTTTCCACAAAAAGCCCACTGACAATATGCCAGGGCCAACCAGAAAAATATGAAAACTACAGGGACTCTATACTCTGGAGCCATGAGACCAAGATAAATGCTTTTGTAACTGATGGCTTTATTGAATGGAATCACAGGCAGAAAGGAGAAAGAAGGGTACAAAGAAAAAAGGATTGTGCCTGCAGTGAAACATGGTGGTGGCAGTGTCCTCATGTGGGTCTGCGTGAGTGCTGCTGGTGCCGGGAGGCTACATTTCATTGATGGTATCAAGAATTCACAAATGTACTAATCTATATTGGTGAATTTCTGAAAAATTAACATGGTGTAAGCAATCTGAAACCAATTGCACATCTATGAGGAATTCTGAAAAGACAAGCTGAGCATCACTCTCCATCCAGCATCTAGGCTCTAAAAGAGATCATGCTTGAAGAATGCAAAAAAAGATATTGCAATATGTCACCAACTTGTTCATCCCATGCATAGAAGGTTTGGTGCTGTCCTTAATCATGCAGGTCATACGAAATACTAGTTTTTCATGTAGGGTGTATTCATTTTTGCATCAGTTAGTTTGAGTAAAACTGAAGATTTTGTAATGACAGTTATATTATTAACTTCATTTTCATGTACTGGGTTTAAAAAATGTATGAAACTCAGTCCAGTCAAAATGTTGGAAATTTTTCTTGTGTTCACTGCGATATTGATATTGATCAACTTCAACCTTCCACATCAATCTTCAACTCCAAGAAGAACATGTAAAATTTAACCATGTCAAATAAACATTTGCTAGCATTCGATACAATTATTACAGCCAATTAAGTGCACTCTGATGACAGTTATTTACCATATGGAATACAGATTAACATAATAGGCATGTGTTGTACGAATTAATGCAAGGAATCAATACGGATCACTAAGTGGCTTATGAGAAGTTCTCAGATTTCATCCCTTGGAGGTTACTAATGCTGAAAGGACAGACGTATGACCTTGGCAGATGCCAAGAATATCAACTCCAATTATTGAAATCTGATACTAGTCATTGCCTCCTCTCTCAATAACAGAAAAACACCACTTCCAGAAGCGTTGTGCCTGTAAGGCTACTTTCACACATCAGTTTTTTTGTGTCAGGCATAATCCGTCGAACACCTGAAGGGACGGATCCGGCGCTGAAATGAAAAAACTGATGCAACGGATCAGTTTTTTGGCTGGATTCAAACTTTTGAACCCGGAAAAAGAAGTTTTGCAGCCGGAAAATGCAGGTTCGCATGTCCGGAGACAGTGGAAAATGTAGTAGTAGTAGTAGTAGTAGTAGTAGTAGTAGTAGTAGTAGTAGTAGTAGTAGTGGTAGTAGTAGTAGTCGTAGTCCTTGATTTCAGAATGCGGATCAGTCTTTTGACGGATTGCACAAAAGACTGGTCCAGTTCCATAGACTTCTATTATTTCCGGCCGCCTGATGCGCCGATTCAGGCACTATCAGGCGGGTCCGGAAAAAAAAAAACGTTGCAGTGACCGTTTTATCCGGCCACCGGAATGTAACGGATGCAACGCAATGACATCAGGCGCGATCCGGCGCTAATGAAAGTCAATGCCAAAAAGACGCATCCGGTACCGGAATTGTTTTTAAAAACACACCGGATCGCGCCTGACGTCAAAAAACTGATGTGTGAAAGCAGCCTGAGGCTGCTTTCACACATCAGTTTTTTGACGTCAGGCGCGATCCGGCGTGTTTTTAAAAAAACGCATCCGGTACCGGATGCGTTTTTTTTAGCATTGACTTACATTAGCGCCGGATCGCGCCTGATGTCACTGCGTTGCATCAGTTTTTGGCCGGATCCGTCGGAAATGTACATTCCGGCGGCCGGACAAGACGCTGGCTGCAACGTTTTTTTTTTTTTTCCGGAGCCGCCTGATAGTGCCTGAATCGGCACTTCAGGCGGCCGGAAACAATGAAAGTCTATGGAACTTCTCTCCTCGGTCCGGACATTGGTACCTGCATTTTCAACATGGAAATTTTATCTTTCCGGGTTGAAAAGGTCAGGACGGATCCGGCAACAAAACTGATCAGTTGCATCAGTTTTTTAAAAATCAGCGCCGGATCCGTCCTGTCAGGCATAGGACGGATTATGCCTCAAACAAAAAGACTGATGTGTGAAAGTAGCCTAAGAAAGCCATCTCAGTATCCTTCTACCAACAGATGAATCCACACAGCACAGCCCTGACCAAACATCATTCATGAATCATTGCAGCTGAAATCGGGGAACTTTTTCGCCCTGTCCGTAAAAAATGTTAAATGCATCTGTGATTTTCATGAAGCTGAAGCAATTTATGCAAATTATTTTCACGGTAATTATCATTATTTTAGAATTTACAGTGAATGTAGTAAACAGCCAAGTTGGCAACCCTGCATTACAGTAGAGGACTGTTCACATCATAGTTTTTCACTCCACTTATTGTAAACACAGGGAGAATAAATGATAAATGGAGGCTGTGACAGATGACAGTGGCATCTTTCACCCACAGATTTCCATGTTACGGATGTACACTGCTCAAATAGATAAAGGGAACACTTAAACAACACAATGTAACTCCATGTCAATCACGCTTCCGAGAAATCAACCTGTCCAGTTATGAAGCAACACTGATAGTTCCATTTGCACAACAGCAGGAGAAATTGATTCACAGAGAACAGGTAGAAATGATAGGCAATTAGGATGGAAGACAACCCCTATAAAGAAGTGGTTCTGCAGGGGTGACCACAGTCCATTTCTCTGTTCTCATCCTTTTTGGCTGTTGTTTTGGTCCCTTTTGCATTTTGGTCATTGCTCTCACCTGTAGAGGTACAGTAGCAACTCACAAAAGTTGCTCAGGTAGTGCAGCTCATCCAGGATCGCACATCAATGCGAGCTGTAGCAAGAAAGGTAACTGTGCCTGTCAGAAGAGTGTCCAGAGCATGAAGCAGATACCAGGAGCTAGTCCAGTATGCCAGGAAACATGGAGGAGGCCGTAGGAGGGCAACAACACTGGGGAAGGAGTAACAGGAGAAGCAGTGCCAGAGCCCTGCAAAATGACCTCCAGCAGGCCGCTAACATCTGTGTCTGTTCAAACTGTCAGAAACAGACTCCATAAGGGTGGTATGAGGGTCCAATGTCCACAAATGGATGTTGAGCTTACAAGGCGATTGGCATTTGCCAGAGAGCACCAAGATTGGCAGATTCGAAATTGACGACCTGTGATCTTCATGGCTGAGAGCAGGTTCACACTGTGCACATGTGACAGAAGCGACAGAGTCTGGAGACGCCGTGGAGAACGTTTTGCTGCCTGCAACATCCTCCAGCATGACCAGTTTGCCAGTGAGTCAGTAATAGTGTGGGAAGGCATTTCGTTAGAGGGCCGCACAGTCTTCCATGTGCTAGCCAGAGATAACCTGACTGCCATAAGGTACTAGGTTGAGATCCTCAGACCATTGTAAGACCATATGCAGTTTAAGTGGGCTCTTGGTTCCTTCTGATGCATAACAATGTTAGGCCTCATGTGTCTGGAGTGTGTCAGCAGTTCCTGCATGATGAAGGCATTGATGCTATGGACTGGCCCGCCCGTTCCCCAGACCTGAATCCAATGGAACACGTCTGGTACATCATGTCTCATTCTATCCACCAATGCCACATCGCACCACAAGACTGCCCAGTAGTTGATGGATGCTTTAATCCAGGTCTGGGAGGAGAACCCTAAGGAGAACATCCACCGACTCATCAGGAACATGCTCAGGATTGTAGGGAGGTCATACAGGCACGTGGAGGCCACAGACACTACTGAGCATTATTTCCTTGTCTTAAGGCATTTCAACTGAAGTTGGATCAGCCTGTAATTTGATTGTACACTTTGATTTTGAGTATCATTCCAAACTCAGACCTCCATGGGATATTAATTTTGGTTTACATTGATAATTTTTATGTTTTATTGTTCTTAACGCATTCATCTATGTAATGAATAAAGATTGCAATTGGATATATTTCTTTCAGTGATATCTAGGATGTGGTATTTTAGTGTTCTCTTTATTTTTTGAGCAGTGTATATTGACCAAAATTAGGAAAGCGATACTCTTTTTGCAGTTCTAGAAAGGGCACATTTCTAGGAACAATGACAATTTTTAAAGTGCAGTTTTCAAGGCATGAGTTTTTCTCACACTGAAGATTTTTCCCCACTTTCATAAAAAAAAGGTCACAAAACCACTATCAATAGGGTGGGCTGCAGTTTTACAAAAACTTAAAATTGCAATATGTAAATATGATCTAAATTAAGGCTGAGACCTAGATAGAGTTTTGGTCTGTTCAGATGTAGGAATTACAATGTGTTATTTTTCTGTGTCTATGTCTTAGGTCTCCTTCACACGTCCGTCTTTCCAGTACGTGTGGTATCCATTTTTTTTCACGAATACCACAATTGCCCATTATAACCTACGGTGCAATGCACATGTCCATATTTTTACACAGACTGCATTTCCATGCAAAACCCACGGAGACATGTCCGTCATATTCCAGCAGCACAGATGACAAGGGCCAATACAAGTCTATGTGTCCGTGAAAAACAAGTACAGTACATGGATGGCATCAGTGTCCTGACCGTGTTATCAGTGCAATGGAGAGGAGAAGCTTTGTAAGTTATTTCTTACTTTATCAATCCCGGAAAAGCACTGATGATGACTGATGGTAAAAATGACACCCGGATGACACACTGATGGTAAAAAACGACACAAAAATTACACACTGATAGTAAAAAATGACACCCGGATGACACAATGATGGTAAAATCGGACACACGGATGACACTGATGGTAAAAACGACATATGAATTACACACAGATGGTAAAAACGACACCAGGATGACACACAGATGGTAAAAACGACACACAAATTATACACACATGGTAAAAACGACACCCAGATGACACACTGATGGTAAAAACGACACACGGATGACACACTGATGGTAAAAACGACACACGAATTACATACCGATGGTAAAAACGATACCCGGATAACACACTGATGGTAAAAACGACACATGGATGACACACAGATGGTAAAAACGACACCCAGATGACACACTGATGGTAAAAACGACACACGGATGACACACTGATAGTAAAAACGAAACATGAATTACACACCGATGGTAAAAACGACACATGGATGACACACTGATGGTAAAAACGACACACGAATTACACACAGATGGTAAAAACGACACCAGGATGACACACTGATGGTAAAAAACGACACACGAATTATACACATGGTAAAAACGACACCCAGATGACACACTGATGGTAAAAACGACACACGGATGACACACTGATGGTAAAAACGACACACGAATTACACACCGATGGTAAAAACGATACCCGGATAACACACTGATGGTAAAAACGACACACGGATGACACACTGATAGTAAAAACGAAACATGAATTACACACTGATGGTAAAAACGACACCTGGATAACACACTGATGGTAAAAACGACACACAGATGACACACTGATAGTAAAAACGAAACATAAATTACACACCGATGATAAAAACGACACCCGGATAACACACTGATGGTAAAAACGACACATGGATGACACACTGATGGTAAAAACGACACACGAATTACACACAGATGGTAAAAACGACACCAGGATGACACACTGATGGCAAAAACGACACACGAATTATACACATGGTAAAAACGACACCCAGATGACACACTGATGGTAAAAACGACACACGGATGACACACTGATGGTAAAAACGACACACGAATTACACACCGATGGTAAAAACGATACCCGGATAACACACTGATGGTAAAAACGACACACGGATGACACACTGATAGTAAAAACGAAACATGAATTACACACTGATGGTAAAAACGACACCTGGATAACACACTGATGGTAAAAACGACACATGGATGACACACTGATGGTAAAAACGACACAAGAATTACACACTGATGGTAAAAATGACATCCGAATGACACACCGATGGTAAAAAAGACACACGGATGACACACTGATGGTAAAAACAGACACACGGATGACACACTGATGGTAAAAATGACACACGAATTACACACTAATGGTAAAAACGACACACGAATTACACACTAATGGTAAAAACGACACCTGAATGACACACCGATGGTAAAAAAGAGACAATTGATGACACACTGATGGTAAAAACAGACACACGGATGACGCACTGATGGTAAAAACGACAGAAGGATGACACACTGATGGTAAAAATGACACATGGATGACACACTGATGGTAAAGACGAACACATGAATTACACACTGATGGTAAAAAAGACACATTGATGACACACTGATGGTAAAAACGACACACGAATTACACACTGATGGTAAAAACGACACCCGAATGACACACCGATGGTAAAAAAGACACATTGATGACACACTGATGGTAAAAACAAACACACGGATGACACACTGATGGTAAAAACAGACACACTGATGGTAAAAATGACACATGGATGACACACTGATGGTAAAAATGACACATGGATGAAACACTGATGGTAAAAATGACACATGGATGACACACTGATGGTAAAGACGAACACACGAATTACACACTGATGGTAAAAAAGACACATTGATGACACACTGATGGTAAAAACGACACACGAATTACACATTGATGGTAAAAATGGACACACGAATTACACACTGATGGTAAAAAAGACACATTGATGACACACCGATGGTAAAGACTGACAAACGAATAACACACTGTTGGTAAAAACGACAGATGGATGACACACTGATGGTAAAAATGACACATTGATGACACACTGATGGTAAAAACGACACCCGGATGACACACTGATGGTAAAGACGAACACACGAATTACACACTGATGGTAAAAAAGACACACTGATGACACACTGATGGTAAAAATGACACATTGATGACATCCTGATGGTAAAAACGACACATGGATGACACAATGATGGTAAAGACGAACACACGAATTACGCACTGATGGTAAAAACGACACACTGATGACACACTGATGGTAAAAACGACACAGGGATGACACACTGATGGTAAAAACGGACACACAAATTATACACTGATGGTAAAAACGACACCCGGATGACAGACTGATGGTAAAAATGAGACACCCGGATGACACACAGATGGTAAAAACGTACACACAGGTGACACACTGATGGTAAAAACGACACCGGGACGACACATTGATGGTAAAAACGACACAATGATGGTAAAGACGGACACACGGATGACACCGATGACACACTGATGGTAAAAACGACACATGGATGACACACTGATGGTAAAAACTACACAATGAAGGTAAAGACGGACACACGGATGACACCGATGGTAAAAATGACACACGGATGACACCGGTATCAGTTTTTAACGTACTTGTTTTATACGGACATGCGAAGGAGGCCTTAAAAGGAAATCTGTCAGCTGGTTTTTGATATGTATCTGAGAGGTGCATGATGTAGGGGCATATTCCAGGGATGTGTCACTTACTAGACTGTGTGCTGTAGTTTCAATACAATCAGTGTTTTATCAAAAGGAGATTATCACTGTATGTCTAAGGCTATGTTCACATGTTCAGTAGTGATCCGTTAGGACTGATCCAGCAGAAACCCGTTAGGAAAAAGAGTTATGCTGACACAACTTTTTAGTCAATTATTCACTAACTGATGTCAGACGGATCCTTTGTTTTAACATTGGAGTCAACAGGCAATGCATCCTTCGTTGTCTGTTTTTAACAGATCCGGCAAGTGCAAGCCAGTCCAGCTAGTCTGTGTAGCCCAACCCCCCAAAATAATTGGCAACTTTCTGCCTATACACAGTGTACACATGAAGCTGCCAATGGTGTGGTCAGAGTTATACACAGCTCAGCATTCTGACCACTGCTAAATATGCAACAGAGAATACAGGGATTCTATCAAAACTGCATTAAGCAGTCAAGTAAGTGGACAAAAACAGTTTGAGGGGGCACCACAGACAAATAAAACACGGGGATCCAACCACGGCCTATACGGTAATGACTAAGCAAAAGGAGAAGAAAGTCAAGCAAGTGGCACATTGCTGGAATCAGGGTATCTGCCCCTAAATCATGCTGCTCTCAGATTTCACCTCAAAAACCTGCTGACAAATTCCTTTCTGGAGGCTCAGTATTAATATATTTACCTCCTATTTTTTCTGGCTGTTCTATTTTCCCTAGCTTTACTCCCGTATGAAGTGCTCTCCCTCAGCTATGTGCCAGCTCAAGGCCAGGTTGACAGGAACACGGGCATTCTCCCAAATTGTGAATATGAATGGTTCCATGTCCTGCTCCTTGCATTGGTTGGCATCGCGGACTGGTGCATGCGCTGCCTGCCAAGAAAACAAGCACTGCCTCATCTGCAAAATGGAAGGGGCTAGCATGCTGTCATTTCTGTTCGTCCAACTAGGAAAATTGACAGTGCGTTAGTTTACTCAATCTGCACACTGACCGAAAACAAAGTCATTGGAACCAGCCAATGAGGTCAGTGCAGAAAGCTGTATAATGGACTGATCGCTATTATAAGGGCATATCAAGAATTATCTTACACAACAAATACATTACATTCAAAAAGTTCCACTACCTCCACCAAACACCCAGGTACAGTTTTGAGATATCTGTTATAACAAGGGGTAAGTTACTTAATTTGACAAAATCTGAAAAGGATAACAGCCGGACGGCCTGTAGCCCATCATCCAGAATTCAAGGAAGAAATCAACCGTGACTCCAGAAAATTGTTATAAAGTTCACAGAGTCTCCAGTGAGACAGAAACAAGATTACAGTGATTAAGGAAGCGCCAAACTACTCAGGTGAATCGAGAAGGGAAAGCAATTCCTCACACAAACCAGTGAAGCGATCACCGAACATCCCATCCTCCTCCCGATACATGAATGTACTACATCACATCTCTCCACCAAATGGATCCTGCAGCACTCACTCATGCTCCTGTTTAATAAATCATCGGCAATATTATGTGCATTAATGTTGTGCTGATACATACAAACAATATCAGCCTCCATATTTGTAATGTTCGGCATTAGGTATGTAGTGCCGCAGTTAAAGGAAATCTGTCAGCAGGTATTTTTATTATATCACATGAGAGCAGCATGATGTATGGGCAGACGCTCTGATCCAGGGATGTGTCACTTACTAGGCTGTGCTATGCTATTTCAATCAAATCAGTGGTTTATCAGCAGAAGATTATAACTAGATGACTAGGCATCTTGTGCCTGCTAGTCCAACCACACTGCCGCCACCACTGATTAGCAGTTGTCAATATACAGTGTACACAGAAAGCTGCTAATCAGTGATGCAGGTGGGGTTATACAGGGCTCAGCATTCAGAGCTCTGCTAGACCTGCATCAGGGAAAAGATGACTAGGCATCTTGTGCCTGCTAGTTCAACCACCCTGCCCCCACCACTGATTAGCAGTTGTCAATATACAGTGTACACAGAAAGCTGCTAATCAGTGATGCAGGCGGGGTTATGCAGGGCTCAGCACTCAGAGCTCTGCTAGACCTGCACCAGGGAAAAGATGACTAGGCATCTTGTGCCTGCTAGTCCAACCACCCTGCCCCCACCACTGATTAGCAGTTGTCAATATACAGTGTACACAGAAAGCTGCTAATCAGTGATGCAGGCGGGGTGATGCAGGGCTCAGCACTCAGAGCTCTGCTAGACCTGCACCAGGGAAAACTGTGGTTTTATTATAACTGCTACACCAGGCAAATTAAGTGATACATCACTGCAGTCAGGGTCTCTGTCCCTACATCATGGTGCTGTCAGACTACACTGCAAAAATCTAATTACAGATTCCCTTTAAATATGGGCTTCACTGTGCTAGATTTTTGGATGGCATACCGGGATACAATGGAAAAGTAATATTGAAGAAGAGGCTGAGAAGTCATTGTAGTAGGAGTATGTATAGCACTTCATACCGAAACAAATAAAGGATCCTGCTCTAATATGTATTACTAAAAACAACGCATGAAAATGGTAATCAAGTCATCTGAGGTAAGAGTAATAGCTACTGTTGATCGTTCTCTGTGTCACCAAATAATTCAACATGGGTCGTAAAGAACGTCATCTGACCCAGGACTATGGAGCTTTCAAAACCAATGCTCGTGAATTGGCCATTATATAATATATATATATAAATATATATATATATATATATATATATATAACATCCAGAATATTGGTCCAAAAGACCAGTTCAGATAAACATGGACAGATTGTCAATATGAGCTTCAAAAAAAAAAAAAAAACAAAGACAAACACAGCAAGATTTTCAGACAATACTCACCCATAAAACTCAGTGAATGCATAAAAACGTATCAGTATGTCATTTGCTTTAATAAATGTATCGCCAGGATTAGATTGTGACTATATGCAGTAAAAAAATTATAATGTGGTACTGTGTTATAGCCAGAAAAATCAATGTAAATACTTTTATGCTCAAAAAAGACTAAAGTATTTTAAGAGTGATACCTTTATTGGCTAACCAGAAAAAAAAGTTATATTTGCAAGCTGAAGTTTTGGGGCACAGAGGCCTCTTCATCAGGCAAGTCTACAATTAAATGACTGACACAACAGCACAAGACATTACAACAGCACATTTGTGCGCCCCATTGTCCCCAAGCACAAACGGCTCATTGTAACCTCACAATGTTATGCTCTTGTGTCAGTCATTCATAATGACATGATGTCACGTTAGCGCCTGGAGACACAGAACCAAACTTTGCTAGAACGGCACCGGGCCAGGAGTATATGGATGCTTTTTTTTATTATTTTACAAGGGGCACTGTAGCATTTAAGAAGGGACTGTCCAGGAGTATACAGACCCTTTAATGGTCAGCCTCCATATTTGTAATGTTCGGCATTAAGTATGTAGTGCCGCAGTTAAAGGAAATCTGTCAGCAGGTATTTTTATTATATCACCTGAGAGCAGCATGATGTATGGGCAGACGCTCTGATCCAGGGATGTGTCACTTACTAGGCTGTGCTATGCTATTTCAATCAAATCAGTGGTTTATCAGCAGATTATAACTAGATGACAATGGCATCTTGTGCCTGCTAGTCCAACCACCCAGCCCCTACCACTGATTAGTAGTTGTCAATATACAGTGTACACAGAAAGCTGCTAATCAGTGACGCAGGCGGGGTTATACAGGGCTCAGCATTCAGAGCTCTGCTAGACCTGCACCAGGGAAAAGATGACTAGGCATCTTGTGCCTGCTAGTCCAAAGTAAACAGAATAATTAAATAAAGCCTTCATAAAGAAAAGTTCATTATACCTTATGTCTCCCCCCAAAAGTTCCTTTAACATCTTCTTTGTGTGTACGTTTATATAAATAACTTTAATTTAAAAAAAGTGCACGCAGTTAACTAAGTGATACATTGTTGGAATCAGGGTCTCTTCTATACATCATGATGATCACGGATCAGTAGCAAAAGCCTGCTGACAGATTCCATATAAAAAGCATAAAAAGTATTTTCCTTGATTATTCTGGCATAATATATCATTTCAGTTCAATGTCTTAAGATCCTTAACAATTAAAGGTGATGTCACTTGCCCACTCTTCCAGTATAGCCCACCCATGGTTTCCATAACAGTATGCAAAAGTATGTAGAGAACAATACTCACAGGGACTGAGGTATTGATGTGCTAAGAAGCCACAGGTCACAACATTTTGTGGTCTATAGTAGTTCCATCTTACAAGATGTCTCAGCACAGACATTTCCCAGCACCAGAGATGCCAGTCAGCAGTGAATCCCTGATAATGTGCATCACGTGAGAAACTTAAGAGGAGCGTTAGATACGCAGATTGCACAGAGCAATTTGTAGAAGGGCTCAATGTCAAAAATAGCAAACATCAATATTATATTGATTACCTTGCTCAAGTCGGAAGCAAAGTGATCTCTTTGCTGCTTCGATTTCAGGACTCGGATGATCCAGAACTTGCCTGCACCATTCCAATGGGCTGAGAGCAGACTCAAACGATTTATGCCTCTTCGTGGGGGACACATAAAGCCTGGAAGAGACAAAAAGAAAACCGTCTGTAATTTATAACCGCACAATCCTATAAACAGGGGATCACTTACAATTCTGGGAAAAAACCCTTTAACTCAAAACTAGAAAATGTAGTTTTAATCTAAAAAAAAAAAAAAAACAATAAACACATCATTTTGTTAAAGAAGTTCAACATTTAGGGCCCAATTCATCAAAGCTTTTTCAATAGCAATCCAAAGTAATAATCTTAATGAATCAGCTGCGTCTGACTCCACGCCCCTCCTCCAAGGAATACATGCAGCTGTCCCTCTCGGGTCGGGAGAGCCGCCGGCCCCACCATGCGTTCCGAGATCACTCCGATTTATACGATCGCCTGATTCTGCCCTTATTCTGGTGTATGAAACGGCCGTCTTAATGCCCCCTATGTCTCTAATCACTTTAAATTAACCTATAAATTGTAAAGGATGATGGAGACACAACACATTTTATGCATATAAAACTGAGGCCTAACCTGGTCAATGACATGATGAGTCCAACATGGCACACCATCAAGGCCCTTATACACAGAAAGTTAAAGCGACTGGGCCAGACTATTTCAGTGTGACTGACTGACCATCTGTTATTGGGGGTCTCTGGACTCCCCCTCAACAGACATCAGGGAAGACAAGGAATTGGCATTTCATTGCCCAATCCTTTAGTTTTCAGGGAAGATAAGAGATGTCTGGCAGCAAATTACTCCTCTACCCTTAGAAAACACATGGCTGGTTTGCCAAGGTGAGAACTCACATACATAGAACAATGAAAACCATTTTTAAGTAGAGATGTTACCTGACAATACCAAAGTAAATGCAATGTATTTAAAGGGAATTAGTCAGAAAGTCTTTACCCCAAAGCATCACCACTACCTGATGTCCTCCCGCAATCCCATTCAATGTGATATTGGCAGAAAATACAGATTAAAGGGGTTTTCCCACAACAAAGTACATTGTAATCAATAGGTCTTGGAATAATAATAAGTTCCACAATTGGATGTGTTAAATAAAATGTTCCTGTGCTGAGATAATCTTATAAATGTGCCCCTGCTATGTACGGTGTAATGGCTGTGTCTGATCGTACAGGACGTGGTCTGATCATACCACAGCTCCTGGGCAGGGAGGAAGCAAAAGAGTATACACACAGGACAGCAGGGGATCACAAATTATTGTTTCTGTGAGGTAAAACATTCCAGTGCCTGTTTATAAACAACGTTTTACCTCAAAGAAAGAATCAGCTGTGATCCAATGTTGTAATGTCTTTATACTCTTGCTTCCTCCCCTGCCCAGGAGCTGTGGTATGATCAGACCATGTTCCTGTACGGTCAGATACAGACATTGCACAGTACACAGCAGGGGCACATGTATAAGATTATCTCAGCACAGGGACTTTTTTTTTTTTTAAACACATCCAATTGTGGAAGTTATTGTTATTCCAAGATCAATTGATTAAAATTAAACTTTGTTGGGAAACCCCTTTAATGGCTGCTCACGCCATGTGGGGATGGATCTTAGGGGAGGGAGTGGGGAGTAACACCTTTTGACAGGTTTCAGATAACTGAGCAGTTAAATCCCATGTTCAGCATGGCTACATCCTAAAAGCAACCTGGAATTAAATACCATCTCAGATATCATGGAACTACAGGGCAGGTCACTTTCACAACTGGCCTGAAGCACTGCCATGATGGTACAGATACTTTATAACATATATACAGTATATACACACACTGCTCAAAAAAAATAAAGGGGACACTCAAATAACACATCCTAGATCTAAATGAATGAAATATTCTCATTGAATACTTTGTTCTGTACAAAGTTGAATGTGCAGTCAACATAATCACACAAAAATTATCAGTGTACATCAAATTTTTGAACCAATGGAGGCCTGGATTTGGAGAGACCCCCAAAATGAAAGTGGAAACAAGTCAAAATGATGCTCAGTATTGTGTGTGGCCTCCACGTGCCTGTATGACCTCCCTACAACACCTGGGCATGCTCCTGATGAGGTTGCGGATGTTCTCCTGAGGGATCTCCTCCCAGACCTGGACTAAAGCATCACTCAACTCCTGGACAGTCTGTGGTGCAACGTGACGTTGGTGGATGGAGCGAGACATGCTATCCCATATGTGCTCAATCGGATTCAGGTCTGGGGAACGGGCGGGCCAGTCCATAGCTTCAATGCCTTCATCTTGCAGGAACTGCTGACACACGACAGCCACATGAAGTCTGGCATTGTCCTGCATTAGGAGGAACCCAGGCCAAGCGCACCAGCATATGGTCCACAAGGTTTCTGAGGATCTCATCTTGGTACCTTAATGGCAGTCAGGCTACCTCTGGCGAGCACATGGATGGCTGTGTGGCCCTCCAAAGAAATGCCACCCCACACCATTACTGACCCACTGCCAAACCGGTCATGCTGAAGGATGTTGCAGGCAGCAGATCGCTCTCCCGGCGTCTCCAGACTCAGTCACGTCTGTCACATGTGCTGAGTGTGTTACCAGCCCGTCAACGCTATGTGTTGAACGGGCTGTTAAAACGCAGTGTGAACCTAGCCTACCCCTTGTTTAATGACAAAAAACCCCACAATGGTCACAGAAATAACTTGAATCTGACAAATGTAATAATAAATCAAAAATCTATGAAAATAAACAAATGAAAGTCAGACATTGCTTTTCAACCATGCTTCCACAGAATTTTTGAAAAAATAAAACTCATGAAATATACTGTATATATGTAAGATCCTATTTCCCCTACAAAACACAAGATTCATTACCTTACTGCCCCGTCACAGTTTGTTACACATCCTGAATGTTGATCTAAAGGCTCTGCATACAAAGAATGTTTTACTCAAGTCTTGACCCACTTACAGAGGTCTTTTCTGAAGAAAAACATCAATAGCCTGAAAGGATTCAGCAATGGAGACGAAAACAAGTAAAAGTAGGTTACACTGTAGAGAACGGCCAAGGCTCTGTTCACATGTCCCTGTTCTGTTTAAAGAGGTCAGCCAGTACTTTTTTCTTAGTGTAAATAAACTTGGCACTCAACTTAATGTGGATTATGGTTCTTGATTTAATGCAGTCAAAGTACAAAAAAGTACAGGAGACGTTTCGGTCCAACTCGGACCTTCATCAATCTGACTGCTAGGAAGAAAAAAAAAGGGTTCTGAGGAAGGATTATATATGACTAGAGTGGGAAGTTGACCCAGGTGGAGTCTATATATTAAAGGAACTTTTAAGGACCTATGGACCAAAGAAAATGTATCTCGGAAGAAGCCCAAAAAGAAAATGGTTCTAGGGACCAATTTGTGCTCCTAATGTCTCCCACACCGACGTGGCGTCCACCGCTGGTCAGATCTGGTCCATAGGTCCTTAAAAGTTCCTTCAATATATAGACTCCACCTGGGTCAACTCCCCACTCAAGGCATATATAATCCTTCCTCAGAGCCCTTTTTTTTCTTCCTAGCAGTCAGAATGATGAAGGCCCGAGTTGGACCAAAACATCTCCTGTACTTTTTTGTACTTTGACTGCATTAAATCAAGAACCATAATCCACATTAAGTTGAGTGCCAAGTTTATTTACACTATACCTTTGGCTTGGGAACCTACTTGGGCACCACCACAGTAGTGCTACGATATACTCTTTCCTCAGTACTTTTTTCTTATTGATGGCCTATCCTTAGGATAGGTCATCAGTATCTGACCAGTGTGGGTGCGACACCCGGCACCCTCACCGATCAGCTGTTACCAGCAGCACCGCCATCTGCAAGTTTTCAAATGCTGCCGAACACAACAGATTCATCAAAACTGTAGTAGTCTCAGCCAGGCACTGGAGACATGCCCCCTATTCATTTGTATAGGGAGTGGATCCGCAGTACCCGGATGCGGTCACTACAGAAATTATGGAGCTGCTGTGTGCTGTATGGCTGCCGCTGGCAACAGCTGTTCAGCTTAGGTGCAGGGTGTCGCACCACCATTGATCATTTAGTGGTCAGCTTCTTTAAACAGAACAGACAAATGGAAAGCATAGACAGACATGTGATCAGAGCTTAGGAAGTTCTCTAGAGTGTAACTTAAATCTCCGCAAGAGAAATTGACATGCTGTGGTCTGGAGAGATGCGCCACATGTCTGTCTCCACGGGTTAGCGGCGGGAAGTCTCAGGATGCATAGTGGGCATGGGAATTCTTGAAATCCCATCCACTATGGTTTAACGTCTGACCGCTGCAGCACAAGTACGCAGCATCCAACCTGCTATTTATTGATCGTCCGCACATACCCTAAGTGGGTCAAGAGTTGAGTAAAACATTCTTTGTACACAAAACATTTAGATTAGATAAGGGTGGGCAATCAATAAACAAAGTAATGGCCATCCCCTTTAATAGATAACAGAAGTCATTATATAAATCCAACTTCCATCAGTAATGAATTAGCAGGATCATCTCTCTTTTTCCCTTGTTATTGGTGTTTTGTGTTATTAATACAAACTAACAATATTGTAAATGTTTCATCGCTTCATGTTCAAATATGGACAACAAAGTTACACGAGGCAAGGTCAAATAGAATATACAACGCTGCAATCTTCCTACAACAACAGAGGCTTTATACAAGCGGGAAAGTGACAATTTTTATCAACTACAACCCCTGGCAAAAATTATGGAATCTCCGGCCTTGGAGGATGTTCATTCCGTTGTTTAATTTTGTTTAAAAAAAGCAGATCACAGACATGGCACAAAACTGAGGTCATTTCAAATGGCAACTTTCTGGCTTTAAGAAACACTAAAAGAAATCAAGAACAAATAATGTGGTAGTCAGTAATGGTTATTTTTTTTAACCAAGTATAGGGGAAAATTATGGAATCACTCAATTCTGAGGGAAACATTATGGAATCATGAAAAACAATCAAAAAAAACACTCCAACACATCACTAGTATTTTGTTGCACCACCTCTGGCTTTTACAACAGCTTGCAGTCTCTGAGGCATGGACTTAAAGGGAACTTGTCACCCCCCCCGGCCGTTTTGAAGTAAAAGAGCCACCTTCAGCAGCACTAAGGCAGCAGTCTGTGAAGGTGGCTCTTTTATTTCTGTGCCCCTGCAACGCTGAAATATTCAGTTTTAAAACTAGGTCCCCATACCTTGGATGTGTCTGAGGTATGTCCTCTTCCCCTGACTCATCCTCCCCCCAGCCGTCCATCAAGCCCCTTCAGCGTCACCACGCCTCCACCAGACTTTTTTTCTTAACTTTCGTTTCTGTGTGGCGCCTACGTTCTTGTAACAGTCCCCAGGCATGCGCAGTGTGCGCCGCCCGGGAACTGTCAGAAGACTCTAGCGCCTGCGTCGTTGCCTTTCCCTGATCCCTTCCCGCAGTGTGTTATCATGTATTCACACTGCAGGACTGGAAATCTGCGCCTGCGCAGTCTACATGTGTAGCTGCGCCTGCCCCCTTCTCCCAGACCCTCCACTTTCATTTTTCATTTTGATGAGCTGACCGGCCAGAACTAGATCAGCACATCCGATGCCGAAGAGTGCCTGAAAGTGAAATGGAGTCTGGAGAAGGGAAGCATCTACACAGATTTCCAGCCCCGCAGTGTGAATACATGATAACACACTGCAGGGAGGGATCAGGAGAAAGGCAACGACGCAGGCGCTAGAGTCTTCTGACAGTTCCCGGGCGGCGCGCACTGCGCATGCCCGGGACTGATACAAGAGCGCAGGCGCCACACAGAAACGAAAGTAAAGAAAATAAAATCTGGAGGAGGCGCAGTGACGCTGAAGGGGCTTGATGGACGGTTGGGGGAGGATGAGTCAGGGGAAGAGGACATACCTCAGTGACACATCTAAGGTATGGGGACCTAGTTTTAAAACTGAATATTTCAGCGTTGCAGTTGCACAGAAATAAAAGAGCCACCTTCACAGACTGCTGCATTAGTGCTGCTGAAGGTGGCTCTTTTACTTCAAAACGGCCAGGAGTGGGGGGGTTGACAAGTTCCCTTCAATGAGTGTCAAGCAGTACTCTTCATCAATCTGGCTCCAACTTTCTCTGATTGCTATTGCCAGATCAGCTTTGCAGGTTGGAGCCTTGTCATGGACCATTTTCTTCAACTTCCACCAAAGATTTTCAATTGGATTGAGATCCGGACTATTTGCAGGCCATGACATTGACCGTATGTGTCTTTTTCAAGGAATGTTTTCACAGTTTTCGCTCTATGGCAGGATGCCAAATATCCTTTCAATTGATGGGATAAGAAAATGTCCAAAATATCAAGATAAATTTGTGCATTTATTGAAGATGTAATGACAGCCATCTCCCCAGTGCCTTTACCTGACATGCAGCCCCATATCATCAATGACTGTGGAAATCTGCATGTTCTCTTCAGACAGTCATCTTTATAAATCTCATTGGAACGGAACCAAACAAAAGTTCCAGCATCATCACCTTGCCCAATGCAGAGTCGAGATTCATCACTGAATATGACTTTCATCCACAGTCCACGATTGCTTTTCCTTAGCCCACTGTAACCTTGTTTTTTTCTGTTTAGGTGTCAATGATGGCTTTCGTTTAGCTTTTCTGTATGTAAATCCCATTTCCTTTAGGCGGTTTCTTACAGTTCGGGCACAGACGTTGACTCCAGTTTCCTCCCATTCGTTCATTTGTTTTGTTGTGCATTTCCTGTTTTGGAGACATATTGCTTTAAGTTTCCGGTCTTGATGCTTTGATGTCTTCCTTGGTCTACCAGTATGTTTGCCATTAACAACCTTCCCATGTTGTTTGTATTTGGTCCAGATTTTAGACACAGCTGACTGAACAACCAACATCTTTTGCAACATTGCGTGATGATTTACCCTCTTTTAAGAGTTTGATAATCCTCTCGTTTGTTTCAATAGACATCGCTCGTGTTGGAGCCATGATTCATGTCAGTCCACTTGGTGTAACAGCTCTCCAAGGTGTGATCACTCCTTTTTAGATGCAGACGAACGAGCAGTTCTAATTTGATGCAGGTGTTAGTTTTGGGAGTGAAAATTTACGGGGTGATTCCATAATTTTTTCCCTCAGAATTGAGTGATTCCATAAATTTTCCCCTATGCTTGGTTAAAAAAAACATTACTGATTAACACATTATTTGTTCTTGATTTCTTTTAGTGTTTCTTAAAGCCAGAAAGTTGCCATTTGAAATGTCTTCAATTTTGTGCCATGTCTGTGAAACTGCTTTTTTTAAACAAAATTACAGTAAACAACAGAATGAACATCCTCCAAGGCCGGTGATTCCATAATTTTTGCCAGGGGTTGTATATCTGGCATTGTAAGCTGGGGAAATGACAAAAACAGAATATTAAGGTATATGCTAAAGTCTATTAGAAGGAACCTGAGAGCAACTAGTTGTCTAAGGTAGATGTGAGGCTATAGCTCTCATTCTAGTGTATGGGGCTTTTGGACTTCTGCATACCTTCCATTTCAACACAAATCTAAAAAAAATGTCTTATGGTCCATGGGAGTGTGTGCGTACAGGGATATAAGATAATGTGTTCATGCGGCATATTTACAGCAGCACACTGAGGCCCACAGCTACATTTTAGGGAACTATCCAACCTTTGCACAGCTCTGCCATGTGTGCAGGGATTTGAAAGAAATTGCATGGATTGAATTGAATACAAATGAAAAACATATATGGATGTTTATTACTGCCTCTTAGGGTACATTCACTCTGCAGAAGGTATCAGTATTTGTTAATCAAAATCAGGAGGGGAACAATCAGTGGAAAAACATAATAGAAGCTTGTCACCACTTCTATATTTTTGACTTACAAAATAATGATTTGAAACACTGAACAAAATACTGCCGTGTGAATTTAGCCCAAGTCTATGAAGGCTTATTTTCTTTTTACCATATAAAGGTTTTCCGCAAGTCCCAGCCCACTGCAACAGGGCTAATCATTAAATTAAGAGGATTTCTCCTACAATCCTAAATTGGTAATAAAGAAGTTACACTGCAACTGCAAAACTAGATCTGCTTCTTTCACATGGGTCATTACTATCATTATCACTGGCTCATCCAGCAAATCAACAATAACAATTGCAGATATACGACTTATTTTATGGCTTATTTTCCACATGAATTATTAGGGAAAAAAATCCACAGGGTGTGATATAGTAGAAGGATAACGTATGAGGTTTTACCAAACGTTATCCACATGTTGGGTAAAGGAAAACTAAACTACGGTGCACATTATAAATCTGCAGCATGTGAATGTAAGGCCGGCGTCACACACAACGACAAAAAATCGGTCCGTTTTAGACGGTCGATTGTCGGATCAAAATGCAAACATCACACATCCTTCTGGCATCCGATTTTCCTTCAAAGATGCGATTTAGTCGCATGTGTGTGTACCTTGTAACATCCGATTTTCATCCGACTTGCGAGATTTTCTCGCAGGCTTGCAAAACTGACATATAATGGATCCAAAAGAATAGTATTTCAATCACAAAAAAAAGAATAGATATATACACATAGAACACATATATATATATACATGTCATTGTGACATGTACATATACATATATTTATAGTTCCTAGACTTCTACATACTGTTATAGCCGCTAATTCAATTGCCGGCTTCTGTGAAATCACAGAAGCCGACATGAAATGATACATTGTTTCCACACAGTTAACCATGTCATTTCCTGTATTTTGATATGTTTAGAACTTACAATTACATGAGTGTATTTGTGCAAAATTTCAGACATGTAGGGGTTAATTTAAGGTGTAATTTCGTTGAAAAAAAAATGCGTGGGCTCCCGCTGTATTTTCTCCACCAGACAGACAAAGCAAAGCGAGTGGGGGCAGATAATAACAGCCTAGGGAGGGTACATTTTTTGTGCCCCCCCTGGCTACTAACATCTGCCCCCAGACACCCCAGAAAGGGCAAATCTATAATTAGATTCGCCCTTTCTGGCACTTTGCCCGTCTATTCCCATTGCCCTGTAGCGGTGGCGAATGGGTTAATAATCTCACCTTACTGTCACCTTAGTATTGAAAGGTGACCTTAAGGCAGGTTAATAATTGAGAGCTGTCAATTACACAACTATCAATTATTAATCCTATTGAAGTAAATTAAAAAAACACAGACACATTAATAAAAATTAATTTTAATGAAATAAAAACACATTTTTTTGAACATATTTTATTTTACACTTAATCCGTGCGAAGCCATTGATCTCCTAAAATAAAGATAAAAAAATAAAAAACCATTATTCTTACCTATTCCGCTGATCTGTCACGTCCCACGCTGTAATCCTTCACAAAGGGTTAACTAGCTTTGAGCCAAGCAGTGCAAGTAATCCTGCATGCTCAGCTCAAAGCTCCTGATTGAATAAGTTCCTCTCCTGGCGACAGGAGAGGATGTGTTTCATGAATGAAGCTTAATTGATTGTATCCACTTTCCCTTTAGGTCAGGTCACTAAAGGTACTGCCACACTAAACAATCCCGCTAGCAATCACGATAACGACGCATACTAATGCGATCGCTAGCGGGATTGTTTCTATATCGCTAAGTGCGGCCACATTTAGCTATATAGTTAACGACGCTATCGCCGTTAGCGATCTTCTTAACGACTTTAGCGGTACAAAAGTACCGCTAAGTCGCTAAGAAAAGGTGCCACACTAGCGATATATACTTACCCAGCGGGAGCGCCGACGAGAAAATAGGGTCCGGAACGATTCCAGCGATGAGCGAGATCACAGCAGGAAGCTCGTCGCTGGCAGATGCCGCACTGAACAACATCGCTAACGGGATCGCTAAATAGTGACGTTTTTTAGCGATCCCGTTAGCGATATTGTTCAGTGTGGCATACCCTCAAAGTTAAATTGCCAATAAATCAATTAAGCTCCATTCATGAATCTATTCCTCTACTTTCGCTGGGAGAGGAACTTATTCATTCATGGGGTTAGAGCTAGGAGACAGAATTATCTCCCTGCTAACTGTAACCTCTTAACCCTTTCTGATGGATTACACCGTGGACCTGACTGTACATCGGATTGGTAAGTATAATTTTGCTTTTTTATTTTATTTTTATTACAGGAAATGGTTTTAGCAGGAAAATAAAATATGGTCAAAAACTGTGTGATTATTTAATTAAACTTCTTTTTTATTAAACTGTGTGTGTTTGATTTTTCTTTCATACAATAGGATTAATAATTGATAGTTGTCTAATTGACAGCTCTCAATTATTAACCTGCCTTAAGGTCACCTTTCAATACTAAGGTGACAGTAAGGTGAGATTATTAACCCATTCGCCACCGCTACAGGGCAATGGGAATAGACGGGCAAAGTGCCAGAAAGGGCGAATCTAATTATAGATTTGCCCTTTCTGGGGTGTCTGGGGGCAGATGTTAGTAGCCAGGGGGGCACAAAAAATGTACCCTCCCTAGGCTGTTATTATCTGCCCCCACTCGCTTTGCTTTGTCTGTCTGGTGGAGAAAATACAGCGGGAGCCCACGCATTTTTTTTCAACGAAATTACACCTTTAATTAACCCCTACATGTCTGAAATTTTGCACAAATACACTCATGTAATTGTAAGTTCTAAACAAATATCAAAATACAGGAAATGACATGGTTAACTGTGTGGAAACAATGTATCATTTCATGTCGGCTTCTGTGATCTCACAGAAGCCGGCAATTGAATTTGCGGCTATTACAGTATGTAGAAGTCTAGGAATATAAAATATATATATATAATATATATATATATAATATAATATATATATATTACACACACACACATGTCACAATTACACATATATATATATATATATATATATGTATTCTATGTGTGTATATCTATTCTTTCTATTCTTTATTAAAGCTGTCAGTGTGATTTTACAGTATAGCCGGGGATGAATTGCCGGCTTTTCTAAAGGACACCGATGCGATTTCATCGCAAGTCACACAGTGTGGTCCGTTTGTAATCCGATTTTTCATCGCTCCCTTAGACTTGCATTGGCGATTGTCGACCGACAATCGGTGACAATCGCAGCATGCTGCGATTGTACACGGACGTTTAAAACGGACCACAAAAAATCAGATACTGGGAGCTGCTCCATAGATCAACATAGATCCGACTGCAATGCGATTTTTCATCGCATTGCAGTCGTCCGATTCTGTCGCCAGTGTGACGCCGGCCTAAAGCACCACTCCAGTGTTTTTTTTTTTTAATTGCACAGCTGGAGTGCTACTTTAAGGGCTCGTTCACACGAGTGCAATCCGATAAAAAAAATAAAGAAAATAAAAAAATCGGCCCAATGTTAAACTATGGGGCAGCTCACATCTGCGATTGTTTTCTTATGCTGATACGGTATGAGAAAACAATCGCCGCATGCTGAGATTGGCACCATGAATCGGATTGCACGCACTCATTTAAGCCTGGTCGGATTCTCGCATGCGAGAGGATCGGCGCACAGACACTCTGCTCCCGCTCACAGCAGAGCTGGTATCGAGGGTCATTAGCATATTGCATCCATTGCTATACTCTAGTGTGACTCCGGCCTCAATGTACGTCCCGTCTCATACTCACCTATCATTTCCTTCATTCTTTTCCATCGTCGCTCCGGTCCGTCTCCAAGGAAAAGTGACCTGCTGGTGTGCTCCAGTGTCTGCTGGAGTGCGTAGGAGGTCACTTTTCAATACAAGTCTACGAGAGTCTCGTTCTGGCCTTGTTCTGGCTCTCATAGACTTGCATTGAGAGCTTGTGACGTAGCTTCCAATTTCTAGCCAGTCAGAAGCTACTGTCACAAGATGGCGCCGCTTGACTGGAGCAGTGAAAAGCGGTAAAAGGTGAAGCCTCCGGAAGGAGTGTATAAGGAAGTGGGCAGGCGGTTTACATTTAGGACACGTTCAGTATTTGGTCAGTATTTTACCTCAGTATTTGTAAGCCAAAATCAGGAGTGGAACAATCAGAGGAAAAGTATACTAGAAACTCATCACCACTTCTGTATTTATCACCCACTCCTGGTTTTGGCTTACAAATACTGATATAAAAAACTGACCAAATACTGAAAGTGTGAATGTGTTCTTAGGGTATGTGCACACGTTGCGGATTTAGATGCGTTTCTGCAGCCTTTTTGGACGCGCAGAATTGCATCAAATCCGCAGTGTAGTGCGTTCACAGCCAATGTTATTCAATGTAAAATGAAGAATTGCTGTGCACATGCTGCGGAAAAATCCGCTCGGATTTGCGGCGGTTTATTTTCCACAGCATGTTAATTCTTTTTGCGGATCCGCAGCAGCGGTTTGGCAAATATGTTCTCTCTCTTCTTCCCTCCTCCCCCCCCCAGAAAGAGAACACTCCATATACATTCACAGCAAACTCACAAATCCACACACCAAAAACGCATTATAATCTGCATGAATTCTGCAGAAAATCCGCAAGCGTTTTCCCGTGCGTTTTCTGCCAGGAGGTGCAGATTCTCTGCAGAAAATTCCGCACACTAATCTGCAATATGTGCACGCACCCTTAAAACGCCACCCCAGCACTGAAAAAAGAAATAAAAACTCACGGGAGTGGTGCTTTAATCTGCACAGTTTCATAGAGCATTTCATCTTCCACAATGCACAAGGTAAAATAAGCAGCAACAGCAGGAGAATCTGTATTTAAAGGAGTTTTCCAAGAAGAGTCTGAAGTTGCTCTATGTGACTGCAGGGTGACAAATCGTGGCCGTGTCCGATGCGCACATGGTTACAATTCCCCCGTATACCTTGCGTTCGCAGCCACGTGACTGCACATAAGCAATTTGCATGGCTGTGGTCATTGCTAACTAGACTCTTCTCCACTTCTCTCGAGGATTCTAAGGGTACGTGTCCACGTAGCGGAGTGCTGGCGTTTTGGACGGAGCGGAAACCCCGCTCCGCCCAAAGCCTCGCCCCCTTCTGAACGCGCGGTGAATCCAGATGTGTTCATTGAACACATCCGGAATAGTCGCACCCCTACATAGGACTCTGCTAATTACCTTGCGGCGATGGAGCGTCGCTGCAAGGTAAATAGACATGCTGCGGTCTAAAAAGACGCGCCGCATGTCCGGTTTCGCAGGTGTGTCACCCGTGTAATCGGACGCATAGTGGAGACGGGATTTCATAAAATCCCCTCCACTATGCAGGACCATCTGGCCACTGCAGATTAAACGCTGCGGTAGGACACAGCGTTCAATCTGCAGCTAATCCAGTATGTTTCCGCTACGTGGAAACATACCCTAACTGGTGAATCAAATTCTTCTGTTTTTCATCCAGAAGGAAAGAAAAGATAGTTTTTTCATATTTATGATGTTCCATATATGTCTATAGTTCAAGTCGATAGTTAATATGTCCGTTTCTGATGTCCATATGACATCCATTTTTTCTTCCACCATTAAAACAAAAAAATAATAAATAATGGATCTGTTAAAAGCAAATGCCAGACAGGTTGTCAGTATTGCACTCATTTTTCTCTTGGTGCGTATGCTATTCATTTTACTCACTGAAGGCATACGGATCAAAAACAGAGTTGTCTGAACTTGGCCAAAGGACTCATTCAGAGGTCAGCTATTTTTTTCGCTCAAGAAAAACGGTACGAGGTCAGTGTCTTCGATCACAGAGTCGTTGAGTGTCGCACATGAAAAACTAACGTCTGAATGATCCCCAAGTCAAATAGATGGCCAGGTCAGTAGTCCGTAGCACTGAACGGAAGCCCCGAGAACCATCTCCTACCTCCTGGCATCCGCAGCTCTTTAATTAGCCGGCCATGCCATTTTTCACATGAGCATCACGCCAAGCTGGCTAATCCAAAGAACGGTGGATGTCATGAAGTAAGGAGCATTTCTCAGGGCTCCTGCCCAGAGGCCAAAAATTACTAACCTGACCAATGACCCGCTTTCTCAAATTCTTTTGAATCAATTCTAGAATATACCCTCGTTGCTGTTTATTCCAAGAGCAAAAATCCCCCCAAAAACTCAGAATGCCTCCGATACGGCCTGGTGTGCATTTCACATGTACAGATGTCCCTTACTAATGAATTGATCCAGTAGCCATATCCCATTACCTAGACAGACTAAAATTGATTTTCACTTGTATGCATCTGAGTGGTTATAAAGCATGGCAGCAAATACGGGCCACAACGTGCCAATCATCGGTGTGTGCCGCAGACACGTGTAGGGTGTTAGGGCGATTGGCTCTGCAGGTGTTTGATGAAGGTAACGTGTTAGGAGGACACACCTTACATGCAGCTGGTATCTAAAGACCATTTAATAAAAGGATTGAGATTTCCTGACTGGTATCGGAAAAAATAACTCATGCCAGGCCTTGAATACAGATTAGGAGGCGATCCACAAGTGCCCCCTATAAACACCAGCTTTCTGCACTGCATAGGACTAAGGCTATGGTGTGATACAAAACAAAACGCCCCCGTCCTTGCCCACCAATCCCACCCAGCATAGTACAAAAAACAGATGACGCTGTGCCATTCAGAATAAATAAGTGGGCGCTGCATACAATGCAATGTGGGGCTGCAGTGTCCGACAGCAGCAGAAAACCATTTATAGAAAGCAAATCATCTGAAGCCGCTCGCGGAGATTTAGCCGTGATAAGCCCAAATCCTATTGCCTGGAACAGATTGTGTCCTGGGGCTGAGCAGTCACTGGGGAATCCGCTTGGGCTAATAAAGGCCATTCCCCAGTGCAGACCCCCGACTGCAGATGTAGCAGAGGCAAAGGAGACAAGCAGCCCCATGTAAAAGCACCAGCTGCTACATCTGGAACTGGCTGCAGTCCCAGGACATACAGCTACGTCCCTGCCACCTAATCTGCAGTGATGCCCACCCAGTGCCCCCACTAAGCACGGTACTGTCAGCCCAGGATTACCAGGTGTCTTCCTCTTCACTACAATACCCATCTTCCAGGTCCAGTACGTCCACCTCGTCCAGGATGGTGGCGCCGGGATTGCAGCTGGCGGGCAGTGGCCCTTCGGTGGCACTCAGGCAGGACAGCTGGGGTCTGGGGCTGTAGTAGCCCAGGTTGTCTGGAGGGTACAGGCTGCCCCCGATGGAGGAGGTGCAGAGCAGAGTGGGCACCGGGCTGGGCAGGCAGAGCGCGGCGGGCCGTGCCAGGGCAGGAGCAGCCAGCAGGCATGTCCCGGGCGGGTGCATGGCCGGAGGCGGCAGCAGGTGCGGGCTGGCAGTGCAGGTGCTCACGGCGCTCGCCCGGTTCCTCAGCTGCTCGTTCTGCTTCTCCAGCTTCCTCACCAGCTCCTGCAGCTTCTTCACCTCCAGCTCCGCGTTGACCACCATGCCGTTAGTGCCCGCTGTGCTGCCGCACTTCACCTCCGCCATGGCGCAGCGCGCACTCCGCAGATGCCGGCTCCCGGCTTCAGTCAGGGACGCTGATGGCTGCTGCACTTGTGCTCAGGCTGCATCCTCCTCTGCTCGGAGTGGATGCGCCTCCTGTCAGCGCTGGGAATATTGATGCGAGCGCCGGCTCCCTCCCACTAATGCTGAGAGAGGGGGGACACAATGGGAACAAAGAGAAGCCGGGCTCGGGGGTCTGACAGGAGCCCACCAGAGCCTCAGTCCAGCGCTGCCGGGAGAGGAGGGGCTCTGCTCGTCTGTACGGGGAAGGGTGCCACCTGCTAGGGCCAAACCCCCACCGGGCATGGGACACCGCCGCCAGGGATGGCAGAACACCAGCCACAGCAGGGGAGGCTCAGTGGGCTAGTGAGCCAGCGGTTCTGTGAGTATAGGCTGCAGAAGAGGAGGCTAAGTGGGCTAGTGAGCCAGCAGTGCTGTGAGTACAGGCTGCAGCAGAGGAGGCTCAGTGGGCTAGTGAGCCAGCAGTGCTGTGAGTACAGGCTGCAGCAGAGGAGCTCAGTGGGCTAGTGAGCCAGCAATGCTGTGAGTACAGGCTGCAGCAGGAGGAGACTCAGTGGGCTATGAGCCAGCAGTGATGTGAGTACAGGCTGCAGAGGGAGCTCAGTGGGCTAATGAGCCAGCAGTGCTGTGAGTACAGGCTGCAGAAGAGGAGGCTCAGTGGGCTAATGAAGCCAGCAGTGCTGTGAGTACAAGCTGCAGAAGAGGAGGCTAGTGGGCTAGTGACCAGCACTACTGCAAGTACAGGCTGCAGCAGGGAGGCTCAGTGGGCTAGTGAGCCAGCAGTGCTGTGAGTACAGGCTGCACCAGAGGAGGCTAGTGGGCTATGAGCCAGCAGTGCTGTGAGTACAGGCTGCATCAGAGGAGGCTCAGTGGGTAGTGAGCCAGCAGTGCTGTGAGTACAGGCTGCAGCAGAGGAGGCTCAGGAAGTGACGCGGCTGTGAGTAAGCTGCAGCAGGGAGACATGCTAGTGACACAGTGCTGTGAGTACAGGCTTCAGCAGGGGAGACTCAGTGGGCTAATGAGCCAGCAGTGCTGTGAGTACAGGCTGCAGAAGAGGAGGCTCAGTGGGCTAATGAGCCAGCAGTGCTGTGAGTACAGGCTGCAGTAGAGGAGGCTCAGTGGGCTAATGAGCCAGCAGTGCTGTGAGTACAGGCTGCAGCAGAGGAGGCTCAGTGGGCTAGTGAGCCAGCAGTGCTGTGAGTACAGGCTGCAGCAGGGGAGACTCAGTGGGCTAGTGAGCCAGCAGTGCTGTGAGTACAAGCTGCAGAAGAGGAGGCTTAGTGGGCTAGTGAACCAGCACTACTGCTAGTACAGGCTGCAGCAGGGGAGGCTCAGTGGGCTAGTGAGCCAGCAGTGCTGTGAGTACAGGCTGCACCAGAGGAGGCTAAGTGGGCTAATGAGCCAGCAGTGCTGTGGTACAGGCTGCAGCAGAGGAGACTCAGTGGGCTAGTGAACCAGCAGTGCTGTGAGTACAGGCTGCAGAAGAGGAGGCTCAGTGGGCTAGTGAGCCAGCAGTGCTGTGAGTACAGGCTGCAGCAGGGGAGGCTCAGTGGGCTAGTGAGCCAGCAGTGCTGTGAGAACAGGCTGCAGCAGAGGAGGCCCAGTGGGATAATGAGCCAGCAGTGTTGTGAGTACAGTCATGGCCAAAAGTTTTGAGAATGACACAAATATTATATTTTCACATGATCTGCTGCCCTCTGGTTTTTATGTGTGTTTGACAGATGTTTTTATCACAGACAGAAATATAATAATTGCAAACACATGAGTAACAAAAGCTTATATTGACAGTTAGAATGAGTTAATGCAGCAAGTCAATATTTGCAGTGTTGACCCTTCTTCAGGACCTCTGCAATTCTCCCTGGCATGCTCTCAATCAACTTCTGGACCAAATCCTGACTGATAGCAGTCCATTCTTGCACAATCAATGCTTTCATTTTGTCAGAATTTTTAGGTTTTTGTTTGTCCACCCGTCTCTTGATGATTGACCACAAGTTCTCAATGGGATTAAGATCTGGGGAGTTTCCAGGCCATGGACCCAAAATCTCTATGTTTTGTTCCCTGAGCCATTTAGTTATCACCTTTGCTTTATGGCAAGGTGCTCCATCATGCTGGAAAAGGCATTGTTGATCGCAAAACTGCTCTTGGAGGGTTGGGAGAAGTTGCTCTTGGAGGACATTCTGGTACCATTCTTTATTCATGGCTGTGTTTTTAGGCAAGACTGTGAGAGAGCCGATTCCCTTGGCTGAGAAGCAACCCCACACATGAATGGTTTCAGGATGCTTAACAGTTGGCATGAGACAAGACTGGTGGTAGTGAGTCGCCCGTAGCCAGGGCCTGTGGGGTACTCGGCACCGAGCCCGTTCACTTCAATGGGGGATGTCACGGGTAGCGCAGCTCGGTCCGTTGCCCTGGGGGCTCACCTCAATAAAAGGGGAATATTTACAGGGGATTATAGGTTTGTAGAAATGTTCGTGACGCCACCTGTGGTTCCTGGTCAGGGTGACCAGCTCTGCAGGGTAGATCCTCTGAGGTGTTGTTAGTGGGCAGCAAGGTGTTAAGTCTTCCACAGGCAAAGACTGATCCCTCAGCGTATATGGCGGTGTAGGGGTGCAGGATCAATAAGGCAGACACACACAAGAAAGTCTCTTTCTGTACCTTTACTGATGGTAGATGCAGGCACGTCCCGGGAAGCTGTTAGGGTGGAGGATGCACTTCCAGTAATCCCACTGAGTAGGTGTAGGGCCTCCGTACTCCTTTATGTGTGTGAGTTTCTGACCTGTATAGAACGAAGTCTAACTCTGTCTTCTCATATACGCCCGGCTGACTTGGTGGTGAGGCCTTCTCTGGGACAGAACAGTGTCTCTAATGGTTGGCCAACCAGACTCCTGTCTTCCTGACCCCGGCTACGTATCAACACTTGTGGGCCCCTGCGACTTGAAGTCCCACAGGGTCTCCGGTATCTCCTGCTAGTCGTGTAGATGCTAGCAAGCTCGGACCCGGCGTCCGGTTGTTCAGAGTAGAGGTAAGCGATCAATGCTGTTTCAACCTCTGTCACTCTCTTCTTTCTTCCACTCGCCTTTTGTCCTACTCTCACCTTTAACATAAGCACACACTAGCAGTAGATAGCAGCTTTTCCTTCTCTTCACCGCTCTCAAAGCGTCGGCACGCTCGCTCACTCTAAATACCTCAGTTGACTCAGTTTTGACCAGGCTAAGTGGCAATCCTTCCCACCATTACTGGAATCCACTAAATAAACTAAGTTCAAGCTGTAAACTTCCGTCTTTCAAGTACTCTCTCTCTCTCAGGCTAAACTCTCCCTCTCAGCTCGTCTGAGGTGACTAGACTCACTGTCTGAGGTAACTCGAGATCTGATGTTCTCTGGTAACTAGGCTGTTCTGAGGTAACTGCCGTTCTGAGGTAACTAGACTTCTGCTCGCCACTCACGTGCCTACACTGCCTTTTTATCTACTGCGGATGGGCTCCCTCTGGTGGATATAAGGAAAAGTGCAGATGTGTTGTGTGCATATGGGTCATTGTGGGTTTACCTTGGTTGCATCCTCTTGGGAACATGTGGCTCCAGACACAGCTGGGCTACACATCCCCCCCTAGTTATCATTAGCACTCCCGGGCTGAAAAAGAAGTAAATTTTTATAACATTAACATAAACAATAATAATAACTCTTCCCTTGCAGGAGGTGAGGACACTTCAAACGTTGCAATAAATACAAGTAACATATATACAGATATTTACACAATTCTTATATACATTTTTACACTTGGACACTTGTTTACTGGCTTAATTTGCTAGGCCTACTCTTGGTACCTAACAGGTAACTTTCCTTTGGTCGTGCGTACTGACCTACGTGGTGTTGCGTCAGGTATGGTAGCATCTGGCCTATCTATTCTACGTGCCGGTAAACTGTAATACTGCCTTAACCTCTCTAGGGATCTGGCAAGCATACTTGTGGCTGGGCGATGCGGTTCTGTTTCGCTAGAGGATTCTTCTGGTAGTTCCACGTTTTGAGGTTCCACTTCTCGAGACTCTACTTCTGGAGATGCTACAGGAGCAGGTTCCTCCCGAACTATTCTTTCTGCGACAACTGGCTCAACTGGACGTTGGAGTGCTTCTTGTGGTTGGTAAAATTGAAGTACTGGAATAATCACAGCGTCTCCAATACAAGGCCAATCTGCAGGAAAATTTCCTAGGTCCGTGTGTATGACTTCACCTGGTTTCTCTTTTTCCATAAGCAGGTTCTTCTTCGTGAAGCTTTAACATGTCTGGACATAGTTTTAGGTGGTCTCTTGATACGGTTGTGGTAGTCTTTCCTCCATCTTTGCTAATGGTACACGTTTTCCTGTTGTCAAACTTTGAATCTTGCACGACATATGGCTCTTTTTCCCATTGATCGTCTAGCTTGTGCATTCTTCTTTTTCTCTTCAGCACAATTTCTCCAGGTACAAAAGGTTCAGCTGGTGCACTTTTGTTGTAGTTTTCCTCTTGTTTTTCCCTTACTTTATTGAGACTATCTTCCACGCAGGCTTGTACTCTCCTGTACTGTTCCTGTCGGTTCGTGTCCCAATCTTCAGTAGTAACATCAGCATCTGGTTCTACAACACCAAGTTCCAAATCCATGGGCAGCTTTCCTGGTCTTGCCCGCATAAGGTAGGCTGGAGTGCAATTGGTGGAATTCACAGGTATGTGATTGTACAGATCTACCAGGTCAGGTAGTAGGTCTGGCCACCGATTCCTCTCCTCAAGGGGTACCGTCTTCAGCAGATCAATGACTATGTGATTCATCTTTTCACAGAGACCATTTGTTTGGGGGTGGTACGGTGTGGTTCTTATCTTCTTGCATCCGTACAAATGACAGAATTCCTTAAACAACTCAGCTTCAAAGGCAGGACCCTGATCAGTTAACACTTGCTCTGGATATCCATGGGGTCTGCAGAAATACGCTTGAAACGTCTTTGCTGCTGTTTCTGCTGTCAGATCTTTGACAGGGGCGACCACCAGGAACCTGGAGTAGTGATCCCACCATGGTCAGGGAATATGAGTATCCTGACCGGCTGGGTGACAACTTGACATGGTCCAAGGCCACGATCTCCAAGGGACGAGTCGTCTTGATGGGTTGCAAGGGTGCTTTCTGGCTGCTGTAGTCTTTTCTTCGGAGGCTACAGGACACACAGTTTTTACACCATTTCTCGATGGAACTGCGCATTCCTACCCAGTAGAAACGACACTTCAGCAGGGTTTCCAGCTTCTTCCAGCCAAAGTGCCCAGCTCTATCGTGGTAGGCTTCCAACACCATCTGGATGTCCGTTCTGGGGACTACTATCTGCCATACCATCTCATGGGTTCTTGGGTTGACGTACCTTCGGCACAGCTTCTCTCGGTAGATGAACAGCCGGCTTCTCTCATTCCACAGCTGCTTTGCTTGTTGAGACGCATCCTTCTCCAAGGAGAACCTTCCTGAGTTATCAGCTCCTTGATACGGCTGACAACCGGGTCACTGTCCTGGGTCTCCTTCCAGCTGTGGTGAGGTAAAGGGTTTAACGTTTTACCACGCTGCCTCCTGCAGGCTCGCTGCTCGTGGATCATCCCATTTCTGTGGAATGCAGGTAGCTCAATCTCTTCTAGGTCATCCAATTCCTCTTCTGTGTCGGACTCATGCGGCATTCTGGACAAGGCATCAGCATTGGCATTCTTACGGCCCGCCCTGTACTTGATTGTGAATTGATAGTTCGACAGCCGAGCCATCCAACGTTGCTCCATGGCTCCCAGCTTGGCTGTTTCAGGATGTGTCAAGGGGTTATTGTCAGTGTAAGCAGTGAACTTGCTGGAGGCTAGGTAATGCTTGAACCTTTCTGTAATGGCCCAGACCAGCGCCAGGAACTCCAACTTGAAGCTGCTATAGTTCTCTGGGTTTCTCTCGGTCGGCCGGAGCTTCCTGCTTGCATACGCGATGACTTTTTCTTGGCCATTTTGCTTCTGACTGAGGACAGCTCCCAATCCTTCGTTGCTGACATCAGTGTACAGCAGGAACGGCTGGCTGTAGTCAGGATAGGCTAAGATCTCATCGCCTGTCAGGATCTCCTTCATCTGCTTGAATGCCTCAGCTTGTTCTTTACCCCAGTGGAATGGAGAATTTCTGCTCTTGCGGGATTGTCCTACCAGGAGGTCCTGCAGAGGCACTGCCTTCTTGGTGTAGTCCTTTACAAACCTCCGGTAGTAACCTGTCAGTCCCAGGAACTGGCGCACCTCCTTGAGATTCTTCGGCTCCGGCCATTTCTGGATGGCAGTGACCTTCTCGGGGTCTGGCGCTACTCCTTCTGAGCTGACAATATGTCCCAAGTACTGTACCTTTTGTTTGAGCAGATGGCACTTTGAAGGCTTCAGTTTCATCCCGTACTTGGACAGTGACTCGAATACCTCTGCAAGGTGCTTCAGATGATCCTCATACGTCTTGGAATACACAATTACGTCATCCAGGTACAGCAATACGGTTTCAAAGTTGAGATGTCCCAGGCAACTCTCCATCACTCTCTGGAACGTTCCCGGGGCACTGCTGAGTCCAAACGGCATCCTGTCAAACTCACAGAGTCCCATCGGGGTGGTGAAAGCCGTCTTCTCCCGATCCTCCTCAACCACAGCTACTTGCCAGTACCCACTAGTGAGGTCAAGGGTGGAAAAGTAGTTAGCAGTTTTTAAGGCAGCTAAGGATTCTTCAATGCGTGGTAAAGGGTATGCATCTTTATGTGTAATGCGATTCACTTGTCTGTAATCTACACACATTCTCATGCTTCCGATCCTTTTTCCTGACTAGGACTAGAGGTGCTGCCCAGGGACTACAACTATCCCTTATCACCCCTGCTTCCTTCATGTCACGCAACATCTCCTTGGCTTTCTGGTAGTGTGCTGGAGGTATAGGCCTGTACCGCTCTTTAATGGGGGGATGGTTGCCTGTAGGGATATGGTGTTGCACTCCCTCAATTGTCCCAAAGTCAAGTGGGTGTTTGCTAAATACCTGTGTGTACTCCTGTACCACTCGAAGTACTCCCTGTTTCTGTGGGCTGGAGTGGTGTCTGTCCCGACATGGAGCTGCTGACACCAATCCTCCACCTGGTGGCTGAGTCATTATCCTCCGCTGGTTGGTGAGAGGCTAAGGACTCCGTCGTGAGAATGGAGTTGTTATCTACTGTATGTAATTTGGCAACAGTGGCATATCGTGGTAAGTTCACTTCATCTTCTCCCCAGTTGAGAAGACGTACTGGTACCCTCCCATTTCGTACTTCCACTACCCCTCTAGTAGTCAAGAGTGTAGGTCTGTGTTCTGAACAATGGGGCTCTACTACTGCCTGGTAGTTCTGTCCTCTCAGACCTATTGCTTCTCTACACCATATAAGCATTTCACTCATTGGGGGTATCACAATGGGGTTCGGGTCTGTTACCCGTACATTACCAATTTCACCATCTGTCAGCTTCGCTTGCTGCTGGCACATCAGGGCCCGGATCTCCCTCTGGATCATTCCCTTTTGCTTTGGCTTGGCAACTTCAGCGAGCTGTTGGAGCAAAAACACAACTTCTCCCAGACAGTTACTGATAATGTTTGTACCTAAAACCACATTTAAGCCATTTTCCTCATTTACAGTTTTTACTACTAAGAGTCCCTGGTCCTTCAGCTCCACTCTGCCCACCTTTATGTCCACGTTTTTGGCTCAGAGTATTTCAACAGGGAGACCATTAGAGGCGTACACAGCAAAGTCAGGGCTTGGGGGCTGGAGACTGTCCATGGACCAAAACTTATTATACAAGACATCAGGTATGATGGTCACCTGAGATCCAGTGTCCAGCAGGGCAGGGATTGCGATCCCGTCCAGGATGATGGACAGGTATGGTCTTCCTCCCACAAACCTGCGGTTCCAGTCTGAGGGGCCTGAAGAGTCTAGTCCTGGGTGTTGGCCCTCGGACCCAGGATCTGCTCGTTTAAAGGACACTGTCGGGCTAGATGACCTTCATGTTGCAATAGTAGCAGATGATCTCTCGGCAAGGATGGTGCTGATCGGGGGTCGCTCCTGGGGGTGGCGTTGTCCTCCGGTGGGGCGACATCCTCCTCCCTCCGGTTCATCCAAGGGACATCCTCTGGGCTGTCAGCTAGCATGATCTTTCCTCCTTCGGCAGTTGCAGGGCACTCATTACAGTGGCCAGGGTTTTGGTCAGCTGGCGCACTTCTGAGCGCAGACAGTCCAACTCAGGGGGCGCCACCTGCGTTTTGGCTTCCGCCACCAGCGGGGAAAAGGTGGATGCTGCTGGCTTTAGAGTGGCTTCACCCGGGTGACACTGGGTTGCCCCCTCGGGCTTCTCCAGGGGTCGCAGTCCTTTTATAGCCATATCCTTTAGGGCAGGGGTGGGAACCTTTTTTCTGCCGAGGGCCATTTGGAATTTTATAATAGTGTTCGGGGGCCGCATAAAATTATTAATAATGATGAGCGAGTATACTCGTTGCTCGGGTTTTCCCAAGCATGCTCAGGTGTCCTCTGAGTATTTTGGCGTGCTCGGAGATTTACTTTCTGTCGATGCATTTGCATGATTTGCAGCTGCTGGACAGCCTGAATACATGTGGGGATTCCTGTTATGATCTGCTACAAGCACTAAGGAAAGGTGGGAATTCTGTCCCTACAATAGGACTGAGCTGGATCCCTACGATGTAACGGGGAACCTGATCCTGCGACCAGACCCGCTAAAGTCCTCAGCTAGTCTGAACGAAGACCTATAGTTGCGAGGGAGGAATCCCTACAAGATCTAGGGACTGGGTGAAAAGGTGGACACCTCCTAACAGAAAGTGTAGCAGGGAAAATAAAACAGAAAACAAATACTAAGAGATACTAAGATCTAGCAAAACTGACAGAGTAAGGCACCTAAGCACCCGGATAGCTTAAGAGTAGATAATACAATGAAGTCCAGCAAGGCCAGAAGGGCGGAACCAGACCAAATGGGAAAAAGGTCATGTGACCAGCAAAGTGAAACAAAACCTAACAAGAGGGTTCTAACAGTACCCTCCCTTCTAAGAGGATCCTCCGGATCCCCTAGGACTTAGGCTTATCCGGAAACCTCTTGTGAAACGCTCTGACAAGTCTAGACGCAGAAACATCATCCGCCCTCACCCATGAGTTATCCTGGGTTATAAAATACACCTTCCAAGCGACGAGGTACTGTAAACTCCCTCTATACCGTCTAGAATTTAGGATGCGGGAAATCTCATATTGCCCGTCCTCCACCACCAGGGGAACAGTGGCCGAGACGTCTCCATCTGAGACCTCAGCTTTTTTCAAGAGAGAAACATGAAACACCGGATTAATCTTCCAGGAGGTGGGAAGCTCCAACTTAACAGCAGATTGGTTAATAACCTGAAGCACCTTAAAGGGCCCTACAAACTTGGGACCCAATTTCTTAGACGGAATCCTCAAGCGCAGATTCTTAGAGGACAACCAAACCATGTCACCAATAGCAAACAAAACCTCTTGTCGTTTTCTATCAAAATACACTTTGGATCTCTTGTTAGCCTCCTGAAGATTACCACGCACATCAGTCCAAACTCTCTCCAAAAGACCAGAAAAATTCTCCTCTTCAGGTACAGCCGATCCCAACTTGGAAAATGACCCAAACGACGGATGTCTCCCAGTACAACAAAAAAAAGGCGAACAACCAGCAGAAGCGGATGTATGGTTGTTAAGAGCAAACTCAGCAAGTGGCAGAAACTCAGACCACCCCTCTTGATTATCAGTCACAAAACAACGCAAGAACTGCTCAACATCCTGGTTTTTCCTTTCTGTCTGGCCATTAGACTCAGGATGATATCCGGATGAAAACGACAAATGAACTCCCAACCTGTCACAAAAGGCACGCCAAAAACGAGCCACAAACTGAGGTCCCCTATGGAAACAATGTCAGTAGGAACACCATGTAGTCTGACTATTTCCTTGACAAAGGCCTTAGCGAGAGTCTTAGCGCAGGGCAGTTTGATGAAAGGAACCAAGTGACACATCTTGCTAAAACGGTCCACGACCACCCAGATGACAGTGAAACCCTCAGAGGGGGGAAGGTCAGTAATAAAGTCCATAGCCAAATGTGTCCAAGGTGCACTAGGGACCTCCAGAGGGCAAAGCAACCCCGCAGCAGGAGTATGAGAAGACTTAGATCTAGCACACACAGTGCATTGACGCACCCACTTAATGACTTCCTTCTGCCATCCTGGCCACCAAAAACTGCGACCCACAAGTCTCTTGGTCTCAGAGATTCCAGGATGACCTGCCAACCGAGAGTCATGACATTCATCAAACAAATCTCTCCTCAGGGTACCAGGCACAAACAACCTCCCATGCGGCGTGTTAGATGGGGCATTCTCCTGTGCTTTAAGAATCTCATCTTCCAGCACGGAGTCCAAAACAGCAATAACAACCCCCTCTTGCAAGATGTTTTCCTCCTCCTCCTCAGTACCCACCATAGGAGAAAAGCTGCGAGACAAAGCATCAGCTTTAACATTTTAGTACCTGGGATGTAAGTAACGGTAAAATTAAACCGTGAGAAAAATAGTGCCCACCTAGCTGACGGGCATTCAAGCGTTTGGCAGCATCAAGGTAGATCAGATTTTTATGATCGGTGAAGACTTGAACGGGAAATTCCGCTCCCTCCAAAAAATGACGCCAGTGTTCAAATGCGAGTTTAATTGCCAACAATTCCCGATTACCGATATCATAATTTAGTTCAGACTCAGAAAATTTCTTTGAAAAAAAAGCACAGGGATGTACTCCATCCGTCTTTGCCTGAGACAACACCGCGCCGACCCCCACAGAAGAAGCATCAACCTCAACCAAAAATGGTTTAGTCACATCAGGCTGCGTAAGGATGGGAGCAGAGCTGAACCTCTCCTTTAGCAACACAAAAGCCTCAATGGCCTCAGTAGTCCACTGAACCGCATCAGCACCTTTCCTGGTGAGATCGGTCAGAGGTTTGGCAATCACAGAAAAATCTTTTATGAATTTTCTATAATAATTGGCGAACCCCAAAAACCTCTGTATTGATTTCACACCAATAGGTCTAGGCCATTCCTGCACAGCTTGCACTTTCACCGGGTCCATCTCAAAACCTTCACTGGAGACAATGTAGCCCAAAAAACTAAGTCTCTGTACAGCGAACTCACATTTTTCTAGTTTGGCAAAAAGTGAACTATCACTCAGTAACTGTAATACTTCACGCACACTCCTCCAATGAGACTCCAAATCCGGTGAATAAATCAAAATGTCATCCAAATACACAACCACACTTCTGCCGATCAAAGGTCTAAGGATGTCATTAATAAGATTCTGAAAAAATGCCGGAGCACTGGAAAGTCCAAAAGGCATGACCAGATTCTCAAAATGACCCAGTGGAGTGTTAAACGCAGTCTTCCATTCATCCCCCTCCTTCATGCGCAACAAATTGTATGCCCCTCGAAGATCAATTTTCGAGAACCACTTGGCCCCCACTAACTGGTTAAACAAATCAGGAATCAATGGCAGTGGGTAAGGATTGCGTACAGTAATCTTATTAATCTCACGAAAGTCTAGACAAGGCCTTAAACCACCGTCCTTTTTTTTAACAAAAAAAAATCCAACCGCCACAGGAGACTTGGAAGGCCTAATGTGACCGGCGGCCAAACTTGTCTGTATGTATTCTCCAAAGCCTTTCTCTCAGGAATAGTCAAATTAAATAAGCGACTTTTAGGAAGAGTCGCTCCAGGGACAAATTCAATTGCACAATCATAATCTCTATGAGGAGGCAATATCTGCGATTCTTTATCAGAAAAAACTTTCCAAAAATCCTGAATAGGTACAGGTAACTCCCCCTTAACTACAGCAGCAATACGCCCGTTACAACACTTGTCATAACAATTGGGACTCCAGGACTTAATTTCATTGGTAGACCAATCCAGTACCGGATTGTGCAATTTTAACCAGGGTAACCCCAAAATCACAGGTGAGGGCAAATTATTCAAAACCACAAATCCAAATTCTCTTGATGAACACCATTAATAGTAAGAGGAAATTCACAGATATGGTGAGTAACATTTTTCAAGTGAGAACCATCCACAGACACCACATTAATAGGGGAAGACAGAAGTTTGGGTTTTAATTTTAGTTTTTCCAAAAATTTCCCATCAATCACATTGAGAGTTGAACCACAATCCACAAATACCCGAAACTCCATTAATTCCTCCTCAACAGCAGTGGTAGCAGAAAGAAAGACACCTTTATTGTTTAAACAAGCTATACGGGCGAAACTGACCTCATTTTTTTTCTCTCTTTATTCATTCGAAGCGCACAGTTCTTAATAAAATGCTCCGATTTACCACAGTAGAAACACAAGCCCTTAGCAAATCTGCGTTCTTTTTCCCGAGAGTGAAGTGTCATTGCTCCAATTTCCATCGGCTCTGCAATGTCAGTACATTCCTTCTCCAAACTTGGAGCTGACAAGGCAGATTACTCTTATTAACCCTTGCACGCAGTCTCCTATCCACCCGTATGGCTAATTGCATAGCCTCTTGCAAGTTACCAGGTATAGGATAAGCAATCAGCAAATCTTTAACCCTTTCACTTAACCCTGCAAGAAATAAACTTTTCAAAGCTGAATCGTTCCAGCCCACCTGTGTGGGCACCCTTTTGAAGTGAGTACAATATTTCTCCCAAATTTTGATCCCTGTCTAAACTCCCCAATTCGTCTCAGCTGAAAACACGTCCGGATGTATATAACAACCCCAAAACAGAAAAAAAACTACCACTGATATAAAGCATGGATCATAGGCTGCAGAGAAAAGGGCC
>JARQOD010000002.1:185086994-185126520 GCA_033576555.1 Oophaga sylvatica | reverse complement strand
TTTGGTCTTGATAAAACACAGTGCACCTACACCAGCAGATGACATGGCTCCCCAAACCATCACTGATTGTGGAAACTTCACACTATACCTCAAGCAACTTGGATTGTGTGCCTCTCCACTCTTTCTCCAGACTCTGGGACCTTGATTTCCAAATAAAATGAAAAATATACTTTCATCTAAAAACAACACCTTGGACCACTGAGCAACCGTCCACTTCTTTTTCTCCTTGGTCCAGGTAAGATGCTTCTGGTGCTGTCTATTGGTCATGAGTGGCTTGACACAAGGAATGCGACACTTGCAGCCCATGTCTTGGATACGTCTATGTGTGGTGGCTCTTAAAGCAATGACTCCAGCAGCAGTCCACTCCTTATGAATCTCACCCAAATTTTTGAATGGCCTTTTCTTAACAATCTTAATGGCACTCTGTGAACAACCAGCTTCTTTAGCAATTACCTTTTGTGGCTTACCCTCCTTGTGGAGTGTCAATGACCGCCTTCAGGACATCTGTCAAGTAAGCAGTCTTCCCCATGATTGTGAAGCCTACTGAAACAGACTAAGGGAGCTTTTAAAACGCTTAGGAAGCCTTTGCAGGTGTTTTTTGCTAATTATTCTAATTTACTGAGATAATGACTTTTGAGTTTTCATTGGCTGTAAGCCATAATCATCAACATTAACAGAAATAAACACTTGAAATAGAACACTCTGTAATGACTCTATAATATATCAGTTTCACTTTTTGTATTGAAGAACTGAAATAAAATTATTGATGATATTCTAATTTAGTGAGAAGCACTTGTATATATAAATACCTGTATAACTTGTTAAAAAGCATTAGGAATAATAAGGTTAATGTAGTGGTAGGTGTCGCTTATGTTATTGTTAGAAAAAGGATTATGGAGCGCTGCTACTGAACAGAATGTTGCTCACAAGCTGAATATGGTGTATAGAGGACATCATTTTTTCATTTATTTCATGATTAACATGGGTGTTTGGAATTGTCCTTTACGCTACATTCCCACATACCGACAATACAGTGGATTTTTTACTGCATAATCCTCTGCATTTTACATGATAATTTAAAGAACCTGTCCAATGATACATACTGTCCAAACTGTGGCTGTGGTATACCAACCATTCATGTGTGTCACTGAAACAATGCTGCGTTTCAGAGAAAGTACACTTTTGATAGCCTCAACTGAACAAGCTGCATGGGTAGCTGGTAGTACAGGTGGGTCACTAGCGGCTTGTCCCTGTCCGTTGACAGTAATTGGTGAGCCTCTTATAGGTAGAGGCTTGTGCCCGCAATTGCTAAATGTCAATCTCTGACACTGGCATTTAACAAGCGCCAGCAAGGGAGCACATTATTCCATGCACCCATAGGCGCACCCGTGATGCGATCGCGTGTCACTGATTGATATGACAGCAGGGGTCTGCAGAAAACATGCTTGTCATTATGGAGCTCCTTTAAAGCCCAGCCTGTAGCTGGCCTCAAAGACGACAGTGATTTCTGCTATATACAGCGATGCAATGACATTGCTGTATACAGTACAAGTGATCAGACAATTGCAGCTTCAAGTCCCTTAAGGGGAGTAACAAGAACAGTTAAAACTAAGCAAAAAAAAGTTTTAAAAATATGAAAAAAGTAAAAAAAAAAAAAGTTTAAATCATACCTTTTTTCCACATTAAACATATAGATAATAAAAATACACGTATGTGGTATTACCGCATTCAGAAAAGTGAGGTCTATCAAAATATAAAAATTAACCTGATTGGTAAACACAATAAACAAAAAAAATTCAAGAATGCCAAAATTACGTTATTTTTGGTCACTGCAATTCCATAAAAAATGCTGGAACAAGCCATCAAAACATCACATCTATCCCAAAATGGTATCAATTAAAATGTCATCTCGTAAAAAATAAGCCATCACACAGCTCCATCAACTGAAAAATGGGAACGTTACTGGTTTCAGAAAATGGCGACACAACCATAAAAATTTTTTGGGCAAAATTCTGATTTTTTTTCCACCACTAAAATAATTTTAAAAACCTGGACATGTTTGGTATTGCCGTTATGGTATTGATGACACAAAATGTGCACCATAAAAACAATTTCCCATAACCTGGAATTTATTTCCCGTTTTCCAGTACAATGAATGGTGTAATTCAAAAGTACAACTCGTCCTGCAAAAAACAAACCCTCATAGGTCTATGTGGACAGAAAAAAGGAAAAGTTATGGCTCTGGGAAAAAGGGGAAGAAAAAACAAAAACGCAAAAGACAGAACTTGAGGTTAATTTGGACTTTTGTTAAAGCGTATGGAATTGAGATTGTTTCCGTATTGCATGTATCTAAGAACACAGAAGTGGGACTAGGCACACAGCTCACTACATTTACTACTTGATGCAAAGTAATTCTCAGCACTATGCAGTAATTGTCAATCCCATTAGTTCTATGGAGGTTTTAGTGTTTACACATTTATATTTATTGATTACAAGCAATGCAGTTCTTCCCTTTGCCAAATCACGGGAGTATACTTGGTATATACTTTCCATTTAATATGTTTGTTTTAAAAGATTAAATAAAAATAATAAGATTTTGTGATCAAATCTAACAATGACAACAACATAACACAAACAAAGTTATTGTGTATACTGCTGTACAATAAGCTTCTCCATTTAACACAGTTAGTGATTGTTGGAAGATCTTGGCTGTAGCCCAAACTCCACATACAAAGAAGTATTCTAATGTCAGCCTAAATCATCCCATTACATCAGAGAGCTTTAGATTTATTCAGAATGCACCAAAAATGAAGAATAAACAACTAATCTATTACCGTACTTTGCTGCCTACCAGACAGGTTAGGGTTATTTATTATAAGGCAGTTGTGTTTTTTTACTTTAGCTTTAGTTCATCATTTTTAATTTAAAGGTGAACTGCACTACACTTAAGTACCTTTTCAGAATAAGCTGTCATACGTGTGTACATGAAATATAACACTATTTCTGACCATTGTATGGCTTGTATTCTGCATTATCACCAGTTTGAACTGGTGGGAGGTGTCTTTCATTGAAAGCCCAGCGCTTAGAGTGGAATTCCTATTCTTCATTCTTTAGTTAGTACACATACAGTGGCATGTAGAAGTTTGGGCACCCCCGGTCAAAATTACTGTTATTGTGAACAGTTAAGCAAGTTGAAGATAAACTTCTCTCTAAAAGACCTAAAGTTAAAGACACATTTCCAGGTATTTTAGGCAAAAAAAATGTATATTTTTTCCATTTTACAAAATTAGAAAAGGAAAAATGGGCCTATGCAAAAGTTTGGGCAACCTGCTTGGTTAGTACCTTGTAGCACCCCCTTTTGAAAGTATCACAGCTTGAGAACGCTTTTTGTAGCCAGACAAGAGTCTTTCAATTCTTGTTTGATGGATTTTCAGCCATTCTTCCTTGGAAAATTCTTCCAGCTCTGTGACATTCCTGGGTCGTCTTGCATGCACTGCTATTTTGAGGTCTAGCCACAGATTTTCAATGATGTTCAGATCAGGGGATTATGAGGGCCATTGTAAAACCTTCAGCTTGCACCTTTTGAGGCAGTCTATTGTGGATTTTGACTTGTGTTTATAATCATTATCCAATTGTAGAAGCCATCCTTTTTTTGAACTTTAGCTTTTTACAGATGATGTTATGTTTGTATCAGGAATTTGTTGAAATTTCATTGAATTCATTCTTCTCTCTTCCTGTCAAATGTTCCCTGTGCCATTGGCTACAACAGAACCCCAAACCATGATTGATCCACCCCCATGCCTATTGGTTTGCTAGACATTCTTTTCCTGAAATTCTGTGCCCTTTTTTTTCCACATATACCTTTGATCATTGTGGCCAAAGAGTTCTATTTTAACCTCATTGGTCCACAGGACTTGTTTCCAAAATGCAAACGGCTTGTTTAGATGTTCTTTTGTATACCTCTGATGCTGAATTTTATGGTGAGGGCGCATGACAGGTTTTCTTCTGATGAATCTTCCATGAAGGCCATATTTGAGCAGGTGTCTCTGAATAGTAGAACAATGTACCACAACTTCAAACTCTTCTAAATCTTTCTGAAGATCTTTTGCAGTCAAGCGGGGGTTCTGATTTGCCTCTCTAGCAATCCTACAAGCAGCTCTCACTGAAATTTTGCTTGGTCTTCCACACCTTATCTGTTCCTGTTAACTGCCATTTCTTAATTACATTTCGAACTGAGGAAAGGGAAACTTGAAAACGCTTTGCTCTCTTCTTATAGACTTCTCCTGATTTGTGGGCCTCTACCATTTTCATTTTCAGTGTGCTGGACAGCTGCTTATAATAAGCCATGGCTGCAGTTTTTTGGCACAAGTTTAGAGGTTAGTGGAGGCTGGGTTTTTATATAGCGGGAAAATTTGCATCACCTGGCCTTTTCTAACAATAATAGTGAACAACCACAACCCTAACAGGCTAATTAAGGTCTGAAACCTTGGTCAAAGTTATCTGAGCAAGCACACAAATCTCCAAGGGTGCCCAAACTTTTGCATCGACCCATTTTCCTTTTTGGATATTATGCCATAAGGTCTCTTTAGGGTCTCCTAGGGTGAGATAGACATTGAGCGTGCTTTTTTTGGGTGCCAACCTTCGTGGTCAGGCAGGGTAATTGCTCCCTCCCCTTATCTCCTCCTACTTTTACAACCCTATACAAAAATATTGGGTATTGATTGTGGCCCTGTGGCCATCTACCACTATTTTTCCTTTTTTTGGGGGGAGGATATGGCTGTTTTTTCATTTTAAGCAATGTTAATAAATAGGATATTTTATTTGGGGGTTTGCTTGTTATGTTAGAGAACTAGAACACTCATCATATATGAATGGAGCTATATCACTTCTTTATAAGTACTGATTGGACACTACAGGAACAATTTCCTGTAAATGAACTAAAATTTACTCAGTGAATAGCAAGCAGTTTTATTGTTAGATACTGGTAATGTTACATTATCTTCCTTGTTCATCCAACGTGTCCATCCAACTGGATCCATTACCTTACTGTGTTGTATTGGGTGTTTCACTTACCTTGAAGCATGTTGCATGGCAGCAAATGTTCATGTCTTTCAGAATCATTTTGGCATCCATGCCAAGTGGTTTACGACAATAAGTACACATATCCTTTTCCATGACAGTCCTGATAAATCAAAATTGTACACATAAACATACTTACAGACAGACACCTAATAACTCTTTGTCCTCAAGACAGAATATAATTGAATTAGTAAAATGTTGACTATTGTAATATGCAATATAATCAGAATGTCTTAAGTGAGATCCCAGCTAGCACTGTGAGAAAGTAATGGTGCAGAGGCGAGTTCACCGGAAGAATTTTACTGCAGTGAATTTAAACTGCAGTGAACTCGCCTGTGCACCGTGAGATTTTCTCACAGTGCTAGCAGGGATCTCATGTGGTCACCGCAGTTCAGCACGGCTGGGAACGCAGCCTCAGTGACTGGTGGTAACCTCAATGACGTCACTGCTGCTCACTGATGCTGCTCTCACAACAGCTCATTCATCAGTGGTTCTCAGCCAGGACAGTCACAACTTGGCACCGTCCAGGTTGAAAACTGTTTATCCTCCAGACATGAATTACGGTGTGGCACAGAATGATGGGCAGGTGAGGGATATTGTTGTTTTTTTTATTTTGCTTTATTACAGAAGATGAGGAATTCAGTGGAATTATGCATTAGGCGAGTATAACTGTGTTTGTTATTTTTAAATAAAAAAAGGAAAAGTGTGTTTGAAAAAAACTTTGATGGGAGTGCTTCTTTAAGGTACGCTAATACTGACACTGCCAATCTATGTACGATGACAGGCTTGTCAGTCACCTGGGATAATATGCAAAATCCACTTAAACTTTGATCATAATACTTAGAGATAACTGTAATTGTCCAGAAGTGCCCGTGCACTGCTAATACTTACCGATCAGATGTAGAGTAAACGGTTTTAATTGAATTGGATACAATGTTCGATCCATATGAATTCGAGGAGGAGTTCCGGCTAAAAGAAATGATTAATTTTTACTATATGTCAATGCTATTACTGATTCTAGTAAATTAGGGTCTAAAAAATTGCAGTAAAACTTAGACTATAACTACAGACAGGGGGTTCTCAAAAGCAGAGGGTCTTTAGAGTAAAATTATATTGCAGTCCTTTTCATGTGACCTGTACAAAATGCATCCACCCATTAGACAATACAGCCCATCAGTCAGGAGGATGGGCTCAATTGGTCCTAAAGCAGGTTCATTGGCTGTGTACATGAGATATGTACCTCTGATTACTAACCTGTATTTAATATGTCAATCATAAAACACAGGGAGTTATGTGATATAGATTAAATAGGGGTTTCGGAATGGGGAGCTATGTTCTATATAAGTTATGTATATCTGATGTACTTACATTCTATTCAGACCAGTGGAGTAATTAATGTAAGTTAATACTTATACCCAGATAACCATGTATGAATGTTGTTGGTAGGTTGCAGTATCAGGCTTCATGCACATAGAAGAACTTTATATTGGGCTCTATTGAGGCGAACCTCCCATCTAGGCTTAAATGACATATTTTTTGATTGACAACCTCTTGCTGTATAGAAACAATTGTATAATTGATGAGAAATATGTGAATTCATGTACTCAGTAGTGGGGTATATAGTGATTACTTCACTAATGAATAAAAATATTTAGAAAATAGGTAAACTATAAATGTAATATTTCAGTACCTTACATCTCCATAAGATGAATTCGGAAGAGATGAATAACTGAAAGACAAATCCATGTGCTCATTTTGAAAAACATTCCCAAATACAACAATATGTGTATAATTGTTCAAATTAAATACTTAAAATAAACTGTGAATATTATTATTAAAGGGGTTACCTGGGCCTTGTCTAAAACCAGGGAGGGACTATAGCATGCTGAATCCTAACAATGTGCAGTAAGCTCACTGTTAGGATTCCGCTCTGTCTAACGTACGTGACTGCTTTTATGCAATTTTCATACTTGTGATCCCTGTGCCAACCACTTATCTTCTCTTCCGCTTAATATAAAGAACCAAATGAGATAGAATGTGCTAAGAAATATACAAATCACATATGACCAGCCACTTAACAACTGCCTGGTGTGTGATATTACACACCATTAGAAGTCAGTACGTTACACTTCTTCCTTAGTTTTACACATGGCAAGGACAACCTCTTTATGATTATTTTATAAAGAGGCTAAAAGTTATTTATAGAGAATGTCTCTTTTAGTAATTGATTTACCTTGTCTCATGAGTAACAGTCACATTCGAACGAGAATTTGGTCCATCAGTGTTGTCTCTATAAGATGTAGTTGTACGGCGAGATGGAACATCATAGGTATCATCAGTGACTTTGTAGGATGAAGAGGTGGTTGACCGTCTGCTTGGCATGTCCTGGTAATCAGTAACTTTAGAGGTAGTGGTTGAACGTCTGCTAGTACATCACTGGTTCCTTCCATAATATTGTAGCTGGTTGTTGTGGAGGAGCGTGTGTTTGGTGCATTATTGCTTTCTTCCTTAACATTGTAGGTGGTAGTTGTGGTGGAACTTCTTTTTGGTCCATCACCAGCTTCTTCTTTAACATTGTAGGTGGTAGTAGTGGTAGATCGTCTGTTTGGCACATCATTGGTTTCTTCCCTGACATTGTAGGTGGTAGTTGTGGTTGAACTTCGATTTGTAAGATTAGTACTAGCAGGCTTGGTTGTGCTAATATGATAAAAGAAAATAATAATTTGAATACACTCTTGTATTGCACCCCAGATTACTGACTTAATGTTGTAATCAACCACTGTTTCTGCAGAAAGCGAACATTTCTAGAAAATGATCATTGAAATATTTCCACTGCTAAATATTGCACTTAGAATGAAAATGAAGCCACTGGTAAAAATGAGAACCTTTACTATATTCCTGTATCGCTGCAATCAATAAACTACATCGGTGTTCCCCAACTCCAGTCCTCAAGAACCACCAACAGGTCATGTTTTCAGGATTTCCTTAGTATTTCCAGGATGAATTATCACCTCAGGAGTAATAAGGAAATCCTGAAAACATGATCTGTTGGTTGCTCTTGAGGACTGGAGTTGGGGACTACATGATGATCGTTATTCCACAGAGACGTGCAGCAGCATTGTAAGACATCACATACTATAATACCCTCAAACACATATTCATTGAGTAACGTTGGGCATAAGAGAAAAGTCAGCCAACCAGGCCAATTTTAGTGGCAATAGTTTTTTATCTAATGTTTTTGGGTCTCTTGACTGTCCCTTATGGCAGAAGTCAGGAAACATTCACTATCCACAGAATTGGTCACATCTTGCTGATCACTGGACGTTCCACCACTGGGGCGCCCTGATTTCATCAATGAGGCTCTAAAGTACACCGCCTGAATACAGGTGGGTTGTATGTGTGGCCATCACTTCAAACAGGGCTCTTCAAAGCCAGGTTCTCTCGACTGTGGAGTTTCCTGCAATGGGGCCTACAGCAGTCAACAAGTTATCACCTATCCTATGTTGAGACAACCCGTCAAAGGCTGATGTGCTATGCTACATTATAGTTCTTTAATTGTGTCACCACAAAGGTGAGTTTACTTTTTGCTGTACTGCTACATGCCTCTGTTTTCATATAGACGCATGCAGAGGATTTCTCAATTGGACCCTGTATGAAGAAGCATTGCTTGAAGGAGAGAATTTTTCCATGGACACAGGAAAGATGTGTATCTTTGTACCGTGTTAGCCAGTAGATAGAAAAATATTTATAATTGAGAGTCCTCAGTGGTTGATACCTTTTAATGGCTAACTGAAAAGATGGTAACAAATTGCAAGCTTTCGAGACTACTCAGGTCTCTTCATCAGGCTACACTAATACTTCAGATGTTGTATTAGTCTAGCCTGATGAAGAGACCTGAGTCGTCTCGAAAGCTTGCAATTTGTTACCATCTTTTCAGTTAGCCATTAAAAGATATCAACCACTGAGGACTCTCAATTCTAAATATTTTTCCATAGACACAGTCCACTAAAGCATTCATGTAGATGCAGAGCTGTACAGTCTAAATGCACAAGGCTCTGTTGTCGCAAAATCCCTTCATATGATTATCCATTAAGATTAACTTTGGGCTTATTTTTTAAAGGATCCTGGATCTGTACAAATTACACATTTTGGATAAAACATTAAAGGCATTTTTAATAATGTAATACTTTCTATGCATTTCAGTATTTATGTAACAACCAGAAATTCTGTACTTAGCAAAGATCTTAATATAGTATTCCTCTAAGTAGAATTTGGAGTAAATACATTTTATTCATTAAAAAGGTATTCCAGTTATAAGAAGTAGTTATATATTCACAGGATTAGTGACAGATTCGAGATCAAATGGGGGTCTCAGACCATGAAACCTTTACTGACCACCAGTGTCCCTTTGTGCCCCCTGGTTGAATGAAGCAGCGGTTGTGTGCTTGTGTAAGTCTATGAATGGAATGTCAGTGTGCATGCACGACCAGGGAACACAAGTTACTCATTCTGGCGGGGATCTGAGCCACCAAACCACCATTCATCTAGTAACTATCACCTAACCTGTGAATTGTTTTTAAATATAATACTCTGAAATACTGTATATTGAATACTGCTATTGTCTCGACCCGCCACCACAATTGTGGATTACCAGGGCAATGGGGTACTCAGAGCCGAGCCCGTAGAAGTCTATGGGGTTTGTCACAGGTAGCGGTGGCTCGGTCTGTGGCCCTGGCGGTCTGGCGTATGTTGGGGGGTATATTTACAGGGGATATATATATACAGTTCGTGACGCCACCTGTAGTCTCTGGTAATTTGTACCAGCGCTGCTGTAGATTTCTGAGGGGATGGTGAGGCAGCTAGATGTCGGGTCCCCTACAGGTGGGACTCTTCCCTCAGGTCTATGGTTAAGGCAGGGTTGTGCAGGCATGCAGTTAAAGAACTCAGTCGCACACGGTCAGCGTCTTTCCATACCTTTACTTGTAAGATGGTAAGGCAGGTCCCAGGGAGGCTGATCCAAGGAGAATGTATTTCGAGATAGCAGCTGGACAAGTTAGGGGCCTCCTTTACTTTCACAACGATGAGTACAACCAGCATGAAGCGTAGTTCCCTCTATAACTCCAGCTATTCCAAAGCTGTACTGCCCAGTCAGTTTTGTGGTCGGAGCCTTCCTGTGAGAGAGCTGAATTCCTATCTTGTCCTGCAGAGACTCAAGGTCCTCACTCCCCCTGACCCCAGTTACGTACCGACTTTTTAGGGGCTGCTTGCCGCGACCTAAGGTCCGATAAGCCTCTGGTTTTCTTACCACTAAGCTTGAAACTATAGTGATCCTTCGGTCCCCAGTGACCGGTAACAATGTGCAGGACTTCTCCAATCCAAAAGCACTTTTAAATATTCCTTCCACTGTGCCTTTCGCCTTGTCCGCGCTTGTAGCATAAACACTCACACTTGCAAAAAGTCATATAATCACTCCCTTCTTTTCTTCCTTCAGAGTTAGTTACCAGACTCTCAGTAATCTTCTAGGCAGGAGCACGTCTCTGAACCTTCACTGTCCTTGAGACAGGAGACTGAAGTATATCTGTACTAAACTCTTCCTTCTTTATCAATGTCTTCAGTGAGGTACAGCTCTGACCAGGCTGAGGTGATCTATATCTCGCCCTTACTGGCCTCCACTTGCTGAACTGCTGATAGAACCAAGCTGGACTGCTTCCTCCCTCCAAGTCCCAGCTAGACTCCACACGTCTGCTCTGTCCGAAGACAGGAAACTGACTCCAAAATCACTCAACGAATCTACACTGACCACTCCCTACGAGTCACTACACTACCCTAAGGGTGTGTCTAGTGTATATTGAGTGAATGGGTATAGAGCATTGAACTGCTATCTCTCCACACATTCTCCAGGGTACTGCGTGTGCCTTCACACCAGGGCTACACATTCCCCCATGGTAAAAGACAGCACTCCCGGGCTGTAAAATACAAAGAGACAATTTTGTTTATGCATTAAACATCAACATTAAACATTAATTCGTCCCATCCGGGAGGTAAGGATGTCTTGAACGTTGCAAACAAAACATTATATATAGAAAAATACAATATTAAATAACATTTTCATATAAATAGACAATATGCTTGTGAAGGACCCGCGCCAAACCTTCAACGTGGGTCCTGGGTGGGCTGCAGGACATCCGAATGCAGACCTCACTCAGTGCCACACCACACGGGTTTTATTATTCAGAGGTAGTTGTAGTGGTTTTATGTAAAACCAAGATAATGCACTAGGTGCAACTATATACAAAATCAGTTCTGGGCTGGCACAGTCCTCAACCTCGAAGTCCATAATAAGAAAAAGACACATTATATCAAATCACATTATAATAAAGTGCAAAAACTTTTTATCTGATTACCCAGCCGGGCATTCTACTTTTGGCAATATATATAAACACTATATACTCATTTAACTTGTGCAAAACATTTTCACTTTTATAAAACTTATGTACATCTTCTTAGTTGCGGTAAACCCTGTCTGGGTCCTACCGTTCTTCACATTTCTTGACTTCAATGACATCTTCCACCCCGGGGGCTGGAACAATGCGATGGTCCCTAGATCCCATGACTAACAAGTCGTGACCTGTTATTGGGGTTTGAGTTGCCACAGTTCTTGTGCGAACCTCTAGGGGCGCAACGGGTACTTTCTCCTTGCGAGACACCGATTGCGTTTCAGTTTGTGTTACAGTTAGCGATATTGATCGTGTCATAGATTGCGATGGAGACTGGGTCGCAAGTTGCGATGTAGAAGATAACGAGTTAGTGGAGAGTATACAGGTGTTGCTTCTATTTGCGAGATACCTGCAGGGGGCGATGCTGGGGCACGGCCGGAATGCTGTTTGAGCTGGAGACGGGGACGCTGCGGTAGTGGTGACGTTACCTGCGTCGGGGACGGGGTCACGGACGATGGTGACGTTAAGGGCATACCATCCCTTCATTCCCCAGTGCCGTGTATATGTGACAATGTCTCCATTAACTAGGTCCCTCCCGGGATGACCCTGCGGTAGGTGGGATTCTACATCACGTCTGCTGACAAAGACCCCTGGGTAGAGGCCCGGTTCTCTTATGAAGCCCCAGCCCTTCCGGAGCTGGAACTCTGTCACACACCCCTGCCGCCGCGGTTCCCTCAGAGTACCTTTTCTCTTCGGACACTCTCCTTGTCCGCGATCAGCTCTGCATACTGCCGCTGTCGGTTGCGCTGAGCTTCCCGCTCTTCCTCCTGCTGGTGTTGTTGTTCTCCTCACGACGCTGCCACTCACATTCCCACTGGGCGGTATAGGCGACGTCATCCAGGCGCGCCATCTCGTCCCAGTCCACGTCTGGTAATGACGGACAGGACCCCTCCGGTGTCCTACCGGGGATCGATCATCTGCTGCGGCCTCCTGGCCGGGCGGGCGTTCCGGAACTGGCGGTACCTCCTCAACCTCCTTCGCCTCCACCGCTTCACCGGTGGGATCAGGATTGGTACTTTCGGGGGCAGCCTCCGGTTGCTCCTTTGCCTTGGGCAGCAGAAGTTTTGGTAACTCCAGACGTAGGGGTCATCGAAGGGAGAGATCACCGCGTCCCACAGCCGCCGCTGCTCCAGGGTACGCCGGCGTCTCTCGATCTCTTCAAATCCAGGTTGTGGCAAAATCATCTTTCTTAGTCGTGCATTTTCTTCTTTTATTTCCAGCAATGCTTGCTGCAGGTGCAGGACCATGGATGACTCCGGTTCTAGTGGCAGCTTGGCTGGGGCACGGGGCCTGCCTTCCTCCGCTTCCCTGCTCGGCTGCACACGTCCTGCTTCCATGATGTTCCAGAGCGTTCTCTCTTCTTCCTCCAGAGACGTCCGGTCTCTTCCGTGGAGGCGGGGTTTGCGTCTCCTCCTCTTGCAGGAAAGGTGAAGAGGAGGCGGACCTCCTTTGCTGTAGGGCAGGATCGCATGTTGTAATAGCACTTTGAGAGGGCAGGCATTCTCTTCGCGCCACAGGGGGGTACACGCCCACGAAGGTACGCCCACCTTCTTCTCCAGCGCCTGAGGGCGCGAATATGGCGACAAAGATGGCGATTTTTGGCGCCAAAAGTGCAAACAGTTCTTTTTCACAAAAACAATTCCATAGGCACACAGGGCTCGCAATTCTTGCGAGTTTCGTATCCTGTTCGTGACGCCAAAATGTCTCGACCCGCCACCACAATTGTGGATTACCAGGGCAATGGGGTACTCAGAGCCGAGCCGTAGAAGTCTATGGGGTTGTCACAGGTAGCGGTGGCTCGGTCTGTGGCCCTGGCGGTCTGGCGTATGTTGGGGGTATATTTACAGGGGATAATATATATACAGTTCGTGACGCCACCTGTAGTCTCTGGTAATTTGTACCAGCGCTGCTGTAGATTTCTGAGGGGATGGTGAGCAGCTAGATGTCGGGTCCCCTACAGGTGGGACTCTTCCCTCAGGTCTAGGTTAAGCAGGGTTGTGCAGGCATGCAATTAAAGAACTCAGTCGCACACGGTCAGCGTCTTTCCATACCTTTACTTGTAAGATGGTAAGGCAGGTCCCAGGGAGGCTGATCCAAGGAGAATGTATTTCGAGATAGCAGCTGGACAAGTTAGGGGCCTCCTTTACTTTCACAACGATGAGTACAACCAGCATGAAGCGTAGTTCCCTCTATAACTCCAGCTATTCCAAAGCTGTACTGCCCAGTCAGTTTTGTGGTCGGAGCCTTCCTGTGAGAGAGCTGAATTCCTATCTTGTCCTGCAGAGACTCAAGGTCCTCACTCCCCCTGACCCCAGTTACGTACCAACTTTTTAGGGGCTGCTTGCCGCGACCTAAGGTCCGATAAGCCTCTGGTTTTCTTACCACTAAGCTTGAAACTATAGTGATCCTTCGGTCCCCAGTGACCGGTAACAATGTGCAGGACTTCTCCAATCCAAAAGCACTTTTAAATATTCCTTCCACTGTGCCTTTCGCCTTGTCCGCGCTTGTAGCATAAACACTCACACTTGCAAAAAGTCATATAATCACTCCCTTCTTTTCTTCCTTCAGAGTTAGATACCAGACTCTCAGTAATCTTCTAGGCAGGAGCACGTCTCTGAACCTTCACTGTCCTTGAGACAGGAGACTGAAGTATATCTGTACTAAACTCTTCCTTCTTTATCAATGTCTTCAGTGAGGTACAGCTCTGACCAGGCTGAGGTGATCTATATCTCGCCCTTACTGGCCTCCACTTGCTGAACTGCTGATAGAACCAAGCTGGACTGCTTCCTCCCTCCAAGTCCCAGCTAGACTCCACACGTCTGCTCTGTCCGAAGACAGGAAACTGACTCCAAAATCACTCAACGAATCTACACTGACCACTCCCTACGAGTCACTACACTACCCTAAGGGTGTGTCTAGTGTATATTGAGTGAATGGGTATAGAGCATTGAACTGCTATCTCTCCACACATTCTCCAGGGTACTGCGTGTGCCTTCACACCAGGGCTACACACTATGATAGTATATTGCTGTGTAACAAAAGATTCAACTTATATACAATTTCATTTTGTGTGTTGTTTCCGCTCCAGAATGCATGTAATAATGAATATCCCTCTCTGACATGCCTAATAATTGGTATAGAGCATGACAAAGCATCCTGAATGTGAATGGCAGTAATTGTCCACATTCAGACTCTAAATTTAGCAAACATTTTTCGTGCATGCTGAAATTAGTCACAAGTAGTGTTGAGCATTCCGATACCGCAAGTATCGGGTATCGGCCGATATTCGCGTTATCGGAATTCCGATACTTAATTCCGATACTTTTTCCATATCGTATACCGGAATCGGAAGTTCCCATAATTCTTTGAGAGGCAATGTGATTTTAGTCAGCCAATGAGGAATCCTACGAAGTGTGGGCACATCCTGTAATGATGCGGTCATCTTAACTAATGGCATGGCTGTGATTGGCTGCTGAAATGATGTCAGAATGCACTATAAAAGGCGCCGCAGCCATTTTAGCGTCACTGTGCTGTGAACTCAGGGACAGAACGCTGCTGTGCTGACTCTGAGGGACAGTTAGATATTGCGATTTTGTGTACTACTGTGCTTGAGGCAGGCTAGTTTACCAACCGCTGTGTAAAGCTTCATTTTGCCAGTGTTGTTTTAACAGCTCTGTGCAAGGTGTGTGTGTGACAGTGCAGGTGACGCTGCAGTTTGCTCTGCATCCACCGCTGTTTGTAGGCATCTGCACGTGTCACTTTTTTTTTTTTTTTTTTTATTTTATTTAGTGGAATTGGTGCAGCTCCATTATATTAGAAAAAAATCAAATCTATTAGTGTGACGTGCTTCCATCCGTATACAATACATTGGTTGCAAACACTATAGAAGTACAGAAAGGAGCTTTTCACAGATTGTGGACAGTTGTGTTTCAGTGTTCACTTCAGTCTGTGTTTTTTACTTTTTTAGTGCAGATCACGCTCCAGTTACATGTTCAAGCACTGCTGCTTGTACTCTGCTGAGCGTGTCTCAGTGGCTCATCCTTTTCATTTATCTCCAATTGGTTCTGCTACATTCCATTTAAAATAAATCTAATCTATTAGTGTGACGCGCTTCCATCCGTATACAATACATTGGTTGCAAACAATATAGAAGTACAGAAAGGAGCTTTTCACAGATTGTGGACAGTTGTGTTTCAGTGTTCACTTCAGTCTGTGTTTTTTACTTTTTTTAGTGCAGATCACGCTCCAGTTACATGTTCAAGCACTGCTGCTTGTACTCTGCTGAGCGTGTCTCAGTGGCTCATCCTTTTCATTTATCTCCAATTGGTTCTGCTACATTCCATTTAAAATAAATCTAATCTATTAGTGTGACGCGCTTCCATCCGTATACAATACATTGGTTGCAAACAATATAGAAGTACAGAAAGGAGCTTTTCACAGATTGTGGACAGTTGTGTTTCAGTGTTCACTTCAGTCTGTGTTTTTTACTTTTTTTAGTGCAGATCACGCTCCAGTTACATGTTCAAGCACTGCTGCTTGTACTCTGCTGAGCGTGTCTCAGTGGCTCATCCTTTTCATTTATCTCCAATTGGTTCTGCTACATTCCATTTAAAATAAATCTAATCTATTAGTGTGACGCGCTTCCATCCGTATACAATACATTGGTTGCAAACACTATAGAAGTACAGAAAGGAGCTTTTCACAGATTGTGGACAGTTGTGTTTCAGTGTTCACTTCAGTCTGTGTTTTTTACTTTTTTTAGTGCAGATCACGCTCCAGTTACATGTTCAAGCACTGCTGCTTGTACTCTGCTGAGCGTGTCTCAGTGGCTCATCCTTTTCATTTATCTCCAATTGGTTCTGCTACATTCCATTTAAAATAAATCTAATCTATTAGTGTGACGCGCTTCCATCCGTATACAATACATTGGTTGCAAACAATATAGAAGTACAGAAAGGAGCTTTTCACAGATTGTGGACAGTTGTGTTTCAGTGTTCACTTCAGTCTGTGTTTTTTACTTTTTTTAGTGCAGATCACGCTCCAGTTACATGTTCAAGCACTGCTGCTTGTACTCTGCTGAGCGTGTCTCAGTGGCTCATCCTTTTCATTTATCTCCAATTGGTTCTGCTACATTCCATTTAAAATAAATCTAATCTATTAGTGTGACGCGCTTCCATCCGTATACAATACATTGGTTGCAAACAATATAGAAGTACAGAAAGGAGCTTTTCACAGATTGTGGACAGTTGTGTTTCAGTGTTCACTTCAGTCTGTGTTTTTTACTTTTTTTAGTGCAGATCACGCTCCAGTTACATGTTCAAGCACTGCTGCTTGTACTCTGCTGAGCGTGTCTCAGTGGCTCATCCTTTTCATTTATCTCCAATTGGTTCTGCTACATTCCATTTAAAATAAATCTAATCTATTAGTGTGACGCGCTTCCATCCGTATACAATACATTGGTTGCAAACACTATAGAAGTACAGAAAGGAGCTTTTCACAGATTGTGGACAGTTGTGTTTCAGTGTTCACTTCAGTCTGTGTTTTTTACTTTTTTTAGTGCAGATCACGCTCCAGTTACATGTTCAAGCACTGCTGCTTGTACTCTGCTGAGCGTGTCTCAGTGGCTCATCCTTTTCATTTATCTCCAATTGGTTCTGCTACATTCCATTTAAAATAAATCTAATCTATTAGTGTGACGCGCTTCCATCCGTATACAATACATTGGTTGCAAACACTATAGAAGTACAGAAAGGAGCTTTTCACAGATTGTGGACAGTTGTGTTTCAGTGTTCACTTCAGTCTGTGTTTTTTACTTTTTTAGTGCAGATCACGCTCCAGTTACATGTTCAAGCACTGCTGCTTGTACTCTGCTGAGCGTGTCTCAGTGGCTCATCCTTTTCATTTATCTCCAATTGGTTCTGCTACATTCCATTTAAAATAAATCTAATCTATTAGTGTGACGCGCTTCCATCCGTATACAATACATTGGTTGCAAACACTATAGAAGTACAGAAAGGAGCTTTTCACAGATTGTGGACAGTTGTGTTTCAGTGTTCACTTCAGTCTGTGTTTTTTACTTTTTTAGTGCAGATCACGCTCCAGTTACATGTTCAAGCACTGCTGCTTGTACTCTGCTGAGCGTGTCTCAGTGGCTCATCCTTTTCATTTATCTCCAATTGGTTCTGCTACATTCCATTTAAAATAATCTAATCTATTAGTGTGACGCGCTTCCATCCGTATACAATACATTGGTTGCAAACAATATAGAAGTACACAAACGGGCCTTTCACAGCTACTGAACATGGGTTTTTAATTTTTAACTAAAATATGTATTTTTCAAATGACACAAATATAAGTAATGTTGAAGAGGAATAGTCCTACATCCATTGTTTGCACAATATTACAGGTGTACATCATGTCCCTTAATCAACAATGTATTATTATATTTACTTGTATGCTTTTATTTAAAAGCCAAGAACACAGAAGGATAACCTTCGCACTGCAGCTGTTGTCAAAGTTCAACCCACATTATGTACTTCCAACATTGCAGCATTTGAGGCATGATGTGAGTTGGATTGGTCAAAGTTATGGAGTGAGAAGGTTCACCATCAGTACCCTATAGCATAAGTATGCTTTTGTGTTAGCATTTGTGTTAGACATGTGGATATCTGCCATAATATGTCACAATTATTTAGTTACAGATTTGTTACCAACACTAATCATTGAATGGTTTTAAATTTGACGTTTCACTTGTTTACAGCTTAGAAATAAGGGTGTAGCCTGATATCTATGTGTAGCACTAGCCACTTTAACATGTCATGTTTTTTTAAACATGTGTAGCTAGGTAGCAGTAATTTTTGCCGACACACAGCAGGGAACAGCAGGCGTTACTGAACCCCACTATCACTATAGCTTGTGTATTGGTCTGTGGACACGACACTTCTGAGCAGCAACTGGCAGTGTTGTAGCCCAGGGAGTATAGCTCAGGTGGTAGAAAGATGAACATAACAGGAGACATGGAAAACGTTGTCAACCAGTTAGTTAATCTGAAACCGGACAGGCAAATTCAGGCGAGATCCATGCCTAGTTCATTTTCAGAAAAGTAAGCCGTTCTACATTATCGTAGGATAGTCGCATGCAACGGTCTGTTAGTACACCACCTGCAGCAGTAAAGACGCGCTCCGATAATACACTGCCAGCAGATCAAGCCAGCACCTCCAATGCATACTGGCTAAGCTCTGGCCATGTATCCAGCTTAGAGACACAAAACTTGAATGGGGAAGAGCCATCTGGGAGTACACTGAGAGGGCAAGACATGTAGTCTGTCACCATCTTACGGAAATGTTGCCTCCTGCTGACTGGAGCCGTCTCGGATGGTGTAGACATTGGTGGCGCTGCCACAAAACTTCGACACATTTGGAACATACTGTTCTTGCCCTGTGCAGAGGCGCTGCTTGTGCTCCCTCTTGTTGCAGAGCTGTCTCCACTGCCTCGACGCACAGAGCTGCTTTGTAAATCAGTAGCAGCAGCAGTGCTCTCGGCTGGAATGGAGAACATTATGGATTGCACCAGTGTGTCTTGGTACTTCCGCATTTTACGCTCCCGGTTCAACGGTGTGATGAGGCTTTGTAAGTTGTCCCGGTAGCGAGGGTCTAGGAGGGTGTACACCCAATAATCAGACGTGGTGTGAATGTGTTCGATGCGGCGGTCGTTTCTCAGCCACTGCAGCATGAAATCAACCATGTGCTGCAGACTCCCAACTGGCCAAGAAACGTTGTCCCCTGCAAGAGGCGTCATCTCCGCCTGCTGTGCATCACCCCACCCTTGGTCTACATACTGACTAGAGCATTGTCTACCTCCCTCTGGAGCGATGTCTTCCTCCTCCATTGACTCCTCCTCATCCTCCTCACAAAGTCCTTCAAATACATATAAATTTACAAAATTTAAAACTCAAAATTTAAAAACTTTGTATCATAATTCTGTAACATCAGTTTATGGAAACACAATAGCATTACAAAAGGATAGACAAAAAATGTACATTATGTGCTTTGTAAATACATTAAAAGTTTGTAATGGTTATGAAAATATAGACAGCGACTCTGGAGGTTCAATTGTTGATACAGCATGGTACTTTGAAAGTCCTCCAGCCCTTTGTGAGGAACCACGTTGCGCTGACTGTCCAGAAGGTGATGGAATTTGTGACTCCTCATCCTCCACCTCTTCCAAAACCTCATGCCTTAGTGCTTGCAGTGTTTTTTGAAGCAGGCAGATAAGGGGGACAGTCAGGCTGACTAGTGCATCATCTGCACTCGCCATCCGCGTTGACTCATCAAACGCACGCAAAACGTGGCAGATATCCTTCATAGAGTTATTCGCCACTCATTACACTGGCAGTGGCTGCCCATTCATTATAGGATCCAATTCTAATTACTGGTTCTCACCAACATAGCTCTCCACAGCGCAGCACCCCCCTACATCTCCTCCCTTATTTATATTTATAGGCCTAACCGACTGCTGCACTCTGCAAACGACCTTCGACTAACCTCTGCACTAATCCGTACCTCCCACTCCCAACTCCAAGACTTCACCCGCGCTGCGCCAATCCTCTGGAATGCTCTACCCCAAGAAATTAGGACTATCCGCAATTTGGATGGTTTCAGGCGCTCCCTCAAAACACATTTGTTCACAGTGGCCTATCACATTCACTAATCAAAGTCATTCTATGTGTAATTCTGTGTGTGTAGCCCATTCACTATCTCCATGCATCCCTCACTTCCTTAAAATGGCTGGACCATCATTGTAAAAACACCATTGTATATAAACACCTGTACTTTGTATCTCCCACACCTCATTGTAGATTGTAAGCTTTCACCAGCAGGGGCGGCTGATTTTGCTTTAATTATTGTATTGTTAACGTTGTTACTTATGACTCGTGTTTTGAAACTGTTAAACTGTAAAGCACTGCGGAATATTATGGCGCTATATAAATAAATAATATTATTATTCTTATTATAGAGGCCCACTCAGTAGTGGTGAAGTGTGAACGCCGCAAATTGCGAGTTGACTGCGCCTGATGCAGCTGATACTCCATTACTGTTGGCTGCTGCTCACACAACCGCTCCAACATATGTAACGAGGAATTCCACCTGGTGGGTACGTCACATATAATGCGATGTTCATGAAGGTGAAATCTGCGTTGCAGAGCTGCAATCAGCGATCTGGCCATGCTGGAACGTCGCAAGTGAGCGCACTCTAGGCGGACCTTGTGCAGCAGTGCATCAAGATCCGGATAGTCCCTCAAAAAACTCTGCACGACCAAGTTGAGCACATATGACAGACATGGTATGTGACTGAGGTTGCCAAGGCCCAGAGCTGACACCAGATTTCGGCCATTGTCACACACTACCAAGCCTGCCTGTAGATTCTCTTCCAAAAACCACACGTCGCTCTCCTGCTTTATGGCATTACAGAGCTCCTGCGCTGTGTGGCTAAGATTCCCCATGGAAATTAATTTCAGGATGGCCTGTTGACATTTGGACACGGCTGTGCTCATATCGGTCGCAACAGGTAAACGTTCACGGGTCCATGTGGAGGTAGACCGTGACGGCTCCTGCAGCGATGATTCTGAGGAACTGGAATAGGAGGAGGAATCAATGTGTACAGACTTGATTCCTGCAATCCTTGGAGTTGGCAGAACACGTACAGCGCCACTCGCAAGATCAGTACCCGGCTGCACAACATTGACCCAATGGGCAGTGAGGGAAAGGTATTGTCCCTGGCCATGGGTGTTAGAACCCTCTTGTTAGGTTTTGTTTCAGTTTGCTGGTCACATGACCTTTTTTCCCTATTTAGTCTGGCTCCGCCCTTCTGGCTTTGCTTGACTTCATTGTATTATCTACTGTTAAGCTAGCCGGGTGCTTAGGTGCCTTAATCTGTGAGTTTTGCTTGATGTTAGGATCACAAAGTATTTATTTTTCTGTTTAATTATCCATGCTACAATTTATGTTAGGAGGTGTCCACCTTTTCTCCCAGTCCCTAGATCTTGTAGGGATTACTCCCTCGCAACTATAGGTCTTCGTTCACACTAGATGAGGACTTTAGCGGGTCTGGTCGCAGGATCAGGTTCCCCGTTACATCGTAGGGATTCAGCTTAGTTGTATTGTAGGGACAGAATTCCCTTCTTTCCTTACTGGTTGTAGCAGATCATAACAATGGGTACTGGTCCACGCATCGGTGGTCAGGTGGACCTTGCTACTGAGGGCTTTTAGTAGCGCATGTTTAATTTTTCCCTCAACATGCTTTTGCAGACCAGGGACGGCTTGCCTGCTGAAATGAAATCGGCTTGGCACATTGTATTGTGGGATTGACAATGATATTCAGTTACGGAAACTGTCTGTCTCCACCAGCCTGAATCACAGCATTTCAAGGGACAGGAGTTTTGCAATGCCAGCATTCAGAGCCTGTGCTCGTGCATGGTTTGCGGAGTATGGCCGTCTTTTATCCCATGCCTGTGCTACCGCTGGCTGTTTTGTGGCCTGGGAGTGTGAGGATGACAGGGAACTTGCTGCTGTGTGTGGAATAACAGTTTGTCTCTGGACAACAGTGGCCGAGGTTCTTCCATGGCGATCCTGTGAGGAAGCATAACCAGCTGTGTGTGAGCTCGATGAAGAGGCTTCAACACAACCTGAAGATGTAGGTGCTGCTGTAGGTTGGCCTACATCTCCAGTGTGTCTTTGTAACTCAACTACGTGCTTTGTCCGCACATGTTTCCACATATTTGTGGTATTGAGGTGACTGACACTTTTAGCTATTTTTAATTTTTGATTACACAGCTTGCATTTCACATAGCAAATATCATGTGCAAGTGTGTGAAAAAAGGACCACGCAGTGCAAGTCCTGGGAGCGCACGTTTTGACTTTTGGAAGACAACTGCTCCGAACAGGTGCCAAACTGGAGGCTACAGGCAACCGAGTCTGCAGCCTAACTCTCCCTCCTGTTTGTACCGTTGGGGCAATGTCTTCCTCTATCTTCCTTCTATCACTAACCATTTCTCTAGGCCTCTCCCAGCTTTCAACCAAAGTACTGGTTCTCACCCACAAAGCTCTCCACAGTGCAGCACCCCTCCTACATCTCCTCCCTCATTTCTATCTATCGGCCTAACCGACTGCTGCGCTCTGCAAACGACTTTCGACTAACCTCTGCACTAATACGTACCTCCCACTCCCGACTCCAAGACTTCTCCTGCTCTACGCCAATCCTCTGGAATGCTGTACCCCAAGAAATTAGGACTATCCACAATTTGCATGGTTTCAGGCGCTCCCTCAAAACACATTTGTTCAGAGCGGCCTATCACATTCACTAATCAAAGTCATTCTATGTATTCTGTGTAAGTGTGTGTGTGTCTCTAGCCCATTCACTATCTCCATCCCTCAGTCCCTTAAGATGGCTGGAACATCATTGTAAATGCACCATTGTATATAAACACCTATACTTTGTATCTCCCCCATCTCATTGTACATTGTAAGCTGTCACGAGCAGGGGCGACTTATTTAGCTTAAATTATTGTATTGTTAACGTTGTTACTTATGACTTGTGTTCTGAAACTGCTAAACTGTAAAGCGCTGCGGAATATGATGGCGCTATATAAATAATATTATTATTATTCCTCTGAGCTGCTCCCACCACCTTCCTGTTCTTCATGCCATGTTGGGTATTGGACCTCATCATCTCCACTACCCTCTTCCAACACCTGCTGTTGGGTGGTCTGGCCAGCACCATGCTCAACAGAAACTGGCACCTGGGTCTCATCATCATCATCAGATGCGTTCTGCGGTGTGCTGACCATCGCACTGTCTCACCCGCCTCTTCAGATTCAGAGAGACACAGCTGTTGCGCATCACTGCATACTCCCTCTTCTTCACATTACAGAATGCTGCTTGGCTGGGCCCCTGTTTGCAAGCCAATAGATTCTGAGAACAGAAGCAGACACTCAGCTGGCTCCTGTACAGAACTCTCTGACTGCCTGGGCAATTTGCCAGGCGGTGAAGAGACAGATGGTTGCCCAACAGTGCTGTGGTCCTGAGAGGAGTGGAAGCAATTGAAGTCGATGCATTGGCTGAGATCCAAACAACAACGGCTTCAATTTGTTCTTCCCGCAGCAGGGGGTACTCCGAGCTCCTACAAAAGTGCGCATAAAGGAACGCTCACGGCCCGGGGAAAACTGGTGGATGCTGTGTCACTGGGGGCCGCAGCAGCCACAGAATCCCCACGTCCTCTCCCTGAAGAAACTCCACGACCACGTGCCTTACTCCCTGCCTTCTTCATCTTGGTAGATTGATAAAGAAAGTCTGAAAAGTTATAAGGCCTAAGTGTGGTTATTCCGCAGAGACTGCAGTGAACACTGCACACAACTGTTCAGTAGGTGTGAAAGGCCCCTTTGTGTACTTCTATAGTGTTTGCAACCAATGTATTGTATACGGATGGAAGCGCGTCACACTAATAGATTTTATTTATTTGTAATAGAATGGAGCAGCAACAATTAGAGAAAAATTTCAAGGATGTGCCAGTGACACACGCTCAGCAGACTACAACCAGCAGTGGTTGAAGAACTAACTGGAGCGTGATCTGCACTCCAAAAAGGAAAACCTCAGACTACAGTGAACACTGCACACAACTGTTCACTACCCAACGCGTCTCAGCAGGAAGGCAGTCTGTGCGTCAAAACAAAGGCGCAAGCATACATCCACGTACCCTGTTTATAAAGCTATATAAAAAAAATTATGTAGTAGTGACGCACACTTTATTGAGGTACAGTATTACATCGCCATTCACCATCTGTGGCTATGCAGTGTCATCTATATATACCTTATCTATCCGTTGTCATGCTTGCAAGTCGACAGTCAGGCATAAATAGCAATTTTCACTATGCACTATGCACTTTTTAAAGGTTATGTTTGTTAATAAACATGATTATTGCCACATATTATGAGTATTACATGATGGAAATTGTATAATTTTGTATAAACTGTTTAGTGACATTATTCAGCAAATGTAACATTTTAGTAATGTCACAGATAACTTGTAATGCTGATGATGTTTTGAAGTCAGACATTCATTGTCTATACAATAAAAATGGTGTACATACTGTTACTTATCCATCATTAATGGATTCAGATATGTACTTGTATGCTTTTATGTACAACCGTATAGCAGATTCCTTAACTAATTTATTTTGTGGTTTGCATTGCTGTTCAACATGTTAATGTATGTGTTTATGTTTGTCAATTCTTTATTTATCTAGATATTAGTTTAAATGAAATCATCATCTTATGGTAGTAAAGGTTATCTTTCTCTTGTTTGAAGTATAGACATTTAAAATTGACAGGTAACAAGGAAATTACTTGATCTAGTATTTAAACATCCTCCTTGACCCTGGGCTCCAACACCGCCAGTTGTTGCTCGGAAGTGCTGTTAGCACAGTCAACACTTGCTCCTGTGTTACTGGGTTCAGTAACGTCAGCTGGTCCTCGGTTGTGCCATTGGCTCTTTTCCTTCTGCTGCCCCTCCGGGTTCCAGTACCGTCAGCTGGTTCTCCGCAGTGCCTTTGGCCTAGGTGCCTCCATGTCGGTATCCGAGTTCCAGCAACGTCTGCTGGTCCTTGGTAGTGCTTTGGAGCACAGGTACCTCCTGCTTAGTAACCGTGTCCCAGTAACGTCAGCTGGTCCTCGGTTGTGCCATTGGCTCTTTTCCTTCTGCTGCCCCTCCGGTTCCAGCACAGTCAGCTGGTCCTCGTTACTTGCATTGGCTCTTGTACCTTCTGCTACCCGTCCGGGTTCCAGTACCGTCAACTGGTTCTCCGCAGTGCCTTTGGCCTAGGTGCCTCCATCTCGGTATCCGAGTTCCAGCAACGTCTGCTGGTCCTTGGTAGTGCTTTGGAGCACAGGTACCTCCTGCTTAGTAACCGTGTCCCAGTAACATCAGCTGGTACAAGATTGTGCTACAAATACAAGATACGGAACAAGAGACACAAGAACAATAAGCAGAAGATCTAAAAGCAGAAGAACATGAAGTATAAGACCAAAATGAAGAGCAAAATATATGCTCTAAATTCTAAGCAGAAGAAGACTAAGCAGTGTATGGGGGTGAGTCCGTTCCTCCTCGTGGTGCCCCTGGAAAATGCCTGCTGCTGCAGGCTAAACTGAACACGGACAAATACTGTTGTAATTTAAATCTTTTGTGACAGCAAGAACGGAAGGATGAAAAATTCATACTTTGACAGATTACAAGTACAGGATTCTCTGTCACAAATAAGAATATGATGAAGAAGATGAAGCAGAATATGAATAAGAATAATAGTTTAATAAGAAGAATATGAGTAATGTTAACAAAGATGAATAGCAAGAAGTTTAAGAAGAAGATAAAGAAGGTGAAGATGAAGAATAATTTGATGAAAAAGATGATGCTGCAGAAGATTATGAAGGAGAAAGTGTGTGAAAAGTTAAAAAGGTGAAGATGAAGAGCATGGAAGTTGTGTAATATACATATTTGCCAAAATATAAAAAACGTTAACATTGTCAATTTCTTCGTCAATCCGAACATCTTTAAAAAAAAAAATATTTATGCTATTCCATTTGATTGGGTTAAACATCTATGCCTTTAATGTCTCCTCAACCTTCCCCAATACATTCTACATTACTCTTTCTTGTTTTCCTTCATGTACAATTAACCAACAAGGCAAGAATGGGTTTTTTTTAATTTCGATATTTTGTTCCCATAGACTTACATGGGACTTCCGGTATCGGTATCGGGTATAGCCGATATTTTAGTGATATCGGCGATACCATTCCGATTCCGATACTTTAGGATATCGGAAAGTATCGCTCAACTCTAGTCACAAGTGCTCATCCCTCGTGTTTTCTGGTGCTTGTTAATTATTCCCATGTATTTCAAGGACACAATTGCCACTGTACTATACATAGTAGTAAAATATTAATTAATATGACGATGATCCATTATTTTAACAGAATGCAAAGTAGATGAGGATTAAAGTTCAGAACAAAGCTTTCATGCATCACTGTCATTGAATGTGTTCCATATTGTCCATTATTTTATTTCATAAACTAAGCTGTTTCCTATATCAATAAACCATATTCCTGATTTAAAGTTTCTAATAAAGAAAAAATCTGATTTATTTCTATAGAAAGTCCATTAGGGGGATGACCACGATGTATTTTGAGTACAAATATATACTGTATATAGCGTGAACATGTTCTAGGTATATATACAGGATAACTTACCGTATACCATAAATGATAAGCAAATAATTATGTAGTTTTTAGCTCCCCCTATTGGTGGAGGAATCACAAGGAAAATCAATGAAGGACCAGCAAAATATCAGCAGTGACACCCTAACTATTAGAAAGTGATTGCTTAGTGATATGCCATCATTTCCAGCAATAGGGTCTTCAGAGAGGAAGAGGACTTTAACTCTATTTCCAACTACTGGAAGTAGCAATAATAAAAGTCAACATCGAGCCTTGCCACATGACTTAGGATGAAAGCCAAATCAGAATTTGGTTTAAGTCCTCTCTGAAGAGGCAACGTGCATATTTAATTTCTCAAAGGAGCATGCATGGCGTATAAGTCCCCTCACTCGGACATGGCAGGCCTGGCTTGTCACTCTTCACAAGGAGAAACGTTGCCCTTTATATTCCAGCAATAGGGAACACATTTATTTTTTATATTACCCTTTTCTCAATTTAGATGACATATAGTGGCAACTTGAATTGACCACTTGATGGTGAATTAAAAATCCAATCACTATGTCAATACATTGGGTTTAAATTAGCACCAGGTCATCCAGTGTCTAAAAATTAGTCCCTCAGACTCAAACATGACAGTGTAGCCAATAATTATGTTACATATTAGACTTCTAGAATATGGAGCAATGAATTACCAATAGTTGGATGCTATACCACAATGTCATATAGTATTTCATTACAATTCTTACCCTTTATTTAAATCTCCACCAATGGAAATGAGGTCATCCAGATCTTGACTTCTTAAAGAGTAAAATACAGAAAAATACAGAATAAAAGAATTGTAAATATATCCCACATTAAGGGAGAATTTTTCATAGCCAAATGAAACAAAATCTGAAGGAAAAATCCTCAGCAGCAAATCTTTCACTATAAAGTTGATGCTCAAAATAAAAAAAAACATTACATTCTCTATAGCAATCATACGATGCTCCGTTGTGACATTTTCTTGGCCCCTGAAGGTCTTTGAACCCGGCCTTTAGCGATTACATGTTGACACATGTGACTTCTGCAGCCTGTGATTGGCTATAGCTGTCAAAATGTCATTGCTGGGCGTTAGAATGCAGAGACCAGTTAAGGGCCGCCATGGAAAAGCAAGGGGAGGAAATCAGTAGCTAAAAACCACGTAAAATGAAGCAGGAATAACGTGAATTAACTGTGCTGCTCAAGAATAGGCGACCGAAGAATTTTCAATGCGGTTTATTGTCAAAGTCAAACCATATTGAGCCTTCTTCTGTCTCCTGGATCCTTCTATTATTAATCCACAGCGCATGTGCCACATGTTTATTCTGCCCTATTTTCCGTCTATATCTCTTGTGGACTTGCAGCAGCTGACATTTCGTGCTTCTACAGTGGTGGTGTCTTACACAACCCCATCATGTGGGGACCTATATGCACCCTTAATTGTCCTCGGATTAGACCCTATTGCGCTATCGTTGTATCTCCGGTTCTTCCACTTATCAAAAATTCTGTTTTATATTTATTCACCTAGTCAGCTAGTATTACAACATTTTTAAGGAAGTGTATTGTGGAGACTCCATGTTTTCTGACACCTTATTGGCAACAAAAAATAGTAATCGTAAATTTATTGCATTCCATTAAAATTTACAAAAAAAATGTGCAATGTAACAGAATCGGTAAATTCTCATAGTGCTTTATACATAGTAATAAATATTTCAGAAATGATCCTGGTGTCCTAATATTCAGAACATTCTAGTATTACATACAGTATATAGCTCCCAGTAGTACGGGGACATTTGTAATTCAATCACTGCAGCTCCTATTGTAGGTCATTACACTAAACATGATATGTTAAAAATTTAAAGAGAATATGTCACCAGGTTTTTGCTATTTAATACGACTGCAGCATAATGTAGAGTCAGAGACACTAATTCCAGTGCTGTGTCAATTACTGGGCTGCTTGCTGCAGTTTTCATAAAATCCCTGTATTGACAAGGGGTAATGGTTGTTTCTTTTTTTAGAACGTTTATTCTTGGCCAAGTTTTGTAAAATCACATAAAACTCTTTTTAAATTGTAATGGAAATGGATAACTGGTGCATTTTTTTTTCGAAACTACATACAACTGAAAGATGTTTTCCAGGATTACCGTATATACTCATGTATAAGCCGAGATTTTCAGCACCTTTTTTTGTGCTGAAAATTGCCCCTCGGCTTATACACGAGTCATATGGCAGAAACCAGCGGGGGAGGGGATGCGGCGGCAGGAGCCGGTGGCTGGGACATCATACTCACCCTCCCCGTGCCATCGCTGAACGTCCCTGCAATCCTGCTTTCTCCCCGGCTTCCTGCAGCTCTCCAGCGCTGAGCGGTGACGTAATACCGCTCATTAAGGCCATGTAATATGGACGCGACGCCACTCCCATGGACGTCGCCTCCATATTCATGGCCTTAATGAGCGGTATTACGTCACCGCTCAGTGCTGGAGAGCTGCAGGAAGCCGGGGAGAGCTGCAGGAAGCCGGGGAGAACGCAGGATTGCCTGCCGGGACGTTCAGCGATGGCACGGGGAGGGTGAGTATGATGGAGGAGGATGGGGGGAGCATGGAGGAGGACAAGGAGCATGAAGCAGGACGGGGGGGAGGACGGAGAGCACGGAGCAGAACAGGGGAGGACGGAGAGCACGGAGCAGGACAGGGGGGGAGGACGGAGAGCACGGAGCAGGACAGGGGGGAGGACAGAGAGCACGGAGCGGAAGTGGGGAGGACGGAGAGCACGGAGCAGGACGGGGGAGGAGGACGGAGAGCACAGAGCAGAACGGGGGGAGGACGGAGAGCACGAAGCAGAACGGGGGAGGACGGAGAGCACGGAGCAGGACGGGGAGGAGGATGGAGAGCACAGAGCAGAACGGGGGGAGGACGGAGAGCACGGAGCAGAACGGGGGAGGACGGAGAGCACGGAGCAGAACGGGGAGGACGGAGAGCACGGAGCAGGACGGGGGAGGACGGAGAGCACAGAGGAGAACGGGGGGAGGACGGAGAGCACGGAGCAGAACGGGGGAGGACGGAGAGCACGGAGCAGAACGGGGAGGACGGAGAGCACAGAGCAGAACGCGGGGAGGACGGAGAGCACAGAGCAGAACGGGGGGAGGATGGAGAGCACGGAGCAGAACGGGGGAGGACAGAGCAGGACGGAGCAGGAAGGGAGTGGGCACAGAGGAGAATGGGGGAGTGCAGAGCTGGATGGGGAGCACGGAGCAGGACGGGGGAGGATGGAAAGCACGAGCAGGACAGGATAATGGAGGAGGAGGAGGGGAGCACAAAGGAGAATGGGGGCGCACAGAGCTGGATGGGGGAGCACAGAGCAGGACGGCAACTTATACACCCGGCTTATACATGAGTCAATAAGTTTTCCAAGTTTTTTGTGGCAAGATTAGGGGGGTCGGCTTATACACGGGTCGGCTTATACATGAGTATATACGGTATATTTTTTTTATTTACTCTTATTATCTATTACGAATAGGGGGCTTTTACATTAATGTATTAAGAAGAAATACCTTCTTCCCTGCAGTTTTCTGCAGAGCCAAGTGTCAACTGTATGAATTCTATTCTGTATATCTGACCACCAAGCTGGCTCTCTTACCCTTTTTTTACAGTAGTAGTAGAACTAACATCAATGAGGTTATCAAGATTTCCCGTTCTATTAAAAAAAACATTTGAATTAGCACAATTCTACAAATAAATTAATTTACTAAAATAACATAAATCAAATTACAATACATTGGACATGTTCATATGAGGAGATGACTGCAGAGTTAAGGGGAATCTGTCAGCAGGATTTCACCCCCAAACTTTATATGCACGAGTACTGTAGCTCATTCAAAGACAAGTTCAGCAATACCTTTACATGGCCAGACCATTCCTCCATTGCTGAGAAATCAGCCTTTCAATTAATTTGCAAATGAGACTGAAGAACTATTTGTAGATCTGGAGTCTCTGTCACTCCTGCTCTATTTCCACTCCCTTCTGCTGACTCGCAGCCTTTAGGCTGTGTGACTAAAAGGAAATGAGCCATCAGTCAAACAGGAGGAGGCGGTGCTGATAATAGAGCTGGAGTGACAGAGGCTACAGATCTACAATAACTCTTTAGCCTTGAATCTTTGCATATGAATTAGACAGTGATTTCTCAGTAATGGAGGCACAGACTGGTAGTGTAAAGGTATTGCTGGACTTGTCTTTGAATAAGCAAGATGTGCATATAAGTAGTTTGGGGCGGTGAAATCCTGCTGACAGATTCCCTTTAACTTACTGTAGATTTACTTTGCTGATTCCACACTTTGGATATTTACAGTAAGTTTTGGCATGGATTTTTTAAGTGGATATGCTTTAAATCTATATTAAAGAATATTCAAACTATTTAAAGTGTTTTTGCAGTTGTGCTCAAAAGTTTACAAAAAGAGAAAACACAGTAGTTTGACAATAAATGACTTCACCCAACCACTAATCATGAGTGGAGAAAAAGTTTTGGTATTATCATTCATATTCTCTGAAAAAAGGCCAAGAAAGCAAAATTTCTGTTAGGGTATGTAAATTTTTGAGCACAACTGTATATGGATTTTAAAGCAAATTTGATTCAAAATCCATATAAAAAAGATCAGTGCGAACATACGAATGATCATTTATATACTGCATGAAAAAATCCTCATAATTTTGGAAGTACAGTATACTCTGAAATTAGATTCTGTTGCAGTTTTCCTATAAAATATTTCAGATTTAACCCTTTGCATTTAAAGGGACGTAAACCACTGCAAAATCTAGTTCAAAATCTGATTTTGATAAGTAGAGATGAGCGAATCACTTCTTACAACCACGGTCCGGGTCAGTGCTCTCAGCTATAGACAGGAACTGCATAAATTCCCCAAGCTTCTGGTGTGTTGTTTTATTTGTTGGCCTGATGAAATCTGTGCGGTGTGTGGCGCATAGGCGACATCTTGCCAAACGGCTAATAATATACTGAGCCTGGGATCCCACAAGGTAAGAAATTTGAGCAGGTCATGTCCATTGACAGAGATCACTGTCATGAACCATGGAGTGAGATTGTGCAATATGATGCGCTCAACTTTATTGATAAGGTATTATTCACACTAGTCTACATAGGAGCCGATTTATCAAGGCTGGTGTTTTTTATGGCAGACTTGAACCATGGTATAATGGAGAAAGATGCACCAAATTCATTAATGTTTGGTGCACCTTTCAGCTGCTGTGCGTCAGAAATGTACTCAAGAAATGATAAGGCTACCGTCAGACAAGCATCGAAATTATAAGACCACTCATGTCCGTAGCTTTGTGTACTCCTTCACATGGCTGATGTATATGTGATCTGGCCACCATTAACTCAACACAGTCTTGTTTGTTCATTTGGAAAGTATCCTGACCATATCCTACAATCCTAAGATTTCTTACTTACTTCCAGTCCTGATTTTGGTATAAAATAATTCAAAATGGTTCAAAGGAAGCAAAGAGTAGTTGATTGCAGCAAGTGATCAGATTGCACGATTCACATGATGGTTTTTTTGGGTGCTCAAAACTGATAGGTTTTTCAAATGGAAACTACTTCAGGAAATTTGGCATTTTCTTGGCATTTTTTTAAAACTAAAAATGCTTACAAAACGCAACCAAATGCCAGGCGTATTTGTAGCCTTCCCAATTACTTCTATTGTGAGGTATAGAATGGCTTTAAAGTGAGAAATGACTGAAGGATCGTCCGCTTACTTCTTTTAAATATTTGGCAGTTTTGGAAAGTTGAATCTACTGAAAAATGATCAAGTCTGAACGTATGAATAGGAATGTAATTTTTCTATAGAAATAAAATGGAACAGTCTTACAAGCACTTTTTAAGTGATTTTTCAGGCATATTTCGGAGCAGACCTGCTCCAAAAAAGTCTTAAAAAACGAGTGATCTTACAATTAGAAGCCCTTTAGAAAATAAAACCAGTAACCAGAGTCGTTGCAATTGGCATGATATTTCCTGTACCAATTATGATACATCTCTCCTCACATGTAGTCCTTGCTTAATTGCCTGAAAAAAAACTAAGAAAAAAACAGTTACCTGGTTTTGACATCGGGTTTCTTAATTTCAATCAAGTTATCAAGGTTGTCATCCCTATAAATGAAGTAGAGAAATGTGTACAGTCTATATCTTGAGAGCATCGTGATTCAAAATTATATCTTAATACTGCTGCAAGATGTTTTTTATGACATGGAGCTCAGTGTGTGCAGTGATGATTCTCCGGTGCCAGCAGTTGGGCTGAGCAGTCACGTAAGCTGAAGTATGCGATATGCATAAATCCCGCCACATTATGACTAGACGTGCGCAACCTCACTTAATACAAGTGAATTGAGCAAAGGCTCAGATGTCTAGTCAGAGTGTGGCCAGGAGTATGTATATCACATACTTACAGTCATGTGACCGCTTGGTCTGACCACCCGGATCGGAAACTCCTGACAGCGTGTGACTGCAACTTTTTGTCATAAGCCAGGACAATCCCTTTACCGACATCTATGAGGATTTTTTTTGTCAGTGCTACTTAAAAGCCATAACAGCATTTATTTTATGCTTCGTTGATGCAGTCATATGGGTCATTTAAGGAAAAACATTATGGTGGTCACTGTATGAATTAACTATGAATTCTTATAACTTTTTATACGGTGTGGGCCCTCTCTATTCTTGATAACCAGCCTTGCCAAAGCTGACAGCTGAGGGTTGCAGCCCACAGCTTTCAGTTTTACCTGTCTGGTTATCAAAAATAGATGGGAACCCCACATTATTTTTTTTATTATTTATTATGTATTTATATGTATTTATTATTTTCATATGTAAAGCGCCATGGAATAAATGGCGCTATATAAATGTATAATAATAATAATAATAATAATAATTTATAGTGCAGGCGGCGACTGATGAATACTCCCATCAACCACCGCCTGCTCTCACTAACAGTTGAATACAACTCTCAACATTGGCCCCTGCTAGCGCTGATCGCAGCGTGAGCAAGGGACAATGATGTGAGCTGTCTTCAGCACCCGGCACCGGGAACAGTGCAAACAGTACCGCTGATTTCCATGAGCCGGTATGTGTGATACTGATGTGGCACATGTGCGGCACAAGGTTGCCTCTCTTTGGGTTCTCTCCCCCTTGAGAAAGCTACACGTGAAATGTGCATCAGAGCAGTGCTGGCGGGCTAGTATTGATCGTCCCTCATCATGGGTAAGCAATATGTACATGACCTATCTCTCTTGTCTCACTTTATACTTGTGGCTATCGTACCTTTTAGTATATATGGTACTCTGAGCTTGATCATATAGGAGTATAGCACATTGTTTGTTGTTTTATATGCTGGATCTATTTTTTGCTCTCCATCATTATTCCTCCTTATTTAACTCATTTATATATTGATGGTAATTATGTTATGCATATTGTTCCAATAGATGGTCTTTACATTTATTGGTGGTTTGAAGCTACTCCATTTTTTCCTTTTGATTATAAGCTTTGGAGTACTCCACCGCTTGATCATGTGGTACTGATCTATTGTATGGGAGGATGCTAAACCCTAGTCCCTCACCTCAATAATGCTTTTGCCCCATAAGAATTTTTTCTCATTGGTATATTCTACATTTTTCCACACAGATTGATATAAAAGTTCACATTTTTGCAGTGATAAAATAGAACACACATAAGATGAAATAAGTAAACCAGGACGCCTGTTCGTAAATTGTTCGGACACTTACTTTTTTCTAAAGTTCTTCGCTGTATCTGATATTTCAATAAAACCATCCAGCTGGTCCCTTAAAAGAAAAGTTACAATATGTAAAGCGTAAATTTAAAAAAGTTTAAATTTTAATATTTACACTTGACTTTACAATAATAGGTATAATATACAGTATAGAAATGTACAGTAGGGTTCGAAAGTAGTCAGACCCCTTTAAATTTTTCACTCTTTGCTTCATTGCAGCCATTTGGTAAATGCAAAAAAGTTCATTTCTTTTCTCTTTAACCCCTTCACCCCCAAGGGTGGTTTGCACGTTAATGACCGGGCCAATTTTTACAATTCTGACCACTGTCTCTTTATGAGGTTATAACTCTGGAACGCTTCAACGGATCTTCGCGATTCTGAGACTGTTTTCTCGTGACATATTGAACTTCATGTTAGTGGTAAAATTTCTTCGATATACCTTGCGTTTATTTTTTAAAAAAACGCAAATATGGCGAAAAATTTTAAAAATTTTGCAATTTTCAAACTTTGAATTTTTTTCCCTTAAAACAGAGAAATATGTCACACAAAATAGTTAAGAAATAACATTTCCCACATGTCTACTTTACATCAGCACAATTTTGGAACCAAAATTTTTCTTTGTTAGAAATTAGAAGGGTTAAAAGTTGACCATGATTTCTCATTTTTACAACAAAATTTACAAAGCCATTTTTTTAGGGACCACCTCACATTTGAAGTCACTTTGACGGGTCTATATGGCAGAAAATACCCAAAAGTGACACCATATAAAAACTGCACCCCTCAAGGTACTCAAAACTACATTCAAGAAGTTTATTAACCCTTCAGGTGCTTCACAGGAGCTGAAGCAACGTGGATGGAAAAAATTAATATTTAACTTTTTAGCCAAAAATGATCTTTTACAAACTTTTTTTATTTTCACAAGGGTAAAAGGAGAAAATTGACAGATAAAGTTGTTGTGCAATTTCCCAGAGTACGCCAATACCCCATATGTGGGGAAAACCACTGTTTGGGCACACGGCAGAGCTCGTAAGGGAAGGAGCGCCGTTTGACTTTTTCAAACTAAAATTGGCTGGAGTTGAGATTGGACGCCATGTCGTGTTTGGAGAGCCCCTGATACCCTAAACAGTGGAAACCCCCCACAAGTGACACCATTTTGGAAACTAGACCCCCTAAGGAACTTATCTAGATCTGTTTTGAGCACTTTGAACCCCAAAGTGTTTCACAAAAGTTTATAATGCCTGGGTGTGAAAAAAAAAAAAAACAATTTTCCACAAAAATGATTTTTTAGTCCCAAATTTTTGATTTTCCCAAAGGGAAATTTGGACCCCAAAACTTGTTGTCCAATTTGTCCTGAGTACGCTGATACCCCATATGTGGGGGGGGGAAACTGTTTGGGCGCACGGCAGGGCTTGGAAAAGAAGCAGTAACGTTTTGGAATGCAAACATTGATGGGGGTCATGTTCCGTTTGTATGTCCCCAGATGAGCCTAAACAGTGTAAACCCCCCACAAGTGACCCCATTTTGGAACTAGACCCCCTAAGGAACTTATCTAGATCTTTGTGAGCACTTTGAACCCCCAATGCTTCACACAAGTTTATAATGCCGGGCATGAAAATAAAAAATCCATATTTTTTTTCCCACAAAAATTTATCTCTTAGTCACTAATTTTTTATTTTCCCATAGGTAACAGGAGAAATTGGACCACAAAATTTGTTGTCCAATTTGTCCTGATACGCTGATACCCCATATGTGGGGGGGAACCACTGTTTGGGCGCATGGCAGAGCTCGGAATGGAAGGAGCACTATTGACTTTTTCCAACCAAAATTGGCTGGAATTGAGATTGGACCCATGTTGCATTTGAGAGCCCCTGATGTGCCTAAACAGTGGAAACCCCCCACAAGTGACCCCATTTGGGAAACTAGACCCCCTAAGGAACTTATCTAGATCTTTGGTGAGCAATTTGAACCCCCAAGTGCTTCACACAAGTTTATAACGTAGACCATAAAATTAAAAAATTATATTTTTTTCCACAAAATTGATCTTTCACCCAATTTTTATTTTCCCAAGGGAAACAAGTACTCCAAAAGTTATTGTGCAATTTGTCCTGAGTGCGCTGATAACCCCATATGTGGGGGTAAACCACTGTTTGGGTGCATGGCAGAGTTTGGAAAGGGAAGGAGCGCCGTTTGACTTTTTCAACGCAGAATTGGCTGGATGCCATGTCGTGTTTGGAGAGCTCCTGATCTGCCTAAACAGTGGAAACCCCCCACAAATGACCCCATTTGGAAACTAGACCCCTCAAGGAACTTATCTAGATGTGTGGTGAGCACTTTGAACCCCAAAGTGCTTCACAGAAGTTTATAACGTACAGCCGTAAAATAAAAAATTTCTTTTTTTTTTTTACAAAATGATTTTTTTCGCCCCCAATATTTTATTTTCACAAGGTAACAGGAGAAATTGGACCCAAAAGTTGTTGTCCAATTTGTCCTGAGTATGCTGATACCCAATATGTGGGAGTAAACTACTGTATGGGCGCACGTCGGGCTCGGAAGGGAAGTAGTGACGTTTTGGATTGCAGACTTTGATGGAAATGGTCTGGGGGCGTCATGTCGCATTTGGAGAACCCCTGATGCGCCTAAACAGTGGAAACCCCCCACAAGTGACCCCATTTTGGAAAATAGACCCCACAAGGAACTTATCTAATGTGTGGTGAGCACTTTGAACCCCGAAGTGCTTCACAGAAGTTTATAACGTACAGCCGTAAAAATAAAAAATCCTTTTTTTTTTTACAAAAATGATTTTTTCGCCCCCAATATTTTATTTTCACAAGGGTAACAGGAGAAATTGGACCCCAAAAGTTGTTGTCCAATTTGTCCTGAGTACGCTGATACCCAATATGTGGAGTAAACTACTGTATGGGCGCACGTCGGGCTCGGAAGGGAAGTAGTGACGTTTTGGATTGCAGACTTTGATGGAATGGTCTGGGGGCGTCATGTCGCATTTGGAGAACCCCTGATGCGCCTAAACAGTGGAAACCCCCCACAAGTGACCCCATTTTGGAAAATAGACCCCACAAGGAACTTATCTAGATGTGTGGTGAGCACTTTGAACCCCAAAGTGCTTCACAGAAGTTTATAACGTACAGCCGTAAAATAAAAAAATTCTTTTTTTTTTTACAAAAATGATTTTTTCGCCCCCAATATTTTATTTTCACAAGGGTAACAGGAGAAATTGGACCCAAAAGTTGTTGCCCAATTTGTCCTGAGTACGCTGATACCCAATATGTGGGAGTAAACTACTTTATGGGTGCACGTCGGGGCTCGGAAGGGAAGTAGTGACGTTTTGGATTGCAGACTTTGATGGAATGGTCTGGGGGTGTCATGTCGCATTTGGAGAACCCCTGATGCGCCTAAACAGTGGAAACCCCCCACAAGTGACCCCATTTTGGAAAATAGACCCCACAAGGAACTTATCTAGAAGTGTGGTGAGCGCTATGAAGCCCCAAGTACTTCACAGAAGTTTTTATAACATACAGCCGTAAAAACAAAAAAAAATCATTTTTTTTTTTACAAAAATGATTTTGTCGCCCCCAGTTTTTTATTTTCCCAAGGGTAACAGGAGAAATAGGCCAAATTGCACAATAACTCTTGAGGTCCAGAGTATGCTGATACCCCATATGTGGGGTAAACTACTGTTTGGGCGCATGCAGAGCTCAGAAGTGAAGGAGCACCATTTGACTTTTTCAACGCAGAATTGGCTGGAATTGAGATCAGACGCCATGTCACATTTCGAGAGCCCCTGATGTGTCTAAACAGCAGAAACCCCCCAATTCTAACTCCAACCCTAACCCCAAACACCAATAACCCTAGTCCCAACCCTAACCACAAACCTAACCCTAACACACCCATAACCCTAATCCCAACCCAAATCCTAACATTAGCGCCAACCCTAACCCTAATACTGACGTTTAGCGCCAACCCTAACCCTAACTTTAGCCGCAACCCTAACCCTAACGGGAAAATGGAAATAAATACATTTTTTTAATTTATTATTTTTCCCTAACTAAGGGGGTGATAAAGGGGGGTTTGATTTACTATTTATAGCGGGTTTTTGTGATTGGCAGCTGTCACGCTAAAAAACGCTTTATATTGCAAAAAATAATTTTTTGCATCACCACATTTTGAGAGCTATAATTTTTGCATATTTTGGCCCACAGAGTAATGTGAGGTCTTATTTTTTGAGGGACGAGTTGACGTTTTATTTGTACCATTTTTGAGCACGTGACATTTTTTGATCGCTTTTTATTTCGATTTTTGGAGGTTAGAATGAACAAACATCAGCAATTCATGAATTTCTTTTGGGGAGGCGTTTATACCGTTCCGCGTGTGGTAAAATTGATAAAGCAGTTTATTCTTCGGGTCAGTACGATTATGCGATACCTCATTTATATCATTTTTTTAGGTTTTGGCGCTTTTATAGAATTGAAAACAATTTTATATAAAAAATCATTATTTTTGCATCGCTTTATTCTGCGAGCTATAACTTTTTTATTTTTTCGCTGATAATGCTGTGTGATGGCTCGTTTTTTGCGGGACAAGATGACGTTTTCAGTGGTACCAATGTTTATTTATATCGGTCTTTTTGATCGCGTGTTATTTCACTTTTTGTTCGGCGGTATGATGATAAAGCATTGATTTTTTGCTTCGTTTTTTTTTTTTTTTTAAGGGGTTCACTAAAGGGGTTAACTAGTGGGACAGTTTTATAGGGGGGTCGTTACGGACCCGGCGATACCAAATATGTGTACTTTTTATTGTTTTGTTTTTTTTATTTACAGGAAAAAATGAATTTATTGGGAATTTTTTTTTTTTTTATGATTTTTTTT
>JARQOD010000002.1:185052042-185086894 GCA_033576555.1 Oophaga sylvatica | reverse complement strand
TGCTAAAACCTACCGCGGAAAAAAGGAAAATCGGGGGCCAAATTTTCCTGACCTGGTTGACTTGTAAAACCCACATACCAGGAGTTCACCAACTCACACCAGCTTACCTTCGAGAAAAGGGCCTGGAAGACTGCAATGGACTTGGAACTTGGTGTGGTGGAACCAGAGGCAGATGACACCGTTGGAAATTGGGATACAAATCGGCAAGAGCAATACAGAAGAGTGCAAGCCTGCGTAGAAGAAAGTCTTAATAAAGCACGGGAAAAGCAGGAGAATATTTACAACAAGAATGCTCCCGCTAAGCCTTTGATGCCTGGAGAAATGGTGTTAAAAAGGAAAAGGAAGGTGCACAAGTTGGACAACCAGTGGAACAAGAGCCCTATGTCGTACAAAATTCCAAATATGATAACAGAAAAGTCTGTATCATCAGTAAGGATGGAGGAAGAACGACCGCCACTGTGTCTAGAGACCATTTAAAATTGTGTCCAGAGCCATTAAAGCTTCGTGAAGAGAACCCTGTCGTCAATCGAGAAGAAAGTGAAGAGGAGGTCATACACACGGATCTGGGAGACTTACCTGCGGATTGGCCCAGACTGGGAGATGCGGTAATCATTCCTGTGTTGCAGTTTTATCAGCCACAAGAGGAAACTCTACCTCCAGTCGTACCCATTGTGCCAATAGAGCCAGTTCTAGAGGTACCTATTCCAGCAGAACCCCAGCCTGCAGAATCTCAAGAAGTAGAATCACCAGAAGCAGTGCCCCATACTATGGGATCCCCTGGTGAAGCTGACTCACACCGCCCAGCCCTCAGTACGCTTGCCAGATCCATAGAAAGATTGAGGCAGTATTATAGTTTCTCGTTACGCAGAACAGATAGATCAGAGACCAATATACCTGATGCTACTCCACGTAGATCGGAACGGACAACGAAAGGGAAGCTACCTATTCGTTATCAACAGTAGTCCTAACAAACTAGTTTATTATGACTCATAAAAGGGTTATTATTTATGACCAATTGTATAAAGTTGTATAAAGAAGTTTATTGCACTTGAAGGAATTTAAAGTATTGTGATATAATGTGAATTACTTGAAAATGTCTTATAATGGACTGCGTGGCTGAGGACTGAGCCAGCCCAAAAACTGTATCCTGTATATAGTTGCACTTTGTGCCTTGTCTTGGTTTCACACGAAGCCTGGACTTACCTCTGAACATAAAACCCGTGTGGTGTGGCACTGAGCGAGGTCTGCAGTCAGATGTCCTGCAGCCCACCCAGGACCCACGTTGAAGGTTTGGTGCGGGTCCTTCACAAGAATACTATGTGTATTTATTGAATGTCTTGATGATTTGATACTTTTGTATTTTCTTACTGTACATATTGTAACGTTTAAGATTTCGTACCTCCCTGCTGGGAAGAGTTTCATGTTAATTGTTTGGATGCAAAACAAAATTCTTTCTTTGTCTATTTTACAGCCCGGGAGTGCTGTGTTTTACCAAGGGGGGATGTGTAGCCCTGGTATGTAAGGCACACATTATCCTGGAGTCTGCACAGAAAGGTAACAGTTAAAGCTCACATCATCCATTCACACTTTAGACACACCCTCAGGGTATATAAGCTAGTGACATGCAGCAGAGAGAAGTCAGTCTAGTCTGGACTTGTGGAGTAGTGAGGAGTCTTCCAGGAAGTGAAGTGAAAGACAGTCACTCAGATAGTTCCTGTCAGCAGTTCATAACGTGGAGGCTAGTAAGGGTGAGCCAGTTCATCTTAGCCTAGTCAGAGCTGTTCCTTAACCAGAAGACAGAGACAGCTTTGGAGAAAGGGAAGTTTGCAGCAGAAACTTCAGTCGCCTGTCCCAAGGACAGTGAAGTTTAGTTGATGTGTTCCTGAACTAGGAGTATACTGAGAATCTGTCAGCAAGCTCCAAGGAAGAAGCAAGAAAGGATTGACTTGTACTACCTTAGGAAGTGTGCAGTGCCTATGTTGAGAGTGGAAAGCAGGGCGAAGGGCACAGTGGAGAAGACAGAGCAGTGCCTTAGGTAGTGAATTGCCTACACTAATTATCCGGTCACTGGGGACCGAGGAGTTGCTATTGATTCACTCATAGTAACGGAATAACCAGAGTCTTACTGGACCTTAGGTCGCAGAAAGCAGCCCTTGAAGTGTCAGTACGTAATCGGGGTCAGGAGGAACAAGGACTTTTAGCTAGGCCTAGCATAGAAGGACTCTGTTCTCACCACATAGAAGGCTCCACCACAATACTGACCGGGCAATACGGCTATGGAGTTAGCTGGAGTATTCGGAGTTAACTTAGCTCCATGCTAGTTGGACTCATCATATTGAAAGTTAAGGAGGCCTCTAACCTGCTCTGCTGTTGCCTGGACGTGCAGTCTCCACCCCGACCAGCTCCCCGGGACCTGCCTAAACATCTGACAAGTAAAAGGTATGGAAAGACGCTGGATGGTGTGAGACTGATTCATTTATCTGCACCCTACATCATTAATACCATAGACTTTGAGGGACCAGTCCCACCTGTGGGGACCTGTCATCTAGCTGCCACAACATCCCCTCAGAGATCTACTGCAGCGCTGGTCTTAGTGATCAGACAACTACAGGTGGCGTCACGAACTGTTATCTACCAAATCCCCTGTAAATAAATCCCCTTTAACGCCTGACCGCCAGGGACACGGACTGAGCCACGCTACCAGTGACATCCCCTATAGAAATCTACAGGCTCGGCTCCGAGTACCCCATATCCCTGGAAACCCACAATTGTGGTGCGGGTCACACATATGGACCCATGGAAAATGAAGAACAGGAATGAGGTGTCATTCATTGCGCTGCTGAAGGAAACTCGATGGCAAGGTGAAATCAGTAGTATTTTATTGTAAAGGTTTATAGGTCAATGCGTTTCAAGGTCTCACACGACCTCTTCATCAGGTTTTTGTCCTGATGAAGAGGTCGTGTGAGACCTTGAATGACGTTGACCTATAAACCTAAAAAAAAATGAAGGCGTCGTTGATTTTTTTTGAGGCTGAAGAAAGTTCTACATATTATTTTGACTGCAATTATCATCATTTTCCTTTTCACAGTGACTGGAGCTTATGTCCTCTTATCAAAATTATCCCTTATAATCTTTATGATTTGTTATGTTTTTACAATGCGTACGTAAGTAATATCATCCATCTGTGATTTTTTTTATAAACTGTCCAGAAAAAGTAAAAACAAAGTTGGCAAACCCGGCTCCCATTAGATTTTTAGATATAGTATTGCAAGAAACCAGAAGCGAGAAAATCAATGTTCTATAGAGTTTTAAAAAAAGATCAATTGTATCTTAACCATTACAATTTCATTACAGCAAATTCTGCAGAACATAGCCATAATGTCCAGCACCGTAACACAGATTATAGTAATCTGTGATTTTTTTTTACAACCTGTGGTTCCATATTTCCTCACAGAATTCCATCAAGAAACACATATGAAGGAGGAAATAAAGCAGCCACTCTGGAAAGAGTCCCCATGAGGTAGTGCCTAAAAACGAAGGCGCACACAATGTGCTTCTGACTGTGGGTGCTGGCTAGCCTTGCATTGACAGCTTGCTGCTCAGCTTGTCAATGTTGCGTTGCATCTAGAGCATTGATCTGCATCTGCACTTCTTCCACTGAGTCGATGATCATTATCTCCCCACTATGGAGCTCACATTACAAGTTACTTTATATAGCCAAGCTAATAATACTGACATAACAGGACATGTAATATGCAAAAGTCCAAGAAAATCCTCACGGATGTGAAATCATGCAGTGCCTGTCAATATTATGGGTGGCTATATTCAGTGTTTTGCATTTAGCTTGGTGGCTTTTTTATAAATCTACTATTCTGTTTTTGAAGCTCTTTAAGAACTGACAGTTTGACCGATCCTAATAAATTGGTAACTTTTACCTCCCAGTGATATTCCAACCCACCCGTCATAATCCCGTCCATTAGTAAACCGAATGGGTGACTTACTGCTGGTCTTATGAAAGTTGGGAAAACTTTCCAAGTGGGATGACATGACGCTATGGGACTGAAATATATGGTTGATAAATAGAGGCTGATTTTACTTATTTTTCATTTATTTATTTTAATTTTCTTGCTTTTATAACACTATTATATCCCGCTTCACTTTACAGGCATTGTTATCCATATATGTCCCCACCATCTAAATTCTTTATCAGTAGATTTGGAGTGTGGGAGGAGACCTGACTTTTGAGGGAAAACCCAAGAGGAGAATATAGAAACGCCATTCAAATGTTTAGAGAAATACAGGGCTCAATACAAAATATGAAAAGGATTATGTAGCTGGAAACAGACTGTATACACTTCAGAATCAATTATATGTTAATGAAAGGTTTCCTAACAACTTATAAACAGAAACGCCTCTAATGATACTGGCCAACAATTTCCATGTTAAGTATGTTGAATGGAACGGAGCGCACTATAATAGATATGCATTTATCAACGTTACACCCTCATCTGGGTAATAGCATGTCACACCACTTCTTGCGCATTTAACTGGTTCAGTACAATGAGAGTAAAGTATATAAAATGGCCGACTGAGCTTAAATGAATGATCAGACAATAAAGGGCATTGGGCATTACGACCCCTGGTGAATGGTCTAGTTACAGAATATAAGGTGCCTTAACTGGTGTTTTATTCTGATGATGCCATATCCATACAATCTTTAGGATCATGGTTGAGAATGTAATTACATCACAGCCATTTAGGGTTTTTATCAGCATCACTTACAGCAATTTTAATATCATTTTAATTGCTCACACAGTAACCCTTTACTGTACATTAAATGGGCTTTTCGGTAAATTGGTCCCAAACTTGTATAACAAAGAGAACAAAGAATATGCAGTACTGTAATGTTCTTTGGACTTTAATTCCTTCTCATTTCTATGGTCTCTGCTTGCTGCCTTTGAATAGAAATATTATTAGTTATAATCATAGATGGAAAATCCATCTCAATCTGATAATATCCAAATACGGTATATTAGTTTTTAACATTGCATGAGTGAAGGCAATCCTCTGCCAGCTAAAGCACATCAGCAATAGAAACTCTCCTGCCCTGGACCCCAGACTGAAAACTAACACATCATAACCAACCCAGGAACAAATCATTTCCAAGGCACTAGAGAGATGTTTTTATTGCTTTAGTCATCCAAAATGCATCATAATATCAACAAGCAGCATAAACAAAATGGCAGGTGAAGCTCCCATTACGGACACATCATACCCAGGTCTTGATGGGTCTTAATGGGTCCTGAGCTTCTTAGGGTAACAGAATTTTGTCATTCACTGTTAGTAAGCAGATATTTTGAAAATAGTGATGAACTAGAGCACAAAATATAGGAGCAAGCTGCAGATCCTGGCCGCACACTTAAGGCAACTGCCAAGAGCCTATTTTTACTTACTGGTGAGAAGGAAATTCTCTGTTGCCAGACCCTTCTCTCCTGCAAGAACAAAAGTTCAGGTATGTTAAAGAACAACTGTCTTTCTTCTGACATGTACCATTGGGGGAGAGTTGATGAACGCTACCAAGATCTGCCAAGATTAATATAATGAGTATGACCATAATACAACTTCTCAACTTTATAAAAATTGGACCTTCACCTCATCAGGGTTCATAAGTTGTTGATAGCGACTTTTGATATTTTCTAATTTTACTGAACAGTTTTTATTTCCAAACTTATGGATCAATCACATTGCTCATGGTGGCTCAGTGGTTAGCACCGTTGCTTTATAGTGCTGTGATCCGGGGTTCAAATCCCACCAAGGACAACATCTGTAAGTCGTTTGAATGTTCTCCCGGTGTTTGCATCTTTCCTCCCACACCCCAAAGACATGCTGATAGGGAATTTAGGTTGCCATCACTTTCCCCATTGGGGCTTACAATGTCTATAAAGTGCTGGCGAATATAATGACGCTATACAAGTAAGTATAATAAATAAATACTTGCATGCTGCAGCTTTACTTGTGATTTGCATGCTTAGCATAAGCATCAGTGATACCTTTACGCCAATGAATAAGTTCAAGTGTGTTTGATGTATTTCTTTTTCTTTTAGAAAAAGACCTGTCCATTCTCTTGACATGTCTATTTTAGTAAATGCTTGTATTCCCAATGAAATAACTATTCTGCATCTTTACCTAGAACTCTATTATGTAATGTTATTATTATTTAGTTTAAAGCACCAATAATTCCACATTGCTGCACATGTGATGAGGGTTTACACACAATACATATATAAAATACTAGTACAATGAACTAACAGGCATATAACTGGCACAGAGAGGAGAGGACCTTGCCCTCACCAGCTCACAATCTAATGGTAAAGGGGAAGAAGAGAGTAGGTGGGGGGTTACAGGAACTACGATGGTGTCGAGGTGACAATGTGGTCATTGCAGATGGTAGTGATCTGGCAATGGGGATATCGCAGGTTGTAGTGAGCTAGCAATGGGGATATTGCAGGTGGTAGTGATCTGGCAGTGGGGATATTGCAGGTTGTAGGCTTTCATGAAGCAGTATTTTTTCAGGTCACATCTGATGGACAAGCTGATATGCTGAGGAAGTAAGCTCTAGAGCAGACCGGGCAAGGGGCGGCCCGCGGGCCGCATCCGGCCCGCCGGCTGTCAGTGACCGGCCCGCGGAGGCGCTCCGGCAGTCTCAGGGCCCCGGCATCAGCTGGCACAATACTTACCTCTCCCGTGCCTCCGCTGCTGCAGCTCCGGGCTCCACCGGCGCTTCCTCTCACAGCCGGCCGCTGAATGACGTCATCATTCAGCGGCCGGCTGTGTCAGAGAGCGGGGACGCTGGACAGGTAAGACGTGTCTCTGTGTGTGTCTGTGTCTATGTAGTGCGGTGCTTGTGTTGTTGTGTGTGTGTATGTGTGAGAGTGCTTATGTGTGTCTTGTGTGTGTGATGTGTGATGGCAGCATTGCTGATAATGGGGAGGCATTGATGATGATGGGGAGAAGATGATGATAATGGGCAGGCATTGATGATAATGGGAGGCATTGATGATGGGGAGAAGATGATATGCAGGATGGATTGGGGAGGCATTGATGATGATGGGGAGAAGATGATGATAATGGGCAGGTATTGATGATAATGGGTAGGCATTGATGATGGGGAGAAGATGATGGCAGTTGATGATAATGGGCAGGCATTGATGATGATGGGGAGAAGATGATGATAATGGGCAGGTATTGATGATAATGGGCAGGCATTGATGATGGGGAGAAGATGATGATGGATGGCAGGCTTTGGGGAATGATATGATGGGGAGAAGATATGATAATGGGCAGGATTGATGATAATGGGCAGGCATTGATGATGATGGGAGAAGATGATGATAATGGGCAGGTATGTATATATGGGATAGCATTGATATGATGGGAGAACGGATGATTATATGGCAGGCCCTCTAAACCATCAATTGGGTGGCATTAATTGATGTTAGAGGATGGTGATGCAGGAATATGGGAGGCATTGATGATATCTATTCTACTGGAAATGATAATAAATTGCAATGGTTTATTCTCGATCAAAGGAGGTTTCATACATCGATGATGGGGAGAAGATGATGATGGGCAGGCATTGCTGATAATGGGAGGCATTGATGATGATGGGGAGAAGATGATGATAATGGGCAGGCATTGATGATAATGGGCAGGCATTGATGATGATGGGGAGAAGATGATGATAATGGCAGGTATGTATATATACAGTATACAGTATATATATATATATATGTATATATACAGTATTGGGTAGAACGGAGTTAATTATATTAGTCCGGCCCTCTAAAACCATCCCAATTTCTCATGCGGCCCCCTGGCAAAATTAATTGCCCATCCCTGCTCTAGAGGATGCTGATGCTCAGGAAAAGTCTTGGGAGATGGTTTGGGGAATAATATCTCTTTTATTCCTACTGGAAATGTATAAATAAATTGTCAACTTGGTGTTTCCATTCTTCCGATCAAAGGAGTGTTTCCCTATACAGTCCGGTACTATCAGCACTGACTAAACAGAGTCGGTGTGTAGAGACACCTCCAACCGGTAATGCCCCACTTTCTCAGAGGAGCAACACAACACAGAGATCTAGGAAAAGATAATTCTTAATAATTGTGTTTAAAAAAATGTAAGCATTTATTATATTAGACATGACAGGAGAGGCAGGCACTATTTAAGAAGTGCACAGATGGTATTCTCTAGTTATTAAGTCTGGGAGCTATTTTATTATGAACTCAGTTACATTATATAATGTAAGACCATAAACTAGGTTATATTAATTGAGTTATTATATGGCCTGAGGTAGACATATTATAAAATATATATATTTAATTTATTTTGCCATAATAGCTTATACAAAGTGTGACTGAGTAGCCAATATTGATAAAAAGATTGTTAAAAGAATAAGAAATGAGGAAAAGATTTATATCTTTGATATTGAACCGGTTTCATATACTTATTGTCTATGCCCCTAATTTCTAATAACATATTGGTTGTATCTCTGATTTAATACACTAAATATATTAATTACCTACTGTCCTTTAACACATATTTTACCTGTAAAATTGTTTAAAAATATAGTTAATTAATTAACCAATTATATTAACAGCATTCTGTACTGGATAGTCTTTAAACAGAAGATACTTTTAAGATAAAAGAACTAGTAAATGCACAAGTAATTACTATCGTAACCAAGAGCTTCATATTTCTTATTTCTAAAAGATGTTTAATGGTGGAAATTGCTAAAGATAAAACAATAGAGACAATAAAGGGACAATCTTCTAAAGAGAGTGACCTGCTATAGTTGTTCTGTGAATCTGATCATTGACAAAGTTAATTGCGCCACCTATTGGGCACCAGCTGTCATTATCATGACTGGAATAGCATATATTGTGACTAAGACAACTTCCAGCACGAGATGTGATTAATGTTAGTAATGAATATGATCCTTTCTTTATAATAATCATGTAAGTATGGCAGAAAAGAACCCGAGGAAATAACAACATTTATACACTGTAATCTTCCTATGTGCCTTACATAAATTACAGTTTGTGGTTCCTTTAATGCCTCTCCTGAAAGTATGCTTTTTGTTTCCATTTAGTGGATCAGAAGCTACCAACAAAAGGTATGAATGTTTCTCAATTATAGGTATGGATTGTCGTGTACAGTACATTACTCATTTTTGTTGGGTTGTGAGTCTGACGCAATGAATTATTCTTTACATTCAGTAGACAATCCTGGGCTCCGAGTAACAAGACGACAACAACAACAATTACTGAGGAATCCAAAAGGTACAGAATCCATGACAGCAACAGATCACACCTTACCTTCCTCCTTACTGTTATGTACTGTTGTTAGCTGAACGTTTTATGGCCAACTTAGATGAGCCAAAGCTGGGCGAATGAGTGTTTATAAGAATGCTCGTTCTTGACCACTGGCTCATCTAAATAGTCTGGCAATCGCCTAAGGAACAACAAAAATGCAGGAAAAATATTTAGAGTTGAGAGTCCTCAGTGGTTGATACCTTTTAATGGCTAACTGAAAAGATGGTGAACAAAATGCAGGTAGACAACAAAATCTGATGAGATTCTTTTCTCTGAGAGTTATCAACTGTGAGGGGAAGAGCTGATTCTATACGTCAAGTGAATGATATATGAAGCCTTGTGCTTAAATGTTACAAGATTTGGACTATTTTGCCATTTTGGCAAGTTGTTGCTATGTAAAATACAATTGACGAACTGAAGTTTTACATAGAGAAAGGCCCATTTAAAAAATCAAAATGGACCACTTCTCAATGCTTAGCTGCCCCTTACTCATCCTTCTAGTCTAATAAAACTTACACCTTGAGCAATTTCATAATTTCATTAAGGAAGAAGAATGGAACCTACCAGACTTCTTCTATTGAAAACTTCATAGTATATGCAAGGGCTTCCTTATTGGGGTGTGTGTGTTGTGAGGCAGTGACCGGTGTCATATGCGAGGGTCGCTATGTGTCCTCCAGGGTGCGCACAGAGGCGTATTGAGGCTGTGCGGAGTGCATTGCAGTCACAGGTATACTGTAGCTGTGATTGCAATGCAAAATAAAAGTAAGTGTTGGTCTTGGGTAAGCTATTTGTCCAAGGCAGATTAAAGAAAACATGCTCTGGGCTTTTATTTTTGAAACAGACTACAGGTTGGTAGTGGGGCTGTCCGTTTCCTTCTCAGCAGGGTTTTCCATGTGGCCTCCGGCCACAGGTTCCTTGTAAAAAAAAAATCCCTGCAGCAAAGGGTTGGGTGTGTCAGTTTGGTTTTGCAAGCGTGCAGAGCAGAAGGCTCTGCAGAGCTCAACCTGTGTGAGGCAACAGAGAGCTAGAAGGCCTGGCACCTTTCAGAGTACACGGCGGTGCAGTCACCCATGGCAACCTGCCTCGGTCACAGACTGTCTTTGTTTCCCGGTTGCAATCCGGAGGATCCTATTTACTTTCTGTTTTGTGAGTATGCTGATCATTAAAAGAGACTTTGTTTTGAACTTTTCTGGGTCACTGACTGATCAGTCACACTGCACCAACCCCACCGCACTACAGTGTGTATATATATATATATATATATATATATATATATATATTATATAATTTTTATAATTTTGACCATTTTTCTTTGTCAGAAAAATAATACAAAATTTATTGCTTGGAAATTCGGAGACATGTTGTCAGCAGTTTATAGACTAAAAAACAGTTTACATTTTATTCAAAAATATACCTATAAAGAGAAAAATCAGACAAAGTGAACATTTGAAAGTGGTCTCTTAATTTTTGCCAGAGCTTTATATGATTGATGTGTAATAATGGTGAGCGATTCTATTCAAGACCAAGGATTCAGTAACTGTTTGGAGTCAGCACGTTTAGCAGTTAATGTCCACCATTGAAAATCATTTTCTTTACTTCAATCAACTGGTCCATAATTCTGTACTGATTAGTTTCATAATAATATTACTCAATTTTACTGATAGAGAGCTCTAAATTCCTTGCATGAGTAAAAACATTAATTGACTGCCTATAGCCACCACTAGGAGGAGCTGACTGCTTACTTTTTTATTTTAGAATTTAAATGTACGCTCTCTTGTACTCTTTATTGGCGGCTGCAGGTAGGCATTATGGCATAAATATATGCTGGGATTTGGAGCTCTATGTATTAGAAAAACAAAGCTCTGGTCATTACAATGAAAAATTAGAAATTTAATTAAAGAGGTTGTCCACTACTTTAGCATTCATGATTTATCCTTAAGAAAGTTCATCAATGTCTGATCGGTCTGGGTCAGCACCCGGCACCCCTACCGATCAGCTGTTCTCGGTGCAGGCGTCAGCAGCCGCCGGCCGTAAATACTCACTCGCGGACCTGTTCGGTCTTCTGGTAGTGGCTGCCGCAAGGTACTACACATCTGCCTCCACTGATTTGAATAGGAGGCGGATATGTAGTACCCTGCCTCGGCTACTTTACTGCCTAAAAATATATTGCTAAAATATGAAAAGCTAGTAAACTTTTTTAGTGGAGGTGCGGTGGGAGTAAGGGGGTGTGGAGAAGCTCGAGTTTCTAAGCATTGGTGCAGGTAATGTTCCTGGAACCGCTATATATTCTCTTATGAAACCACATTTAAAAATTGCTTTATCTAAAATAAAATATGATACAATAATTCCAAAATATTTATAATATAGATTTTTTGCATAGTTGTCTGTTTTTTTATAGCTTGACTGATGCACTTAGGCTCCAACAACATACTCTTTTGGTGTACCCAAGTTTAATACATTACCCCATAGGCTGCACTAGTTTAATAAACTATAATTGGCTGATTGTGTTATAATAAATCTGTATCTGTGGGAATACTCTGTGGATTTTTTTTTTATAAAGAACAATTGTATGAATCACTGTTTATGCTGGACAAGGGTTGCTTACTTTGGCTTCCTTCTGAATATTGTACTCCTTAGTTACTGAAGAATTGTGAATGAAATCTGTGTTCTTCCCGGTCTGCGCTGCTACTGAATTTAGTAAAATAAATGTACACGGCGACACTGCCAGTGACAATACTATCTGCATCCCAGTGCAAAAAGTAATGTAAACCAAGTGGGAACTTTTTACTGTACATATACAGTATATACCGTATATATATAACTAAATGAAAAAAAGTATAAATAAGTCTAATAATATAAAACTGAATGACATTATGTGTATTTGAAATATATATTTAGAGAAACATTTCTATACACTAATTATTTTTACCTATGAATGTGCATTTAAAGAATGCTATTCTACAGTATGTGCATTATTAATGAAATACAATGAATTGATATTATTATACGTTATGTTCACATACAGAAAATCTTGGACTCCAACAAACAGGAACAACACCACTACTACCACCACTACAACAACTGAAACTAGACAGTAAGAAAAAAAACAATTTTAACACTTTTTAAATGTAAATAATTAAAAAGTAGATGTAAATTTTGGGTCTTCATTTACAGTTTATCCATAACACCAACACAACTACAGTAGATAACAGACAAAACAAATACCTTGCCATCCTTGCCTTAATCTTTCTCTACTGGTATTAGTGTCTATGCATAGGACCGTGGCCCAATAGGACAAATAAGGTTATATTCAGTGCAGAGAAATTACCCTGGGTTGACAAGTGGATTGAAGGGAATCTTTAACAATGGGCTAGCTGTATATACATTTATAAAGGGAATCTGTCCACAGGGTTTTGCTATCTCATCTGAGAGCAGCATGATGTAGGGACTGAAACCCTGATTCCAATGATGTACCACTTTGTTTACTGGGTGCAGCACTTGTGATAAAATCACAGTTTTCTCTGCAGGAAGAAGTAGCAGTAGTGCTCTGAATACTCAGGCCGGTATAACTCCGCCCACACCATTGATTGACACTACATATTGACAAAACACTGCTAGTCAGAGGTGTGTGTGACCAGCGCCCTATACAAGCCTTTTTTGTGTGTAAGTTTAATACTAAGCAATCACCCCCGTCCATGAATTCGTAAGTTGTGAGTGGTTGTCTCATTAGTATTTTTCACCTGTGTTACTGCCATCTTTATTATATGAGTTTGCTGCATCCTGATAATGCATTAGTTCTGAGACCAGGATAGGTAAATACAGTTGCCCTTTTTAGCTGTGTAAATTCTTGAATTTTTTGAGGGAATTTGAATTCCTATTTTTGTGGCTTTGCTTTTAATCTTTCTGTATAAAAACCGCCCATACCACTGATTGACAACCTTCTGTGTACACTGCATATTGACAAAAAGCTGCTAATCAGCGGTGGGGACACGGTTAAACAGAGCAGGAGGACTACATGGCATGAGACATATAGTACTGTAGTGATATTCTCCTGCTGATAAAACACTGATTTTACTTAAGCAACAGCACACAGCCTACTAAGTGACACATCACTAGAATCAGGGTCTCAGCCAATAGCTCAATCTGCTCTCAAATTAAATTACATAACAAAAACCTGCTGACAGATTCATTTAAGAAGATTCAGCACAATTACTATTGCTATTACAAATAACTTTCAAGCTGTTCCTCATCCTGGTGAGGGGCCCCAGGGGTGCAAGTGACTGTAAATGGGTTGCAAGTGATTGGACTTCTGGACTCTGGGAGTTTAGTGACCGTGGTATGGGCTACAATTCCACATTTTCCAGTCCCTGAGAAGGTGGTAGGTATCAGGTGTATTCATGGAGATGCCAAAAACTTTCCTGTGGCCTTAGTCAACCTGGACACAGACTGTAGTTCTGTGACCCACAAAGTGGGAGTGGTAAAAAAACGTGTTACAACCCATAATATGCGGTCATAATTTCCTCTGTTTTAAGATTTGTGGGGGAAAGCAATACTGCATGGTAGCTGGGCTAACAACCAGGTTAAAGTGATAAAAACCTTGTCACATACCGTGGCCAACGAGTTGCCATTTCTGTACTGGCTGGCAATAAGAATGTGGAAGTATCCCCTAAAATCAATATCCCTGAGCTGGAGGTGTCCAAGAAAAATTTTGTAACTGCTCAACTCAGGGAATTAACATTGTAAGGTACCCTGGAAAATGTAAGGTTGGTAAATGTTCTGCCCCAGTATCCAGGAACTGGTGTTGAGTTTTCCCATTTGGCCAAGCATATTGATCTGTTGTGTCAAGGGACCAAAGTGAGGGGCCAGGTAAAAGAGCGCCTCTTCAAGGCAAGATCTAGTGGGCATAGTTCAGTGACTTGGTTGAAACAATTTAAACCTGGGAATCGGATGTGGGGTTTGGTGCCCACAGAGGTGAACACATTAGTCGCCAAGTAGCAAAGGTGCTATAAAGTGATGGAAAGAGTTAAGGTACTGCCACACTAAACAATCCCGCTAGCGATCACGATAACGACGCATACTAATGCGATCGCTAGCGGGATTGTTTCTATATCGCTTAAGTGCGGCCACATTTAGCGATATAGTTAACGACGCTATCGCGTTAGCGATCTTCTTAACGACTTTAGCGGTACAAAAGTACCGCTAAATCGCTAAGAAAAGGTGCCACACTAGCGATATATACTTACCCAGCGGGAGCGCCGACAAGAAAATAGGGTCCGGAACGATTCCAGCGACGAGCGAGATCACAGCAGGAAGCTCGTCGCTGGCAGATGCCGCACTGAACAACATCGCTAACGGATCGCTAAATAGTGATCGTTTTTTAGCGATCCCAATTAGCGATATTGTTCAGTGTGGCATACCCTTTAGTGAGGGCTACTATAAAGTTTACCAACCAGTGGAAATGAAGCCCTACCAAGTATGTCATATCAGCTTGATCAAGCCTTGGCAGCACGGGGTTCATTGTGGGTTGGCAGATGGTTCCCAGCCCTTGAGTTTGGGCAGAGAGAAGGGGGATATTTAGCAAAACCAGGTAGGACAGGGTCAAATACTAACTCTGCAGTATTTGATTAGAGGCACCTGCGTAGCTTTTTACTAGAAGCAGGAAGTAGGTTCAGTTGATGTGTGGTGTTTTGAGAAACTGACCACTGTCTAGATTATGCTGGGAGCTGCAGTACCATTTGTTGCAGACTATACTGAGCCAGGTGAAGTGCCAGGATTACGGCATGGGTGAGAGACTGTGGTCTGTGTCTGATAGGAGAGATAAAAAGACCTTTTGGTGTTGGTCTCTCTGACAGAACTTGAAAGACAGCTGGACATTTATCTCAATGGATGAGAGCACATGTACCTGTATATGGACTGTTTATTTTATTTCCTTATGTAGGAGAAAGACTGTTTGTTTTTTCCTTTCCGCTGGAAGTTTATTCACTTCAATAAACCTCCCTGTTTGACCCAGAAACTATGTGCCTGTGTGAATGCAACCAGCTACCTAAAAGCGAGTAAATCCTTACAATATATATATTTAATTGATGGGGTTCCAGCACCTGGGACCCCCTATCAATCCGCACAAACAGGCTACGTCTCCAGGATTGCTTATCTACATCACTGTATATATGATTGTAGCTGTGCCTGTGCCTACATCTAAGTCCTATTCTCTCAAGAAAGAGTTTTCCATGATATTAATATAATTCAATACCAGTAAATTTTGCGTCTCCTCCGAAACAGCTGCATAGAAGTCTGGTCCTAGATGTAATAATTTTGGTTCCAGATAAGATCTGTTCCATTGGTTGGCCAAGTCATTATTGATGCTCCACAACTTTTCGTAGTCATTAATGGTAAACACTTGATCACCAGCATTTCAAAAAGTCTGCTCAATGAAATAATTTCCACAATACAAAGAATTAAGGCTATTTTAGGTTACCCGTTTTGTTGGACATTACATGTGTGTTATTAATTAGATTGTCAAACAAAACATTTGATATGAAAGCTCATCAGATCCATAGTCCATATCGTATTCCCTCCCTTGGTGTGTATAGGTACCAGTGCTCCAGCAAACCGTCCATTTCACAAATATAGAAAAAAAAACGGCACATCCATTACAAAAAAATATAAAAACCCTTTGTGCTGGAAAATGTTCACGATAGCCAGTAAAGACTGACAATAACGCATATTCTCATAGTCGGAACAATAGTAAAGGTGGAAATCCATCAGTCTTTCATGGCTTACTTGTGAACCTTTTCCATTGCAATGGCTTTTATCCATTTTTGTAATACAATGCCACTCTTTTTCTCTATATTAATAAGATTGCAGCCCTCACATTTTGAATTGGACATTTTTCACATACCGTAAATTAAAAAAAAAGTCTTTATCACAAATGAAGGGCTATGATACAGTATGTCTCCTAGTAAGAGGAGGCTTAGTATGCTCACTGACAAGAATAAAGCTAAATCAGTCAAAAGGTGCAGGTATTATATAAATTCATAGAAGCCGACCAGCAATCTGCTTGGGCTGCTACCCTCGCTCTATCAGCGCTGCACTTTGTTACTCTACACCTCATCAATCCGTCTGATGAAGGTCCATGTTTGAGACCGAAACGTTACTTAATTTTGGATTGGTACTGCTTAATAAATCATATTATCACCTTTCAGATTTTATTTAATTAGATATGTTTTTATATTACAGTAATGTTATTTGTAATAATGATGAGCCATTAATAAGGGCTAATGCATATCCTACAATACAAATATTCCCGAGAAATTATATAATAAGTAAAAATGTATATCATATACTGATGCTGGTGAATTACCTTACTTTTCAACAGGGTTGTTCCAGGAAAATCAGAAGGGCAAAAAATGTAAGTATTGTTTCATAATATTAATTTTACTTTAAAGGAACTATTAAGGCCCATAAACTCCCAATACATACTGGTGTTTTTGGGAATGGCATATTTACACATCAGTTTGTTGTCCTTGTTTATAAAATGATTATAGCACGGATCCGTAAAGTTTAATCAAACTATTCAAATATCTCTTTTTTTTGCAAATCCCTGTGTCTGCTCCATTAAACTCAGTGCTCCTCCAACTCTCATGTTGTTGGGAATGAGTATCAGCCATTCAAGTCTATACGGATGTGTTTACAATGAATGAAAACAAAAGCCATTTGATTTCCATTTGTTTTTCATTCGATTGAACACATCCCTTGCAAATGAAAAAAAAGTTCATATTTTACCTCCTATAGTTTTTTGTAATTGGATGAAAAATAAAACAGATGGAACACAGGCTAAAAAATGTTCTGTTCTTTTCAGAACAAAAAAGGAAACATTTGGTTGAATAGACCCTCAATATGCATAATGGCAAAGGGTGGGGGCTAGTGTAAAGATAGATGCTACAAAATGAATTTGGTCACACAAGCATATCATTTTTATAACCCTACAATCTTTTTTTTAGTACTATTTACTCATCGGATACAAGGACCACAGATAAACAACCCAGAGCCGCCTTTGTTGATAGCACCAGATCAAGGTAGAGTATTGTTTCATAGAATCATAGAATCATAGAATGGTAGAGTTGGAAGGGACCTCCTGGGCCATCTGGTCCAACCCCCTGCTCAAAGCAGGATTCTCTAAATCATCCCAGACAGATGTCTGTCCAGCCTCTGTTTGAAGACTTCCATTGAAGAGAACTTACCACCTCTCGTGGCAGCCTGTTCCACTCTTGATCACCCTATGTCAAAAAGTTTTTTCTAATATCTAATCTGTGTCTCCTCCCATTCAGTTTCATCCCATTGCTTCTAGTCTTTCCTTGTGCAAATGAGAATAAAGATGATCCTTCTACAATGTGACAGCCTTGAGATATTTGTAGACAGCTATTAAGTCTCCTCTCAGTCTTCTTTTTTGCAAGCTAAACATTCCCAAATCCTGCAACCGTTCCTCATAGGACATGGTTTGCAGACCGGTCACCATTCTGGTGGCTCTCCTTTGAACTTGCTCCAATTTGTTGATGTCTTTTTTAAAATGTGGTGCCCAAACTGGACACAGTATTCCAGATGAGGTCTGACCAAAGAGGAGTAGAGGGCAATAATGACCTCACGTGATCTAGACTGTATGCTTCTGTTGATACATCCTAGAATTGCATTTGCCTTTTTTGCTGCTGCATCACACTGTTGACTCATGTTCAGTCTGTGATCAATTAGTATACCCAAGTCTTTTTCACATGTGCTGTTACTTAGCCCTATTCCTCCCATTTTGTATATGCTTTTTTCATTTTTATTGCCCATATGTAGTACTTTGCATTTTTCCCTGTTAAAAACCATTCTGTTAGTTGCTGCCCACTGCTCCAGTTTATTTATATCTTTTTGAATCCTCTCTCTCTCTTCTCTAGTATTAGCTACCCCTCCTAGCTTTGTGTCATCAGCAAATTTGATCAGTTTACCCTCAATTCCTTCATCTAAATCATTGATAAAGATGTTGAACAATACAGGGCCCAAAACAGAGCCTTGTGGTACCCCACTTGAGACATTCTTCTAACTGGATGTGCAGCCAATTACGACCACTCTTTGAGTCCGATCACTAAGCCAGTTATGAATCCACCTAACAGTTGCCTTGTCCATTCCATACTTAGTCATTTTTTCAATAAGGATTGTGTGAGATACTTTGTCAAATGCTTTGCTGAAGTCAAGATATACTATATCTACAGCATTTCCCTGATCCACCCAGTCAGTGATTCTGTCATAGAAGGAAATTAAGTTAGTCTGACATGACTTATTAGTTACAAACCCATGCTGACTCTGTTTAATCACTTCATTCTTATGCAGGTACTTACATACATGTTCTTTAATAATTTGTTCAAAGATTTTTCTGGTATAGAAGTCAGACTCACCGGCCTGTAGTTCCCTGGGTCCACCTTCTTCCCCTTTTTGAAGATAGGAACAACATTTGCTCTTCTCCAGTCTTCTGGGACTTCTCCTGTTCTCCAAGAATTTTCAAAGATTATGGACAGTGGTTCAAGAATTTGGTCACCTCTATTTCAATAAACTTTCCAGAAATCATTAGTGCAAGCGAATATAAGAAAGTTTGTAAGAAATATACTTACCTGTCCACAAAACTATCTCCTCCTCTCCCTGCATCCTGAACCCATTGTTTTCTCTAAAAAACTGATAAACATTTACCTTGATCAAAACAAGATAGTCTGGCAGCTCATTTAGTGATCAGATAACAGCTGCCTATTTAGGTTTATGAAGGGGGGAGAGAGGAGGAGGGAAGAGTAGAGTGAGAAGCATTGTCATTGTGAAAAACAGAGGTTAAAACAATTTGAGCTGCCTTCTAGTAAGTGTTTTATTATACAAACTGCTGGATTCACAGCTACAGTGCTTAATACTCCTATATAATATACTCAAGGCAGCTTCTGAGCATGCGTTACATAAAAACATGAATCCTGCTTATGAGTGATATAGCAGCTATTCTACACCATCCAGCTTAGTGACAACTGAAAACTAGAGGTGGCGCACAACTTGTGAAAAATACAGGATACATGTCATATAATGTATAAAGATAAATTGTGTGCACAGCCTGAAAGGTGCTAGAGTAGGTTCCTACACCTGAAGATAATGAAAAGAGAACTCGGCACTCAACTTAGCGAAAAGGGTAAATATTTATTGTAGTCCACGGTAGTGAAACGTTTCGGTCCTAAATTTCGGACCTTCATCAGCCACATTAAGTACCGGGAGGGGGTAGAAATACCCAATTCAGAGGTAAGCAGTAGATACTGTTGGATCAGGTAGATCTCCAAAGTAAGGGTTAAAGGTGAGTATCTGGGTGAGAGTTTTAAGTCAGGTCTCCGCTGCATACCTCTGAATTGGGTATTTCTACCCCCTCCCGGTACTTAATGTGGCTGATGAAGGTCCGAAATTTAGGACCGAAACGTTTCACTACCGTGGACTACAATAAATATTTACCCTTTTCGCTAAGTTGAGTGCCGAGTTCTCTTTTCATTACATGTCATATAATGGCGCAAAATAGACTTGAAGCAGTTTATTCTAAAAGGTTATCTGAAATGACAGGTATGCTTTATATCTTACAAGTATTGTTGATTGGAATGTTGCAAAAATACATTTTTATTGAATCATTGTAGCCTAAAAAAATGAAAAAATTAATGAATCTTATAAGAATTGAATTTATTAAAAGGAACATATGTCCCCCAAACTATTAACCTGCAGATATATGGAGTGACTTTGCAGGTTTTAAAGCTGTGTGGCTGCTGCACTGAAAACCTGGCTGCCGGGACAAAATTAACTTTATTCCCCTGGCAGCCTCCGACTTTCAGTCATAGAGGTGCAGCTGTTGCAGATTCAGTACTTAGTAAACAGCGGCTATAACCAAGTCATAGCAACAATTAAAAGTTTGTATATCAGATACCATAGCATCTTCAGACCTAAATTGTAAATTGCATGATGCATTAGAATAAAATCCCATTTATTATACACATGGTTAAAAATAAATGAACATTTGGAAGAATATGGAAAGCACTTTAGTTTCTCTAAGAGCAGAGACAGACTGCCGTATTTCTCGTGCGAGAATCGCATCGCACTGCGCAGACTGGCCCAGCACCTCTCCTGACCTGAGCAAGACAGTATGATGTATTTCTATGCAGCTGTCAAGCTCAGGTCAGGAGAGCCAACAGCCAGTACTAGTTTTACGGTGTGATTCTCGCACGAGAAATATGGCAGTCTGTCTCTGCCCTAATGGAAAAGTTTGAAAACACTACCTGACATTATTATGGAAATGCAAAATTTGATCCCTAAATAATTAAACAATGATATTCTGGCAGTATCTATAAACTTGATATTAAAGATACATTACAGTGCGAAAGAATTATATATTTGTGGAAAAATACTTCTAAGTAAGAATGCTTTCAGTATTAGCAACAGAAGAGTTAATAGTTTCTTTTTTATCAATGAAAATGCAAAGTAAATAAAGAAGACAAATCTAAATCAAATTACTATTTGGTGTGACAATCCTTTGCTTTTAATACAGCATCAATTTAGGTACACTTGGACAAAGTTTAGGATTTTGAAACATTATATTCGAATACCAAGCCAATGATAATGATCATCATTTTCATATGTAGGCTGAAACAGTCATTAACTGAAACAGAAACAGCTGTGATGAATAGCCAAATTTTGCTCCAAAGGTGAGGTTGTGGAAAACAGCTTCATGTCACAGCTCAAACACCAGGGCAAGACTGGGCGAAGCAACAAGACAACAGTTATTCTGCATCAGTAAGGTCTCTCCTAGGCAAAGATTTCAAAGCAGACTGGAGTTTCAAAATATGCTGTTTAAACTCTTTTGAAAAAGCACCAATAAATAGGCAATGTTGACGACCATAGACTTTGTGGTTGGCAAAAGAAAACTTCCCACCCTTCAATATTGGAAGATGTTCAGCAGTGCTATCAGCTTATAACTAATAGCAACCAGTGGAATCAAGCTATACCCATATACTGTTTTGAGAAGTCTGTCCAAAAGTGGTCTTCATGCAAGAATTGCCATACCTTTGACATTGAAGCAAGTGTCTCAACTATGTATGAAAACAGCGGACCTGGGGTGCAGAAAAATGACAGCTGGTGCTCTGGTCTGATGAGTCAAAATGTGAAATACTGGAGAGCAGTACAATAATTAGTGTCTGCAGCTAACAATGAAGCATGGTGGAAGGTGCTTGTAAGTTTGAGGCTGCATTTCAGCAAATGGAGTTGGCGATATGGTCAGGATTAATGGTGTTCTCAATGCTGAGAAATACAGGCAGATAATTATCCATCATGCAATACCATGAGGGAGGTGTCTGATTTGGCTCCAAATTTATTCTACAGTAAGACATCAACCCCCAATTATACAACCAATGTCATTAAGAATTATCTTCAGCATAATTCATGGTACCACAATATCATTTGTTATTGTACATCTTCAGCATAAAGAAGAATAATGAGTGTTGGAAGTGATGCTATGCCTTCACACAGCCAAGATCTCGATATCATTGAGTCTGTCCAGGATTACATGAAGAAACAAAAGGATATGTGTACGCTTACATTCACAGATCTGTGTTTAGTTGTCCCAGATGTTTCCAACAACCTCCTTGTAGAGTTCCTTCAAAAACTGTGTACAAGTGATTCCTAGAAAAATTAATGCTGTTTTTAAGATAAACGGTGGTCAGACCAAATATTAATTTGATTTATATTTTTCTTTTGTTAATTCACTTAGCATTTAGTTTATTGATAAAAATAAACCATTAACACTTCACATTTTGAAAGTATTCCTACTTTGCAGCATTTTTCTACATCTGCCTAAAACATTCACATAATACTATAAATTTGCAAATATTTATGGATGTTACATATGTATAACCAGCTATCTGAATGAATGCATGGAAATAATACACCCCAGCAGCACATATATATACTTTTGCATTTGACGAAAATCTGGAGAAGGTTTGACAGTGATATACATAGATAAACATATAGATACATAAATGTAGATTTTTGAGCCCATTAGAGAATGGTCTGAAGGTCTTCATACAACATACCAGGGATTATCTGTCTGCTGTCTCCAACATAATGTCCTCCCTCTACCTGACTGTAATCCCTACAAAACTGAATTTCTTATATTTTCTCCCTTTACTAACTTACTGTCATGTGTGCATTGCCACGAAGATCGTCGCGGTTGCACATTTTGACTTCTCACAGCTGAGCTGCTGTTTCTTTGTGTTTGGCAGCTAGGGAGTTAATTCTGTCTGTGCTCGGTGCTGGGACTGGGTGCAGTTTCTCCCGGCTGCAATTGATTATTTGTTGATTGGTTTCCTTTAAATTCCTGGTTGTCTGCTTGGGGAGTTGCCAGTGAAACCTTCATGCAGACCACAGATAGGAATGAATCTGTATAGACTTTAGTTGTGAGCTCCTTAGTTGTTCTAAGCTCAACTTGGTTAGAGTTTATTTCCCAGACCATTTATGTTCCTTTGGTGATTGAGTGTGTATGCAAGCGAGTGTTATCCTGTCTGTCTTATATGTCTAATCTGTGTATTTAGCTAAGATCAGCCCATATCCCTTTGGTGGTAGTCAGGATCCTTCTTAGGACTGATTACAGGGTTCAGGGTCTGATAGGAGACAGGGTTAGGTTGGTGACTTGGACCTCTGAACCATTATCAGTACCTCCAAGGTGAGGGATTAGTTAGGACCCCAGTTTAGGGTCAGGTTAGATCCCGGTCCACCTCTTTCCTGTTTCAGCTCATCAAGTCCTCAAGATTAACCCTGAGTTCAGCAGATATCGTGTCAGGTAAATCTATTCTATACTTACATGCTGATGTTGCTATACTAGTTGTTGTATAGAGTGTTGTTCCTGTATTAATAGTTTACTGACATTGTATACATATCATTAGACAGCGTGACATTTTCACTGGCCATAAAAATTATCTCCAGTTACCATGGATCCAGTAGCCCAGCTGGCTCTGCAGTTGCAGGGATTATCCATGGAGCTGACGGACATTAAGTCCAAAGTTTTGTCTCCCCTGGAGCAAACCAGAGTTGAACCTAAGGTTGCTCTCCCGGACAGGTTCACTGGTGGGCGAGACAAATTTTTCACCTTCCGGGAGGCATGTAAATTGTATTTTCGGCTTCGGCCTCGATCATCAGGGAGTGAGGAGCAGAGAGTGGGAATTGTTATCTCACTTCTGCAAGGGGACCCTCAATCCTGGGCATTTTCCCTTCCTCCGGGATCCCCGGCTCTACTGTCTGTAGATCAATTTTTTACTGCCCTGGGATTGGTATATGATGACCCAGATCGGGTCTCTCTTGCTGAGACAAAATTACGTAAGATACAGCAGGGAGATCGTCCGGCAGAGGAATTTGCTTCTGAGTTTCGTAGATGGGCCACGATACTCAGTGGAATGACCCAGCTCTTAGGAGCCAGTTTTGTCATGGGCTTTCTGATAAATTAAAAGACGTTTTGGCTCAGTATGAGTCTCCTCCTTCTCTGGAGGCTGCTATGGCCTTAGCTATCCGTACTGATAGACGGCTTCGGGAGAGGGGTGAGGTAACCCCACTCCCTGTTGTTTCTCCACCTACCACTAAAGTCCCTTATGTTGAGGTTCCCCTTGTCTGTTCGGATGAGCCTATGCAGTTGGGAGGGACATCATTTCGTAGGAGGGGATTGGCGGTACGCCGCAGGACTAGAAGATGTTTTTTCTGCGGGAAAGAGGGACATTTTGTTGGAGAATGTCCATCCCGTGCCTTGTTGAGCCAAAAGTCGCCGGAAAACTGTTAATCCCAGGATTTGTGGTGGACGACAACCTGGGAGTATGTATTTCATCCGCCAGTTCTTCTCAGTTCCTTGTACCAGTGGAGGTGGTAGTTGGTACGAGAGTGGAGAGATTGTCTGTTCTTCTTGATAGTGGTTCCGGGGCTAATCTGGTTGACGCTCAGTTTGCTCAGGCTCAAGGTATGCATCTGAGTGTATTGGTCAAACCGATCCCTATATTCTCCATTGACGCCAGGCCTCTCGGCCAAGGTAGCTTTGTTCATGAGGTTCATAACATTGACCTTCGGGTAGGGGCAATACATAGGGAACAATTATCTGTTATGTGTTGGAGGTTACCTACCCATTGTGTTGGGACTTCCTTGGTTGGTTAAACATAACCCTGTGATTAATTGGCAGTCCGAGAAATAAGCAATGGGGTGAGTTTTGCAAAAGCAATGCATGAACACAGTCTTCGTGGGTCGTGCCTAGTAATTGATGTTGTGAATGGGTTTGAGATGAGTTCTGAGCAGAGGCTCCCTCTGGTGGTTAAAGCGGTACTAGTGAGGATTGTGAGAACTGGAATCAGGTGTTACTGATTGGTCTTATTAAGGGAGTCATTTTCCATCAGGGTTGCGGTGATCAATTGTTCTGTCTGAATCCTTCTTTCCAGTTTCCCTTTTAGCCTGCTGTGTGTGTCTGCATCTCCTGCTATCAGATAAGACAATTTTTATTTGTGTTTTGCTATATTTTGCATTTTGTCCTGCACTTCTGTGGGGCTTCAGGGTCCCTCCGGGGCTTTTGCCTCTCAGTTTAGTCAGCCACTGTGTTTGTACTTTTGCTTTTCCAGTTTTTTCAGTGGCTGCTGTTTTTTTGTTACACCAGAGAACTAATTTAGGTGGTAGAGGTCGTGTGATCTCAGGTGATTTTGAAATTAGTAGAGTTGGTGTTTTTTCAGGGTTTTCTGAGATTGCAGTAAGTACCCTTCCTATCCTTTTCTATTTAGATAGTTTGGGCCCCAGCGTTTGCTCATACTATTTTCTTTCTGTGTCAGTATTTCTCTTGTCTAACCGCCATTACATGTTTGGGGGCTTTCTATTATCTTTGGGGTTCTGCTCCGGGGCAGATAGCTTTCCTATTTCTATCTTTAGGTGTAGTTAGTTTCTCAGGCTGTGACGAGGCGTCTAGGACCAACGTAGGAACGCTCCACGGCTGCCTCTAGTTGCGGTGGTTAGTCAGGGTACTGCAATCTCATAGATTCCAACTGTCTGGTGTATTTCCTTTTTTACCTGCACTCCTCAGCTACCATAACATAACAGTATCACCGGCCATAAAAATTGTATGGTACTCACAGAAGGGAAAAAATATTTTGAAGGAAGAAAAGTTGTCAGAGATATTTTTCTGTTTGTTGCATTTTTTTTTTTTTTTCCCTCTGTATCTCTGGGTGCTGGGGAGGATCTTTCTCCCAATGGAGTTTGCACAGTTGTCTGGCCGTGTGGATCAGCTTGCCACTGAGGTTCAGAGTATTGCTGCATATCTTGCTAGGTTGCCTGTTGTGGAACCTAGGATCCCCATGCCAGATTTGTTTTTAGGGGATCGAGCTAAGTTTCAGAATTTCAAAAATAATTGTAAATTGTTTCTTGCCTTAAAATCTAAGTCCTCAGGAAACGCAGCGCAGCAGGTTCAAATTATCATCTCTCTCCTGCGCGGCGATCCTCAGGATTGGGCTTTTTCCCTGATACCTGGGGATCCTGTTTTGAGTGATGTTGATGCATTTTTTCAGGCTTTGGGGTTATTGTACGATGAGCCTAATGTCACTGATCAAGCTGAAAAAGCCTTGTTGGCATTAAATCAGGGGCTTGATGACGCTGAGTTATACTGTCAGAGATTCCGTAGGTGGGCAGTCCTGACCAAATGGAATGACGACGCTTTGGCGGCCCTTTTCCGGAAGGGTCTGTCGGATAATGTAAAGGATGTTATGGTGGGATTCCCTGTCCCCTCTGGTCTCAATGATTCTATGTCATTAGCGATTCAAATTGACAGACGTTTGCGTGAGCGGAGAAGTATGCGTGGAGTGGTGTTGCCTTGTGAGCCAGCTGCTGAGCCCATGCAGTGTGATGGAGTGGTGTCTGGGGCACAGCGTCATGAGTTTCGAAAGCGCAATGGGTTATGTTTCTACTGTGGTGATGCCTCTCATGCTATTTCAGTCTGCCCTAAGCGGGGAAGACATTTTGCACGCTCAGTTGTCTTGGGTAGTGTTCAGACTAAGTTTTTATTAACTGTCACTCTGATATGCTCTCTGTCCTCATTTTCTGCTCAGGCTTTCGTTGATTCTGGAGCAGCTATTAACCTGATGGATTATGATTTTGCTAAACGTTGTGGATTTCCCTTGATACCCCTACAGAAGTCTATTCCTTTACTGGGGATCGATTCTACCCCTTTGGCTGAGAATAAACCCCAGTTTTCTACTCAGGTGATAATGAGGGTTGAACCTGATCACCAGGAGTGCTGCAAATTTTTGGTTCTATATAATCTGCATGACATTATAGTGCTGGGTTTCCCTTGGTTACAGTCTCATAATCCTGTTTTGGATTGGAAATCTGTGTCTGTAACCAGTTGGGGCTGCCAATGTGTTAATACCAACACTCCTGTTTTTTCTGCCTCCCCCAGGCTGAGGATGTTCCTGACTTTTTGTTTGATTTTTCTGATGTGTTTAGCGAAAGTAAATCTGCATCCTTACCTCCCCATAGGAGCTATGACTGCGCTATTGAATTAGTGCCAGGTAGTAAATTCCCTAAAGGTCGCCTTTTTAACTTGTCTGTACCTGAACATGACGCTATGCGGTCTTATATCAAGGAATCATTGGAGAAGGGTCATATCAGACCATCCTCTTCACCCTTAGGTGCCGGTTTTTTCTTTGTGGCCAAAAAAGATGGTTCATTAAGGCCGTGTATTGATTATCGTCTCTTGAACAATATTACTGTGAAATATCAATACCCGTTACCCTTGATTTCTGACCTGTTTTCCAGGGTGAAAAACGCTACTTGGTTTACCAAGCTTGACCTCAGGGGGGCGTATAACCTTATTCGCATTAAGCACGGGGATGAATGGAAGACGGCATTTAACACCCCTGAAGGGCATTTTGAGTACCTTGTGATGCCCTTTGGGCTCACTAATGCTCCTTCCGTCTTCCAGTCCTTCATGAATGACATTTTCAGGGATTTTGTGGACAAGTTTCTGATTGTTTATTTGGATGATATCTTGATTTTTTCTAATGACTGGGACTCTCATGTGAAACATGTTCGAACTGTATTCCAGATTTTGAGAGAGAATGCTCTGTATGTGAAGGGATCAAAGTGTCTTTTTGGCGTACAGAAGATCTCATTTCTGGGATTCATTTTGTCCCCATCTGTTATTGAAATGGACCCGGTCAAGGTTCAGGCCATCTGTGATTGGGTCCAACCTACTTCATTAAAGGCTCTTCAGAGATTTTTGGGTTTTGCCAATTTTTATCGTAAATTTATTGGTAATTTCTCGGTTATTGTTAAACCATTAACTGATTTGACCAGAAAGGGTTCTGATGTGGTGAATTGGCCTCCTGAGGCAGTCTCTGCGTTTCAGGAACTTAAGCAGAGATTCACTTCTGCTCCTGTTCTACGGCAGCCTGATGTTTCTCTGCCATTTCAGGTGGAGGTTGATGCCTCTGAAATTGGGGCAGGTGCCGTTTTGTCCCAAAAAGATCCAGAGACCTCTAAAAGTAACCCTTGTGCCTTTTTCTCTCGAAAATTTTCTCCTACTGAACGTAATTATGACTGGGTAATCGGGAGTTATTGGCCATGAAGTGGGCTTTTGAAGAGTGGAGACATTGGCTGGAGGGAGCCAAACATCAGGTGGTGGTCCTTACGGACCATAAGAATCTGGTCTATCTGGAATCTGCCAAGCGACTCAATCCTAGACAGGCCAGGTGGGCCTTGTTTTTCACACGTTTTAATTTTGTGGTTTCCTTTCTTCCTGGCACTAAGAATGTTAAGGCGGATGCCCTCTCGAGGAGTTTCCTTGCGGACTCTCCTGAGCTATCTGATCCCTCTGTTATTTTGAAGGAGGGTGTAGTTCTTTCCGCCATCTCGCCCAATTTGAGACTTGCTCTGGAGGGGTGTCAGGAGGATAGGCCCGAGCGCTGCCCTGTTGGAAAATTGTTTGTCCCGGACCAATGGAAAAAGAGTGTGATGTCTGAGATTCATTGTTCCGCATTGGCTGGGCATCCCGGAATTTTTGGTACCAGAGACTTGGTTAGTCGGTCCTTTTGGTGGCCTACCTTGTCTCGCGATGTCAGGGAATTTGTGCAGTCCTGCGGGACTTGCTCTCGCTCCAAGCCTTGCTCTCGCTCTAGTGGTTTGTTGATGCCATTGCCTGTGCCCAAGAGACCATGGACCCATATCTCTATGGATTTCATTTCCGATCTTCCTGTTTCTCAGAGAATGACCACCATCTGGGTAATTTGTGATAGGTTTTCCAAAATGATACATCTTGTGCCATTACCTAAGTTGCCTTCCTCCTCTGAATTGGTGCCGTTGTTCCTTCAGCACGTGGTTCGTTTACACGGCATTCCTGAGAACATTGTGTCTGACAGAGGAGTCCAGTTTGTTTCCAGATTTTGGAGGACTTTTTGTTCTAAACTGGGTGTTCAATTGTCTTTCTCCTCGGCATTTCATCCTCAGACCAATGGTCAAACTGAGAGAACAAACCAGACATTGGAGACTTATCTAAGATGCTTTGTGTCTGCTGATCAGGATGACTGGGTCTCTTTTTTGCCTTTGGCTGAGTTTGCTCTTAATAATAGGGCTAGCTCTGCCACTTTGATGTCTCCGTTTTTCTGTAATTCTGGGTTTCACCCTCGATTTTCTTCAGGACAGACGGAGGCTTCTGTCTGTCCAGGTGTTGACTCTGTTGTTGAGCGTATGCAGCAGATTTGGGACCAGGTAGTGGAGAGGTTGTCCCTCTCTCAGGAGAAGGCCCAGCGGTTTGCTAACCGGCATAGGACTGATGGTCCTCGGTTTAAAGTGGGGGACTTGGTCTGGTTGTCCTCAAAGAATATTCCTATGAGAGTAGCATCTCCTAAATTTAAGCCTAGGTTCATTGGACCTTATAAGATCATGGAGATTATTAATCCTGTTTCTTTTCGTTTGCTTCTTCCAGGGACATTTAAGATCCATAACGTGTTCCACAAGTCCTTGTTGAAGAGGTTTGTTGAGCCAGTGGTTCCTGCTGCTGTGCCTCCTGACCCTGTTTTGGTTGAGGGCAATCTGGAGTATGTGGTTGAGAAAATATTGGATTCTCGTTTTTCTAGACGAAGACTCCAGTATTTGGTTAAATGGAGAGGTTATGGTCAGGAAGACAATTCTTGGGTGTTTGCTTCGGACATCCATGCTAGGAGACTTATCCGTGCGTATCATAGAACTCATCCTGACCGACCTGGTTGCTCAAATGAGGGTTCGGTGACCCCTCCTCAAGGGGGGGTACTGTTGTGAATGGGTTTGAGATGAGTTCTGAGCAGAGGCTCCCTCTGGTGGTTACAAGCGGTACTAGTGAGGATTGTGAGGACTGGGAATCAGGTGTTACTGATTGGTCTTATTAAGGGAGTCATTTTCCCATCAGGGTTGCCGGTGATCAATTGTTCTGGTCTGAATCCTTCTTTCCAGTTTCCCTTGTAGCCTGCTGTGTCGTGTCTGCATCTCCTGCTATCAGATAAGACAATTTCTTATTTTGTGTTTTTGCTATATTTTTGCATTTTGTCCTGCACTTCTGTGGGGGCCTTCAGGGTCCCCTCCGGGGGCTTTTGCCCTCTCAGTTTAGTCCAGCCACTGTGTTTTGTACTTTTGCTTTTTCAGTTTGCATTTTTTCAGTGGCTGCTGTTTTGTTACACCAGAGAACTAATTTAGGTGGTAGAGGTCGTGTGATCTCAGGTGATTTTGAAATTAGTAGAGTTGGTGTTTTTCAGGGTTTTTGATTGCAGTAAGTACCTTCCTGTCCTTTTCTATTTAGATAGTTTGGGCCCAGCGTTTGCTCATACTATTTTCTTTCTGTGTCAGTATTTCCTCTTGTCTAACCGCCATGTACATGTTTGGGGGCTTTCTATTTTCTTTGGGTTCTGCTCGGGGCAGATAGCTTTCCTATTTCTATCTTTAGGTGTAGTTAGTTTCTCAGCTGTGACGAGGCGTCTAGGACCAACGTAGGAACGCTCCACGGCTGCCTCTAGTTGCGGTGGTTAGTCAGGGTACTGCAATCTCATAGATTCAACTGCTTCTGGTGTATTCCTTTTTTACCTGCACTCCTCAGCTACCGTTAAACATAACAACCTTGTTAAAACTGTGATTAATTGGCAGTCCAGAGAAATAAGCCAATGGGGTGAGTTTTGCAAAAGCAACTGCATGAACACAGTCATCAGTGCGGTCGTGCCTAGTACATTGCCTCCTTTTTTGGAGGATTTTGGGATGTTTTCTCTGAGGAGGGGTGTCAGGAGTTGCCTCTCATCGCGTGTATGACTGCTCTATTAATCTCCTTCCTGATGCTAAGTTGCCTAAAGCTAGGTTGTATAATCTTTCTGGTCCTGAGAGGCAGGCTATGAAAGATTATATTTCTGAAAGTCTGGCCAAAGGGCATATTAGACCTTCATCTTCCCCAGTAGCCGCGGGGTTCTTCTTTGTGAAGAAGAAAGATGGAGGCCTACGCCCTTGCTTGGATTTCCGCGAACTTAATCGGATTACTGTTCGAGATCCGTATCCACTCCCTCTTATTCCTGATCTCTTCAATCAAATTGTTGGCGCCAAATGGTTTTCTAAATTGGATCTCAGGGGGGCGTATAATCTGATTAGGATAAAAGAGGGGGATGAGTGGAAAACGGCGTTTAACACGCCGGAGGGACATTATGAGAACCTAGTCATGCCTTTTGGTCTGACTACTGCACCAGCAGTATTCCAACATTTTGTTAATGACATTTTTCGTCACCTTGTGGGGCTGTTTGTGGTTGTATATTTGGACGACATTTTAATTTACTCGCCAGATCTTGTGTCTCATCAGGAGCATGTCAGACAGGTGTTGCAGATCTTGCGAGACAATAAATTATACGCCAAACTGGAGAAGTGTGTATTTGCCGTACAGGAACTTCAGTTTTTGGGTTTTTTGGTGTCAGCCTCCGATTTCCGTATGGACCCTGAAAAGGTGAGAGCAGTGCTTGAATGGGATCAGCCAGGGGATCTTAAGGCTCTGCAGCGTTTTTTGGGGTTTGCTAACTACTACCGGAAATTTATTTGTAATTTCTCATCTGTCGTCAAACCTCTCACTGACATGACAAGAAAAGGGACGGATTTTTCTAAATGGTCGGACAAAGCTTGCCAAGCCTTTTCCTCTTTGAAGAAATGTTTTGCTTCGGCACCCGTTCTCATCCAACCAGATGCATCTCAGCCGTTCATTGTGGAGGTGGATGCGTCTGACGTAGGGGTGGGTGCTATATTGTCCCAGGGTCCGTCCCCTGGTAAATGGCATCCGTGCGCTTTCTTTTCTAAGAAATTGTCGTCCGCCGAAAGGAATTATGATATCGGCAATAGGGAACTTTTGCCATTAAGTTAGCTTTTGAAGAATGGCGTCACTTTTGGAGGGGGCAGTCCACCCGGTTACCGTTATTACTGATCACAAGAACCTGTTGTATTTGGAATCCGCTAAGCGTCTGAATTCCAGACAAGCTCGATGGTCGTTGTTTTTTACCAGGTTTAATTTTGTCGTCACTTATCGCCCGGGGTCTAAGAATGTAAAGGCTGATGCCTTGTCTCGCAGTTTCCCAGGGGCCGGGAAAACGGATGACCCGAGTCCTATCCTTCAGGAGGGGGTGGTAGTGTCGGCTGTATTTTCTGAGCTTGAGGAGGAGGTGTTAGAGGCTCAGGGGGATGCCCCTGCAGGACCTCCAGGGAGACTGTTTGTCCCAAATCTGTTGAGACAAAAGGTTATTGAGGCACATCATAATTCTGCTCTAGCAGGACATCCAGGGAGTAAGGCTACTTTAGATCTCCTTTCTCGCCGGTTTTGGTGGCCTAATGCTAATAAAGATGTTATAACTTTTGTCGCGTCATGTGGGGTGTGTGCTCGCTCTAAAACCCCTCATACCCGTCCGTCTGGGACCCTTTTACCCTTGAAACTTCCGGAGCGTCCATGGACTCATTTATCTATGGACTTCATTACGGACCTTCCTCCGTCGTCAGGGAATACTGTCATACTGGTGGTTGTTGACAGGTTCAGTAAGATGGCACATTTCGTTGCTCTTCCTGCACTCCCTAATGCTAAAACTCTGGCGCAGGTGTTCATTAGGGAGATCGTTAGACTTCATGGGTTGCCTTCTGATGTGGTGTCAGATAGGGGGTCTCAGTTTGTGTCCAAATTTTGGAGGGCATTTTGTTTACGTCGGGGGATGCAATTGTCATTTTCCTCGGCTTTTCATCCGCAGACCAATGGTCAGACAGAGCGTCTGAATCAGAGCTTAGAGACATATCTCCGGTGTTTTGTCTCAGAGAACCAAGAGGACTGGTCTTCTTTCTTGCCTCTGGCAGAGTTCGCTCTTAACAACAGGCGGAGCGAGTCCACTGGTAAGTCCCCGTTTTTTGGGGCATATGGTTTTCATCCCCAGTTTTGTACTTTCAATGGGGGGGGCCCTTCTGGGGTTCCTGAGGAGGAGCGTTTCTCGACGTCACTTGCTTCTGTGTGGAGAGGTGTATTGAATAATCTGAGTGCGATGGGGAACCGTTACAAACGTATGGCTGATAGGAGGAGAGTTTCTGGTCCAGATCTGAATGTGAACGATCTGGTATGGTTGTCTACCAGGAATATAAAACTTAAAGTGCCCTCCTGGAAACTGGGTCCCAGATTCATTGGGCCGTACAGGATCAGTTCCATAATTAATCCTGTGGCATTTCGTCTGGACCTCCCTCCTACGTTTAAAATTCATAATGTGTTCCACAAGTCATTACTTAAAAGGTATGTGGCACCAGTCATACCGTCACCTCTACCTCCTCCTCCTGTGTTGGTCAATGGTAACTTGGAATTTCAAGTATCAAAGATCATTGACTCACGTCTGAATCGCCGGTCCCTTCAGTACTTGGTGCATTGGAAGGGGTATGGTCCAGAGGAGAGGACGTGGGTCCCTGCGTCTGATGTTAACGCAGATCGTTTGGTTCGAACCTTCCACAGAACTCACCCGGGCAGGTCTGGCCCTGAGGGTCCGGAGGCCCTCGTAGAAGGGGGGGTACTGTCATGTGTGCATTGCCACGAAGATCGTCGCGGTTGCACATTTTGACTTCTCACAGCTGAGCTGCTGTTTCTTTGTGTTTGGCAGCTAGGGAGTTAATTCTGTCTGTGCTCGGTGCTGGGACTGGGTGCAGTTTCTCCCGGCTGCAATTGATTATTTGTTGATTGGTTTCCTTTAAGTTCCTGGTTGTCTGCTTGGGGAGTTGCCAGTGAAACCTTCATGCAGACCACAGATAGGAATGAATCTGTATAGACTTTAGTTGTGAGCTCCTTAGTTGTTCTAAGCTCAACTTGGTTAGAGTTTATTTCCCAGACCATTTATGTTCCTTTGGTGTTTGAGTGTGTATGCAAGCGAGTGTTATCCTGTCTGTCTTATATGTCTAATCTGTGTATTTAGCTAAGATCAGCCCATATCCCTTTGGTGGTAGTCAGGATCCTTCTTAGGACTGATTACAGGGTTCAGGGTCTGATAGGAGACAGGGTTAGGTTGGTGACTTGGACCTCTGAACCATTATCAGTACCTCCAAGGTGAGGGATTAGTTAGGACCCCAGTTTAGGGTCAGGTTAGATCCCGGTCCACCTCTTTCCTGTTTCAGCTCATCAAGTCCTCAAGATTAACCCTGAGTTCAGCAGATATCGTGTCAGGTAAATCTATTCTATACTTACATGCTGATGTTGCTATACTAGTTGTTGTATAGAGTGTTGTTCCTGTATTAATAGTTTACTGACATTGTATACATATCATTAGACAGCGTGACACTTACCTATATCCAATATTTCAATTTCTTTGGATGGTTCAATCATTTGACAAAGAACTTTCCTTTATTCCCTACATCCAATCGCTCATTGGCTCATAACACATCCACCTTAAAAACATCTCCAGAATCTGACCTTTTCTAACTTTTGAAACTGTAAAAACTCTTACTGTAGCTCTTATTCATTCTTGTCTGTACAACTGCAACTCTCTACTAATTGGTTTTCCTTTAACTAAACTCTGTCTGCTCCAATCCATCCTAAATGCAGCAGCCAGGGTTTTATGTCCGTCCAGCAGCTTCACCGATGCCTCCACCCTGTGCCAGTCATTACACCACTTAAGCACTTGCTATTGAGTATAATACAAACTTATCTCCCTCACCCACAAAACTATCCACAGATCTGCACCACTGTACATCTCATCCCTCATCTATTTTCATCACTCTACCCATGCTCTCAGTTCTGCAACTGATCTAAGATTAAACATACTCCATAATCCGAACCTCTCACTTCCATCTCCAAGACTTCTCTTGTGCTGTACTAGTACTCTGGAATGCACCATCCCAGACAATCCGATTAATACCTTGTTCCCACATTTTTATGTGT
>JARQOD010000002.1:185012730-185051942 GCA_033576555.1 Oophaga sylvatica | reverse complement strand
GGTATCGGTGCAATAATAGGGACACATACGGCAGCAGCGGTCAGTATTGGGGTATCAGGTGCAGTAATGAGGTCACATACGGCAGCAGCGGCTCATTTATTGGGGTATCAGCAGGATGAGAAGTTTGTGCAGGTTGGGGATTACATGGTGATGGGGCTGGAATATGAGAAGTGAAACGTGCCTTTGTTGTATTCTTTTGTAGTCGAGTCCTGGCTGGAGGAGTCGTTATGTCGGTCTGGGCCAGATGGAAAAGACTTGAAAAGTGAACGATTCCATCAGAAAGAATGTCAGCGGTAAGTCATTATCTATAACTGTACTGTGATTTCTTATATGTTCTGTAGGACTGGTATTTACCAGGACCATATGGCAGTAATATCCATGTTGGTCTTTATGTAGATATTATTTTCAGTAACAGCGCAGTCAACTGCTGAGGTTCTCCTCCACTATTAGGGTATGTCACCCAGTTGTTACCTGGTTAGGGGCCCACTCAGAAGTTTGCCCCCCCTGAACCAAAACCCTAGCTACGCCTCTGGTACAACCACGAGTCTTCTTGGGAATGATGCAACAAGTTTTTCTCACCAGGTTTGGGGATCCTCTGCCATTTTCCTTGCAGATCCTCTCCAGTTTTGTCAGGTTGGATGGTGAACATTGGTGGACAGCCATTTTCAGGTCTCTCCAGAGATGCTCAATTGGGTTTAGGTCAGGGCCAGTCAAGAATGGTCACAGAGTTGTTCTGAAGCCACTCCTTTGTTATTTTAGCGTGTGCTTAGGGTCATTGTCTTGTTGGAAGGTGAACCTTCAGCCAAGTCTGAGGTCCAGAGCACTCTGGAGAGGTTTTCATCCAGTATATCTCTGTACTTGGCCACATTCATGTTTCCTTCAATTGCAACAAGTCGTCCTGTCCCTGCAGCTGAAAAACACCCCATAGCATGATGCTGCCACCACAGTGTTTCACTGTTGGCATTGTATTGGGCAGGTGATGAGCAGTGCCTGGTTTTCTCCATACATACCGCTTAGAATTATCACCAAAAAAGTTCTATCTTCATCTCATCGTTTTTTAGCAAACTCTATGCGGGCTTTCATATGTCTGGCCCTGAGGAGAGGCTTCCATCGGGCCACTCTGCCATAAAGGACCGACTGGTGGAGCCCTGCAGTGATGGTTGACTTGTGGAACTTTCTCCCATCTCCTACTGCATCTGTGGAGCTCAGCCACAGTGATCTTGGGGTTCTTTACCTCTCTCACCAAGGCTCTTTCCCACGATTGCTCAGTTTGGCCAGGTCTAGGAAGACTTCTGGTGGTCCCAAACTTCATCCATTAAGGATTATGGAGGCACTGTGCTCTTAGAAACCTTGAGTACTGCAGAAAATTCTTTTATAACCTTGGCGAGATGTGTGCCTTGCCACAATTCTGTCTCTGAGCTCCTTGGCCAGTTCCTATGACCTCATGATTTCTCATTTGGTCTGACATGCACTGTGAGCTGTGAGGTCTTTTATAGACAGGTGTGTGCCTTTACAAATCAAGTCCTATCAGTTTAATTAAACACAGCTGGACTCCAATGAAGGAGTAGAACTATCTCAAGGAGGATCACAAGGAAATAGACTCATGTGACTTAAATATGAGTGTCTGAGCAAAGAGTCTGAATATTATGACCATTTGATATTTTGGTTTTTATTTTTTTTAATAAATTTGCAAATGTTTACATTTTTGCTTTTTTCAGTTAAGATGGGGTGCAGAGTGTACATTAATGAGAAAAAAAATAAACTTTTTTGAATTTACCAAATGGATGCAATGATAACAAAGAGTGAAAAATTTAAAGGGGTCTGAATACTTTTCATACCCACTGTATATATCCCTATCCTGGCATTTAAATCCCCCAAACCTGGTATATGTCCCCTATCCTGTCGCTGTTCTTTAATGTATAGAAAAAAATAAACCATTATACTCACCAGGGGCATACATAGAAGTCATGGTTTCCATAGCAGAAGTTATAATGCACTCCACATAGTCCTACATATAACAAACAAACTTCAAAGAACACATGCCCACAAATCTCAAATTGTTTGGTAGTAAATGGATATCACAAAACAAAATGTGATGAGCATAATCAATGGACAAAATTAAGGGGACAATCGCTAAATTAATAAACTCACAATGAAAAAAACGATCAAGAAGATCCCAGACAGAAGTTATAAAGTACAAAAGCTTTATTAAGTGGATCACAAAATACAGGGGAGCAGAGCAGGAAAACCTCCATGCCAATTAGCACTAGTGGGAGAAAATGAGGACACACATGGGGGGAATAAATGAAGGACTTAACTATAGTTCATCCTTACAAAGCAGTAAGCTGCAAGTGCAGACAAAATTAATATGCAATATTGCAACATCCCAAATGGCCAGTATAAAGAACAGATGAATGGTAATGGTTAAAATTGAAATTGCTAAATTAGCAAGACATTTGTTTACCTGTTCAGACCCGGGACGACCACCCAGTGCATCCACCCCCATGGATGGGAGAGCATGATGTCACTGGCATGTGCCTCCGGTCACGTGCATGCTGACTTCAGCTGCTGGCCTTTGATTAGCCAGCAGCATGTATTGCCGATCACAGGCTGACCAGGAATGCACATCCAGCTGAAGTATTTGCTGGTGCCAGTGGGTCCCTCACTTGCCATGCCCAGTCACAGCCACAACCATTGTGACCGTGGTAGTTAAGCCCGTGGTCATCTTCTATGTCAGTAATGGGAAAGTCTGTCTAAACTGAATACAGTAAAGATGTATATCTTTGTACCGTGTTAGCCAGTAGATAGAAACATATTTAGAGTTGAGAGTCCTCAGTGGTTGATACCTTTTAATGGCTAACTGAAAAGATGGTAACAAATTGCAAGCTTTCGAGACTACTCAGGTCTCTTCATCAGGCTAAACTAATACAAAATCTGAAGAATCACATATTTATACACCACACAGCACAGAAAAAATGCAATAGGTAAGACAAGTGACGTAAAGCAGAACTGTCATTATGGGAGATAGAGATGAACATAAATATTGGAACAGTTCATAGATAAGGAGTGTGAAAGTTTTATTGCCCTCTGATTGGGGTCTGGTAATGTTTTGTGATGTTTTCACAGGGTCTTTGGAGTAAATTCCTTAATTGATGTAAAAAGTCATAAATCCGTGTGACAGGTTCATTCCAGCATTAAGAGTGTCAAAGGTCACCATCAGTTTGTATTCGCAAACTCTCCTCTGTCTCTGAGATGTGAAGCTACCTTTCAATACAAGTAATTTCATATCCACCTGCTATGACCAGGGGAAGAAAAATGTTTTGCCACAGGTAGATCCATTCTTTTTTCTCTTATTGTGTGGCGATGAGAATTCATCCTTGTTCTCAGTTTTTGCCCGGTCTCTCCCACATACAGACCCCAGTTGGACATTTAGTACATATAATTAGGTACACCACATTAGATGTGATGCAGCTGAAAGTACCTGGTATCTTGTAGTCCCGATGGGAGTTGGGGATCTTTATCTTGTCCGTGGTCATTATAAATGGACAGGTTTTGCATTTCTTCTGGTTGCAAGGAAAGGTTCCTGCAGCTGTTGGGGAAGACAGGGAACTTCTGACAATGATGCTTCTTAGATTTGGGGGCTGTCCTAAAACACAGTAGTGGGGGGTCTGGAAATATGGATTGTAATCGGGCATCTTTTTGTAGTAGAGGTTGTAATTTCCGTGCAGCTCCCCTTAGCACCTCCAGATTTGGATTGTAGGTGACCACTAGAGGCACCGGTTATTTTCTTCTTTAGTTTTGTAATGTAGCAGGTGATTCCTTCATATTCTGGTGGCTCTTGTAATTTGGTTTTCAATTGTTCTTGGATGGTAGACCTGATTTAAAAAGGTCTTTCTAAGGCGACCAAGTTGTTCATCTCTATCCATGGGGTTGGAACATATACGGTTGTATCTGATGGCTTGGCTGTAGACAATGGAGTTTTTTATGTGTTTTGGATGGAAACTGTCCCATTTAAGGTATGTTGGACGGTCGATTGGCTTCTGATACAGGGATGTCTCTATTTCATTGTCCTTAAGTTTAATGATGGTGTCCAAAAAGTTAATTTCAGTGCTGGAGTAGTTGAGTGTTAAATTGATGGTGGGATGAAATTGATTGAACTGTTCATGAAACGTCTTTAGCTATTGCTCAGACTTCGTCCAGATGATTAAAATGTCATCAATGTAGCGGTAGTAGGCCAGAGGCCTGATGGGACATGAGGACAGAAAGTCGCTTTCAAGCTTGGCCATGAAAAGATTTGCATACTGTGGAGCCATTTTACTTCCCATCGCTGTGCCAGTCTCCTGTAAATAGATCTTGTTGTCAAATTCAAAGTAATTGTGGGTGAGGATGAATTTTGTGAGTTTCACCACAGAATCAGCATCATTCTCGGTGTTTTCCATGAAGTCTTTGCAGGCATTTTATCCATCCTGGTGTGGGATATTAGAGTACAAAGATTCCACATCCATGGTGGCCAGGATGGTTCCTTTTGGTAGGGGACCTATTGCCGCTAGTTTATTCAGTAGGTCAGTTGTGTCCTGAATGTAGCTGGGTGTATCCTTTACCAGGAGTTTAAGAATGCCCTCTACCCATCCAGATACCTGCTCAGTAAGGGTGTCCACACATGAAATAATCGGCTTCCCTGGATATCCAGAACACCGAGAATGATGCTGATTCTGTGGTGAAACTCACAAAATTCATCCTCACCCACAATTACTTTGAATTTGACAACAAGATCTATTTACAGGAGACTGGCACAGTGATGGGAAGTAAAATGGCTCCACAGTATGCAAATCTTTTCATGGCCAAGCTTGAAAGCGACTTTCTGTCCTCATGTCCCATCAGGCCTCTGGCCTACTACCGCTACATTGATGACATTTTAATCATCTGGACGAAGTCTGAGCAACAGCTAAAGACGTTCCATGAACAGTTCAATCAATTTCATCCCACCATCAATTTAACACTCAACTACTCCAGCACTGAAATTAACTTTTTGGACACCATCATTAAACTTAAGGACAATGAAATAGAGACATCCCTGTATCAGAAGCCAATCGACCGTCCAACATACCTTAAATGGGACAGTTTCCATCCAAAACACATAAAAAACTCCATTGTCTACAGCCAAGCCATCAGATACAACTGTGTAGCCCAGCTATGCAGGCACACATAAAAATCCAGGAGAGTGCACAGGAAGGTAACTGCAAAAGCTTGACATCATGCACTTCACTCACACTTTTAGACACACCCATCAGGGGTACAAGAGGAAGTGACACTTAGCAATCAGTGTTCAGTCTGTTTCCTGTCTTCGGACAGTGCAGTTGAGTGCCAGTTTAGTCTGGACTTGGAGAGGAGAGAGGACTGAATCCTCGCAGAGCTAGCGTAGCTCACTTGACAAAGAAGTTGAGGCTAGTACGGGTGAATTGGATCATCCTAGCCTAGTCAGAGCTACCCTTAATCAGTACCTCAGCAGAAGTCGAAGCCAGGAGGATACTGAGAGCTATTCAGCGAGCTCCAGATGAAAGCTGACATTACCAACTAAGCTACAAGTGCTTATGCTAAGAGCGAGAGCAGGGCGAAGGGCATAGTGGAGAAGACAGAGAGAAGTGCTTCAGGTATTGGATTGCCTGCACTAAATTGCCGGACACCGGAGTCCGAAGTGTTGCTAGTGTTTCAAGCATAGTAACAAGATAACCAGAGGCATCTGGACTACAGGTCGCAGAGAGCAGCCCTAAGTGTCAATACATAACCGGAGACAGGGAAGACGGGTCTAGCCTGATCAGCAAATATAGACTTAGTTTTCACCACTTAGAAGTCTCCACCACAATGTTGGCCGGGCAGTACAGCTATTGAGACAGCTGGAGAGATACAGAGTTAACTTCGCTTCAAGCAAGTAGGACTCACATTATATGGAAGTTAAGGAGGCCTCTAACCTGATCGGCTGCTACCTGAATGTGCACTCTCCACCCCGACCAGCTCCCCGGGACCTGCCTTAACCACCTGCAAGTAAAGGTATGGAAAGAAGCTGTATTGTGTGTGACTGAATTCTTACTACACCCTGCATCATCATCACCATAGACTTCCAGGGACTAGTCTCACCTGTGGGAGACCCACCATCTAGCTGCCCCATAACATCCCCTGAGAAGACCCTTACAGCAGCGCTGGTACAATTTGCCAGAAACCACAGGTGGCGTCACGAACTACCTATACCTACAAATCCCCTGTAAATATCCCCTATTGCACGACCGCCAGGGCCACGGACTGAGCCACCGCTACCAGTGACAACTCCCATAGATTTCCATGGGCTCGGCTCCGAGTACCCCATAGCCCTGGTATCCACAATTGTGGTGCGTAGTCGGAACACAACCGTATATGTTCCAACCCCATGGATAGAGATGAACAACTTGATTGCCTTAGAAAGACCTTTTTAAATCAGGGCTACCATCCAAGAACAATTGAAAACCAAATTACAAGAGCCACCAGAATATCAAGGAATCACCTGCTACATTACAAAACTAAAGAGGAAAATAACCGGGTGCCTCTAGTGGTCACCTACAATCCAAATCTGGAGGTGCTAAGGGGAGCTGCACGGAAACTACAACCTCTACTACAAAAAGATGCCTGATTACAATCCATATTTCCAGACCCCCCACTACTGTGTTTTAGACAGCCCCCAAATCTAAGAAGCATCATTGTCAGAAGTTCCCTGCCCTCCCCAACAGCTGCAGGAACCTTTCCTTGCAACCAGAAGAAATGCAAAACATGTCCATTTATAATGACCACGGACAAGATAAAGATCCCCAACTCTCATCGGGACTACAAGATACCAGGTACTTTCAGCTGCATCACATCTAATGTGGTGTACCTAATTATATGTACTAAATGTCCAACTGGGGGTCTGTATGTGGGAGAGACCGGGCAAAAACTGAGAACAAGGATGAATTCTCATCGCCACACAATAAGAGAAAAAAGAATGGATCTACCTGTGGCAAAACATTTTTCTTCCCCTGGTCATAGCATGTGGGATATGAAATTACTTGTATTGAAAGGTAGCTTCACATCTCAGAGACAGAGGAGAGTTTGCAAATACAAATTGATGGTGACCTTTGACACTCTTAATGCTGGAATGAACCTGTCACACGGATTTATGACTTTTTACATCAATTAAGGAATTTACTCCAAAGACCCTGTGAAAACATCACAAAACATTACCAGACCCCAATCAGAGGGCAATAAAACTTTCACACTCCTTATCTATGAACTGTTCCAATATTTATGTTCATCTCTATCTCCCATAATGACAGTTCTGCTTTACGTCACTTTGCATTTTTTCTGTGCTGTGTGGTGTATAAATATGTGATTCTTCAGATTTTGTATTAGTTTAGCCTGATGAAGAGACCTGAGTAGTCTCGAAAGCTTGCAATTTGTTACCATCTTTTCAGTTAGCCATTAAAAGGTATCAACCACTGAGGACTCTCAACTCTAAATATTTTTCTAAACTGAATACAAATTTTACCTCAGAATTGAGAATGAATGATCAATTAAGCAGGAATAAGAAGCAGATTACAAAGTTACTTATTTTCATGTGTTCTATTATGAAATGGAAATGAAAATGAAAACAACTGTTATTCTTGAAGAAAGAAAAATAAACATTTTCAATTATCAGTAGTTAATTATTCTGTAAGAGAGTGAATCAGTTACCCACTGGTGGCATATCTTACTCCATTCTAACTCATTCTTCTTATATCTAAACTACAATGCTCTGTCTGTCTGTTGGTGTCCATCAAGGCTGTGTCCTAGGACCCCTACTCTTCTCCATATATACCGTTGGCCTGGGACAACTTATAAAGTCCCATGGCTCCCAGTACCACCTATACGCTGATGACACTCAGATCTACCTCTCTGACCCAGACGTAATCTCTCTGCTGTCCAGAATCCCATAGTGTCTATCAGCAATACCCCCCTTCTCCTGCTCTCGCTTCCCCAATGCTCAATGTGGACAAATCTGAACTCACTATCTTCCTCCATCTTATGTTTCTTCCCTACCTGATCTATCTATCACAATAAAGAGACTATCCCATTTCTCACGTTTTGTGGTTTGCCATCCATTCTTTTTGAATGGGTGGTTTTCCTTTAGTAGCCTTTTGCCAGCATTATACTTTTCCTCACTTTCTCATAAGCATTTCTCCTACCATTGTGCAATGTATTACCAGCTATTAACTAAACATCCACCACAATTCAACATGTACATTAAAAAAAAAACTTACGTCACATTAATTCCTAAGTGACAGATTATGGAATTATGACTGATTTTCTTTACAGAGAACCTGACAGCTTATACATTCTGCCCAATCTGTGGGCAGCATGTTTCAGGCACTGACTGTATGAACTCAGGCAGGTATGTTTGACTGCCACGTTTCAGAGAAAATCATACATTTATAGCCTCTGGGGGGCTAAGCTACATGGGATACTGGTCAGCTAGGTGGGTCCCTGGCATCTTCTCCCCACCCACTGCCATGGATTGACAGATCTCTGCCTATACGTGTACGTAGGCAGAGACATGTTAATCAAGGGCAGCAGGCAGAGAGAAGCTGGCGGGACCCACCTGTCCGACTAGTCAACAGCATGGCTCGGTCCCTGTCGGCTATTAATGCATGTTTCTCTGTGTAAAACAGCGGCGTTTCAGAGTTACACAAACCTGGCTGAGATCATACAGCCAGTGACTGATACATGCTGCCCGTGGCCATGTATCAGCTGTCAGGTTCACTTAAAGTCGTTCAGATCACTGTGACTTGTAAGGACTTAAAAAAAAGTACAACCATGTTTGAAGGATCACAACCAAATGTATATTAATTTTTATGCTTTCTAGAGTCACTTATTTTAACATTTGGAGAAAAAAGACACTTGTGGTAACCCCAATCCTAATGTTACGGGGTCACCACGACAGTATGGAGCCAAAAGACTGCAGCATCTGATTGATCCTACTCCGGCGCTGAGAAGAAGCACTTCTCCTTCATTTTAAATGTGTTTATTTCTTCTGGCAGAACAGGGGTTAATTGGCCATGTTGGAAATCCCTGTGTTCACAGCTGTGCTCGGTTAGCCACTCCTTTTCCCTTTATAATCTGGGCTCTGATACTAATCCTTGTCAGAGCTAGCATTTACTGCATAGCTAATGGTGAGAGAGGAGTTGGTATGAGGAGAGTTAAAGGAGTTATTAGAGACTGTTGCTTAGTTTGTATGCGTGGTAATTCGTTATCCTTCTCTATTTTGGTTTTATTCCCCTACCTTCACACCCCGGTGCATTCCTCTGTTATATGTAAGTGAATATTTTGTATACCTGGAGTTTTCTGGTAACCCTTGTCCGTGTTGCACAGTAGCGCACCCCTCTTCCCTGGGTGGGAAAAGAGAACAGATGGAGGACTAACTTATGAGATAAGTCAAGCGCAGCGGCTCCAGCATCTTCGCCATCTGAAATATCCCAGGGAGCAGGGCGAGCTAGGGTGCCCCCTAGTGTTAGGGACAGGGAAGGAGCCCCTGATCTCAGGGTCACCCGACAGCTGTGTCATGACACCTAAATGGGGTTTGACTCAAAGATGAAGATTATTGTAAACTCAGCTGTGTGTTATAGCCATATGTATATGTGTTATTAGATAGCTGGCATGCAAAGATTTGATTCTGTTCACCAGAAGTAACTCTAAAAAACTATGGAATTAAAAACATAATTTTACAGAATTAGTTGTGGAAATATTGTAAAATGAATTTCATCAACAAGCTATTGCAAGAAGTACTATGGGTAGATATCAGGTGTACATATGTATATGCAAGTTCACAGATGATACTGGAGTGGAGTCATACTTGAAAAATAATAGAATTCAGTATTTACTCTATGGGTTGGTAAAAGTGAGCATGTATAAGAAATAATATACGGTAATATATATATTAATCAATTAATTTCTTTAGGAAAAGTTTAGGAAGTGCCTGTCACAAATCAAAAGTTGTCACTTTTTCTGTTATTTTATTCCTATTACTTCACTAAGTATTCCATTTTTTTTTTTTGTTTTTGTTTTTATCTGCCATATGGTTCCAGAGATCTGGGCCTTTTAATGTAGTGCTATTTTCATAGTCTTTACCAGAGAGCTTGTTTTCGGGCTATTCTGCATAATTATGAGCCAAGCCCCTTAGTAAAGACTACAACTAATCCTAGAAAATACATCGGGCTATGTCAGCCTAAAATTTTAAAAGTCATGCAAAACAAAAATGATTTTTTTTCTCCAAATAATTACACTTACACATTTATTTTTACTTGGTTTTGATGCATTTGTATTGATCCATAACGCAAGGTTAACTTCATATCTTCTTCTGCATGATATAGAAAAATAAAAGAAATAGTGGCAAAATAGCTACCGTATGAATGTTTTTTTTTGTCCTTCACAAAAAAAAATGAATGTTCAATATTAGCATATAGCGTATATACACACCAAATTAAGGCTAATAGGATACAAAGATCAAGCCCTTATACAATTATGTGCAATAGGGAAAAAAGTTATGGATTTTGGAGTTTGTCATTGAAAGAAAATAAAATGGTCTTGAAGACCCAAAGTCACAACACACTATTTATTACTACTAAATACTATTTGTACCAAATACAGTCAAATACCATTCTAAAAAAGAGAAATACCAATTATACTACACTGGTTTTTCCCTCTTAGATTTCTCTCCATAAATCTGTGGTAGTTCCTAATCGCAATGAATCTTTTCTCACTTCTGGTCGGTCCTCATTGAAATTTATACAAAGTTTGGAAAAGCTCTTACTTAGCCTAATACTTGACTAATATTGATACCTTATCATCTCTTTCAGGTTTCTTAATAGAACTTGTAGAGAAACTGAAATATCATAACAAAATGGTACACAATTGAGCAGGCACTGTGATTGCAGGTGTTGGATCAATGGTGGCAGAGCATTTGAAGGTTTCCTTCTCCGCTTAGCTTTCATGTTTAATGATTTCTTTTTTGTGTCCTGTAGCAATGGAATTTCTTCAAGAAAATATTCTGCAAGTTTTATTAACGAATCTGTTGAACATTATATTATTTTTTTGAGTGATCTCTTTTCCCAAGTATGCTCTCAGCAGGTTCTTTTCTAAGTATTCCTTTTCATCTCTGATCAATGTAACATCATGTCTGAGTTAGCCTTATCCCTAATTACTCATTTTCTATACACAGGAAAAAGATCTAGGAAGACATTTAAGATTGCTTTAAAACGATGGACATAGAATTGCTCTTTTCTGCTACAATAGTTTTTGTAATTGCAAATCGACGAAGAGATTCACATTAATTCAGCCAAAATGTTTTGTTAAGGTTAGGCATGATTTAGAACTATAAGAGCTCTGAACTGTTACGTTGATTTAAAAACAGGATTATTTTTATTTTTTTCAGAAAAAGCTGTTGTTTTTTTATGAATAGGCCATAAGTATGTTATTGTTGGGGTCTATGAGCAGCAGAATAAATTAATAATTTATGTAAGGAGGTTGAACCGAGAAGAAATATCCTTTACCGGTGTTATTGTGTTGGACCCTGAAGTAAATGACCAATCCAAGTTATTTTATAATATGTTGCGATGTGTCCTTGCTGTTATAGCAAGTTATGGGTGTTGGCCCTTTTACTATCAAGTATAAAGGACCAAACAAACTGCCATGTTTAATTTTCAAATTGTATAAACTTTGTATTACAGGTAATTGCAGGTAAATATATTGTATGCAGACACTGAGCTTTAATGTACACTGTATGCCAGTGGCAGGCACATACAGAAGAGGGTCACAGTGCAAGAATAATATATGGGCCCTTTGCAGTCCAAGGGCTCATCATAATGCACATTTTATCTGCTGTGGGAACAGAATTGGGCCCGCCTGGCGGCACCATTGATAAGTTTGCCTCTGCTGTGTGTGGTTGGAACAAAGGCTGGTTGAGGTTATTGGTCTGCTGTGCAGGATGCCAAAGTGTGGCACCACACAAACCCCATTCAAGATGAGTTCAGAATACATAAGGAGGAAAGATTAGGGTCATGTGTCAAAGAGCATCCCTGTTGTTTAGCACAAAAGAGCTAAAAGACTGTTCAGGATTGCTGAATGTTGAATACTAGCAAAAAAAGAGAGAGAGTATAAGGTGGTTCTGGAAAGAGCCATCAAATGTGAATCACTTCCTGAAGACTACCAATCGATGAAGTAGAAGTGAAAGAATATCCTAACCTAAGTTACATATCCTGGGCAAGTGATCGGTGAGACACCCTAAAGTGAACAGAAGTGATTCACTGCGCCAGCCTGCCTACCCACTGCTTCACTGCCTGTTGCGAGCAAAAATGGATAGAGATAACAATAGAGTATGTCGTCTCTATGCAAAGAGTTACTGTAGCCTGAGTTTCACGCACAGTGTAGGACAGACTAAGTGCAACACAAAGTGAAAAGGGGCAGGGAGCAGCCCAAGTCTATGGAAGTGGGGAGTGGAGACCCCAAGGTAGTTCTAACATCACCCTGTCTGTCCTAAGAGACTTTAAATAGGTTCTGCACCTATCGCCGAGCAGGATTCCTAATCCCTGACCGACCCTAGCGGTAAGCCCTGCTTAGGGAAGGAACGGGTGAACTCTGGTCAAACCCCACAAACACTAAAGACAGATAGGATAAACAAAACAAGGGAGACACCTAGCTTGAGTAGACTCAGAGAAACATCTATGCCCTCCAAACTCCAAAGAGGACGCTAGCCGACTGCTACAGCTCCAAGCCTCAACAGGGAAGTGCAAATAGAAAATATCACCCGCAACTCTCAACAGCAAGTTGGGAGTTATAAACACGCAGATCCAGGTGTGATCATTAGAGCTGGGGGAGGTGGCCACTAGGTCCTAGGGTCAGAAGGACAAGGCAGAAGTCTACAAAGCAAACTGCTGAGATCTTCTGCAGCAAGATGCAGTGCAACGGTCTGCAGTCTTGGAGACCCCCCTTCTACGAGTGGTTTCCGGACACTCAGGACCAGGTTTCTCAGGATAAGAGGTGTGGAACGAACGAACCAACCTGGAGGCGCTCACCTCTGAAGCAGAAACCCACATCCTTTCCTCTGGACTATAACCCCTCCAATGCACCATGTATTGAAGGGAACGACGTCGGAGGCCAGAATCTACAATCCTCGAAATTTGAAACTCTAGGTTTCCATCAAACACTCTTGGGGAGGAGGAAGGGCTCAAGAGGTTCCACATATCTCTTGAGCAAAGACCAGTGAAAAACGTTGTAGATCTTAAAAGCCTGATGTAGCTCATGACGAAACTCTGCTGGACCAATGTCAGCGGTTATCTTATAGGGAGCAATGATTCTAGGTCCCAACTTCCAGGAAGGAACCCTCAACCTGATATTCCTGGTAGACAACCACAAAAAGTCATTCACATTCAGGTCCGGATCTGGCACGCATTTACCGACAGTCATACGTTTATACCTGTCTACTCTGACCCTGTTAGGAACAGGTAGGGGCGAAACAGGACCGGAAGGACAGGTATGTGGTACGTGGTACTTTATAACGTGTGCAAACATTGCAGGTAGACACTTGTTCAACCACATCCCGATGCAACCCGGCCACCAAAAACAACGAGAAAGGAGGTCCGTAGTTGCCTTACCACCTGGGTGGCCAGCAAGTACAGAGTTATGCAATTCTCCAGTTATTTTGTGGGTCAATTTAGATGGCACAAATAAGCTCCCCAAAGGGCATGAGGCAGGGGCGTCCCCTGAGCCTCCAACATCTCACCCTCCAGGTCAGTGTACAAGGCCAAGATGCCTACCCCCTTCTGCAAAATTGGTGCAGGGTCCTCAAAGCCAGACAAAAATGCCGGTAAGGTCCCTGTAGATACAGCACAAGGGTAAACGTTTAGGCAGTTACCATGTCAGTAATCTTCCCACTTTACAATCTCTCTGGATTGCCAATCCACAGGTGGATTATGCTTCACCAATCAGGGCAAACCCAGAACCACTGGAGTGTGGAGACCCTTCAGGACATAACAAGGGATTACTTCATAATGAAAAGACCCCACCTTTAGTCTTATGTTATGAACAATTTCTTTCAGTGCTCTCTGTGCAAGTGGTGCTGAGTCGATGGCGCAAATAGGAATAGGTTTAGCCAAGTTAGAACAGACAAAACCATGAGTTCTAGCAAACTCAGCATCAACCATACTGACTCCAGCTCCACTGTCTACAAACACAAATTTATTCAGACCTGCTCTTTAGCACCGCCTCTGCTGTCAGAACAAAATGAGAATTGCAGGTTAAGGACGAACACACCACTTGATTATCAAGATCAAAGTTCCCAATGGTTAATCGAGTCACTTTTTGCTTTGGGATTGCAGGACAAGCCTCAATAACATGTCTCTTCCTCCCACAAAAAAAACATACATCCTTTTTCTTGCAAATGTCGGGAGAAACATGCAACGTAAATGCACCTCCCAACTGCATGGGTTCCTCCAAATTCTGCAAGTATAGGTTCTCCCCCGGACCTTTCCTCCAACACCTGGATCTTGTCCCGGAAAGAGGGCTCAGAAGCAGGTGGTCTTACCCACTTCTCTCTCAGGCGTCTATCCACCCAAACAGCCAAGGACATGGCAGCCTCCAAAGACACCGGATTTTCATATGCTGCTAATGCATTATTTAACCTTTCAGTGAGGCCCTGTAGGAATTGGCTTCTAAGAGCCGAGTCATTCCTTTTGGTATCAGTAGACCACCTGCGGATTTCAGAGCTATACGTCTCTACTGAATGATTTCCTTGCTGAATGCGATGCAGCCTAGATTCAGCCAAGAAAATGCGGTCAGGATCATCATAGATAAGGGCTAGGGCCCTGAAAAACTCTTCCACAGACTGCAGACACATAGAATCCTGTGGTAGAGAAAAAGCCCAGCACTGAAGTTCTCCCTGCAACAGTGAAATAACAATTCCTACTCATTGCTCCTCATCTCCAGAGAAGTAAGCACAAAGTTTAAAGTACAATTTGCATGCCTCTTTAAACATAAAAACTTGTCTTTAACCCCAGAAAACCTGCCCGGTAGGGCTAATTTTGAGTTCAAGCTGGACCCGCCTACCTGCAGTGTCCCCCACAATAGGAGGTTCCTGCCGTTGTTGCTAAACCTCAGAACGAAGGTCAGTCACCTCCAGTAGCAACCTCTGCAGTTGCTCTGCTAGCATAGAAATGGGATCCATGAATCCCAGCAAAGGAAAAAAAAACCCACACAGAAAAAACATACACAAAAAAAACACTTGTCATTTTTTTTTTTTCTTTTACAAACTTGAACGGAGGGTGATAATGTCACATACAGTGAAGGACAGACTAAGTGCAACACAAAGGGATAAGGGGGAGGGGGGCCAACAATAGGGAAGTTGGGAGTGGAGACCCCTGATGTCAGGGAAGAATATACGTCATCACCTGTCTGCCCTAAGAGGACCCTATCGCCGAGCAGGATATCTAATGCAGACATATGCGGTAAAGCCCTGCTATTATGGAAAGGATGGGGTGCCACTCTGGTCGAACCCCCACTAATACTAAAGGATCAGCTAGGATAACAAAAACAAGGGTAGAACCTAACTTAGTGCTTAGTAGTACCTTAGAAAGAAACACTACGCCCTCTAAACTCCAAAGAGGACATTAGCCGACTGCTACAGCTCCAAACCTCAATAAGGAAATACAAATAGAAAATATCACCCACAACTCCCAACAGCAAGTTGGGAGTTATAAACACCCAGATCCAGGTGTGAACATTAGAGTCGGGGGGGAGGTGGCCACTGGGTCCTAGTGTCAGAAGGACCAGGCAGAAGTCTGCAAAGCAAACTGCTGAGACCTTCTGCAGCAAGATGCAGTACAATGGTCTGCAGGCTCTGACACATCCGTGACACTGAGACAGTGATAGTAGTTGTGTCCTGTAACACTGAGTGGTGTTATGGCCTGTGGAAAAAATAGTTACGCAACTGTCTCAGTTTGTGGGCCGGGCCCAGCTTCCTTCCTCATTAGTCATCGCCATTTGCTATGCTTCACATTGGGTTTTACAAGTTGCCTGGCATGCCTCAATGACATTATATTCCAAGGCCTTAAAAAGTCCACTTACACACATCTGAGAAGTCTGAGTATTCAGTCAAATGTTGTGTTTAGTTGCTGTGTCTTGGACTAGCCATGATCGAGTTTTTCCAACTGCATATTTCCTGCAAACTTCTTTTAGGACCTATAGGTTAACTCATCATTGCTGTAAGCATTACAAACTTTTATTAGAGTCTGTTCACATTATGCTGCAAACTGCTGTGGATTGTAACAACTTGCAACTACTACTTCTGAAATCTTTTGGTATGCTGTAACCATTGGTTGCTGTAAACTTTACAAACTTTACTAGACACTGTTCACATTACATTGCAATCTGCTCTGGATTCTACAACTTGCATCCACTGTTTCTCAGATTTCTTGATTTACCCGTTGTTTGCTGTTGCATTGCAAATTGCAATTTATGCTGTTCATATCAAAGTACAACCATTGCTGCAGACTGCTGTGCTTTCTACATCCTACATCTAAGTTTTGCTTCAGACCTTCCGTTTTTTCTCTTCATCTGCTGTCCTGTGTTCATCTGCTCTTTTTAGTTCTATGGTTTATGGTGTGCAGGGCCGGACTGGGACAAAAAAGCAGCCCTGCCACACAAACCCCACCAGCCCACATACAATAACACTCCCCCTCACCCGATCAGTGGATTTTACTATATTTTGTAGTGCCCTTCAACACTCCTCTTACAGGCGTTATTTGAAGAGCCATGTGTGAATGCTGCCGCAGTGCGCATGATCAACCTCTTCTTTAGAACGCCATTTCTCAGGATCATGGGGGTCCCAGTGGTTGGACCCCAGCGACTACATAGGTCTCGGCATAGGGGATTACTTGGCATAATCCATTTAAATGGGTTTTCCAATACATACCATATTTTTCAGACAATAACACGCACATAGGTTTTAGAGGAGGAAATTGGGGGAAAAAAATAATACCTGAAGCAAAAAATTTGGTCAATTCTGTACTTAATATCCCCTATCATGGAAAATATGGTCCCCTCATCCCGATCCTGATACACATGGCTCCCTCGTCCCCATCTTGGTATGCATGGCCCTCATCCCCATCATGGTATGCATGCCTCCTCATTCCTGGCCTGGTATGCATGGCCTCCTCATCCTTATCCTGGCAGGAATGATCGCCTCATCCCTATACTGGTGTGCAGGGTCCCCATCTGATCCTAGCATGCAGGGCCCCATCCCTATCCTGGTATGCAGGGCCCATCCCTATCCTGGTATGCAGGGCCCCATCTTGTCCTAGTATGCATGGCTCCTCATCCCTATCCTGGTAGGAATGGTCCACATCATCCTTATTCTGGCAGGAATGATCGCCCTCATCCCTGTACTGGTATGCAGAGTCCCCATCTCGTCCAAGTATGCATGGCCCCATCCCTATCCTGGTATGCAGGGCTCCATCCTTTACCTGTTATGATTGGCTCCCATCCCAGTCCTGGTATGCATGGCCCCATCCTTATCCTGATATGATTGGTCCCATTCTTTCCTTATCTTGGTATGCAGGAGTTAGCCGCAGCAGCCGGCTCCTGCCTCTGTGACCCACTGCTCTGCCGATGCCGCTCCCCCACCTCCCCACCACAGCCAAAGCTGATTCATCCGGACTATAAGACGCACCCCATTTTCCTCCACATTTTGGGAGGAAAAAAGTGCATCTTATAGTCCATAAAATTAGGTAAGGTATTTTTTATTTTCCCATAGTATTCCTGAAAATAATAAATCAATACTAACCCTCCCAAAGACCAATGTCACCTCTCCAACAACAGGACAGGAGTGGTACTGTGCAGTGTATATATACAGGACAGGAAAAGTGGTACTGAGCAGCAGGGCTTTCACTAGGAATTTCGGGGCCCCATACTGGCAAAATTTTCGGTCCACCTTGAGACTCCGCCCAGGCTCTACCCCAGCTCCACCTCCACCCTTCAAACCTTCCACAGTCCCACCGCTCACTCTTGGAAAAACTCAACTTCTCCACTACGTTCTCATCAATCAGATATTAACAATTCCCATCAAACACCAGATCACATACATAGCCAGCAGCTTGTGTTCTGGCCAAAAGAATTATTAAGCTGCTACCATGACACGGTAGACTCTTTTGGCCGACCCTACTCTACTCTAACCTATTAAATATAAATATATTTTTATGTATTTTTCTGTAAGGGAATGAGTCAGTTAAATGACCATTAATACAACATACAAGGGACAAATACTGTCACACCGTGACCAGACCACATATTACCACCACATAGCGACTGAATACAATACTGATCATTAATAAAAAAAAAAAACACAATACTAAGTTACATTATACACAGGAACTCTGTATTTACTGTCAGTGTACAGGTACTACAGTGATCACCAGTACCACTATACACAGGAGCTCTGCACTTAGTATACATTGTCAGTGTACAGGTAATACAGTGATCACTGGTGACATTATACACAGGAGCTCTGTATATAGTGTACATGTAATACAGTGATCACCAGTAAGATTATACACAGGACCTCTGTATTTACTGTCAGTGTACAGGTACTACAGTGATCACCAGTACCACTATACACAGGAGCTCTGCACTTAGTATACATTGTCAGTGTACAAATAATATAGTGATCACTGGTGACATTATCCACAGGAGCTCTGTACAGAGTATACAGTGTATAGTGTCAGTGTACAGGTAACACACTGACTCACCAGTGATGTCTCTAGCTGAAGTCCTTCATCTTTGCTTTTCCTTTTCATGCAGCGCAGACCGCCATCACTTCTTCCAGCCAGGACTTGTCTCTGCATAAAATAACACATAGTTACCTAGAGCACCGCTTCAAGAGCACATTCCCCACTTTTTCCCTTTCTTTTACACTACACATCTGAATACAGATATGCACCCACCATTAATACATAATTGGTTATTATGGAACCCACCATTCCAAATATAAATTATAATCCACCACTGAGCCCCTTCTAGCTACAGTATACATAGCCACTTTCCCCACCTAATAAATATATAAATTAATTAGCACCTGTACTCTTTCCCCAATTCATTACCAGTCACTGCATACTCAAAGCCCCCCACTATGTACCTCCTGCTCCCCCGACTCATTATATTTACATGCCCCTTCTGCCCCAATTCATTGTCATGTCTTCTGTCTCCCACCCTCTATTAATTTTAAACGGCTCTACCCCCACATTCAATACATCATTTACTCCCACACCCTCAAAATTCATTATTATTCTCTATCTCACCAGATCATCATTTCTCTCCCCACCTCCACCTTCAATTCAGTTGCTGTCCCTCTTCCCTCACTCTCAATTCATCATTTGCAGACTCCTGTCCCCTCCCCCACTTCATGTGCAGTCCCCCTTACCACCCACTTCATCATGTGAAGTCCCATTTACCCCATGTCATCCTTTGCAGTTCCTTTTAACACCCTCCCCACATCATGTGCAGTCCCCCTTTAACCCCCTCTCCACATCATGTGCAGTCCCCCTTTAACCCCCCTCCCCACATCATCATGTGCAGTCCCCCTTACTCCTTCCCTCATCATCATGTGCAATCCCCCTTTAACCGCCCACATCATCATATGCAGACCCCTTACTCCTTCCCGTCATCATGTACAATTCCTCCTCCTCCCCCTCACCCATTTAATTCAATTTGTACAGAAAAAAAAGCTTTGTATACTTACCTCACAGTCGCTCCCCAGCAACGCAACTCTGCCCCCAGCGTCAGGTGTCCTGTGCATTCCACGGCGGCCAGCGGGCTTTTCAAACTTCTGCACAGGGCCTGGTGCGCGCACTCCTGCTTCTCCGCACTGACGAGGGCCTCGCTCACAAGCTGGCGTGGGCCACCGCGGCCCTGGTCAGCGTGTGCACAGAGAGAGCACATGCACCAAGGCCTGTGCAGAAGATTAAAATGGCTAGTGGACCATTTTGAAGCTCAGAGCCACCGGCCCAGTGGGCATCTGCCCACCTGGGCAGATTATTAATCTGGGCCTGGCGGCAACATCTGTGTTATAGCTACAGTATACCTCCTGAAAATCACACACAATTTTATACACTTTAATACATTTATACAATTAAAGTGGTACTGTCTTCAGATCAAAAGTGGCCTGTTTTTGTTCTTATTGTATATGATATAGGGTCACAGATATAGGGTTCTTTTTCTTATGTGCTTATGTTCTTATTAGATTAAAGCCACATTGACATTTTTAACACCTCTTTTGGATCTTTATAGTGAATACAGTGCCGGCAGCGTAGACTTACTGCCTGTCACGATTTCACCCCTCATTGTGTCTGGTATGCAGTTACAATCCAATCTGGTACAGGGGTGTGCTGAAGCTGTCAGTACTTTGATTGACAGCTCAGTGTCCAATCTGGTGCAGGGTCGTGCTGCCGTCCAATCTGAGACTGGGAGGTTCTGGCTGTCTCTGGTTGTTCATTGTCCCAGGTGATTGCCCAGCTACTTAACTGGGCTTTTAGTCCCAAACCTCTGCCAAACATACATTCAGTTTTTTGTATGGTTTGCCTGTCTGTGCTTTGTGTTCTGTTTGTTGATCTTTCGTTGTCTGACCTTGAACCTCGTTCTGACCATCCGTCTGTTTAACCCCTGTGTTCTGATCTGCTATCTTCCTGGTATTTTGACCTATGACAGTTACCTGACTACACCTGTGTCTCTTCCTTGTGTTTATGACTTACCCTCCTGGCTTTTGACCTCGGACTCTTTGACTATACTGACTCACGACTTGCCCCTGAGAAGTGATTCGGCGTCACACCACCTCAATTTAATTAATCACTTATCAGTTAGACTTTTCCAACAAAATATCTGTCAAGGTAGTTTATGGTGTATCAGCTGCAACAATCAACCACTATGGTAGTTTGTGACTTGATTACCACATATTGCATGCCAACAGCTTTATTATTTGTTCCATTGTGCTTTATAACTTAGTGCATACTCTGTTATTTCTAATATAAAAGTAATAAAACATAAACTTGCAGTGTGCAAGCAGATTAAAACACAGTTAGGTTGTTAAACTGTTTCATAGACCACTCATCAATATCACTCCGGTGTATGTACTAATTAAAGCAATAAATACTGCTCTTTACTAATGAAGTCACTGCCTCATCTTAGTTTGCTGTGTTGGATGAGATGGCTTCTCTAATCTCAGTATGTTGTATTTATCTGCATTGAAGGCTTATGAGCAAGGCTATGTTTGTGATGTATAGATGCAAACAGAGCTAGATCTCCATTATATGGGAATTTGTTTGAAAGCAATTTGCAGAATACAATTATTTTTTAAAAAACGTTTACTCATTGATCAGCTATCAATATTCAATAAACTGAAGTTGGTCTTACCGTTGCTACCCCCACAACTCTGAAAATGTTTTTTTGTTTTCATGTTAATACTGTAGTAGTGAACCTTCTATATTCACTGTCAATGGAAGCAGTAGTCATGCATGTGCCCTACCTCTCCCATAGAAGTGACTGATGCTTTGCTCATGCATTCATACTGCTGGGGTAATTTACATGAATAGTCTATTTAATATAAGTGTTTCTTATTGGAAAAGACATGGCCCAACAGCATTTGGTGATCATGGAAAACCTTGCCATTCATGTTGGTCAGAGCAGCCCGCTGTAACTCTAATAATAATAATTTATAATGGTGTAACAGGTTGCGGGATGCAGTGACGGACAGGAGGCAGAGCAAGGGTTAACCATTTTAATTAATACTGAGATACTCCACACAGGGAGGTAAACAGTTAAATGAGGGAACGAACAGTTAAATTTGCAAAGGATATGCAGAGTTAAGGGACAATGAATCAGTTAACGGCAGTTCTTGTGAATCACTTAACGTGGCAGTAATTCCTCAGGCTGTGAAGTCAATAGCGCCAACAACTGCTGGCGCGGTGCTTGTTCAAGAAGGTCCTGTAGGTAAAGAGGATCCGTCTTCTGGTGGCAGCGGTCGGTCTCTGGTATCTTCCGCTGAGCCCCTAGTCCATAAGTTGATGTGGCCGAGACAGACCGGCAAGTATAAACTGGCAAATCAGGGCGCAAGTGTATGTCCCATACCCGGTCTCTCTTTACTGGCACGTGCACAGTACTCATGGACATGGTGGTCACTGGGCACACTGCACCTCTCTCACTCAAGTCCCCGCTGTTGGTGGTGGGAGTCAACAGACGCTGGTCTGCGCAATGCCGGTGCTCATGGGACGGAGCACTCCTCTCTCTGGCTACAGCAGAATGCATGGCCCCTCTCAGCACAGAGGTCCCTCTGCAGACGGTGGTGCCCAACCAGCGTGGTCTGTTGCAGTGCCGCTACTCCAGGGAATGGAGTGTGCCGCTCACCTGACTGCGCACTGCTGCGGGTTAGCTTTTGTTTTTATGTCACCCCGCCTACCCAGTTCATGAGGTGGGTCCGGCTTCTCATTTCTTCCCCCAGGCAACAGGGGATGCAGCCTCAACAGTTCTGGTCCCGGAAAAGGTACCAGCAGACTGGTCTTCCCCCTTACAATGGATTCAAGAAGATTCAAGTCAGGGTGAAAAACAGGGACCTAGGGCACTTGAACAGCAGACTAGAAGGCACGTGAACAGTAAGACCCTGGACAACAGGCTAAATAAGTGAGGTAGGACACACCATCAGGCCCAATGCCCGCTGGCCGGCGGCTCTGAGCTTCAAAATGGGTGCTAGCCCTTTAAATCTTCTGCACAGGCCCTGGTGCGCGCATACTCTCTCGTTGCATGCACTGAACAAGGCCGCGGCGGCCTGCGTCAGCTTGTGAGCACTGCCCTTGTCAGTGCGGAGAAGCAGGAGAGCACGCACCAGGCCCTGTGCAGAAGTTTGAAAAGCCGGCCGGCCGCCACGGCGTGCTCAGGACGCCTGACGCTGGAGGCATAGCCACTTTGCTGGGGAGCGACTGTGAGGTAAGTATACAAAGCTTTTTTTTTCTGTACAAATTGAATTCAATTTGTGAGGGGAGGAGGAGGAATTGTACATGATGACGGGGGAAGGAGTAAGGGGGACTGCACATGATGATGTGGTGGGTTAAAGGGGGACTGCACATGATGATTTGGGGGGGTTAAAGGGGACTGCACATAATAATTTGGGAGGTTAATGGGGGACTGCACATGATGACAAGGGAAGGAGTAAGGGGGACTGCACATGATGATGTGGGGTGGTTAAAGGGGGACTGCACATGATGATTTGGAGGTAAAAAGGGGGATGCACATGATGATGTGGGGGATTAAAGGGGGACTGCACATGATGACGGGAAGGAGTAAGGGGGATTGTACATGATGTGGGGATTAAAGGGAGACTGCACATGGTGACGGGGAAGGAGTAAGGGAGACTGCACATGATGATATGGGGGTTAAAGGGGGACTGCACATGATGATGTGGGGGTTAAAGGGGGATGCACATGATGATATGGGGTAAAGGGAGACTGCACATGATGATATGGGGAGGGGGGTTAAGGGGGACTGCACATGATGATGGCAGAAGGAGTAAGGGGGACTGCACATGATGTGGGGGGATTAAAGGGGGACTGCACATGATGATGTGGTGAGGTGGGTTAATGGGGGACTGCACATGATGTTGTGGAGAGGGAGTTAAAGGGGGACTGCACATGATGTGGGGAGGGTGTTAAAAGGAACTGCAAAGGATGACATGGGGTAAAGGGGACTGCACATGATGAAGTGGGGAGGAGGACTGCACATGAAGTGGGGGAGGAGACAGGAGACTGCAAATGATAAATTGAGAGTGAGGGAAGAGGGACAGCAATTGAATTGAAGGTGGGTGGTGGGGAGAGAAAATGATGATCTGGGGAGATAGAGAATAATAATGAATTTTGAGGGTGTGGGAGTAAATGATGTATTGAATGTGGGGGTAGAGCTGTTGAAAATGAATAGAGGGTGGGAGAGAGAAGACATGACAATGAATTGGGGCGGAAGGGGCATGTAAATATAATGAGTCGCGGGACCGGGAGGTACATAGTGGGGGGTTTTGAGTGTGCAGTGACAGGTAATGAATTGGGGAAAGAGTACAGGTGCTAATTAATTTATATATTTATTAGGTGGGGAAAGTGGCTATGTATACTGTAGCTAGAAGGGGCTCAGTGGTGGATTATAATTTATATTTGGAATGGTGGGTTCCATAATATAATTATGTATTAATGATGGGTGCATATCTGTATTCAGATGTGTAGTGTAAAAAAAAGGGAAAAAGTGGGGAATGTGCTCTTGAAGTGGTGCTCTAGGTAACTATGTGTTATTTTATGCAGAGACAAGTCCTGGCTGGAAGAAGTGATGGCGGTCTGCTCTGCATGAAAAGGAAAAGCAACGATGAAGGACTTCAGCTAGAGACGTCACTGGTGAGTCAGTGTGTTACCTGTACACTGACACTATACACTGTATACTCTGTACAGAGCTCCTGTGGATAATGTCACCAGTGATCACTATATTATTTGTACACTGACACTGGTTTATTATTTTCTGGAATACTATGGGAAAATAAAAAATACCTTATTTTTCGGACTATAAGATGCACTTTTTTCCTCCCAAAATGTGGAGGAAAATGGGGGTGCGTCTTATAGTCCGGATGAATCTTCTTTGGCTGTGGTGGGGTGGGGGAGCGGCATTGGTGGAGCAGTGGGTCACAGAGGCAGAAGCCGGCTGCTGAAGCTAACTCCTGTGCCCGCTGCTAAAGAGAAATGAATTTTCATTGCATTCCACCCCCATGGGCATGGAGGGCAATGAATATTAATTTATTTTTAGCTTCCTGGTATGATTGGCCCAAGCCCCATCCTGGTGTGCATGGCCCCATCCTTATCCTGATATGATTGGTCCATCCTTTCCTTATCCTGGTATGTATGGCACCATCTGAAAAGATTTAAAAAAACAAACCATTACAGTTACCTTCCCGGCGCTTCCTTGCAGCGTCCTGCTCCATTGCCAGCAGCTGCTTAATGCTTGTAAGCAGCGTATGTTAGGGATGTCATGCGCAGCTTGCAAGCTGAAGGGCAGCTGTCAGAATACTCAGTGCTCTCTGCACACCAGGATTGTTCATCGCAGAGAGAGATGAGTATTCATTGCTTTTCAGTAGCTCACAGTGTCAGCCGGAGCCTTCCTGCTGCTGGCACACGTGACCGCCGGCAGCAGCAGGAAGACTGAGACTGTGGGCGCTACTGAAGAGTAATGAATGCAGAGAGCACTGAGTATACCGGCAGCTGCCCTTCAGCTTGCAAGCAGCGCATGACATATCTGTCATGCGCTGCTTTCAAGCATAAAGCAACTGCTGGCATCAGAACAAGATGCTGCGAGGGAGCGCTGGGAAGGAAAGCGTAATGGTTTGTTTTTTGTAATGCTTTCTGATGGGGCCATGCATATCAGGATAAGGAAAGGATCATGGGACCAATCATATCAAGATAAGGATGGAGCCCTGCATACCAGGATAGGGATGGGGCCATGCATACTTGGACGAGATGGGGACTCTGCATACCAGTATAGGGATGAGGGCGATCATTCCTGCCAAAATAAGGATGAGGTGGACCATTCCTACCAGGATAGGGATGAGGAGCCATGCATACTAGGACGAGATGGGTCCCTGCATACCAGGATAGGGATGGGGCTCTGTATGCTAGGATGAGATGGGGACCCTGCATACCAGTATAGGGATGAGGGCGATCATTCCTGCCAGGGTAGGGATGAGGAGGCCATGCATACCAGGCCAGGGATGAGGAGGCATGCATACCATAATGGGGATAAGGGCCATGCATACCAAGATGGGGATGAGGGAGCCATGTATATCAGGATCGGGATGAGGGGACCATATTTTCCAGGATAGGATATTAAGTACAGAATTGACCACATTTTTTGCTTCAAGTTTTTTTTCCCCAATTTTCTCCTCTAAAATCTATGTGCATCTTATAAAATATGGTGTATATATTGGAAAACCCATTTAAATGGATTATGCCAAGTAATCCCTATCCCGAGACCTATGTAGTCGCTGGGATAAAACCTCTGGGACCCCCATGATCTGAGAACCGGCGCTCTAAAGAAGAGGTCGATCATGCGCACTCAGCTTCGGACTGGAACACCTTAGGCCCATCATTCTTGGGGCCCACTATGTAACTACATAGAAATAAATGCAAGATCACCAATTGTGCGGTAAAACACACTAATATCAGGGTATAATATAATGTAGTACACGTCTTAATTATGTAGCAGGAGTTGGGGTAGCCTCTCTCATAGATTATAAAGCAGCCCCCTCATAGGGGATAATGCTGCCCCCCTCATAGAGGATAATGCTGCCTCCCATAAGGGATAATGCTGCCCCCTCATAGATTATAATGCTGCCCCACTCATAGGGTATAATGCTATATATATAGATAAATATAGATAGATAGATAGATAGATAATAGATATATACCGTATATACTCGAGTATAAGCAGACCCGAGCATAAGCCGACCCCCCCCTAATTTTGCCACAAAAAACTGGGAAAACTTATTGACTCGAGTATAAGCCTAGGGTGGAAAATGAGATTATGCCCTATATGCTGCCCCATGTATTACGCCCCACAAGATGCTCCATAGATTGTGCCCCATATGCTGCCCATGTATTATGCCCCTATAGATGCTCCATAGATTGTGCCCACATAGATGCTCCATAGATTATATCCCCATAGATGTTCCATAGATTATGCCCCCATAGATGCTCCATAGATTATGCCCCCATAGATGCTCCTTAGATTATGCCCCATAGATGCTCCACAGATTATGCCCCCATAGATTATGCCCCATAGATGCTCCATAGATTGTGCCCCATAGATGCTCCATAGATTGTGCCCCCATAGATGCTCCACAGAATATGCCCCCATAGATGTTCCTTAGATTGTGCCCCCATAGATGCTCCATAGATTGTGCCCCATAGATGCTCCACAGATTATGCCCCATAGATGCTCCATAGATTATGCCCCCATAGATTATGCCCCATAGATTATGCCCCCATAGATGCTCCACAGATTATGCCCCCATAGATGCTCCATAGACTGTGCCCCCATAGATGCTCCACTGATTATGCCCTCATAGATTATGCCCCCATAGATGCTCCATAGATTGTGCCCCCATAGATGCTTCACAGATTATGCCCCATAGATTATGCCCCCATAGATGCTTCTTAGATTATGCCCCCATAGATGCTCCACAGACTGTGCCCCCATAGATGCTGCATTGAATAGGCCCCTTATGCTGCCGCAGCTGCTGCTGCTGCAAAAAAATACATACTCACCTCTCGTCGCTGGGGGCCAGGTGCCAGTGTCCTGAGCAGGCGGGGACACCGGCGCGCTATGGGGGACAGGTGCCGGTGTCACCACTCGCTCAGGGCCCCGGCACCTGAGAGATTTACCTGTCACCGTTCCACTGCTGAGCGCCGCTGTCTTCCAGCAGTGAATGCTCAGCAGAGGGCGCGTTGCACACTAACCACGTCATCGCGCCCTCTGCCTGAACATCGCAGCAAGAGGACCCGAGGACACAGCGGCGAGCAGCGGTGGAACGGGACAGGTAAATAAGGGAAATCTTAGCCGCTAAAGTGAAATGATATTCACTGCTTCCCACGCCCATGTGGGCATGGGTAGCAGTGAATATTCATTTCTTTAGCAGCGGGGACAGGGGCTCCTGCCTCCTGTCACCCTCTGCTGCTCCGCTGGCACGGAGCTCCCATGGCAGCTGCGTGGTGTGCCGCTATTAGCGACAAGCCACCGGCTGGGGGCCCCTGGAGCAGCGGGGGCCCTAGGCAATGGGCCCCTGTATGCCAGCAGGTGCCAGGGCCCACCAGATGCCAGGGCCCACCGGAGAATCCTCCGGTTCTCCGGTGGGCCAGTCCGACCCTGTGTGCACTGCAGCGGCATTCACACATGGCTCTTCAAATAACGCCTTTAAGAGGAGTGTTGAAGGGCACGACAAAATATAGCAAAATCCACTGATAGGGTGTGGGGGAGTGTTATAGTATGTGGGCTGGTGGGGTTTGTGTGGCAGGGCTGCTTTTTTGTCCCAATCCAGCCCTGTTCCACACCCATTGCCACATTTTGAAGCCTGGGCAGTCTCATTTTTCTCTACTACATATAGGTGTAGCGATTCCATCTTTGTGTGTCTGTATGCTGTGAATTACTCTAGAGCTGGGCCATGCTGTGCTGTCAGTATTTGATGGACAGCTCAGCTGCCCAATCGTATGCTGGGGTGTACTGAGCTGTCAGTGTCTTGATTGACAGGCACATCCGCCCACAATGTGTAAAAATGAGTTGATGCTTTATTAAAGATTCATTAAAAACATGCAGTCCAAAAAGTATATATAAAAACCTGAAGAGTTTCTGGCATCCAGGCGACCTTAGTCATCCCATGACAATCACCGATTGTTAGTAAATGGTTTCATTTTTTTGTCATTTCACATTTTATTTTTTTTCTGTACATTTTTCCATTCTAATAGCAAGGTTCTACATAGTTTGTAGGAACAAGAGATTGACACATTAATATGTAGTTGTCTATTTGCTGCACTGATGTTGAAGCAAAGTGGATAAAATAGTACATATTGATTGATTACCTAGATGTCAAAGTTAAGTCAAAGGTCTTCCTCTCCATGATAACTTGGCTGTACAATCTTAGAAATAATACGCTATAATAAAGGCTTTCTCTTTTCAGAAAGGCATTTCTCTTTCTTAACTGACTTGTCATGCAATCTAATATTGCTATCTTTTCTGTACAAGATTATAGATGTTGAATTTCACATAAAAATGAAACTCCTGATATTTCATAAATCGACACTGCTAGAATAATGGGTTGTGGTATCTATCAAAATACCAGGACCTCTGACTCCTATTACTCAATGGCAGTTCTCAGCGTAATCCTATTTTTACCTAGTTAATCTGGGACAGTAAGTCCACCTCCATAATGCAGAAATCATTAGGATCTACTGACATTTATATATATATATTATTATTATTATTATTATACATTTATATAGCGCCATTTATTCCATGGCGCTTTACATATGAAAAGGGAAAAATATAGACAGATACAATAAACATGTGCTAGACAAGGGACACACAAGTACAGAAGGAGAGAGGACCCTGCCCGCGAGGGCTCACAGTCTACAGGGATGGGTGAGAATACACTATATAGTGTATGGCTAGATACCATTATTATAATATTAATACATTATATTACATTGAATACTATTGATCACTAAAAAGAACAGAAGCTGGTTTCACACATCTGTGAGCCACTGCTCGTGCTCGCATTACCCAACAGCCAAGTCTAAGTTCTTCTAACTGCTTAAGAGTTAGTAAGGTCAGAATTCAGGTTGGGTGTTGCGATACAAGCACTGTCCAGTTTTCAGTCATTTCAAGATGTAAAGAAACATAATTAATCACCATCTTGGGTCTAAATACAAAAGTATTCCACCTCATAGGTCTACACTTTACATTCCACCAGTGTAGCATTAGGACCTGTTGGCTCCACAAAAGTAGGTAGGATCTGGTTGCCAATGCAACCTCTATTTCATTTTACTGAAGCCACTGCTGACACCATTCACCAATGCGTTTATTAAACCTATGTGTTTGAAATGTATATTACAGGACAAACTCCCCAAAAGGCTGCAATATTCTTTCTTTTTTATTGCATAGAAATATGCCCTTCAGTGTCTCTTTACTAAACAGATATGGTGGTATAATTTTACTTGCATCAACCACCAACATAAAGAAGTTTGTGCTACATTTTGGTTAACACTTGTGTTTTCTTCTATTAACATTCATTTTTACATAACACTTGGTTACCTAGCAACTGGGATAGCCTTATATAAACTCCTTGAACATGGATGGATGTTCCCAGCTGCAGATGAAATTCAGTTCTGTCAGTTAAAATTTATTGATATAGAAACAATCACTCTGTCTCCTACCTTGGTTTTCTGGAACACATGAACTAGATTGCCCAGTTCGTGAAAAAAGAAATCAGAGAATTGTTGAAATGGTAGTGAAGATGTAAAACTAGTAATTTGTGGCAGTTTAATAGAAAATCTACTACTTGGAAATAATAACCTATCCTTTGGAATAGGTCATCCATACCAGGACGGTGGGAGTCCAACATCCAGCATCTCCATCAATCAGCTGATTTCACTGATGGTGGTTGTAATGCTGTTGGTGTCCACGCATGGCTCTCCTTACCCTTCCTCGCGGGTACACTGAAAGACAAACCACCACAACCACATTTTTTAGGCTAGGTTCACATTAGCATTTGTGTGCGCAGCGTATCATCTGCATGTGCAAATGCATGCCAAAACGTATGCAAACGCATGCTAACGCAGCATTTTTTATCCGCATCAGCTTACACATGACACAAAAAAACTCCCACTGCATGTACATATGTTTACATGCATTTGCATTGTTTATGCGCATGTATTTGATATTTCCAGGTGCTGTAATCAGTACCTGTACATGCGCAGTCTGAAGTTCGCATGCGCATGTCCTTGCGTACCAATGCGTTCCCATAGACTGTAATGCGTTTTTTGACGCACTCATCCGCATGTGCATGACTGCACATATTTGACTGATTTTTGACGCTTCAAAAAGATGCAACACGTTGCAATTCGCCGGGCACCGCTAAACGACGCATGTGTACACAAACACATGCAAACGCATGTCCCTGCGTACACCATGTTAAAGATATGTATGCATGCGGATCTACGCAGATAAAACGCTGCGCACTGATACGCAAATGTGAAACCAGCCTTACCTCCCTGTCATGTGTCCCTCAACGTGCTCCCTGGTCTAGTTCCCAGCAGCACGCTGCCCTGTTCTTAAAAGGCCAACGCGTGCACTTGCTAAAATGCCCTCAGCCAATAGCTGGGAGGCATCTTGTTTAAAAGACTCCCTTCCCAATAAGGAGGGGCCGAAGCAATGAGTTTCATTAGTGTGTTAGTGATGTAACTAGTGAGTTGTTAAGTCCTCTGGTCCTGGTGTGGCCAGTCCTGAACCCATAGCCCTGGTCCTTGCGTGGCCAGTGCCTGAACCCATAGTCCCTGGTCCTTGTGTAGCCAGTCCTGAAATTGAAGTCACTGGTCCTTATGTGGACAGTCCTGAACCCGAAGTCCCTGATCCTTGGGTGGCCAGTCCTGAATCCGTAGTCCCTGGGCTTAGTGCAGCTAGTGTATGAACCTCGTCCCCTGATCTGTATGCGGCCAGTACCAGAATCAGTATATGAGACCTGTGTGTCTGAACGTGTGCCTATTCGAGTATGCCTTGTATCCGGAAGTAACTAAGCTTAGCTAATCCCCTTTCCAGGCAAGCCCAGCCCTATGGCACCGTGGGTCCACGAACAATGTGTGGAACCCATCCTCTCTGATCCACCACGGTACTATGGGGATCTGAAACAGTGATGTGGGTTCCTAGAGCAGTGCATGCGGCACTATGAAGTTTTGGCCATCAATTTTCTTCTGACTGAGTCAAGATGGGATTCCTAATGTCCTACCTAACAGGAGATTCCCTAGCATGGCAAAACCCTCTATGGGAAAGATGGGATCCTATCACCTCAGACCTGCACGTGTTCCTGGTGGCCTTCTGAAAGGTCTTTGATGAGCCGAATCCGGAATCTTCGGTGACATCTTCCCTTCCTAGCTACCAGGAGCAGATCAGACAGGTGTTGCATGTGAGGAAACTGTCACATCTGGCTCTGTTCTTCCAAAGACCACCTGTTCTCCAGCCTGTTGAGGTAGCTACTCGGCCAGAATCCATGAAGGTCAACTGTGTTTGTCTGGCTGAGCAGAAGCCGGAACTTAGTCGAGACAAGAAATTTCGGTATTGCTACAGTTGTGTGAAACATCTTTGTTATGAGAAGTCTAAAAAACTCCAAAGCCTTGGACCAATAGGAGAGGCTGTCCTCGGTGGCAGTATTCCTCCCTCCGATGACTGTGACTCTATACGTGGCAAGTGGAGGCTTTGGTCCGGTGGGAAAATTCGTGCTGCGAGCTGTGAAGAGTCGGTGTCAGATTTCCGTCCGACAGCTCCAGAATCTGGTGAGGGTGTTGTCAGGTGAAGGATGAGCCCTACCAAAAGACAATCAAGTTATTTGCAGGCAATTCGAGCTCCAGATTGGAGCATTGTATAGGGAGAAGATCGCTTTCCATGTGCAGTCTGATTTTCCCATAGGTCGTTCAGAGCTGAGAACTCAAGTGCCATTCTAGTCTGGAGACCCGTGTGGTACTTCATTGGGGACAGTCGAGTCACAAGAGGGGTCTGGTCCCCATACGTCCCGGTCAGTAATCAGTGTCGCCATCTTCTAGGCCAGGTCTGCTAGTTGCCGACTTGCTGTGTGCTGGCGTCTCTGAAGGAAGGGAAGCAGAGTTGATGTACCCACACATTCCCAACAATTGTTCCAATGATATGTTCACAGGAACCTCCTGCAAGGTTGTGTCATCTTGGAGACCAGGCTGAAGATGGACCCTTAGGAGGTAGCCTCAGTTTCTAGATGGTCAGTTGAAGAGAACGTCAAGGCAGTGGCATCTTCCAAGTCTCTGCAATCCACCAACCAGGCGGAGTAACTCTAGTTGGTCCTTGAATCCTCTGAGGTGGTAGCTGATCTCAACAAACTTTGAGAGACTTTCCAATGTCAAGTTCCTGGTACCATGTCCACTTGTTCCACTCTGAGGATAGCTTGATGGAGATAAGCATCCTAGTTATGAAGATGGTGAGAGATGTCACATTTCTTCTAATGGACAGGAGTAGTTGTGGTCCTGGAGAGAAGTCGTGGGAGTCCACGGAGAAGAGTCAGTCTCTAACTTCTCTGCAGAGTCCTCACGAGTTTGAGACAGAAGTGGCATGAGGTCGGCTACTGTAGTGTCGCTGCCGATGTCTCCGCCTGGCTCTCCTTCCCCATCCATGCAGGGATGCCGAAAGACTCACCACGACCGCAGCTGCGGTGTTACCTCCCTGTCACTCGGCGTATCCCTCAGTGTGCTCGCTACTTCCTGGTCTAGCTCCCAGTAGCACGCCTTGTGTGTGTGCTGCCCTGTTCTTAAAGGGCCAGCGTGCACACCTACTAAGATGTCCTCAGCCAATAGCTGGGAGGCATCTTGTTTAAAAGGCACCCTCCCCAATAGGTAGGGACCGAAGTAATGAGTTTCATTAGTGTGTTAGTTGTACAACTAGGTATTTTTTAGGTCCCCTGGTCCTGGTATGGCCAGTGTTCTGAACCAGTACTTTCTGGTCCGTGTGTGGCCAGTCCTGAACCTGTAGTTCCTGTTCCTTATGTGGCCAGCCCTGAAGCTGTAGTCCCTGGTCCTTGAATGGCCAGTGCCTGAACCCGTATTCACTGGTCATTGTGTGGCCAGTGCCGGAACCCAAAGTTCTTGGTCCTTATGTAGCCAGTCCTGAACCCGTAGTCACTTTTCCTAGTGCAGGTGGTATCTGAACCTTATTCCCTGGTCCATGTGAGGACTGTACCTGAATCAGTATGCGAGAACTGTGTGTCTGAACATCTGCCTATCCAAATATTCTGTTTATCCAGACTGTCCTATCAGTCTCCAAGTCAACCCTCTCAGAATCCGTGTCAGTAACCGTTCTACCCGTGGATCCAGAACCTAGTAGTCTGAACTTAGCCAGAGTCCGTGTTCATGTGACTAATCATTCTGCAAAGGATCCAGAAGCTAGTAGTCTGAACGGAGCCCGAGTCCTATCCATGTCTGCGTACCTGACCCCTGTGTCAGCAGTTGTAGTACCGGGGACTGCCTAAAAGTAGTAGCTAGCAGCTACCTGCAGCTCAAGCCTGACTCCACCATCATGAGCTCGAGTGAACACCACGTAGCTGCTTAGCTATGCCTCTTCCTAGGCAAGACCGGCTCCGTGGCACAGTGGATCCACAAACCACATGCGCCCCTGGTGCATAACCATGGTAGTCAGATGTAATTAGTTTACGGAGCCGAAACAGCACAGCTCCATATACTATGCAGTGGCTGCTCTCAGGTAGTATGGCTCAGCATCCATTCACTTCAATTGGAACCAAGCTGCACTCAAAGAATGACCACTAGACAGTGTAGGGAGCCATGTTGTGCTGGCTGCACTGATTACATCTCACTGCCTTCAGTGCAATAAACAGCTGATTTGTAGGCGTGTTTGGTGTCCAGACTCCCACAGATCTTATAACCTGTCCTAAGCATATGTTAATAATTAGTGATGAGCGCAAGCGCTCGTTCCTTTAGTTTGCCAAGAGTGCTCGGGTTTGCACTGAGTATCACGGGTGTTCGAGTGACATATTCGAGTCCACGCAGCCGCATGTTAGACAGCCACAAATCATGCAGGGATTGCCTGAAAAAAGGCGGGCAGTCCCCATATATTTTGCGGATGTCTAACATTCATATAGACAAAAGTGTGATATATGTCTCATATGTCTTACGCAGTAGTAACCTGCCCGTTATTGACTAGTCCCATGTGCGGTAGCCCTGAGCGCAGCAGGCATAAGGCTAAGTGCACACGTCAAAAATGTTTGCAGAATATTTTTTTGCGTGGATTTTGTGCGTTTTTTGCACGTTTTTGGTGCGTTTTTTTGTGCGGATTTTACGCGTTTTTACCGTGATTTTTTCCTGAACTTTCTAGGTCAACATGTTGGTTCTTTTTCCGAGATGCGTTTTTTTCGCGGAAAAAAACGCACCATGTGCACAAAAACTGCGGAATTCATTCTAAATGATAGGATGCTTAATTAATGCATTTTTGATGCATCTTTTCCCGCGAAAAAAACGCGAAAAAAACGCAAATAATCCTGAACGTGTGCACATAGCCTTAGTGTTGCTGCCTGCTTATGATTGGTCAACATAATACATAGAGAAAAAGTAGACACTCCTATAACACCCACTTGGAATTAACAAAAATTAAACCATTAAGTGCCAAATACTTTGATTGCTAATGTCTGCGCAACGGACAGGCAAATAAAAAAAAAACACAATAAACTCCCCCAAGCCCTTTTTTTTTTTCCACTCTGAAGCCACTATTACATAATGTGTCCAGTTCAACATGAAAAATTTGGTGAAAATTTCTCTTTAAGAGGCTGCACCTGTTTTAGTAAACAGTTTTATTCCCCCATTAAATAACAGTTTTGCAGCATACTTCCTTTGAACTATGCTATGTATTGTTCCTCTGTTATCCTTCCCAGAAATGTATGACTGAATTGTCAACAGGGTATTATCTACTCTCAGACAGCTTTGATTGAGTAATATCTTACTGCGCATAGACACACCACCACTTTCTATACATAAGTTTCTAGGAAGAATAACAGAGAAACTTATTTACAAAAACAGATATGTCAAAAAAGCCAACAGAATCTTTAACCCCTTAAGGACAGAGCCATTTTGCAGCTTAATGACCGGGCCAATTTTTACAGTTCTGACCACTGTCACTTTATGAGGTTATAACTCTGGAACGCTTTAACGAATCCCGCTGATTCTGAGACTGTTTTTTCGTGACATATTGTACTTCACGTTAGTGGTAAAATTTCTTTGATATGACTTGTGTTTATTTATGAAAAAAACTGAAATATGGCGAAAATTTTGAAAATTTAACAATTTTCAAACTTTAAATTTTATGCCCTTAAATCAGAGAGATATGTCACACAAATTTCTTAATAAATAACATTTCCCACATGTCTACTTTACATCAGCACAATTTTGGGACCAAAATTTTTTTTTATTACGAAGTTATAAGGGTTAAAAGTTGACCAGCGATTTCTCATTTTTACAACACCATTTTTTTTTAGGGACCACATCACATTTGAAGTCACTTTGAGGGGTCTATATGATAGAAAATACCCAAAAGTGACACCATTCTAAAAACTGCACCCCTCAAGGTGCTCAAAACCACATTCAAGAAGTTTATTAACCCTTCAAGTGCTTCACAGGAGCTGAAGCAATGTGGAAGGAAAAAATTGACATTTAACTTTTTTTGCAAAAGCTTTACTTCGGAACCAAGTTTTTTTATTTTCACAAGTGTTAAAAGAAAAAATGAACCACAAAATTTGTTGTGCAATTTCTTCTGAATACTTCGATACCCCATATGTGGGGGTAAACCACTTTTTGGGCGCGTGGCAGAGGTCGCAAGGGAAGGAGCGCCGTTTGACTTTTTCAACGCAGAATTGGCTGAATGCCATGTCGCGTTTAGATAGCCCCTGATGTGCCTAAACAGTGGAAACACCCCACAAGTGACCCCATTTTGGATACAAGACCCCTTAAGGAACTTATCTAGATGTGTGGTGAGAACTTTGAACCTCCAAGTGCTTCACACAAGTTTATAACCTAGAGCCGTGAAAAAAAAAAAAAAATTTTTTTCACAAAAATGATCTTTTCACCCCAATTTTTAATTTCCCAATGGTAATAAGACCGCAAAAGTTTTTGTGCAATTTGTCCTGAGCATGCTGATACCCCATATGTGGGGGTAAACCATTTTTTGGGCGCACGGCAGAGGTCGCAAGGGAAGGAGCGCTGTTTGACTTTTTCAACGCAGAATTGGCTGGATGCCATGTCGCGTTTAGAGAGCCCCTGATGTGCCTAAACAGTGGAAACCCCCAACAAGTGACCCCATTTTGGAAACTAGACCCCCTAAGGAACTTATCTAGATGTGTGGTGAGCACTTTGAACCTCCAAGTGATTCACACAAGTTTATAACGTAGAGCCGTGAAAATAAAAAATCATATTTTTTCCACAAAAATGATCTTTTCACCCCAATTTTTATTTTCCCAAGGGTAACAAGACCCCAAAAGTTTTTGTGCAATTTGTCCTGAGCATGCCGATACCCCATATGTTGGGGTAAACCACTTTTTGGGCGCACGGCAGAGGTCGCAAGGGAAGGAGCTCCGTTTGACTTTTTCAACGCGGAATTGGCTGGACGCCATGTCGCATTTGTAGAGGCCCTGATGTGTCTAAACAGTGGAAACCCCCCACAAGTGACCCCATTTTGGAAACTAGACCCCTAAGGAACTTATCTAGATGTGTGGTGAGCACTTTGAAGCCCCAAGTGCTTCACAGAAGTTTATAACGCCCGGGCGTGAAAATAAAAAATCATATTTTTTCCACAAACCTGATCGTTTAGTCCCCAATTTTTTATTTTCACAAGGGTAACAGGAGAAATTGGACAACAAAAGTTGTTGTACAATTTGTCCTGAGTATGCTGATACCCCATATATGGGGGGGGACCACTGTTTGGGCGCACTGCAGAGCTTGGAATGGAAGCAGCACCGTTTGACTTTTTCAAACCAAAATTGGCTGGAATTGAGATTGGACACCATGTCGCGTTTGGAGAGCCCCTGATGCGCCTAAACAGTGGAAACCCCCCACAAGTAACACCATTTTGGAAACTAGACCACCTATGGAACTTATCTAGATCCACTGTGAGCACTTTGAACCCCCAAGTGTTTCACAAAAGTTTATAATGCCTGGGTGTGAAAAAAAAAAAAAAACAATTTTTCCACAAAAATGATTTTTTAGTCCCAAATTTTTGATTTTTCACAAGGAAATTGGACCCCAAAAGTTGTTGTCCAATTTGTCCTGAGTACGCTGATACCAAATATGTGGGGGGGGGGAAACTGTTTTGGCGCACAGCAGGGCTTGGAAAGGAAGTAATAACGTTTTGGAATGCAGACGTTGGTGGGGGTCATGTTCCGTTTGCAGTGCCCCAGATGAGCCTAAACAGTGGAAAACCCCCACAAGTGACCCCATTTTGGAAACTAGACCCCATAAGGAACTTATCTAGATCTGTGGTGAGCACTTTGAACCTCCAAGTGTTTCACAAAAGTTTATAATGCCTGGGTGTGAAAAAAAAAAAAACAATTTTCCACAAAAATGATTTTTTAGTCCCAAATTTTTGATTTTTCACAAGGAAATTGGACCCCAAAAGTTGTTGTCCATTTTGTCCTGAGTACGCTGATACCAAATATGTGGGGGGGGGGAACTGTTTTGGCGCACAGCAGGGCTTGGAAAGGAAGTAATAACGTTTTGGAATGCAGACGTTGGTGGGGGTCATGTTCCGTTTGCAGTGCCCCAGATGAGCCTAAACAGTGGAAACCCCCCACAAGTGACCCCATTTTGGAAACTAGACCCCTTAAGGAGCTTATCTAGATGTGTGGTGAGCACTTTGAACCCCCTAGTGCTTCACAGAAATTTATAAACGCAGAGCCGTGAAAATGAAAAATCATTTTTTTTCTCAAAAATGATTTTTTTAGCCAGCTATTTTTTATTTTCCCAAGGGTAATCGGAGAAATTAGAACCCCAAAATTGGTGTGCAATTTGTCCTGAGTACGCTGATACCCCATATGTTGGGGTAAACCACTGTTTGGGCGCACGGCAGGGCTCGGAAGGGAGGGAGCGCCATTTGACTTTTTGAACGCCACATCGTGTTTGGAGACCCCCTGATGTGCCTAAATAGTGGAAATCCCTCAATTCTAGCTCCAACCCTAATCCCAACACACCCCTAACCCTAATCCCAACCCTAATCCTAACCTAAATCCCAACCCTAATTCCAACCCTAATTGTAACCCTAACCTTAATTATAACCTTAATTATAACCCTAACCCTAATTGTAACCCTAACAGTAATTCTAACCCTAATTATAACCCTAACCCTAAGGCTAGGTTCATTTTGCGTTTTACCAGCCTGTTCAACACATAGCGTTGACGGGCTGGTAATGGTATAGCATAACGCGATCGCATTATGCTATACCCGCTAACGCAGAGGAATCAGCAGATGATTCATCTGCGCTAGCGGTGACGGAGCCCAAACGCTGCAGCCCGCGTCCGAGGCTCCGTCACTGAATGATGGCACGTCGCAAACGCATGCCGCTTTACGGCATGCGTCGCGATGCGCCCTCAAATGGGGGTGAATGGCAGCGTTAACGGACTGTTATACCGCGGTGTAACGCAGTCCGTCTAACGGACTGCCATAACGCAGTATGAACCCAGCCTAACCCTAACGCTAATTATAACCCTTACCCTAAGGCTGCTTTCACCTTCCGGCGGGCGCCTGTCGGCGCCCCCGGCATTTTGCCGCAGCGCCGCATCAGAA
>JARQOD010000002.1:184921272-185012630 GCA_033576555.1 Oophaga sylvatica | reverse complement strand
AAAAAGCACAAAAATGAAAAATTGGACATTCCAGAAGGGGTTAAGGATTAAACCCCCTTATAAACTCTGTAAATCAGTTATAACTTGCAAAGTTGGGGCAAACCCTTCAAATTGTATATGACGGCTATGGTATCAGAACTAATCTCTAGTACAGTCACATGATATGTTAGTACATAATTGTCATATGATGACATTTTTTTTTACATACAGCAGACATTTTTCAGTAGCTTCAATGTTCAGTTCATATAATTCTGTTTATTTAGTTAGTCAATGCTTAGAACAGATTTTTTTTTTTAATTATCCTAATGAATTATTGAAGAGTCTTTTTGTGATTTATGGAGTTTAAGGATTATGAAATCATTATAAATAGACATTTCAAGGCATCATTAGTGTAAAATTTGCATCCATTGTCTCCAAACTGTAGACCTCATTAGCACAGTGTTCGGCTTCTTCAAATGTAGATTTTCCCTAATAAAAATTTAAATGAGCTTGATATTACAATAAACCTTGTAACCTTTGTGAGCTTGGGCCAATATACAATAATGAATGATTGACTTGTAGGTGGCTAAGTTTACTCAATTCTAGAAATGAGCCAATTTGAGTATAATTAACTTGTACTTGAATATAGAAAAAATGCACATTTTTGAGAATACAGTGTTTTAAATTTTGCTTTTCATGGATTCAACATAATAGTGGATAGCTGGCTGCCATTTTAGTAACTGTAGACAGACAGCAAAAGTTTAAAAAAGTAATTATGATCACCACTCACCTGTCCAGGTCCTCTGCTGCTCGTTTCCCTCTGACCAGTCCTCAGAGCCATCTCTTCTTTCCCCTGTCACAAGCTACATTTCCCGCCTGTTCACTCTAGTCCTCTGAATTCACCGCATGTAGCAAATCGTGACATCATGGACATGGGACATGTAATGATATTTCATGCCTGTGGGTCCTGGCTTGTAGCTATAGCCTGTTCACTCATTGCTTAAACTTCAGGGAGTGACCATGTTAGGGGCTGCGGAATGCACTAAATAAATATAAATAATAGGTGCGTTCGCAGCCCGGGGTCCACCGTGCAGGCAGAGCCTGCTGCTAGTAAGATGGCACTATATGGTGGTATAAGCGAACTCTGTTACTCCACAGAGTCGCTGACATAAATGCTGTGGCACTATATGGCGGTAAGAGCGAACTCTGTTACTCCACAGAGTCTCTAAGGTAGAGAATGTGTCCTGTTAACCCCACAGGAGTACACAAATAACTGCAGAGCGGATAGCAGTCCGTGGTCATGCAGACAGCAACGCAAACAACCAACTCCTCACCAGAGTAGCCGGTATTCTAGAGGCTATTTCAGCCAAGCCCTGAACACGTGCATACAAAACTCCTCACCGGAGGTGCCGGTATTCTAGGGGCTTATTTCAGCCGAGCCCTAACCGCATGCGTACATGACAACACTGGCGCAAGCACATAAAAGGATTGATACTAGCGCATGGCCGTGCGGCCTTGCAACCCTTTTATAGCCGCAGCAACTGCAAGACCTTCCAGAACAAACCAATGGAAGCCTGCCCCAGAACTCGAGCAGCTTCAGGACCTTCCTGGAGGACCAATGGGAGTTGCTGCAGTACCCGAGCATGTGACCCGTGATCTCCAATGAGAGCTCTTACCCTGGGCATGCTCAGAAGGGGAAAAGCAGAACTTAGTCCCAAAGTCGTCTGCTCGCCGATGACCAGTACTGGCTATAATGGCAGAACCCAGAAAGGCAGCAGTATTCCTTTGCACAGTATGAGACTGAGCAAGACGCTGGGACCAACGTCTCTGCTGAGTAGGAACCACTGCGGCAGGAGAAGAATGGGAGACCGCAGAGGAGTTGGCTCGAGGTTCCCACTGTGCAGAGGCGGAACTCGACCCCTAACAGACCAAGCCTAAGAGTTCACTGCGCGTCTCACATGCGTAATGTCACAATTAATATAAGTGAATATTTCAATGTTTGAATTACAATTGTTTGCATATTCGCCGAACATAGCCGAACGTCATTAAAGTCAATGGGCGGCAAAAACAAACACATACACAACACCTTCTAGTGGGCCAAAAGCTGCCAAAACACAACAAATTAGGGGAAGACACCAGGAAAGTGGCCTCAATTGACCCACAGCACAAATTTTAGAATAGCACATCAGCAATCAGCCATGCACATGGTCTGGGCCAGAATTTACAGCTTTGAATTGAACTTCAAATTAAGATGAGGTGTGTGAGGCATTGGTATAGGCATGCTGTGATGGTAGCCCTGATACCACATGCAACAGCTCAACCTGCTTTTATGCTCAGCCACACTCAGGTGGCACAAATATTAGTTTCGTAGACTACTATTGTCAGAAAAATGTAAGGATAGAAACAAGGGTAGTTGACTTAAAAGAGGTGGAGGCCTGCTGATATTGATGGCCTACTGCTACAGGCAACACACATGAAGGAGACCCAACCAGGAGTCTACACATTTCCAAAAATTAGTGGCAGACACCACCAAAGTCGCATCAATTGCAATAGAATAGAAGTAGTAAAATGGGGACCGACACCTTTTCCATTACAGCCAACCCAGCAGATAGATTGGAGACCCAATTAGGAGTCTTCAAATTTAAAAAATTAGGGCCTGACACCACCGAAGTGCCATCAATTTCACCAGAGTAGAAATAGTAAAATAGGGACTGACATGTCTTCTACTACAGCCAATCCAGCAGATGGACACCCAACCAGGAGTGTTCACATTTCCAAAGATTATTGGCAGTCACCAAAAAAGTAGCATCAATTTCACCAGAGTAGAAATACCTATAATAGGGACCGACACATCTTCCACTACAGCCAACCAGCATATGAGCACCCAATCAGGAGACTTCAAATTAAAAAAAATTTAAGGGGCAAACACCAGCAAAGTGGCATCAATTTCACCAGAGTAGAAATAATATAATGGGGAGTGACATCTCTTCCACTACAACCAACCCAGCAGATGGAGAGACCTAATCAGGAGTCTCCACATTTCCAAAAATTAGTGGCAGACACCAACAAAGTGACATCAAATTCACCTGAGTAGAAATAGTATAAGGGTACGTACCCATTTGCAACAAATAAAACAGTCCAATTTCTGGACCGAAAAAACAAACAACTGCTATGCGAGTGTCATGCAAGAGTAATGCGAGTGTAATGTGATTTCCATGTGATTTTACAATGGAACATCTGTATGACATGCGTATGCAATCTGTATGCAATGTGATTTTAACATGAGCTTTTACATACAGCAGTTCTCTCTATTGTAAAAGCTCATGTTAGAATCACATTTTTAAACAAAACTGTACACATCATTTTAAAACCAAATAATCTTCAAAATAGACATACACATATATATACATACATAATATATTATATATATATATATGTGTATGTCTATTTTGAAGATTATTTGGTTTTAAAATGATGTGTACAGTTTTGTTTAAAAATGTGATTCTAACATGAGCTTTTACAATAGAGATCCCCCCAGCCACCTCAGAAAAGGTGCATCTGTTAGATGCGCCAATTCCGGCACTTAGCCTCTCTCTTACCACTGCGGTGTATTAGTGGTATATGAGGTAATAAGGGGTTAATGTCACCTTTGTATTGTAAGGTGACATTAAGCCTGGTTAATAATGGAGAGGTGTCAGTAAGACACCTCTCCATTATTAATCCAATAGTATGATATTTTTACTATATTTTTAATATGTCTATCTATCTATCTACCTATCTATCTATATAGCTATATATATAGCTATATACATATATATACATATGTATATATATGTATATAGCTATATATATAGCTATATAGATAGATAGGTAGATAGATAGATAGATAGATAGATAGATAGATAGATAGGACATATTAAAAATATAGTAAAAATATCATACTATTGGATTAATAATGGAGAGGTGTCTTACTGACACCTCTCCATTATTAACCAGGCTTAATGTCACCTTACAATACAAAGGTGACATTAACCCCTTATTACCTGATATACCACTAATACACCGCAGTGGGAAGAGAGAGGCTAAGTGCCGGAATTGGCGCATCTAACAGATGCACCTTTTCTGAGGTGGCTGGGGGCATATGTTTTGAGTCAGGGGGCCAAAAACCATGGCTTTCCCTCTTTGGCAGAGAAAATTGCGCAGGAGCCCACGCAATTTTTTTCCATGAATAAATACTTTAATTTAACACCTACATCTTCAAATTTTTATACACATACACTAATAACATTAGTAGTCAGGGACATATATAAATTAAAATGATATGCAATGGTTTACTGTATGTAAACCATGTGTCATATCCTATCGGGTTCTGCAATAATTTTACAGAAGCCGACAATTGAATTATCACCTATTCTGCTATATATATCTCTATGAAATATAAATATATATACATATATGTGTGTCAATGACATATATATCTATATATATATAATATATAGACACCTATTCTATGTGTATATATCTATTCTATATTTTATATTATAACATGTCAGTGTGATTTTACTGTAAAGACGCATATAAATTGATGGCTTTTCAAAGGATGTGTAAAAATTGGACAGCAATCGCATCCATTGATTTGTATTGGCGAGTCTCTTCCGAGGTACGCAGCAATACGCAGCATGCAGCAATCTTTTTCTTAGTCCGATTTCGGCTGAAAAAAAAACTCGTAAATGAGATGTCACCTATTAAATAACATTGGTCTGAGTGCAATTTGATTTTTTTTCTCGGATTGCACTTGTCCGTATTTCTCGCAAGTGGATATGAGCCCTAATAGGGACCACACCTCTTTCACTACAGCCAACCAAGCAGATATTGACCCAACCAGGAGTGTTCACATTTCCATAAATTAGTGGCAGACACCAACATATTGGCATCAATTGCACCAGAGTAGAAATAATATAATAGGGACCGACATGTCTTTCACTACAGCCAACCCAGCAGATGAAGATGCAACCAGGAGTCTTCAAATTTAAAACAATTAGGGGCAGACACCAACAAAGTGGCATCAATTTAACTAGAGTAGAAATAATATAATGGGGAGCGACATCTCTTCCACTACAGCCAATCCAGCAGATGGAGAGACCCAGTCAGGAGTCTCCACATTTCCAAAAATTAGTGGCAGACACCACCAAAGTGGCATCAATTTCACCAGAGTAGAAATAGTATAATGGGAAGAGACATCTTTTCCACTACAGCAAACCCAGCAGATAGAGAGACTCAATCAGGAGCCTCCACATTTCCAAAAATTAGTGGCAGATGTCAGCAAAGTGGCATCAAATTTCACCAGTGTAGAAATAATATAAAAGGGATCAACATCTATTCCACAACAGCCAACCCAGCAGATGGAGACCCAACCAGGAGTGTTCACATTTCCAGAAATTAGTGACAGACATCAACCAAGTGGCATCAATTTCACCAGAGTAGAAATAGTACAATAGGGACTGACAAGTCTTCCACTACAGCCAACCAAGCAGATGGAGACCCAATCACAAGTCTTAAAATTTAAAATAATTAGGTTCAGACACAACCAAAGTGGCATCAATTTCACCAGAGTAGAAATAATATAATGGGGAGCGCCATCTCTTCCACTACAGCCAACTCAGCAGAAGGAGAGACCCAATCAGGAAACTCCACATTTGCAAAAATTAGTGGCAGACACCAACAAAGTGGCACCAACTTTACCAGAGTAGAAATAGTATAATAGGGACTGGCACCTCTTCCACTACAGCCAAGCCAGCAGATGGAAACCCAGCCAGGAATGTTCATGTTTCCAAAAATTAGTGGCAGACTGTCATGTGTGCATCGCCACGAAGATCGTCGCGGTTGCACATTCTGACTTCTCACAGCTGAGTTGCTGTTTCTTTGTGTTTGGCAGTTAGGGAGTTAATTCTGTCTGTGCTCAGTTCTGGGACTGGGTGCAGTTTTCTCCCGGCTGCAATTAATTATTTGTTGATTGGTTTCCTTTAAATCTCTGGTTGTCTGTGTTGGGAGTTGCCAGTGAAATTCTTCATGCAGACCACAGATAGGATTGTATCTGTATAGACTTAAGTTAAAGAGCTCCTTAGTTGTTTTAAGCTCACCTTGCTTAGAGTTTAATATCCCAGATCATTTATGTTCCTTCTGTGTTTGAGTGTGTATGCAAGTCTGTGTTTTCTCCAGTCTGTCTTATATGTCTAATCTGTGTATTTAGCAGAGATCAGCCCATATCCCTTTGGTGGTAATCAGAATCCTTCTTAGGACTGATTACAGGGTTCAGGGACTGATAGGAGACAGGGTTAGGCTGGAGACTTGGACCTCTGAACCATTATCAGTACCTCCAAGGTGAGGGATTAGTTAGGACCCCAGTTTAGGGTCAGGTTAGACCCCCGGTCCTCCTCTTTCCTGTGACAGTGTATCAAGTCCTCAAGATTAACCCTGAGTTCAACGGATATCGTGTCAGGTAAATCTATTCTATATTTACATGCTGATGTTGCTAATCTATATGTTGTATAGAGTGTTGTTCTTTTAAGAATAGTTTACTGACATCGTACACATATCATAAGACCGCGTGACATTTTCACTGGCCCGTAAAATTATTCCCAGTTGCCATGGATCCAGTAGCCCAGCTGGCTCTGCAGTTGCAGGGATTATCCATGGAGCTGACGGACATTAAGTCCAAAGTTTTGTCTCCCTCGGAGCAAACCAGATTTGAACCTAAAGTAGCTCTCCCGGACAGGTTCACTGGTGGGCGAGACAAATTTTTTACCTTCAGGGAAGCATGTAAATTGTATTTTCGGCTTCGGCCTCGATCATCAGGGAGTGAAGAGCAGAGAGTGGGAATTGTTATCTCGCTCCTACAAGGGGACCCTCAATCCTGGGCCTTCTCCCTTCCTCCGGGATCCCCGGCTCTACAGTCAGTAGATCGATTTTTTACTGCCCTGGGTTTGGTATATGATGACCCAGATCGGGTCTCTCTTGCTGAGACAAAATTACGTAAGATACAGCAGGGAGATCGTCCGGCGGAGGAATTTGCTTCTGAGTTCCGTAGATGGGCCACAGATACTCAGTGGAATGACCCAGCTCTTAGAAGCCAGTTTTGTCATGGGCTTTCTGACAAATTAAAGGACGTTTTGGCTCAGTATGATTCTCCTCCATCACTGGAGGCTGCTATGGCCCTAGCTATCCGTACTGATAGACGGCTCCGGGAGAGGTGCGAGGTAACTCCGCCCCCTGTTGTTACTCCACCTACTACTAAAGTCCCTTATGTTGAGGTTCCCCTTGTCTGTTCGGAGGAGCCTATGCAGTTGGGAGGGACATCATTTCGTAGGAGGGGATTGGCGGTACGCCGCAGGACTAGAAGGTGTTTCTTCTGCGGGAAAGAGGGACATTTTGTTGGGGGATGTCCATCCCGTGCCTTGTTGAGCAAAAAGTCGCCGGAAAACTGTTAATCCCAGGTTGTGTGGTGGACGACAACCTGGGAGTATGTATTTCGTCCGCTAGTTCTTCTCAGTTCCTTGTACCAGTGGAGGTGGTGGTTGGTACGAGAGTGGAGAGATTTTCTGTTCTTCTTGATAGTGGGTCCGGGGCTAATCTGGTTGACGCTCAGTTTGCTCAGGCTCAAGGTATGCATCTGAGTGTATTGGTCAAACCGATCCCTATATTCTCCATTGACGCCAGGCCTCTCGGCCAAGGTAGCTTTGTTCATGAGGTTCATAACATTGACCTTCGGGTAGGGGCAATACATAGGGAACTATTATCTTGTTATATGTTGGAGGGTCTACCTACTCCTATTGTGTTGGGACTTCCTTGGTTGGTTAAACATAACCCTGTGATTAATTGGCAGTCCAGAGATATAAGCCAATGGGGTGAGTTTTGCAAAAGTAACTGCATGAACACAGTCATCAGTGCGGTCGTGCCTAGTACTTTGCCACCTTTTTTGGAGGACTTTGGGGATGTGTTCTCTGAGGAGGGGTGTCAGGAGTTGCCTCCTCATCGCGTGTATGACTGCTCTATTAATTTACTTCCTGATGCTAAGTTACCTAAAGCTAGGTTATATAACCTTTCTGGTCCTGAGAGGCAGGCTATGAAAGATTATATTTCGGAAAGTCTGGCCAAAGGGCATATTAGACCTTCATCTTCCCCTGTGGCCGCGGGGTTCTTCTTTGTGAAGAAAAAAGATGGAGGCCTACGCCCTTGCTTGGATTTCCGCGAACTTAATCGGATTACTGTTCGAGATCCGTATCCACTCCCTCTGATTCCTGATCTCTTCAATCAAATTGTTGGCGCCAAATGGTTCTCTAAATTGGATCTCAGGGGGGCGTATAATCTGATTAGGATAAAAGAGGGGGATGAGTGGAAAACGGCGTTTAACACGCCGGAGGGACATTATGAGAACCTTGTCATGCCTTTTGGTCTGACTACTGCACCAGCAGTATTCCAACATTTTGTTAATGACATTTTTCGTCATCTGGTGGGCCTGTTTGTGGTCGTATATTTGGATGACATTTTAATTTACTCACCAGATCTTGTGTCTCACCAGGAGCATGTGAGACAGGTGTTGCAGATCTTGCGAGACAATAAACTATACGCCAAACTGGAAAAGTGTGTATTCGCCGTACAGGAACTTCAGTTTTTGGGTTTCTTGGTGTCAGCCTCCGGTTTCCGTATGGACCCTGAAAAGGTGAGAGCAGTGCTTGAATGGGATCAGCCAGAGGATCTTAAGGCTCTGCAGCGTTTTCTGGGGTTTGCTAACTACTACTGGAAATTTATTTGTAATTTCTCATCTGTTGTCAAACCTCTCACTGACATGACAAGAAAAGGGACGGATTTTTCTAAATGGTCGGACAAAGCTTGCCAAGCTTTTTCCTCTTTGAAAAAATGTTTTGCTTCGGCACCCGTTCTCATCCAACCAGATGCATCACAGCCGTTCGTTGTGGAGGTGGATGCGTCTGACGTAGGGGTGGGTGCAATATTGTCCCAGGGTCCGTCCCCTGGTAAATGGCATCCGTGCGCTTTCTTTTCTAAAAAATTGTCGTCCGCCGAAAGGAATTATGATATCGGCAATAGGGAACTTTTGGCCATTAAGTTGGCTTTTGAAGAATGGCGTCACTTTTTGGAGGGGGCAGTCCACCCGGTCACCGTCATTACTGATCACAAGAACCTGCTGTATTTGGAATCTGCTAAGCGTCTGAATTCCAGACAAGCTCGATGGTCGTTGCCCTGGATCTAAGAATGTTAAGGCGGATGCCTTGTCTCGCAGTTTCCCAGGGGCCGGGAAAATGGATGACCCGATTCCTATCCTTCAGGAGGGGGTGGTAGTGTCGGCTGTATGTTCTGAGCTTGAGGAGGAGGTGTTAGAGGCTCAGGGGGACGCCCCTGCAGGACCTCCAGGGAGACTGTTTGTCCCAAATCAGTTGAGACAAAAGGTTATTGAGGCACATCATAATTCTGCTTTAGCAGGACATCCAGGGAGTAAGGCTACTTTAGATCTCCTTTCTCGCCGGTTTTGGTGGCCTAACGTTAATAAAGATGTTTTAACTTTTGTCGCGTCCTGTGGGGTTTGTGCTCGCTCTAAGACCCCTCATACCCGTCCGTCTGGGACCCTCTTACCCTTGAAACTTCCGGAGCGTCCATGGACTCATTTGTCTATGGACTTCATCACGGACCTTCCTCAGTCGTCAGGGAAGACTGTCATACTGGTGGTTGTTGACAGGTTCAGTAAGATGGCACATTTCATTGCTCTTCCTGCCCTCCCTAATGCTAAAACTCTGGCGCAGGTGTTCATTGGGGAGATTGTGAGACTTCATGGGTTGCCTTCTGATGTGGTGTCAGATAGGGGGTCTCAGTTTGTGTCCAAGTTTTGGAGGGCATTTTGTTTACGTCGGGGGATGCAATTGTCATTTTCCTCGGCTTTTCATCCGCAGACCAATGGTCAGACAGAGCGTCTGAATCAAAGCCTAGAGACTTATCTTCGGTGTTTTGTCTCAGAGAACCAGGAGGACTGGTCTTCTTTCTTGCCTCTGGCAGAGTTCGCTCTTAACAACAGGCGGAGCGAGTCCACTGGTAAGTCCCCGTTTTTTGGGGCATATGGTTTTCATCCCCAGTTTTGTACATTCAATGGGGGGGGCCCTTCTGGGGTTCCTGAGGAGGAGCGTTTCTCGTCGTCACTTGCTTCAGTGTGGAGAGGTGTATTGAATAATCTGAGTGCTATGGGGAACCGTTATAAACGTATGGCTGATAGGAGGAGAGTTTCTGGTCCAGATCTTAATGTGAACAATCTGGTATGGCTGTCTACCAGGAATATAAAACTTAAAGTTCCCTCCTGGAAGCTGGGCCCCAGATTCATCGGGCCGTACAGGATCAGTTCCATAATTAATCCTGTGGCATTTCGTCTGGACCTCCCTCCTACGTTTAAAATTCATAATGTGTTCCACAAGTCATTACTTAAGAGGTACGTGGCACCAGTCATACCATCACCTCTACCTCCTCCTCCAGTGGTGGTCAATGGTAACTTGGAGTTTCAAGTGTCAAAGATCATTGACTCACGTCTGAATCGCCGGTCCCTTCAGTACTTGGTGCATTGGAAGGGGTATGGTCCAGAGGAGAGGACGTGGGTTCCTGCGTCTGACATTAACGCAGATCGTTTGGTGCGGACCTTCCACAGAACTCACCCGGGCAAACCTGGCCCTGAGGGTCCGGAGGCCCCTCGTAGAAGGGGGGGTACTGTCATGTGTGCATCGCCACGAAGATCGTCGCGGTTGCACATTCTGACTTCTCACAGCTGAGTTGCTGTTTCTTTGTGTTTGGCAGTTAGGGAGTTAATTCTGTCTGTGCTCAGTTCTGGGACTGGGTGCAGTTTTCTCCCGGCTGCAATTAATTATTTGTTGATTGGTTTCCTTTAAATCTCTGGTTGTCTGTGTTGGGAGTTGCCAGTGAAATTCTTCATGCAGACCACAGATAGGATTGTATCTGTATAGACTTAAGTTAAAGAGCTCCTCAGTTGTTTTAAGCTCACCTTGCTTAGAGTTTAATATCCCAGATCATTTATGTTCCTTCTGTGTTTGAGTGTGTATGCAAGTCTGTGTTTTCTCCAGTCTGTCTTATATGTCTAATCTGTGTATTTAGCAGAGATCAGCCCATATCCCTTTGGTGGTAATCAGAATCCTTCTTAGGACTGATTACAGGGTTCAGGGACTGATAGGAGACAGGGTTAGGCTGGAGACTTGGACCTCTGAACCATTATCAGTACCTCCAAGGTGAGGGATTAGTTAGGACCCCAGTTTAGGGTCAGGTTAGACCCCCGGTCCTCCTCTTTCCTGTGACAGTGTATCAAGTCCTCAAGATTAACCCTGAGTTCAACGGATATCGTGTCAGGTAAATCTATTCTATATTTACATGCTGATGTTGCTAATCTATATGTTGTATAGAGTGTTGTTCTTTTAAGAATAGTTTACTGACATCGTACACATATCATAAGACCGCGTGACACAGACACCACCAAAGTGGCATCAATTTTACCAGAGTACAAATAGTATAAAAGGGACTGACACCTCTTCCACTACAGCCAACCTAGCAGATGGAGACCCAACTAGGAGTGTTTACATTTCCACAAATTAGTGTTAACATCTGCAGCAGCAGCAACAGCAAGCACAGAAGCCCAATTAAAGATATCACAGAGTGCAATTAAGCGAGATCGATGCAGCACACTAAAAACTACAACATCTCCTAGTCTGTACAGTCTGCGAATGAGGTGCCAAAGTTCTTGGAGATCCATGGCTTGCTCATCTTGATGAAATTTAGGCAGTCTACAATTTCAGGTGACAGCCGGCTGCGTTTATTCGGCAGGACACCAACAGCAGCGCTGAAGACATAATAAAACCTCCAAGGCGTGAGAGGCGAGCTCAGGCCACTCATCCATTTTTGAAGACCAAAATGTAAAAGGGTCCAAACCCTCCCTGATGGTATTGATATTGAGTTCTAGATATTTCTGCATCATCCTCTCCAGTCGGTCATCCAGTCGGTCACTACGTGTCGGTCTTGGACTCTGTTGTGCTGGTGCATGTGCTGGTCTAAAAATGTGTCAAATGACTCACAGAAATTGCTTCTGCTACTTACACTACTGCTGGTGCAGCTAATGATTTGGGATTTACGAATTGACATGCCGGATGTTGGAAGTCTGTGATGCAACCTATGTGCCTCACTGCTGTCTTGGGGAAAACCTCTCTTAAGGTTGTGTAAAAGTGTGTTTCGATACTCGTTGGTCCCTTTCCAGGGCGGGAAGCATCTGGCAAAATTTACTCTTATAACATGGATCTAACAGAGTGGCAACCCAGTAGTCAGCACTACTTCAAATCATAACTATAAAAAATCATGTTGCAGATAGTGCAGCAAGAAGGCACTCATGTCAGGCTCTACCATGAGGCCCAAGCCCATGCTGTGTTGGTGGCTGGGTAACACTGATGCTTGTTTCCTCCATCCCCTTCCACCAACCACGAACAACAGAGAGGGAATGATTATCCTCTTTATCACCTTACAGTTGCTCGCCCATCACCTCTTCCTCCTCCATTTGTTCCTCTTCTCTTGCAACTTCATTAACAGTTTGTCTGTTATCACCAGTCCCCCTCGATTGCGGTAATCCACCCTCCCTTGCACCCTCCTGTGTGACGACAGTCTGGAACTTTGAGACAATGTTATCCCTTCCGCATCCTCCTCTGCTTCCTCCTCTTCCTCTGGGACCACCATCTCCTCCCGCAGGCTATTTAAAGCCTGCTCCAGCATGTAGATTACCAGAATAGTGATGCTGATGATGGCATCGTCAGCGCTAACCATTTTAGTAGCCATTTTGAAACTGTGCAGAAGGGTACAGAGGTCTTTAATCTGTGCCCTCTCTGTAAGAGTGATATGCACCACGTCAGTACTGCATTGGCCCAAGCTATTCGACATGACATAATGCATCAGGGCTCATTGCTACTGCAACTAGTGCAGAGTGGAATTCCACCATGTCGGCACATCGCATATCAACCTGTTAACTGGCATGGACAATGACCTCTGTATTAATGCAAATCGATGACCTGAGGGGTGCAAATGGCGGAAGTGAGCACACAGCTTCCATGCATTCTGCAGCAGCGTACCCAGGCCAGGATAGTGGCAGAGAAATTGCTGTACCACCAGATTGAGGACGTGAGCCATGCAAGGCACGTGTGTGAGCAGGAGTAGGGCCACCACCAGGTTTGCACGGTGATCAGACATGGCCTTCCCTGGATCCAGCGGAGACAGCCATTACTGAAACTCGGCCTGGAGAGCTGTTCTCAACTCTTCAGCTGTATGACTGTGATTTCCAAGGCATATCAATTTTAACACTGTATGATTGCAGTCAGCCCTGGTTGTGCAGTACAGAGGTGTTGGGGCTTCGCTCTGCACTTTTGGAATGCCTGTCATTAACCCCTTCCCGACCCATGACGCCACGTAGGCGTCATGAAAACCTGTGCCAATCCGACCCATGACGCCTATGTGGCGTCATGAAATATCTCGTCCCTGCGGGCCGGGAGACCGGGGTCACTGAAAGGTCACCCGACCCGCAGTTACAGGACCCTTTGTGCTTCACCACAGGGGGGTTGGCTTAACCCCCCCGTGGCCACGATCGCTCTGATTGGCTGTTAAAAGTGAAACAGCCAATCAGAGCAATGTGTAATATTTCACCAACTTAATTGGTGAAATATTACAATCCAGCCATGGCCGATGCTGCAATAGCATCTGCCATGGCTGGAGACCGAGCCCTGACCCCCCCACACCGAGTCACGGCGGTGATCGGCCGCCGCCACCGAAAGATGGCAGCGATCGGTCACCGCCGTCACTTACAGCTCCCCCCCTCTTTTGGTCCACTGCCCCCACTTCCTATCCCCCCCCCAGCCTTCCGACCCCCCTACTCACCTCTCCCGATCCACCGATGTCCCACGATCGGGCCCGGCGTCCGCCCGGGCCTCTTCATGGGCGCCGCCATATTGGAAAATGGCAGGGCGCATGCGCAGTGCGCCCGCCGGCCGGCGCATGCGCAGTGCGCCCCCCAGTGTTCAAAAATTTATTTTGATCACTGTGATAAACTGTCACAGTGATCAAAATAAAAAAAAGTAAATGAACCCCCCCTTTATCATAGGTAGGGACAAATAAAAAAAATAAAGAATTTTTTTTTTTTTTCCTAGCGGATTTTGCTGCTGATCCGCAGCTGATTTTGCTGCGGATCCGCGGCGGATATCGCTGCTGATCCGCGGCGGATTTCGCTGCTGATCCGCGGCGGATTTCGCTGCTGATCCGCGGCGGACTTCGCTGCTGATCCGCGGCGGACATCGCTGCTGATCCGCGGCGGAATTCGCTACGGATCCGCTGCGGATTTCGCTGCTGATCGCTGCGGATTTCGCTGCTGATCCGCGGCGGATTTCGCTGCATATCCGCGACTGGATTTCGCTGCGGATCCGCGACTGATTTCGCTGCGGATCCGCGACTGATTTCGCTGCGGATCCGCGACTGATATCGCTGCGGATCCGCGACTGATTTCGCTGCCGATCCGCAGCGGATTTCGCTGCTGATCGGCGGCGGATTTCGCTGCTGATCCGCGGCGGATTTCGCTGCACATCCGCGACTGATTTCGCTGCGGATCCACGACTGATTTCGCTGCGGATCCGCGACTGATTTCGCTGCGGATCCGCGACTGATTTCGCTGCGGATTCCGGCGGATTTCGCTGCTGATCCGCGGCGGATTTCGCTGCTGATCCGCGGCGGATTTCGCTGCGGATCCGCGGCTGATTTCGCTGCTGATCCGCGGCGGATTTCGCTGCTGATTCGCGGCGGATTTCGCTGCTGATCCGCGGCGGATTTCGCTGCTGATCCGCGACTGATTTTGCTGCTGATCCGCGGCTGATTATCTGCTGATTCATCTGCGCTAGCGGGTATAGCATAACGCGATCGCGTTATGCTATACCGTTACCAGCCGGTCAACGCTACGTGTTGAACGGGCTGGTAAAACGCAATATGAACCCAGCCTTAGGGTTAGAACTAGGGTTAGGGTTAGCATTAGGGCTAAGGTTAGAATTACGGTCAGGGTTGGAATTTGGGTTAGGGTTGGAATTAGGGTTAGGCTTGTAGTTAGGTTTATGGTTAGAGTTGGGATTAGGGGTGTGTTGGGGTTATGGTTATGATTAGGGTTTGTATTAGGGTTAGGTGTGTGTAGGCGTTAGGGGTGTGTTGGGGTTTGGGTTGGAGTTAGAATTGAGGGGTTTCCACTATTTAGGCACATCAGGGGGTCTCCATACGCGACATGGCGCCACCATTGATTCCTGCAAATTTTGCGTTCAAAAAGTCAAACAGTGCTCCCTTTATTCCAAGCCCCGACGTATGCCCAAACAGTGGTTTATCCCCACATATGAGGTATCAGCGTACTCGGGAAAAATTGCACAACAACTTTGGGGGTTCTAATTTCTCCTGTTAACATTGGGAAAAAAAATTGGGGACTAAAAATTATTTTTGTGGAAAAAAAATGATTTTATATTTTCACGGCTCTGCGTTATAAACTTCTGTGAAGGACTTGGAGATTCAAAGTGCTCACCACACATCTAGAGGAGTTCCTTGGGGGATCTAGTTTCCAAAATGGGGTCACTTGTGGGGAGTTTCTACTGTTTAGGCACATCAGTGACTCTGCAAACGTAACATGACGCCCGAAGACCATTCCATCAAGTGGGCATTTCAAAATGTCACTACTTCCCATCCGAGCCCCGACGTGTGCCCATACAGTAGTTTTCTCCCACATATGGGATATCAGCATACTCAGGACAAATTGGACAACAACTTTTGGGGTCTAATTTCTCATGTTACCCTTGCGAAAATAAAAAAATTGGGGACTAAAAGATCCTGATTGTGGAAAAAATATGATTTTTTTATTTTCATGCCCGGGCGTTATAAACTTCTGTGTAGCCCTTGGGGGTTCAAAGTGCTCACCACACATCTAGATAAGTTCTTTGCGGTGTCTAGTTTCCAAAATGGGGTCACTTGTGGGGAGTTTCTACTGTTTAGGCACATCAGGGGCTCTGCAAACGTAACAAGATGCCCGCAGACCATTCCATCAAGTTGGCATTTCAAAGCGTCACTACATCCCTTCCGAGCCCTGACGTGTGCCCAAACAGTGGTTCCCCCCCACATATGGGGTACTAGCGTACTCAGGACAAACTGGACAACAACTTTCGGGGTCCAATTTCTCCTGTAACCATTGTGAAAATAAAAAATAGTGGGCTAAAAAATCATTTTTTGAGAAAAAAAAATGATATTTTATTTTCACGGCTCTGCGTTATAAACTTCTGTAAAGCACCTGGGGGGTTCAAAGTGCTCACTATGCATCTAGATAAGTTCCTTAGGGCGTCTAGTTTCCAAAATGGGGTCACTTGTGGGGGAGCTCCAATGTTTAGGCACACAGGAACTCTCCAAATGCGACATGGCAACCGCTAAATATTCCAGCATATTTTCTATTCAAAAAGTCAAATGGCGCTCCTTCCCTTCTGAGCCCTGCCGTGCGCCCAAACAGTGGTTTATGATCACAAATGAGGTATCTGTGTACTCAGGAGAAATTGCCAACAAATTTTAGAATCCAATTTATACTGTTGCCCATGTGAAAATGAAAAAAACTGAGGCTAAAAGAAAATTTTTGTGAAAAAAAAGTACTTTCTTTTTTTTACGGATCAATTTGTGAAGCACCTGGGGGTTCAAAGTGCTCACTATGCATCTAGATAAGTTCCTTAGGGGGTCTAGTTTCCAAAATGGGGTCACTTGTGGGGGAGCTCCAATGTTTAGGCACACAGGGACTCTCCAAATGCGACATGGCAACCGCTAAATATTCCAGCATATTTTCCATTCAAAAAGTCAAATGGCGCTCCTTCCCTTCTGAGCCCTGCCGTGCGCCCAAACAGTGGTTTATGACCACATATGAGGTATCTGTGTACTCAGGAGAAATTGCCCAACAAATTTTAGGATCCAATTTATACTGTTGCCCATGTGAAAATGAAAAAAACTGAGGCTAAAAGAAATTTTTTGTGAAAAAAAAGTACTTTCTTTTTTTTACGGATCAATTTGTGAAGCACCTGGGGGTTCAAAGTGCTCACTATGCATCTAGATAAGTTCCTTAGGGGGTCTAGTTTCCAAAATGGGGTCACTTGTGGGGGAGCTCCAATGTTTAGGCACACAGGGACTCTCCAAATGCGACATGGCAACCGCTAAATATTCCAGCATATTTTCCATTCAAAAAGTCAAATGGCGCTGCTTCCCTTCTGAGCCCTGCCATGCGCCCAAACAGTGGTTTATGACCACATATGAGGTATCTGTGTACTCAGGAGAAATTGCCCAACAAATTTTAGGATCCAATTTATACTGTTGCCCATGTGAAAATGAAAAAACTGAGGCTAAAAGAAAATTTTTGTGAAAAAAAAGTACTTTCTTTTTTTTACAGATCAATTTGTGAAGCACCTGGGGGTTCAAAATGATCACTATGCATCTAGATAAGTTCCTTAGGGGGTCTAGTTTCCAAAATGGGGTCACTTGTGGGGGAGCTCCAATGTTTAGGCACACAGGGACTCTCCAAATGCGACATGGCAACCGCTAAATATTCCAGCATATTTTTCATTCAAAAAGTCAAATAGCGCTGCTTCCCTTCTGAGCCCTGCCATGCGCCCAAACAGTGGTTTATGACCACATATGAGGTATCTGTGTACTCAGGAGAAATTGCCCAACAAATTTTAGGATCCAATTTATACTGTTGCCCATGTGAAAATGAAAAAACTGAGGCTAAAAGAAATATTTTTGTGAAAAAAAAGTACTTTCTTTTTTTTACAGATCAATTTGTGAAGCACCTGGGGGTTCAAAATGATCACTATGCATCTAGATAAGTTCCTTAGGGGGTCTAGTTTCCAAAATGGGGTCACTTGTGGGGGAGCTCCAATGTTTAGGCACACAGGGACTCTCCAAATGTGACATGGCAACCGCTAAATATTCCAGCATATTTTCCATTCAAAAAGTCAAATGGCGCTCCTTCCCTTCTGAGCCCTGCCGTGCGCCCATACAGTGGTTTATGACCACATATGAGGTATCTGTGTACTCAGGAGAAATTGCCCAACAAATTTTAGGATCCATTTTATCCTGATACCCATGTAAAAATGAAAAAATTGATGCTAAAAGAAAATTTTTGTTGGAAAAATTAAAATGTCCATTTTTTCCTTACACGTTGCTTTAGTTCCTGTGAAGCACCTGAAGGGTTAATAATCTTCTTGAATGTAGTTTTGAGTAGCTTGAGGGGTGCAGTTTTTATAAAGGTGTCACTTTTGGGTATTTTCTGCCATATAGACCCCTCAAAGTGACTTCAAATGTGAGGTGGTCCCTAAAAAAAATGGTTTTGTAAATTTTGCTGTAAAAATGAGAAATCGCTGGTCAACTTTTAACCCTTATAACTTCCTAACAAAAAAAAATGTTGTTCCCAAAATTGTGCTGATGTAAAGTAGACATGTGGGAAATGTTATTTATTAACTATTTTGTGTCACATAACTCTCTAGTTTAACAGAATAAAAATTAAAAATTTGAAAATTACAAAATTTTCAAAATTTTCGCCAAATTTCCATTTTTTTCACAAATAAACGCAAAAATTATCGACTTAAATTTACCACTAACATGAAGCCCAATATGTCACGAAAAAACAATCTCAGAATCGCTAGGATCCGTTGAAGCTTCCTGAGTTATTACCTCATAAAGGGACACTGGTCAGAATTGCAAAAAATGGCAAGGTCTTTAAGGTCAAAATAGGCTGGGTCTTGAAGGGGTTAAGGCAGAAGTTGAGGAAACAGGTGGAGGCCCTAGAGGAGGTAGAGGAGGAGGAGGCAGATGCAATTGAGGAAGTGTGAAATATAGAGGTTTGTCCTGCAAGCCTCGGGGATTCCAAGGCTTGTGAAGGAGCCCCTTCCCCACCTGCCCCCACATCCACCAGATTCTCCCAGTGCCCAGTCAGTGAGATGTAATGCCCTTGGACATACTTACTCATCCAAGTATCTGTGGTGAAATGTACCCTGGCAGACATTGATATAGTCAAGGAATAGGAGATGTAGTCTGCGACATGTTGGTGTAGCGCAGGTACAGCTTTCTTAGAGAAGAAATGGCGACAGGGCAACTGGTACTGGGGGACTGCGACGGCCATCTGCTTTCATAAACTATCTGCATCTAACAGGTGAAAATATAGCATTTCCGTGGCCAACAGATTGGAGATGGTGGAATTCAACTCTTAGCTTTGTCATGTGTAGGAGGAAACAATCTTTTATGTGACCACAACTGCAGGATCGAGGGCTGGCTGCAGTGCTGAGAGAGGGCGGAGTATGGTGAACCCGGAAAAACTGCTGGACCGTGAGTAAGGTGCAGGCGGAGAAGTTATGGTGGATTGATAAAGTTGTGGTGTACTCATTATTTGAGATCAGTCAAAAACAGCAGGCGTGTCCATTTCTGTTATAGTAGACAGGCTATCACTCAGTCTTACTGGAGCAGTCGGAGACCTGCGTGACAATACTTGGCATGGTATCAGAGGAGTAGGAAGACAAAGCAGATGTGGTTGATGGGGTGGCTGATGGTTGTTGAGGTCTGCTGGTCCATATTTTAGCATAGTGGGATTGCCAGAGTAACGCATGTTGATTGCGCATGTGAAGGTTCATGCATGTAGTAGTCAAATTATTGTACTTTTTTACTTCTACTTATTTTTTTTTGCAAAGTTGGCAGATAACGTGAGTTGGCTCATCTTTTTTGGTGTCAAAATAGGCCCAGGCTAGGCAACCCTTGCTGCCGCTGCAAGCTGCAGACCCGCGAACGCTGCTGTCCACAGCCACAGTTGTAGCTGAGGATGCAGTGCTCATCGTGGTTGCATCTCTGTGTCTGAGCCATACAGTGCAATGTAACCTCCTCATCTTCCTCCTCCTACACCTCCTCAGATGACCTATTCAGTGTTGTGCCTCTGTGTTCACGCCAAGTGGGATCTACAACCTCATTATCATCCTCTGTGTTATCACATTCTTCTCCCTGAGATGCTAGATGCTGCTCGACCCTACTTCGTCCTGCCCCGGATCCGATCTTAAAAAATTTTGGGCATTGGTTCAGATGATTTCCTCCTTTTGACTCTGCACCTTTGGAGTATGCTTCTGATGCCAATGGCATAGAATGTGTGAACAGCTCTGCAGACTCACCCACCTGTGGTTCCCTACAGCCAGTTGGGTGGTTGGAGAGTTGTGATGCTGGGTGAAGCAAGGATAAATGGGGTGCCAATTCTGTGGACTGAACTGTGTGTGATGTTGAGGTGGAGGAAGAGGAGGAGAGGCCACTTGACGCTGCACTAGCCATCCACTCAAGTACATGCTATTTCTGACCCTGATCTACAAGGCATGCCCCTGTGTGGCTGCCAAAAAAAGGGAGTGGAGAAGCCCGTCCAGTAGCAGAAGTAGTCAGTTGTGTTTGATTAGGACGTGACGGTGTTGGTTCATTAGTGCTTTCACTAACATTACCACCTATCCCACATACACCTTGAACACCAAGCCTATTCTCCCTTTCCACCACAACCTACCTTCTTCCAATCATGTTGCTCAGATAGTGTGGTTGGAGAACACTATTAGCAACAAACAATTTGATTATTTACTCTTCACCTGCTTTGCACACAGCTGAATTTCAGCGGCACTAAATAACAATGTGAAATATTGCGTGCTGAATCATGTTAGTAACAGAAGAAAGTAATTTTTTTTACTGTGAATGAGGCCTATACAGCATAGAATATATGCACCCAACAATTCCAAAGTGAGATCTCCCCTACTGTTTCATGCTCGTAACAGAAGAAAGTATTTTTTTTAGTGTGGATAAGGCCTGTATAATAAAGATTATATGCTCCAAACAGTATCCATCTGAGATCTCCCCTACTGTATCACGTTAGTAACAGAAGAAAGTATTTTTAGTGTGGTTGAGGACTGTATAACATACAAGATATGCTCCAAGCAATTTCAAAGTGAGATCTTCCCTACTCCCTACTGTATCATGTTAGTAACAGAAGAAAGTATTTTTTTAATGTGGATGAGGCCTGTATAATATAATATATATGTTCCAAACAATTTGAAAGTGAGATCTGCCCTACTGTATCACGTTAGTAACAGAAGAAAGTATTTTTTTTAATGTGGATGAGACCTGTATAACATAGAAGATATGCTCTAAACAATTTCAAAGTTAGATCTTCCCTACTGTATCACATTAGTAACAGAAGAAAAATTTGTTTCAGTGTGGATGAGACCTGTATAACAAAAAATATATGCTCCAAACAATTTAAAACTGAGATCTCCCTTATTGTATTACATCAGTAACAGAAGAAAGTGGGTTTTTTACTGTGGATGAGGCCTGTATAGAATAGAATATATGCTCCAAACAATTTCAAACTAGATGTAGCCTGCTGTATTTTTGTATGTTTATCACAGAGAAAAGTATTTTTTTTACTTTGCAACAGCTCTGCACACAGATGAATTTCACCAATGCTAAATGACAAGGAGAGATATGGCATGCTGAATCACATTAGCAACAGAAAAAATAGTTTTTTTACTCTGCATCAGCTCTGCACACAGGTGAATTTCACTGCCACAAAATGAGGTGGGATGTGTCGTGCTGTATCACGTTTGTAACAGAAAAACCTAGATATTTTTTGCACAAAGATGAATTTCACAGCCACTAAATAACAAGGTGAGATATGGCATGTTGAATCATTTTAGCAACTAAAAAATTAGGTGTTTTTTTTTACTCTGCAACAGCTCTGCACACAGATGAATTTAATCGCCACTAAATGACAAGATGGGATGTGGCATGTGGTAACAGAAAAATAGCTTTTTGACTCTGCAACAGCTCTGTACAAAGATGAATTTCACCACCACAAAATGATAATGTGGGATATGGCACGCTGTATCACATTTGTAGCAGAGAAAATATTTTTTTTTTACTCTGCAACAGCTCACAGCACACGGTCTGTTGTTTGTTGTTTATCTGTTTACCTAGTTAGCTATACCATTGTTTCTAAATCAGATAGTTTAAATAGCTAGTGTCCTGTCTGACTGTGAAATTGACCTTCCAGCACATTTGTTTTCTTGTGCCATTAATTAAGCCCACAGACAAAGACAGCAGAGCACATTTCATGGAAGTGTGTTGTATACTGCTACTATTGTGCTCCATGCACAAGTAGACTTTTCAATATGTATTTTTTTCAGTTGTTAAACATGATAAAGGAAGGCATATGTCACCTTGTCATTTAGTGCTACAGAACTTAGTCTGTGCGCAGAGCTATTGCAGAGCGGAAAAAACTATTTTTTCTGCTGCAAACATCGTACATCACACCATATCCCATATTATCATTTTGTGGTGGGAAATTCATCTTTGTGCAGAGCTGTTGCAGAGTAAAAATCTATTTTTTCTGTAACAAAAGTGATACAGCACACAATATCTCACCTTTTCATTTTGTGGCAGTGAAGTTCATCTTTGAGCAGAGCTGTTGCAGAGTAAAATAAAAATATATTCTTTAGTTGATAATGTGATTCAGCATGCCATATTTCACCTTGTCATTTAGTGGCGGTGATATTCATCTTTGTGCAAAGCTGCTGTAGAGTAAAAAGACCTATTTTTTTCTGTTACAAACATGATACAGCATGGCATATCCCGCTTCATTTTGTGGCAGTGAAATTCATCTGTGTGCAGAGCTGCTGCAGAGTAAAAAAAATATTGAAGAATAGATTGGCGGGCAGTGAGGACAGAGTTAATCATATCAAGGGCATGAAGATCGACAGGATGCTCTGTGGGGGGTTTACTTTATTCGGCGTGTGTGTTGTGGCGCACCTGCCCCTTCATAGTATGATGCGTCTTGTAGCTGTCCCGGTATGTGGACTCTAAATAATGTTTGTCGGGGACTGCTGGACCGGAAGTGCATGGAAGACACACCCCCATTTCTCTGAAATGCTGTAGACAAACGTACTTGGCTGTAATCGTGCAACAAGTGGATATACATGCTGCCCACAGTTTGGGCAGCATGACTCATCAGACAGGTTCCCTTTAAACTATAAAATGAAGGTTCATAAAATAACTATAAAATTGAAAAATAATATCTTTATATACAGTATGAGGACTAAAAATGACCCACTGTGAAAAATAAATAAAGAGTAAAACTAATATAATACAAGGAGTAACTAATAACACTAGGCAACAAAATTTCAAAAGTTGTCTGGTTCAGAAATCAAATTATCCATTTCTTAATGATTTTGATGTGCTGAATTCAAATATGACAAGGAAAACTGTTATTTGGTTCTAATTTCCAGAGAAGAGTTTGCATTTTACTGTTACATTAATAAATTATAACATGCAGTTATTACATCTACAAATATAAAAGTGCACATATATTGTCAAACAAATTTTATTAGATGTATTCAGAGGAAACTCAAGTGTATTTAAATCTACTATATAATTAATTAATTCACATGTCTAAGCATTTTGAATAATTTTAATTTAACAATTAATATATGTTATTGCACAGTACAAAATATGTCCTCCTTAGTCACTGGCTATTCTCCTCCTTTTTACTTGTCTCTTGGATTATCTCTGGTCATTGTCCAACAGTAGTCTGCAAGCATCGAAGAGTTCCAATTACTCTGAATTCTTTTTACCATAGTCGCAATTTCCTGGTGAAATTGCTCACCGTGCTCATCACTCACTGCTCCGCAGTTTGGTGCAAAGAACTCTAGATGTGAATGCAAGAGATGAATCTTTAATGACATGTTGCAGCCAAGATTATGATACGCCTGAAGATTTTCCTCCAGCTCTTTATAGTTGTCTGACTTGGTGTTTCCAAGGAAATTTATTACCACTAACTGGAATGCTACTCATACAGCCTTTTCCTTGCCACGCAGTAAACGGTGAAACTCCTTGTCTTGCAGAAGCACAGAAGCACACAAATCTGAGGACCAATGAAGACTCCTTACTTTATCTTTGCTTCACTCAACCTTGGAAATTTACAAACGAGATACTTGAATGCTTCTGCATTTTTGTCCATTGCCTTTACGAAGTTCTTCATGAGATCCAACTTGATATACAATGGAGGTAACAGAATTTTCTGTGGTTCAACAAGTGCTGGATGAAGAACATTTTTAGTCCCCAGCTGCAGTGCGTTTCTGAGGGGTCAGTCTCTTTTCTTGTAGTGTTCTTGTCTTGCTCGACTGTCCCATTCACATAGGAAACAACAGTACTCTGTGAATTGTTCTGAATGAGCTACTGGGCGTACTGCAGATGGAATATTTGGGTACTGTATAGTCCACTTCTTTTTCTTAGAAATTCCTTTCCCAATTGGAGGCACCATGCAGAAGTAACAATTGGTAGTATGGTCAGTTGGCTCTCTCCATACCATTGGCACTGCAAAAGGCATTGATTGCCTTTTCCCATTCAACCACTGTGTGAGGTGTGATGAACATCAATTACAGCATATACTGTGCCTTGCGAAAGTATTCGGCCCCCTGGAACTTTTCAACCTTTTCCCACATATCATGCTTCAAACATAGAGATACAAAATGTTAATTTTTGGTGAAGAATCAAGAACAAGTGGGACATAAATGTGAAGTTGAACGAAATTTATTGGTTATTTTAAATTTTTGTGGAAATACAAAAACTGAAAAGTGGGGCGTGCAATATTATTTGGCCCCTTTAACTTAATACTTTGCTGCACCACCTTTTCCTGCGATTATAGCTGCAAGTCTCTTGGGGTATGTCTCTATCAGCTTGGTACATCGAGAGACTGAAATTCTTGCCCATTCTTGCTTGGCAAACAGCTCAAGCTCAATGAGGTTGGATGGAGATCGTTTGTGAACAGTCATTTTCAGCTCTTTCCACAGATTCTCGATTGGATTCAGATCTGAACTTGGACTTGGCCATTCTAACACCTGGATATGTTTATTTGTGAACCATTCCATTATAGATTTTGCTTTATGTTTGTGTTAAAAGTTGAGTTACCGCCTCTGCACAGGGAGAATCTCGAGCCATTCCCGCTGCGGTCCCCCATCCGTCTCCGGCCGCAGTGGAGTCTCCTCAGCAGAGACGTTGGTCCCAGCGTCTTGCTCAGCCTAGTACTGTGCAGAGGTTTACTGCTGCCTGTCCAGGTTCTGCTATTGTGGCCAGTACTGGTCAGTGGCGAGCAGATGTCTTTAGGACTAAGTCCTGCGTTTCCCCTTCTGAGCATGACCAGGGTAAGATCTCTCATTGGAGATCAGGGTTCACATGCTCAGGTACTGCAGCAGCTCCTATTGGTCCGCCAGGAAGGTCCTGAAACTACATGTGTTCTGAACAGTTTCTCATTGGTCCTTTTCTGGCAGGCCCTGTAGTTGCTTCTATAAAAGGGTTGTATGGCCATGCGACCATGCGCTAGTATCAATTGCATTATGTGCTTTGCGCCAGTGTGATCATGCACGCATGTGGTTAGGGCTCGGCTGAAATAAGCCCCTAGAATACCGGCTTCTCCGGTGAGGAGATTGCTTGATTGCGTTGCTGTCTGCATGATCACGGACTGCTATTCGCACAGCAGTTATCTGTGTTTCCCTGTGGAGTTAACAGGACACAGTACCTTTCTCTGCGTCTTTACCTCAGCGACTCTGTGTGTTAACAGAGTTCGCTTATACTGCCATATTGTGCCACAGTATTTATATTTGCAACTCTGTGTAGTAACAGAGTTTGCCTATACCGCCATCTTACTAGCAGCAGGCTCTGCCTGCACGGTGGACCCAGGCTGCGAACGCACCCACTATTTATATTTATCTGGTGCGTTCCGCAGACCCTAACAGTATACTAGCGCCAGGGTCTGGCTAGTAAAATGGCGGACGACCAGTGTCTGCAGCGGTATATCCAGCAGCTGGAGGGTAGGTTGGCGAATCTAGAGCGCACAACCGCAGCTGTGGATGTTACCGCAGTCGCTGTTCAGGCTGCTAGTGTGGCTGCAGCCAGTTTGTCCTCTGCTACCCCTACCCCGACTTTTTCCTGCCTCCCACTTCCAGATAATTTTACTGGCGACAGTAAACAATGTCGGGGTTTCGTCAGTCAGTGCTCCATACATTTAGAGCTCCTGGCTGCACGTTTTCCCACAGAGCGGGCGAAAGTGGGTTTTATCATATCCCTTTTGTCGGGCAGGGCGTTGGAGTGGGCAACGCCGTTGTGGGAGCGCGATGATCGTGTGGTGCAGAGTGCTCCTCTCTTTTTGGATACTCTGAGACAGGTCTTCTTAGGACCTCATGTCACCCACGATACGGCTCTCCAACTGTTGGCAATCACCCAGGGTTCATCCATGGTCAGCCAGTTCCCTGTCCAGTTTCGGACTCTGGTCTCTGAGCTGGAGTGGCCAGATAAAGTCCTTATACCACTGTACTGGAGGGGACTAGCAGACAATGTGAAGGACGCCTTGTCCACCAGGGAGATTCCCGCCACACTGGAGGAGCTCATTACCATATCTACCCGCATCGACCTCCGTTTTAACGAGCGGAGGTTGGAGCGGACCCAGTGTAGGCAGAGGTTCCGGCTAGCGCCCACCTTCGCCGGACCTCTTGAATCTTCCGTTCAGGCGCCCAATTCCCCTGAGGCCATTGAGGTTTCTCTAGCAAGACCTAAGTCTCGGGCCGCTCGAGCACCTGTGATCTGTAATGTTTGCCAACAGTTAGGGCATTATGCTAACAAATGTCCACAACGGTCGGGAAAACGACCGCATCTAGTAACCATTGGAGGGGGTTCACTAGACACCGCAGTACACGCCTCCAAGTTGTCCTTTAAGGGGACAATCAATTTAGGCTCATCCACTATAACAGTAACGCTTTGTGTGGACTCTGGAGCCGAAGGAAATTTCATGTCCTCTACCTTCGCTTTCCGCCACTCTATACCTCTGGTGAGGCTTGCCAAACCTGTGACTGTTCGAGTAGTGAATGGGTCGACACTGCCTTCACAAATCACACATCAGACCATCCCTTTCACGTTATCCATGTCCCCTTTTCATCAGGAGATTATCTCACTCCTTGTCATTCCCGAGGGAATAGACGAGATATTGCTGGGGATGCCCTGGCTCCTTTTCCATTCCCCACATTTTGAGTGGATCTCTGGGAGGATATTGGGTTGGAGTGAGTCGTGTAAAGCCAGATGTAAGAGGGAATGTATTCAGGTGGCTACTACAGAGATACCCGCAGAACTTACTTCCCTTCCCAAATACTATTGGGCCTATGCAGACGTGTTCTCCAAGAAGGCTGCGGAGATCCTTCCGCCTCACCGTCCCTATGACTGTCCTATTGACCTCTTGCCCGGAGCAGAACCTCCTCGGGACGTGTTTATCCCCTTTCTCTCCCGGAGACGGAGGCTATGTCTCAATACATTCAGGAAAATCTGGCAAGAGGATTCATTAGGAAGTCAGTGTCACCTGCAGGGGCGGGGTTCTTCATCGTTCAGAAGAAGAACGGAGAATTACGTGCATGCATCGATTACAGGGGTCTTAACGCCATTACCGTTAAGAATAAATACCCGTTGCCCCTGATTTTCGAGCTCTTTGATAGGCTACGGGGAGCAAGGGTATTTACCAAATTAGATCTGCAGGGTGCTTATAACCTGATTAGCATCCGTGAGGGGGCAAATGGAAGACGGCTTTCAATACCAGAGAGGGGCACTATGAATATCTGGTGATGCCCTTAGGGCTCTGTAATGCCCCAGCTGTCTTCCAAGACTTTGTTAACGACATCTTCCGGGATATCCTTTCCACCTCAGTCGTAGTCTATCTGAATGATATTCTCATCTTCTCCCCAGATATTGACCCCACTGGAAAGATGTCTGCAGAGTCTTCGACCTCTTACGGGCAAATTCTCTCTACGCTAAGTTGGAGAAATGTATGTTTCAGCAGGAGTCCTTACCGTTTCTGGGCTATATCATCTCTGCCCAGGGACTGGCTATGGATCCTGCCAAACTACAGGCGGTGATGGACTGGCAAGAGCCCCATTCTCTAAAAGCGGTGTAGATCTTTATGGGGTTAATTAATTACTATCGTCAGTTTATTCCCCACTTTTCAACTTTGGTAGCTCCCTTGGTAGCCCTCACCAAGAAGGGAGCAAATCCCAAATTGTGGTCAGAAGAGGTCTCCAAGGCCTTCACTTCTATTAAGTCCCATTTTGCTAGTGCTCCCATTGTACATCGCCCCGATGTTGATAAGCCTTTATTTTGGAGGTGGATGCCTCATCCATTGGTGCTGGAGCAGTCCTCTTCCAGAAGGATGCTCAAGGTCGGAAGCATCCTTGCTGTCAGGAGTCGAACCCAGTACCTCTTGTCCACTGGCCAGCAGCTCTACCATCTGAGCTATTCTGCTGGCTGCAAAGTTCCTTGCTGAACCCAGATACCATTGACTGTTCTTCCTGATTGGCTACACCTAGTGCTCTCTTGATTGGGCCTCTGATTGCCAATTACACACCCTATATAAACCTGGCCCTGTGGGTGTGTCATTGCGAGATTATTGAGCTCCAAGCCTTTAGTCAAGCGTTTCCTGCTGATCCATTGCTACAAACACTGCTCTCCTGTGAACCGACCTCGGCCTGCCTTCTGACTACGCTCTCCGCCTGATCCATTGCTACAAACACTGCTCTCCTGTGTACCGACCTCCGGCTGCCACCTGACTACGTTATCCGCCTGATCCATTGCTACAAACACTGCTTTCCTGTGTACCGACCTCCGGCTGCCATCTGACTACGCTACCTGCCTCTGCTTCCCCTAGTGTTTGCAGTAACATCGGCTCCAACCCAGACGGGATCTTGACAGAATAATCTCGCGCCAAAATGGAGTCCGCTGTGAACACCCTGAGACGGCAAGTTACGGAGCTTCAAAGTTTTTGTACGGACTCTCAAGGAAAATATGCCAAGTTACAAACTGATTTCACGGCGATACAACAGGAAGTAATTGAGCTACAAAAACAACTACTGGACGTGCGCAATTCAGGGTCCGAATCAAATGCGCGGCTGCCGCTGCCTGCAAAGTTCAGTGGGGATCGCAAGCAGTACCGAGGATTCCTCAATCAATGCCGCATATACTTCCAGATGCAACCTGCTCCCTTTACCAGTGAGAGGAAGAAAGTTTTTTTCATGATAAATCTCCTGACGGATGAAGCTCTTGCTTGGGCTTCACCTTATGTAGAAAAGGACTATGCCCTCCTTAATGACCTGGAAGCTTTCATCGCAGCTATGAATCAAGTTTTTGATGACCCAAACCGCTGTGCCACAGCAGAAACCAAATTACATAATTTGCGCCAGGGACGTCGCTCTGTTGCGGAATATACATCGGAGTTCCGTCGCTGGGTGGCCGACACCACCTGGAATCCAGCGGCCCAGAGAAGTCAATTTCGACGAGGGTTATCAGAACCAGTGAAAGACGAGCTTGCCAGGGTTGAGACCCCTGACCAGTTGGAGGACTTTATTCAACTATGTATCCGGATTGACCAGAGACTTACTGAAAGGAGAAAGGAGAGACTGCGAGCACTTGGGAATAGCCCTGGCTTCTCATTTTCAGCATCAGACCACCAAGAAAAGACGCAAGTTGTGTCTGAACCGATGCAGATCGACGTCATCCGAAGACCACTCTCTGCACAGGAGAAGGAGAGGCGACGTGCAGAACATCTCTGCCTCTATTGTGGGGACCCTGGACACTATGCCATCAACTGTCCTAACAAAAGGACTATAGCCTTTACCCACAACAGGTCTGCCAGCAATACGGACCTTTCTCAGCAGTCGGATTCCATCTTGCAGACTATCTCATCAGTAACGCCAGAAATAGACAAAATACATACCACATCATCTCATTTTGTAATCCCCATTCAGGTTGTAATGGGCACCCAAAAAATACAATGCTCTGCCCTGTTGGATTCGGGAGCAGGAGGAAATTTTATGGACTTAAAATTTACACGTGATAATGATATTTCCAGTAGGACCAAATCCACACCAATTGAAATGGAAACTGTGGATGGATCACCTTTGTCTTCTGGACCTGTCACGCATGAGACAATCGAACTGGAGATTTGTATCGACCCGGATCATCATGAAGCTGTCAGTTTCCACCTTATTTCATCTCCGAAATTTCCGGTTATTCTAGGGATCCCCTGGTTTTCAGTCCATAACCCTTCTATCAACTGGGCATCAAGGACCATCACCTTTCCATCTGACTACTGTAAGAATAATTGTCATAAGGAACCCCCTGTTCTCCAACAAGTCCAAATCTCTGAGATTTCGCATGAGAAGGAAGAGAAACTACCACCTCAATATCAGCAGTTCTCTGATGTCTGCAGTAAGAAGAAAGCAGATCAATTACCTCCTCACCGTCCTTATGACTGTCCCATTGAATTGCTGCCAGGAGCAACCATTCCATTTGGACGGATTTACAATCTTTCCGAACCTGAATTGAAGGTATTAAGAAAGTTCCTGGATGAAAATTTAGAGAAAGGCTTTATTCGACCTTCCACATCTCCAGCTGGGGCACCCCTGTTCTTTGTTGAAAAGAAAGACTCCACTCTGCGGCCATGTATTGACTACAGAGAGATGAATAATATCACTGTCAAGAATCGCTACCCGCTACCCTTGATTCCTGAACTATTTGAGAGACTCCGTTCTGCGAAAATCTTTACGAAGCTGGATCTTAGAGGGGCTTACAACCTCATACGGATTCGCCCAGGAGATGAGTGGAAGACCGCCTTCAGAACAAGATATGGACATTTTGAATCTCTTGTTATGACCTTTGGCCTTAGCAATGCCCCAGCCACCTTTCAACATTTTATTAATGATGTATTTCGAGATTTCTTGGACCAATTCGTTGTGGCTTATCTCGATGACATTCTTATATTTTCAGACACCTTGGAAGAGCATCGCAGGCACGTCCAGTTAGTCTTGGAACGACTACAGGAGAACCATCTCTACATTAAACTTGAAAAATGTGAGTTTGAACAAACCAGTATCCAATTTCTGGGATATATCATCTCCCCAGAAGGTCTGAGCATGGATCCCGGCAAAATCAATGCTGTAGTGGACTGGCCTGTTCCAAGAAATTTAAAAGACGTCCAGCGTTTCATAGGATTTGCAAATTTTTACCGAAAATTTATAAAGAACTTTTCACGGATCATACTACCAATTACTACACTAACAAAAAAGACAAAAGCATTTTTCTGGTCTCCAGAGGCACAGGAGGCTTTTGACAAGTTGAAAACTCTTTTTACGTCTGCTCCATTGTTAGTACACCCAAATCCTGAATTGCCATTTACTGTCGAAGTGGACGCCTCGGACTTTGCAGTGGGAGCTATTCTGTCTCAGCGAGTTGGGGACAAGATGCAACTTCACCCATGTGCGTTTCTTTCCCACACCATGTCATCTGCAGAAAAGAACTACGACATTGGTAATAAAGAACTGTTAGCCATTAAAGTTGCCTTCTCCGAGTGGAGACATCTTCTGGTAGGTGCCAATCACCCTGTGACTGTCCTCACGGACCACAAGAATCTTGAATTCCTCCGTACAGCAAAAAGATTGTCTGCAAGACAAGCACGATGGGCCTTATTTTTCTCAAGATTCAATTTTATAATCTCTTACCGGCCTGGTTCAAGGAATGGCAAGGCTGACGCCCTGTCTAGGATGTGTTCGGAACCTCAGGAGAGGTCTAGTAATGATGATACAATTCTAGGCCCTAAAAATTTTTTGGGAATATTGCACTCTAGAGGACTAGGTAATAGAATTAAAGATGGATATCAAGAGGACTCTTTCCTTAACCATCCTTCGGAAGACGTCGATCTTTCATTCAAAGAGGGGTTTTGGATGCAGAAACACCAAATATATGTACCTGAATCTTCTCGCCTTGAAGTCCTCAAAAGTGTCCATGATTCTAAACTGGCAGGACATACTGGAGTTGCAAAAACACAAGACTTACTACTTTGTTTCTTTTGGTGGCCTAATTGTAGGAAGGACGTGAGGAAATATGTTTCAACCTGTTTAACATGCGCACGAAACAAGACCCCACGATCGTCTCCTCTAGGACTCTTGCAACCACTCCCAGTTCCATCCAGGCCTTGGGGATCTATTTCCATGGATTTTATTGTGGAACTACCCCCTTCCAAACAGATGACCGTCATCCTTGTCATAGTGGACCGACTCACAAAAATGGCCCACTTTATTCCAACTGAAGGAATTCCTACTGCTGAAAAAACTGCAGAACTGATGATCAAAGAAGTATTCAGGTTACATGGAATTCCTGACAGCGTGGTGTCTGACAGAGGCGTTCAGTTTACGTCAAAATTTTGGAAGAGTTTCTGTACAGCCTTGGGAGTCACGGTGAATCTTTCTACCGCTTTCCATCCTCAGTCCAATGGCCAGACGGAGAGAACGAACCAGACTTTGGAGCAATACCTCCGTTGCTTCATTTCCTATCTTCAGGATGACTGGGTGGACTATTTACCAACAGCAGAGTTTGCCTACAACAACTCCATACATAGCGCTACATCTCAAACCCCATTTTTTGCTAATTATGGAGTACATCCAGTATTTATCCCTAATCTGCCAGTGAACACTCCCATTCCTGCTGTTAATGACAGGCTTACAAAATTACAGGAATCCCAGAAGGAATTATCAGAGATATTGCTCAAGACCCAGGAAGAATATAAGGAAGCAGCAGATAAACATCGGAGAGTGCCCCCTGCTCTTCAGGTTGGAAACAAAGTTTGGCTGTCCACTAAAAACCTTAAGACACATGTGCCATCCTCCAAATTGGGTCAGAAATTCATTGGACCTTTTCAAATTTCTGCAAAAATTAACCAGGTTGCTTTTCGTTTAAAACTTCCCAACAATCTAAAGATTCATCCAGTGTTTCACATATCCTTGCTCAAACCCTTCTGTGAAAACCCGTTTCCAGGAAGAATTCAGCCACCTCCTCCACCAGAAAGGATCCGTGGTGAAGAAGAATACATTGTGGATAAGATTCTGGACTCCCGAAAATTCAGAGGTAAACTGCAGTATCTGGTGCAGTGGAAGGGTTACGGACCAGAGGAAAATTCATGGGAACCAAGGGACAACGTCCATGCTCCTAGACTAACAAGAGCCTTTCATCAAAGGTACCCGGATAAGCCAGTTCCTGAGATGTCCAGAGGCCATCCTGGAAGGAGGGGAGTACTGTCAGGAGTCGAACCCAGTACCTCTTGTCCACTGGCCAGCAGCTCTACCATCTGAGCTATTCTGCTGGCTGCAAAGTTCCTTGCTGAACCCAGATACCATTGACTGTTCTTCCTGATTGGCTACACCTAGTGCTCTCTTGATTGGGCCTCTGATTGCCAATTACACACCCTATATAAACCTGGCCCTGTGGGTGTGTCATTGCGAGATTATTGAGCTCCAAGCCTTTAGTCAAGCGTTTCCTGCTGATCCATTGCTACAAACACTGCTCTCCTGTGAACCGACCTCGGCCTGCCTTCTGACTACGCTCTCCGCCTGATCCATTGCTACAAACACTGCTCTCCTGTGTACCGACCTCCGGCTGCCACCTGACTACGTTATCCGCCTGATCCATTGCTACAAACACTGCTTTCCTGTGTACCGACCTCCGGCTGCCATCTGACTACGCTACCTGCCTCTGCTTCCCTAGTGTTTGCAGTAACATCGGCTCCAACCCAGACGGGATCTTGACACTTGCTTCTTCTTTTCCAAGACCTTCACACCAGCGGGGAGGAATTATTCCATCGGGGACAGGGAATTGCTAGCAATGAAGTTGGCCTTCTCTGAGTGGAGACATCTGTTGGAGGGGGCCCGCTTTCCCTTCCAAGTTTTTACTAATCACAAGAATCTGGTTTATTTACAAACTGCCTAGCGGCTAAATTCCCGTCAGGCCAGATGGTCCTTATTTTTCTCCCTCTTTCACTTCACCCTCCATTTTCTTTCGGGAGAGAAGAATATCCGGGTTGACGCTCTCTCTCACTCCGTCGTGTCTTCCGAGGAGGAGGAGGGGGGAGCCGCAGCTTATTGTCCCCTCTGAGAGCCTGAGAACTGTAGCTCCGGTGTCGTTAGGGTCTGTGCCGCCCGGCAAGACTTTTGTACCATCTAATTTGCAACCGGAGGTTCTCTCTTGGGCCCATTCATCCAGGGTGGGTGGACATTTTGGGAAAAAAAGGACATCCGAGCATCTGGCGAGGACGTACTGGTGGCCGCATATGGTCACATGCGTCTCCTGTGCCAAAAATAAGTCCTCTCGTCAATGGCCAGCTGGGTTACTTTATCCATTGCCGATGGCAGGCAGGCCCTGGGAGATGGTCGGGATGGTCTTTGTGCTAGGCCTACCCAAGTCTCGTGGTTGCACCATCATATGGGTTATCACCGACCACTTCTCTAAAATGGTGCACTTGGTACCGCTACGTCGGTTACCTTCTGCACGGGCATTGGCGGCACTGTTTATAATACACATCTTCCGTTTACACGGTGTGCCGGACAAAATCGTTAGTGACCGGGGTCCCCAGTTTGCGTCTCGGTTCTTGAGAGGGCTTTGTCGCCTTCTCAGTATAGAATTAAATCTCTCATCTGCCTATCATCCCGAGACAAATGGGTTGGTAGAGAGGGCCAACCAGACCTTGGTCACATATCTGCGTCATTTTGTTTCGGTCAGGCAGGATGACTGGGCATCCTTGCTACCGTGGGCAGAGTTTGCATTAAACAACGCCATGGCTGATTCCACTGGACAAACTCCGTTCCTCCTTAATTACGGTCAGCATCCGCGGGTTCCTGTACCTATGCCCGTGTCTTCCACCGACTCCAGGGTGGCAGACTGGGCTGTGGAGGCACGGGACATTTGGGACTGCACTCAGGATGCTATTCTGGCCTCCAAGGAGAGGATGAGATCTACCGCCGATGCACATCGGCGCCCTGCTCCGACTTTTGCCCCTGGCGACTTAGTGTGGCTCTCCGCCCGTAACATCAGCCGGCGAGTAGAGTCCACTAAGTTTGCACCTCGCTTCTTGGGTCCCTTCAAGGTCGTCGAACAGGTCAATCCTGTGGTCTACCGTCTAGCCCTTCCGCCATGCCTGGGTATCACCGACACATTCCATGTCTCCCTCCTGAAACCCGTATACTTGTCCCGGTTTTCCGAGTCATCTGCCGGGACATCGGATTCATCTACGGACGACTATGAGGTGAATGCTATTCTGGGGTGCAAGGTGGTACGTGGCAAAAAGTTTTATTTGGTGGATTGGAGGGGTTATGGGCCTGAGGATAGGTTATGGGAGCCTGCTGAGCGTATTCAGGCTCTGCAGCTCATTGCTGCCTTCGAGCGTAGCGGGCCTTAGGGGGGGTAATGTTAGAGGTCGAGTTCCCGCCTCTGCACAGGGGGAATCTCGAGCCATTCCCGCTGCGGTCCCCCATCCGTCTCCGGCCGCAGTGGAGTCTCCTCAGCAGAGACGTCGGTCCCAGCGTCTTGCTCAGCCTAGTGTTATGATTTGGTAGCTGAGGAGAGCAGGCAAAAACGGCAATACACCAGAGAGGTTGGAATCTACTGGATTGCAGTACCCTGACTAACCACCACAACTAAAGGCAGCCGTGGAGCGTTCCTACGTTGGTCCTAGACGCCTCGTCACAGCCTGAGAGGTTAACTACACCTAAAGATAGAAAGAGGAAATCTATCTGCCCCGGAGCAGATCCCCAAAGAACATAGGAAGCCCCCAAACATGTAATGGCGGTTAGACAAGAGGAAATACAGACACAGACAGAAAATAGTATGAGCAAACGTTGGGGCCCAATCTACCTGGACAGAAAAGGATAGGAAGGACACTTACTGCAATCCAAAAAACCCTAAAAAATACCAACTCTACTAATTGCAAAAACACCTGAGATCACACGACCTCTACCACCTAAATTAGTTCTCTGGTGTCACAAAACTAAGCCGCAGCCACTGAAAAAACTGGAAAAGGCAAATGAACAAATAACAGTGGCTCAGATAAACTGAGAGAAGCACAGAAGTGCAGGGAACAATGCAAAAATCAAGCACAAAAATAAAAGCAGAAAATATCTTATCTGATAGCAGAAGATGCAGGAAAGACTCAGCAAGCTTCCAAGTGAACCAGGAACTACAGTTGAGACATGAACAATTGACCACCGGCAACCATGATGGGAGGGAACCTCCCTTATATAAGACCAGTATGTAACTCCTGATTGCCAATCCTCATTGAATGGTTCAGTACTGTTTGTAACCACCAGAGGGAGCTTCTGCTCAGAATTCATTTCTAACACATTCACAACAGTACCCCCCCCTTGAGGAGGGGTCACCAAACCCTCATTCGGGCAACCAGGTCGGTCAGGATGAGCTCTTTGATACGCACGGATCAGTCTCCTAGCATGGATGTCCGAAGCAAACACCCAAGAATTGTCCTCCTGACCATAACCTCTCCACTTAACCAAATACTGGAGTTTCCGTCTAGAAAAACGAGAATCCAATATTTTCTCAACCACATACTCCAGATTGCCCTCAACCAAAACAGGGACAGGAGGCGCAGCCATAGGAACCACTGGCTCGACAAACCTCTTCAATAAGGACTTGTGGAACACGTTATGGATCTTAAATGTCCCTGGAAGAAGTAAACGAAAGGAAACAGGATTAAGAATCTCCAAGATCTTATAAGGTCCAATGAACCTAGGCTTAAACTTAGGAGATGCAACTCTCATAGGGATATTTCTTGAGGACAACCAGACCAAGTCCCCCACTTCAAACCAAGGACCATCAGTCCTAAGCAGATTGGCAAACCGCTGGGCCCTCTCCTGAGAGAGGGACAACCTCTCCACTACCTGGTCCCAAATCTGCTGCGTACGCTCCACAACAGAGTCAACACCTGGACAGACAGAAGCCTCCATCTGTCCCGAAGAAAATCGAGGGTGTAACCCAAAATTGCAGAAAAATGGAGACATCAAAGTGGAAGAGCTAGCCCTATTATTAAGAGCAAACTCAGCCAAAGGCAAAAAAAGAGACCCAGTCATCTTGATCAGCAGACACAAAGCATCTCAGATAAGTCTCCAATGTCTGGTTTGTTCTCTCAGTTTGTCCATTGGTCTGAGGATGAAAAGCCGAGGAGAAAGACAATTGAACACCAAGTTTAGAACAAAAAGTCCTCCAAAATCTGGAAACAAACTGGACTCCTCTGTCAGACACAATGTGTAAGGTTCTTTGTACATGTTCTTGAAACTCAGTTTTCCGTCAGCCATTTTGCTTTCTGTCTTGCTGCAGCTATCTTGCCCTCAGTCAATATGGAGTTTTCAGCTTTCATGTTCCCGCCCTGATTCTCTCCCTCTTGCTTCTTAAGCAGCCACAGCTGAGCAATCAGTGCTTCAGAATCTAGCCTGCAGTGAACCTGTGACCTGACTCCTGGAAGCCTTGGACTATGTACTCCAGCTATTCCTACTGAGGAACTCTGAACACTTGTGGACTCTGGAACCCTGCTCTTTGAAAGATCCACGTTTGCATGGACTTACGGTAACAGAGAAGAAGATCCTGAACCTGTTGTGGAGAGTGATTGCTGAGCTTAAGTTACTCTGGCCTGCTGTGTCTCCTGCTTCTGTATCTGCAAACTGTGTGACTATTTTTGCCACTTGTATGAAGTAATACAAGACCTTCTATATCAAACCTGTGTCTCATGTATTTTCATCGCACCCAAGCACAAGACGCTATATGAACTGTACTACATACATTACAAGATTCTGAAGCCAAAACGTTAGTGTCTGCTGGGTCTGGGAAGGCTGTGTCTGCTGTAACTGTGGATATCAGACGTCCAGTTGTACTTTCTGTGATGACAGTGGTTGTGACTTCTCACAACCATTCCAGGTGAGCAATTCCCTTAAGTTTTTTTTTTCTGCAGTGTTACCACAGGTAAACACTATTGTTTTTTTTTTTTTCTCTTCCCTCTTTTGTGTCTGCTGTAACTGTGGATATCAGATGTCCGGTTGAACTTTCTGTGATGATAGTGGTTGTGACTTCTCACAACCATTCCAGGTGAGCAGTTCCCTTAATTTTTTTTTCTCTCTGCAGTGTTACCACAGGTAAACACTATTGTTTTTTTTTTCTTTTCTCCTCTCCTTCCAGTACTCCTGTCTTAAAAGATCTGGAAAATGGAGGCCCGCATAAAGGAACTTTGCGGAGTGACTGATAATATCCTTGCAGATTTACAGACTATAAAAACCCGTTTTACAAACCTACAGGACCTCACTAATCACAATTTGCAAGTGTTTGGACAGACTGCCCAGGATTTGCGAGCCAGGATTGAGGTTCTAGAGGAGCGAGTCCAGGCTCCTGCCGTAGCCCCAAGTTCTGGGATTCCCAAGTTGCCTCCTTTTCGTTTTGGCGGTGAACGTGAAAAATTCAGGGGATTTATTAACCAATGCAATCTGTTTTTTTCTGCACATGCTTCACAATTTCCCACTGAACGATCTAAAGTGCTTACTATAATTATGTTACTTACCAACAAGGCTTTGATGTGGGCAAACCCTCTGATTGAGACTGAGGATGAATGTTTGGATCATCTTGATGCTTTCATTTCAGCCATGGGGCAGGTGTTTGATGACCCCAATCGAGGTGCAACAGCTGAAGCAGCCATGTTAACTTTGCGCCAAGGTAAGCACTCGGTAGCCGAATATGCCTTGGATTTCAGGAGATGGGCCCTTGATACCACCTGGGACAGTTCCGCCAAAAAATCTATTTTTCGAAAGGGGTTGTCTCCACTAATTAAGGATGAACTTGCTCGTGCCGACCCTCCCACTGCGTTAGGTGACTTTATTAACTACTGCATCCGTATTGATGCTCGCCTACTGAACGCAGGCAAGAGAGATGGTTCGAAAGCAATCGCACTAACCTTTTCCTACCTTCCTCCCCAGCTAAGGAATTTCTCTGAGGTAGTGTCACCTATCACCCAACTTACCCGGAAAGAGTCTAGGTTCTCCTGGACTCCCCAAGCCCAGGAAGCATTTTCTCGTCTAAAAGATAAATTTACCACCGCACCTATCTTGGTACATCCCAACCCCGAACTTGCCTTCATAATAGAGGTGGATGCTTCAGATTGTGCCGTTGGAGCTATACTCTCTCAGAGAACAGGTGAGAAGAATGTCTTGCATCCCTGTGCCTTCTTTTCCCAGCAGTTGTCTTCGGCTGAGAGGAACTACGATGTGGGCAATAGAGAGTTGTTGGCCATTATTGCCGCCTTCAAAGAATGGAGACACCTTCTTCAGGGTGCTGCACAGCAAATAGTCGTCCTGACAGACCATCGTAACCTTGAATTTATCAGTTCGGCTAAGTGCCTGACTCCTTGCCAGGCTCGCTGGAATCTTTTCTTAAACCAATTTAATTTTGTCATTTCTTATAGACTAGGATCGCGCAATGGAAAGGCTGATGCACTCTCTAGGATTCATTCAGCAGAGACCCGTCCACTTGCTCCTCCTAAGACTATTCTTCCTGACTCTAGATTCCTGGGAGTGATTCATAATCAAGACCTACTTAAGGACATCAAGGAAGCATACCATGCGGATTCCTTGTTGGCACAACCCCCAAGGGACGTAAGTCTTGTCTTTAAGAATGGTGTGTGGATTCTGGGACAACGTCTGTATATTCCTGAAACAGTCAGATTGAGAGTATTGCAACTCATTCACGATTCCAAGATAGCTGGGCATAGAGGAATTCTAAAGACACAGGAATTTCTTTCTCGTTTCTTTTGGTGGCCCACCTGCAGGAAGGATGTTTTAAACTATGTCACTTCATGTGAAGTCTGTGCAAGATGCAAAACACCTCGCTCCTCACCAACTGGTCTGTTACAACCTCTTCCCACCCCGTCCCGCCCGTGGGGATCCATTTCTATGGACTTCATTGTGGAGTTACCAACCTCTCAAGGGAAAAACACCATTCTAGTGGTGGTTGATCGTTTAACAAAGGCAGCTCATTTTATTCCTTGTGTCGGCTTACCCACTGCAAAACAGACATCAGATTTGATGATTAAAGATGTGTTTCGCTTACATGGAGTACCGGATGAGGTTATTTTGGATCGAGGGGTGCAATTCACTTCAAGGTTTTGGCAAAATTTCTGTGCAGCATTGGACATTAAAGTAAACCTTTCTTCTGCTTTTCATCCCCAGACTAATGGACAGACCGAATGAACCAATCAAACTCTGGAGCAGTATCTCCGCTGCTTTATCTGCCACCTACAGGATGATTGGGTGGATCTACTTCCATTGGCTGAGTTCTCTTATAACAACTCTCAGAGCGCCTCCACTAAGCAGTCTCCTTTTTACTCCAATCTAGGTTATCATCCTAACATTCTTCCACGATTTCCCATAGAAACGCCTTTACCAGCAGTGGCCGAAAGAATCACGTCTTTACAGAAGAATATGGATCTTCTAAAGGAGAATCTGGAATTGGCTCAGGAAAGGTACAAGAAAGCAGCAGATAAATTTCGTAAACCTGCACCAGTTTTCAAGGTAGGAGACCTGGTCTGGCTGTCAACCAGAAATCTTAAGTTAAGGATTCCATCGTCTAAGTTGGGACATAAGTACATTGGACCCTATAAAATCAGTAAAATTATAAGTGCCGTTGCTTGTCGTCTTCAACTGCCTAGAACTATGAGAATCCACCCTGTCTTTCATGTATCCCTACTAAAGGCTGCAACACCCAATACGTTTCCTGGACGTTCTTCTCCTTGCCCTGACCCAGTGCTAGTCGATGGTCAGGAAGAATTTGTGGTGGAAAGAATTCTAGATTCCAGGTTATACAGGAATCAGTTACAATATTTGATTAAATGGCAGCGCTACCCAGTGGAGGACAACTCATGGGAACCAGTCAATAACTTTAATGCTCCTCGTTTGCTCCGCCAGTTTCATCAGAGGTACCTAGACAAGCCTGGTCTGAGGCCATCCGGAGATTGTCCCTAAGGGGGGAGTAATGTAAGGTTCTTTGTACATGTTCTTGAAACTCAGTTTTCCATCAGCCATTTTGCTTTCTGTCTTGCTGCAGCTATCTTGCCCTCAGTCAATATGGAGTTTTCAGCGTTCATGTTCCCGCCCTGATTCTCTCCCTCTTGCTTCTTAAGCAGCCACAGCTGAGCAATCAGTGCTTCAGAATCTAGCCTGCAGTGAACCTGTGACCTGACTCCTGGAAGCCTTGGACTATGTACTCCAGCTATTCCTACTGAGGAACTCTGAACACTTGTGGACTCTGGAACCCTGCTCTTTGAAAGATCCACGTTTGCATGGACTTACGGTAACAGAGAAGAAGATCCTGAACCTGTTGTGGAGAGTGATTGCTGAGCTTAAGTTACTCTGGCCTGCTGTGTCTCCTGCTTCTGTATCTGCAAACTGTGTGACTATTTTTGCCACTTGTATGAAGTAATACAAGACCTTCTATATCAAACCTGTGTCTCATGTATTTTCATCGCACCCAAGCACAAGACGCTATATGAACTGTACTACATACATTACACAATGTTCTCAGGAATGCCGTGTAACCGAACCACGTGCTGAAGGAACAAAGGCACCAATTCGGAGGAGGAAGGCAACTTAGGTAATGGCACAAGATGTATCATTTTGGAAAACCTATCACAAATCACCCAGATAATGGTCATTCTCTGAGAAACAGGGAGGTCGGAAATGAAATCCATAGAGATATGGGTCCATGGTCTCTTGGGCACAGGCAATGGCATCAACAAACCACTAGAGCAAGAGCAAGGCTTGGAGCGAGAGCAAGTCCCGCAGGACTGCACAAATTCCCTGACGTCACGAGACAAAGTAGGCCACCAAAAGGACCGACTAACCAAGTCTCTGGTACCAAAAATTCTGGGATGACCGGCCAACGCGGAACAATGAATCTCAGACATCACACTCTTTTTCCACCGGTCTGGGACAAACAATTTCCCAATAGGGCAGCGCTCGGGTTTATCCTCCTGACACCCTTCCAGAGCCAGTCTCAAATTGGGCGAGATGGCGGAAAGAACTACACCCTCTTTCAAAATAACAGCAGGATCAGATAACTCAGGAGAGTCCGCAAGGAAACTCCTCGAGAGGGCATCCGCCTAAACATTCTTAGTGCCAGGAAGAAAGGAAACCACAAAATTAAAACGTATGAAAAACAAGGCCCACCTGGCCTGTCTAGGATTAAGTCGCTTGGCTGATTCCAGATAAACCAGATTCTTATGGTCCGTGAGGACCACCACCTGATGTTTGGCTCCCTCCAGCCAATGTCTCCACTCTTCAAAAGCCCACTTCATGGCCAATAACTCCCGATTACCCAAGTCATAATTACGTTCAGTTGGAGAAAATTTTCGAGAGAAAAAGGAACAAGGGTTACTTTTAGAGGTCTCTGGATCTCTTTGGGACAAAGCGGCACCTGCCTCAATTTCAGAGGCATCAACCTGCACCTGAAATGGCAGAGAAACATCAGGCTGCCGTAGAACAGGAGCAGAAGTGAATCTCTGCTTAAGTTCCTGAAACGCAGAGACTGCCTCAGGAGGCCAATTCACCACATCAGAACCCTTTTTGGTCAAATCAGTCAATGGTTTAACAATAACAGAGAAATTACCAATAAATTTACGATAAAAATTGGCAAAACCCAAGAATCTCTGAAGAGCCTTTAATGAAGTAGGTTGGACCCAATCACAGATGGCCTGAACCTTGACCGGGTCCATTTCAATAACAGACGGAGACAAAATGAATCCCAGAAATGAGATCCTCTGTACGCCAAAAAGACACTTTGATCCCTTCACATACAGAGCATTCTCTCTCAAAATCTGGAACACAGTCCGAACATGTTTCACATGAGAGTCCCAGTCATTGGAAAAAATCAAGATATCATCCAAATAAACAATCAGAAATTTATCCACAAAATCCCTGAAAATGTCATTCATGAAGGACTGGAAGACGGAAGGAGCATTAGTGAGTCCAAAGGGCATCACTAGGTACTCAAAATGCCCCTCTGGGGTATTAAACGCTGTCTTCCATTCATCCCCGTGCTTAATGCGAATAAGGTTATACGCCCCCCTGAGGTCAAGCTTGGTAAACCAAGTAGCACTTTTCACCCTGGAAAACAGGTCAGAAATCAAGGGTAACGGATATTGATATTTCACAGTGATATTGTTCAAGAGACGATAATCAATACACAGCCTTAATGAACCATCCTTTTTGGCCACAAAGAAAAAACCGGCACCAAAGGGTGAAGAGGATGGTCTGATATGACCCTTCTCCAATGACTCCTTGATATAAGACCGCATAGCGTCATGTTCAGGTACAGACAAGTTAAAAAGGCGACCTTTAGGGAATTTACTACCAGGCACTAATTCAATAGCGCAGTCATAGCTCCTAAGGGGGGGCAAGGATGCAGATTTACTTTCGCTAAACACATCAGAAAAATCAGTCAAAAAGTCAGGAACATCCTGAGCCTGGGGAGAAGCAGAAAAAACAGGAGTGTTGGCATTAACACATTGGCAGTCCCAACTGGTCACAGACACAGCTTTCCAATCCAAAACAGGATTATGAGACTGTAACCAAGGGATACCCAGTACAATAATGTCATGCAGATTATATAGAACCAAAAATTTGCAACTCTCCTGATGATCAGGTTCAACCCTCATTATCACCTGAGTAGAGAACTGGGGTTTATTCTCAGCCAAAGGGGTAGAATCAATCCCCAGTAGGGGAATAGACTTCCGTAGGGGTATCAAGGGAAACCCACAACGTTTAGCAAAATCAAAATCCATCAGGTTAATAGCTGCTCCCGAATCAACAAAAGCCTGAGCAGAAAATGTGGACAGGGAGCAAATCAGGGTAACAGTCAGCAGAAATTTAGTCTGAACACTACCCAAGACAACTGAGCGTGCAAAACGTCTTCCCCGCTTAGGGCAGACTGAAATAGCATGAGAGGCGTCACCACAGTAGAAACATAACCCATTGCGTTTTCGAAACTCATGACGCTGTGCCCCAGAAGCCACTCTATCACACTGCATGGACTCAGAAGCTTGTTCACAAGGCAACACTATTCCACGCATACCTCTACGCTCAATCAAACGTCTGTCAATTTGAATCGCTAATGACATAGAATCATTGAGACCAGAGGGAGCAGGGAAACCCATCATAACATCTTTTACATTCTCTGACAGACCCTTCCAAAAAAGGGCTGCCAAAGCATCATCATTCCATTTGGTCAGGACTGCCCACTTTCGGAATTTCTGACAGTACAACTCAGCGTCCTCAAGCCCCTGATTTAATGCCAACAAGGTTTTTTCAGCTTGATCAGTGACATTAGGTTCTTCGTACAATAACCCCAGAGCCAGAAAAAATGCATCAACATTACTCAAAACAGGGTCCCCAGGTGTCAGGGAAAAAGCCCAATCGTGAGGATCGCCGCGCAGGAGATAGATGACAATTTGAACCTGCTGTGCTGCGTTCCTTGAGGACTTATGTTTTAAGGCAAAAAACAACTTACAGTTATTTTTGAAATTCAGAAATTTAGCTCGATCCCCCAAAAATAAATCTGGCATGGGGATCCTAGGTTCCACAACCGTCAACATAGCAAGATAAGTAGCAATACTCCGAACTTCAGTGGCAAGCTGATCCACACAGCCAGACAACTGTGCAAACTCCATTGAGAGAGAAAAAAAAATCCTCCTCAGCACCCAGAGAAAAAATGCAACAAACAGAGAAAAAAAAAATTCTGACAACTTCCTTTTTTCTTTTTCCTTTTACTATTTTTCCCTTCTGTAGAGTACCATATAATTTTCAGTTTGGCCGGTGAAACTGTTATGATTTGATAGCTGAGGAGAGCAGGCAAAAACGGCAATACACCAGAGAGGTTGGAATCTACTGGATTGCAGTACCCTGACTAACCACCACAACTAAAGGCAGCCGTGGAGCGTTCCTACGTTGGTCCTAGACGCCTCGTCACAGCCTGAGAGGTTAACTACACCTAAAGATAGAAAGAGGAAAGCTATCTGCCCCGGAGAAGATCCCCAAAGAACATAGGAAGCCCCCAAACATGTAATGGCGGTTAGACAAGAGGAAATACAGACACAGACAGAAAATAGTATGAGCAAACGTTGGGGCCCAATCTACCTGGACAGAAAAGGATAGGAAGGACACTTACTGCAATCCAAAAAACCCTAAAAAATACCAACTCTACTAATTGCAAAAACACCTGAGATCACACGACCTCTACCACCTAAATTAGTTCTCTGGTGTCACAAAACTAAGCCGCAGCCACTGAAAAAACTGGAAAAGGCAAATGAACAAATAACAGTGGCTCAGATAAACTGAGAGGAGCACAATCCCCCAGAGGGGACCTGGCTGACCTCCACAGAAGTGCAGGGAACAATGCAAAAAGCAAGCACAAAAATAAAAGCAGAAAATATCTTATCTGATAGCAGAAGATGCAGGAAAGATTCAGCAAGCTTCCAAGTGAACCAGGAACCACAGTTGAGACAAGAACAATTGATCACCGGCAACCATGATGGGAGGGAACCTCCCTTATATAAGACCAGTCTGTAACTCCTGATTGCCAATCCTCATTGAATGGTTCAGTACTGTTTGTAACCACCAGAGGGAGCTTCTGCTCAGAATTCATTTCTAACACGTTCACAACAGCCTAGTACTGTGCAGAGGTTTACTGCTGCCTCGCCAGGTTCTGCTATTGTGGCCAGTACTGGTCAGCGGTGAGCAGATGTCTTTAGGACTAAGTCCTGCGTTTCCCCTTCTGAGCATGCCCAGGGTAAGATCTCTCATCGGAGATCAGGGGTCACATGCTCAGGTACTGCAGCAGCTCCTATTGGTCCGCCAGGAAGGTCCTGAAACTACATGTGTTCTGAACAATTTCTCATTGGTCCTTTTCTGGCAGGCTCTGTAGTTGCTTCTATAAAAGAGTTGTATGGCCATGCGCTAGTATCAAGTGCATTATGTGCTTTGCGCCAATGTGATCATGCACGCATGTGGTTAGGGCTTGGCTGAAATGAGCCCCTAGAATACCGGCACCTCCGTTGAGGAGATTGCTTGATTGCATTGCTGTCTGCATGATCAAGTACTGCTATCCGCACAGCAGTTATCTGTGTTTCCCTGTGGAGTTAATAGGACACAGTACCTATCTCTGCGTCTTTATCTCAGCGATTCTGTGTGTTAACAGAGTTCGCTTATACCGCCATATTGTGCCACAGCATTTATATTTGCAACTCTGTGTAGTAACAGAGTTTGCCTATACCGCCATCTTACTAGCAGCAGGCTCTGCCTGCACGGTGGACCCTGGGCTGCGAACGCACCCACCATTTATATTTATCTGGTGCGTTCCGCAGACCCTAAGAGTTTGTGATCATTGTCTTGTTGGAAGACAAATCTCCGTCCCAGTCTCCAGTAGGTTTTCTTCAAGAATGGTCCTGTATTTGGCTCCATCCATCTTCCCATCAATTTGAGCCAGCTTCCCTGTCCCTGCTGAAGAAAAGCAGGCCCAAACCATGATGCTGCCACCACCATGCTTGACATTGGGGATGGTGTGTTCAGGGTGATGAGCTGTGTTGCCTTTACGCCAAACATATCGTTTGGCATTGTTGCCAAAAAGTTTCATTTTGGTTTCATCTGACTACAGTCATGGCCAAAAGTTTTGAGAATGACACAAATATTAATTTTTGCAAAGTCTACTGCTTCACTTTTTCTAATGGCAATTTGCATATACTCCAGAATGTTATAAAGAGTGATCAGCTTAACAGCAATTACTTGCAAAGTCAATATTTGGCTAGAAAATGAACTTTATCCCCCAAAACACATTTCAACATCATTGCAGCCCTGCCCTTAAAAGTACCATCTAACCTCTTTTCAGTGATTGCTCCATTAACACAGGTGTGGGTGTTGATGAGGACATGGCTGGAGATCAGTCTGTCATGATTAAGTAAGAATGACACCACTGGACACTTTAAAAGGAGGCTGGTGCTTGGCATCATTGTTTCTCTTCTGTTAACCATGGTTATCTCTAAAGAAACACGTGCAGTCATCATTGTAATGCACAAAAATGGCCTAACAGGGAAGAGTATCGCAGCTAGAAAGATTGCACCTCAGTCAACAATCTATCGCATCATCAAGAACTTCAAGGAGAGAGGTTCCATTGTTGCCAAAAAGGCTCCAGGGCGCCCAAGAAAGACCAGCAACCGTCTCTTAAAAGTGTTTCAGCTGCGGGATCGGGCTACTAGCAGTGCAGAGCTTGCTCAGGAATGGCAGCAGGCAGGTGTGAGTGCATCTGCACGCACTGTGAGGCGGAGACTCTTGGAGCAAGGCCTGGTCTCAAGGAGGGCAGCAAAGAAGCCACTTCTCTCCAGAAAAAAACATCATTGACATACTGATATTCTGCAAAAGGTACAGGCAGTAGACTGCTGAGGACTGCTGAGGACTGGGGTAAAGTTATTTTCTCTGATGAATCCCCTTTTCGATTGTTTGGGACATCAGGAAAACGCCTCATTCGGAGAAGACAAGGTGAGCGCTACCACCAGTCTTGTCTCATGCCAACTGTTAAGCATCCTGAAACCATTCATGTGTGGGGTTGCTTCTCAGCCAAGGGAATCGGCTCTCTCACAGTCTTGCCTAAAAACACAGCCATGAATAAAGAATGGTACCAGAATGTCCTCCAAGAGCAACTTCTCCCAACCCTCCAAGAGCAGTTTGGCGATCAACAATGCCTTTTCCAGCATGATGGAGCAAAGGTGATAACTAAATGGCTCAGGGAACAAAACATAGAGATTTTGGGTCCATGGCCTGGAAACTCCCCAGATCTTAATCCCATTGAAAACTTGTGGTCAATCATCAAGAGACGGGTGGACAAACAAAAACCTAAAAATTCTGACAAAATGAAAGAATTGATTGTGCAAGAATGGACTGCTGTCAGTCAGGATTTGGTCCAGAAGTTGATTGAGAACATGCCAGGGAGAATTGCAGAGGTCCTGAAGAAGAAGGGACAACACTGCAAATATTGACTTGCTGCATTAACTCATTCTGTCAATATAAGCTTTTGTTACTCATATGTTTGCAATTATTATATTTCTGTCTGTGATAAAAACATCTGTCAAACACACATAAAAACCAGAGGGCAGCAGATCATGTGAAAATATAATATTTGTGTCATTCTCAAAACTTTTGGCCATGACTGTAGAGCACCTTCTTCCACATGTTTGGTGTGTCTCCCAGGTGGCTTGTTGCAAACTTTAAACAACACTTTTTATGGATATCTTTGAGAAATGGCTTTCTTCTTGCCACTCTTCCATAAAGGCCAGAATTGTGCAGTGTATGACTGATTGTTGTCCTATGGACAGACTATCCCACCTCAGCTGTAGATCTCTGCAGTTCATCCAGAGTGATCATGGGCCTCTTGGCTGCATCTCTGATCAGTCTTCTCCTTGTTTGAGATGAAAGTTTAGAGGGACGGCCGGGTCTTGGTAGATTTGCAGTGGTATGATACTCCTTCCATTTCAATATGATCGCTTGCACAGTGTTCCTTGGTATGGTTAAAGTTTTGGGAATCATTTTGTATCCAAATCCGGCTTTAAACTTCCCCACAACAGTATCACTGACCTGCCTGTTGTGTTCCTTGGTCTTCATGATGCTCTCTGTGCTTCAAACAGAACCCTGAGACTATCACAGAGCAGGTGCATTTATACGGAGACTTGATTACACACAGGTGGATTATATTTATCATCATTAGTCATTTAGAACAACATTGGATCATTCAGAGATCCACAATGAACTTCTGTAGTGAGTTTGCTGCACTGAAAGTAAAGGTGCGGAATAATATTGCACGCCCTACTTTTCAGTTTTTGTATTTCCACAAAATTTTAAAATAACCAATAAATTTCGTTAAACTTTACAATTGTGTCCCACTTGTTGTTGATTATTCACCAAAAATTAACATTTTGTATCTTTATGTTTGAAGCATATGTGGGAGAAGGTTGAAAAGTTCCAGTTGGCCGAATTCTTTTGCAAGGCACTGTGTAGCAGAAATTATCTGCTTTATTAATGCCTGTCCGAGGCATCAGTTAATAGCTGAACGATATCAGTCGACCGCTGAAATTGCTGTGTGATTGATGAGGGAGAACATGTGCCTTTAATAGAATTGTGTGATGCAAGTTTAATTAGGATTGCATCATCTTTCTTTCTTTGGCATCTCTCATTGGTCATTCAGAGAGATGAAATACTGATGACTCAATTCATTAGTCATTTGGAGATGATGCAGTATTGATGAGGCAATCCATTATCATTGGATTGCATGTGATGTCAAGGTGATGAATACGATGTATCAATGTAGAAACATGAGATGTATCATAAAACTAGAGCCAATTTCAAATTTCAAGAACAGTAGCAACTGTACGCTATAGCTTGAAAACAAAATATGAAAAATGAATTGCATAACTAGCCTTAAAATATGAAAAATTGAAAGTGCTTAGCTGCAAAATGGCCAAATTATGTGTATCCTTGAAAGTTAAGGCTCTTTTGTTATATCAGGTCCTTATAATTAAACGCCAATCCTCGCTTAGAAAAGTCTGTCTGCATGGGAACATATGAATCCTCTCTTCAGACTAAAATCTACATCTCTGTGGAGGGGTAATGAACCTGGTGTAATTAAAAAGCCTGTGACCAACAGGTGGAGTGCTCAGGTAGAAGGTAAATGAATACATAGCAAAAAACTGACCGGCACATCCAAACATAGATCCAGTGTGAACAGGTGCTAAACCTAGAGTCACCAACTCATGCACATACAAGAAAAAAAGGTAGCACACTGTAGCGCTATAGCTTGCAAACGCGAAATATGAAAAATGAATTGCATCACTGGCTTAGAAATATGAAAAATTGAGAAGTCTTAGCACATAAGATGGCCAAATTATGTGTACCTGATAGCCACATTAAGGCTCTTCTCGTATATCAGGTCCTAACTAACGCCAATCCTCGCTTAGAAAAGTCTGTCTGCATGAGAACATATGAATCCTCTCTTCAGACTAAAATCTACATCTCTGTGGAGGGGTAATGAACCTGGTTAATTAAAAAGCCTGTGACCAACAGGTGGAGTGCTCAGGTAGAAGGTAAATGAATACATAGCAAAAAACTGACCGGCACGTCCAAACATAGATCCAGTGTGAACAGGTGCTAAACCTAGAGTCACCAACTCATGCACATACAAGAAAAAAAGGTAGCACACTGTAGCGCTATAGCTTGCAAACACGAAATATGAAAATGAATTGCATCACTGCCTTAGAAATATGAAAAATTGAGAAGACTTAGCGCATATGATGGCCAAATTATGTGTACCTGATAGCCACGTTAAGGCTTTTCTCGTATATCAGGTCCTAACTAACGCCAATCCTCGCTTAGAAAAGTCTGTCTGCATGAGAACATATGAATCCTCTCTTCAGACTAAAATCTACATCTCTGTGGAGGGGTAATGAACCTGGTGTAATTAAAAAGCCTGTGACCAACAGGTGGAGTGCTCAGGTAGAAGGTAAATGAATACATAGCAAAAAACTGACCGGCACGTCCAAACATAGATCCAGTGTGAACAGGTGCTAAACCTAGAGTCACCAACTCATGCACATACAAGAAAAAAAGGTAGCACACTGTAGCGCTATAGCTTGCAAACACGAAATATGAAAAATGAATTGCATCACTGCCTTAGAAATATGAAAAATTGAGAAGTCTTAGCACATAAGATGGCTAAATTATGTGTACCTGATAGCCACGTTAAGGCTCTTCTCGTATATCAGGTCCTAACTAACGCGAATCCTCGCTTAGAAAAGTCTGTCTGCATGGGAACATATGAATCCTCTCTTCAGACTAAAATCTACATCTCTGTGGAGGGGTAATGAACATGGTGTAATTAAAAAGCCTGTGACCAACAGGTGGAGTGCTCAGGTAGAAGGTAAATGAATACATAGCAAAAAAACTGACCGGCACGTCCAAACATAGATCCAGTGTGAACAGGTGCTAAACCTACTGTAGAGTCACCAATAGTGTTGAGCGATACAATACCGCAAGTATCGGGTATCGGCCGATATTAGCTGTATCGGACTTTCGATACTTAGTTCCGATATTTTCCATATATCGTATACCGGAATCGGAAGTTCCCATAATTCTTTGAGAGGCAATGTGATTTTAGTCAGCCAATGAGGAATCCTAAGAAGTGTGGGCACATCCTGTACTGCTGCGGTCATGTTAACTAATGGCATGGCTGTGATTGGATGCTGAAATGATGTCAGAATGCACTATAAAAGGCGCCGCCGCCATTTTAGCGTCACTGTGCTGTGAATTCAGTAAGGGACAGAACGCTGCTGTGCTGACTCTGAGGGACAGTTAGAGATTGTGATTTAGTGTACTGTGCTTTAGGCAGGCTAGCACCAACCGCTGTGTAAAGCTTCCTTTTGCCTGCAGTGTTGTTTTAACAGCTCTGCAAGGTGTGTGTGAGTGCAGGTGACGCTGCAGTTTGCTCTGCATGCAACGCTGTCTGTAGGCATCTGCACGTGTCACTCACAGACTCTTTTTTTTTCTTCAGTGTAATTCTTGCTGCTCCATGCAATTAAAATTTTAGTGTGACGCGCTTCCATCCGTATCCAATACATTGGTTGCAAACACTATAGAAGTAGACAAAGGAGTAGCCTTTCACAAATTGTGAACAGTTGTGTTTCAGTGTTCACTTCAGTCTGTGTTTTTTATTTTTTGAGTGCACATCACGCTCCAGTTACTTGTTTAAGCACTGCTGCTTGTACTCTGCTGAGCGTGTCTCAGTGCCTCATCCTTGTCATTTCTCTCCAATTGGTTCTGCTCCATTCCATTTAAAATAAATATAATCTATTAGTGTGATGCGCTTCCATCCGTATCCAATACATTGGTTGCAAACACTATAGAAGTAGACAAAGGAGTAGCCTTTCACAGATTGTGAACAGTTGTGTTTCAGTGTTCACTTCAGTCTGTGTTTTTTATTTTTTGAGTGCACATCACGCTCCAGTTACTTGTTCAAGCTGTAAGGTTCTTTGTCTCTGTTGACATGTTCCTTGAAACTCAGTTTTCCGTCGGCCATTTTGCTTTCTGTCTTTCTGCAGCTCTTGCCCTCAGTTAATATGGAGTTTACAGTTTTCATGTTCCCGCCCTGATTCTTCCCTCTTGCTTCTTAAGCAGCCTCAGCTGAACAATCAGTGCTCCTGAATCAAGCCTCAGTCAGTCTGTGACCTGACTCCTGGAAGCCTTAGACTTGTACTCCAGCTATTCCCTACTGAGGAACCTTGGAACACTTTTGGACTCTGGAAACCTGCTGTTTGGTGAATCCATGTTTGCAGAGGAATTACGGTACAGAGAAGAGATCCTGAACCTGCTTTGGAGAGTTATTGTAGAGCTTGAAGTTACTCTGGCCTGCTGTGTCTCCTGTTGCTGTTCCTGCAAACTGTGTGAACTTTTCAGCATGCTTGTATGAAGTAATACAAGTCATTTCATTTCAACCTATGTCTCCTGTGTTTTCCTCGCACCCAAGCACAAGACGCTATAGGAACTGTACACTATACATGACAAGATTCAGGAGCCAATGTTTAGTGTCTGCTGGGTCTGGGAAAGCCGTGTCTGCTGTGACTGTGGATATCAGATGTCCGTTTAATACCTTATGTGATGACAGTGGTTGTGACTTCTCACAACCATTCCAGGTGAGCGCATTCCCTTAAAATTTTACTCTGGAGTGTTACCACAGGTAAACACTATTGTTTTTTTTTTTTCCTTTCCTCTTCTCCTTCCAGCACCTCTGCCTTAAAAGATCTGGAAGATGGAGGCCCGCATAAAGGAACTTTGCGGAGTGACTGATACAATCCTTTCAGATGTACAGACTTTAAAAACCCATTTTGCAAGCCTACAGGACCTCACTAATCATAATTTGCAAGTGTTTGGACAGACTACCCAGGAATTGCGAGCCAGGATTGAGGCTCTAGAGGAACGAGCCCAGGCTCCTGCCATAACCCCAAGTTCTGGGATCCCCAAATTACCTCCTTTTCGTTTTGGCGGTGAACGTGAGAAATTCAGGGGATTTATTAATCAATGCAATTTATTTTTCTCTGCACATGCTTCACAATTTCCCACTGAACGATCCAAAGTGCTTACTATAATCATGTTGCTTACCAATAAGGCTTTGATGTGGGCAAACCCTCTGATTGAGACTGAGGATGATTGTTTGAATCACCTTGATGCTTTTATTTCAGCCATGGGGCAGGTGTTTGATGACCCCAATCGAGGTGCAACAGCTGAAGCAGCCATGTTAACTTTGCGCCAAGGTAAGCGTTCAGTAGCCGAATATGCCCTGGATTTCAGGAGATGGGCTCTTGATACCACTTGGGACACTTCCGCTAAAAAATCTATTTTTCGGAAAGGGTTGTCTCCACTGATTAAGGATGAACTTGCTCGTGCCGACCCTCCCACTGCGTTAGGTGACTATATTAACTATTGTATCCGTATTGATGCTCGTCTGACTGAACGCAGACAAGAGAGATGGTTCGAAAATAATGCACTAACCTTTTACTACCTCCCTCCTCAGCTAAGGAACCTTTGAGTAGGATCACAAGGGAACCAGAACCTGAACCCATGCAGGTGGACTCTTTACAAAGACGGGTTAGTGATGCACGCAAAGAACATCATATAAAGGAAAATCTATGTTTCTACTGTGGTAAGTCAGGGCACTTCATTATAAACTGCTCCAGCCGTTCTCGTAAGACTACTGCAGCAGTCATTCACTGTGAGTGTTGCGAGAGGAGCTCTGTCATGTCCGAGCCTCAGGCTCCAGAGAGATCTGCTGCAAGAGATCTTGATTTCTCGGACTTAAACTCTGTTAGTTCTGGGGACGATGACGGTATAAACGCTGCAATTTTTCAAGTTTCCTCAGCGGTGTCCCAGCTGAGTTGTAAAAGAAACAATTCTCATTGCTTCCTTTCCATCAAACTCTGGGTTGACTCAGTCTGGGTGTCTAGCTCTGCTATGATCGACTCAGGAGCAAGTGGAAATTTTATGGATCTCTCCTTTGCTCTGAAACAGGGGATACGTTCAGTGAAGAAGGCTACTCCAGTACAGATGGAGACTGTGGATGGCTCTCTACTGACTTCTGGACCAGTGGATCAAGAAACAGAGCCTTTGAGGGTCCTTATGGGTAAAGATCATCAGGAGAAAATGTCTTTTTTGCTTATCTCTTCTCCCCACTTTCCCATCATTCTAGGGCTACCATGGCTGCAGGCGCAGAATCCTACGATTAACTGGGAGACCAAGGAATTACACTTTCCGGAGAAACAGATGAGTCAAGGAGTTTCAGCTTGCTCTGTTCCTAAAGGAACCATGTCAGTCCCTGAACTACCAGCTGTATACCAGGACTATGACGATTTATGTGACAAGAAGAACGCTGATCAGCTTCCACCTCACCGTCCATATGATTGTCCAATTGAATTATTACCCGGAGCCGAGATACCTTTTGGTAAGATCTACCCCCTAGCGGGGCCCGAGCTAAAAGCTTTGAAGGATTATATAGACGAAAATTTAGCCAAGGGCTTCATACGCCCCTCTTCATCTCCCGCAGGTGCACCCATCTTCTTTGTGAAGAAGAAAGATGGATCTCTGAGACCCTGCATAGACTATAGGGAACTCAAAAAGGTTACTATTAGAAACCGTTATCCATTGCCTTTAATCCCTAAGTTGTTGAGAGAGTGCGGCATGCCAAAATTTTCTCTAAACTGGATCTCCGTGGGGCCTATAACTTGGTCCGTATCAGACCTGGGGATGAATGGAAGACTGCTTTCAGGTCACGCTATGGACACTTTGAATATCTAGTTATGCCTTTTGGTCTGAGTACCGCCCCAGCCACTTTCCAACACTTCGTGAATGATATCTTCAGGGATCTCCTAGATACATTTGTGGTGATTTATCTGGATGATATTCTAATTTTTTCTAACTCCACAGAGGAACATCATGGACATGTGAGAATGGTCTTAGAACGCCTAAGACAAAACCATCTCTACATCAAACTTGAAAAATGTGAATTCCATAGGACCGAAATTCAATTTCTGGGGTATGTACTATCTACGCAAGGGATTAGTATGGATGGAAGCAAGACCCAAGCCATCAAGGATTGGCCAATTCCTAGAAATGTGAAGGAGGTGCAGCGTTTCATTGGGTTTGCCAACTTCTATAGACGTTTCATTAAGAATTTTTCTGAGGTAGTGTCACCTATCACCCAACTTACCCGGAAACAGTCTAGGTTCTCCTGGACCCCGCAAGCTCAGGAAGCATTTTCCTGTTTAAAGGATAAATTTACCACCGCACCTATCTTAGTACATCCCAACCCCGAGCTTGCCTTCATAATAGAGGTGGATGCTTCAGACTGTGCCGTTGGAGCTATACTCTCTCAGAGAACAGGTGAGAAGAATGTCTTGCATCCCTGTGCCTTCTTTTCCCAGCAGTTGTCTTCGGCTGAGAGGAACTACGATGTGGGCAATAGAGAATTGTTGGCCATTATTGCCGCCTTCAAGGAATGGAGACACCTTCTTTAGGGTGCTGCACAGCAAATAGTCGTCCTGACAGACCATCGTAACCTTGAATTTATCAGGTCGGCTAAGTGCCTGACTCCTCGCCAGGCTCGCTGGAATCTTTTCCTAAACCAATTTAATTTTGTCATTTCTTATAGACCAGGATCGCGCAATGGAAAGGCTGATGCACTCTCTAGGATTCATTCAGCAGAGACACGTCCACTTACTCCTCCTAAGACTATTCTTCCTGACTCTAGATTCCTGGGAGTGATTCATAATCAAGACCTACTTAAGGACATCAAGGAAGCATACCATGCGGATTCTTTGTTGGCTCAACCCCCAAGGGACGTAAGTCTTGTCTTTAAGAATGGTGTGTGGATTCAGGGACAACGTCTGTATATACCTGAAACAGTCAGATTGAGAGTATTGCAACTCATCCACGATTCCAAGATAGCCGGGCATAGGGGAATTCTAAAGACACAAGAATTTCTTTCTCGTTTCTTTTGGTGGCCCACTTACAGGAAAGATGTCTTAAACTATGTCACTTCATGTGAAGTCTGTGCAAGATGCAAAACACCTGCTCCTCACCAACTGGTCTGTTGCAACCTCTTCCCACCCCGTCCCGCCCGTGGGGATCCATTTCTATGGACTTCATTGTGGAGTTACCAACCTCTCAAGGGAAGAACACCATTCTAGTGGTGGTTGACCGTCTAACAAAGGCAGCTCATTTTATCCCTTGTGTCGGGCTTACCCACTGCAAAACAGACATCAGACTTGATGATTAAGAATGTGTTTCGCTTACATGGAGTACCGGATGAGGTCATTTCGGATCGAGGGGTGCAATTCACTTCAAGGTTTTGGCAAAATTTCTGTGCAGCATTGGACATTAAAGTAAACCTTTCTTCTGCTTTTCATCCCCAGACTAATGGACAGACAGAACGAACCAATCAGACCCTGGAGCAGTATCTCCGCTGTTTTATCTGCCACCTACAGGATGATTGGGTGGATCTACTTCCACTGGCTGAGTTCTCTTATAACAACTCTCAGAGCGCCTCCACTAAGCAGTCTCCTTTTTACTCCAATCTAGGTTATCATCCTAACATTCTTCCTCGATTTCCCATAGATACGCCCTTGCCGGCAGTGGCTGAAAGAATCACTTCTTTACAAAAGAATATGGATCTTCTAAAGGAAAATCTAGAATTGGCTCAGGAAAGGTACAAGAAATTTGCAGATAAATTTCGTAAACCTGCACCAGCTTTCAAGGTAGGAGATTTGGTCTGGCTGTCAACCAGAAATCTTAAATTAAAGATTCCATCGTCTAAATTGGGACATAAGTACATTGGACCTTATAAGATCAATAAGATTATAAGTGCTGTTGCTTGTCGTCTTCAACTACCCAAAACTATGAGAATCCACCCTGTCTTTCATGTATCCCTACTAAAGGCTGCAACACCCAATACGTTTCCTGGACGTTCTTCTCCTTGCCCTGACCCAGTGCTGGTCGATGGTCAGGAAGAATTTATGGTGGAAAGGATTCTAGATTCCAGGTTGTACAGAAATCAGTTGCAATATTTGATTAAATGGCAGGGCTACCCAGTGGAGGACAACTCATGGGAACCAGTCAATAATGTAAATGCTCCTCGCCTGCTCCGCCAGTTTCATCAGAGGTACCCTGACAAGCCTGGTCTAGGTCATCCGGAGGTTGTCCCTAAGGGGGGAGTAATGTAAGGTTCTTTGTCTCTGTTGACATGTTCCTTGAAACTCAGTTTTCCGTCGGCCATTTTGCTTTCTGTCTTTCTGCAGCTCTTGCCCTCAGTTAATATGGAGTTTACAGTTTTCATGTTCCCGCCCTGATTCTTCCCTCTTGCTTCTTAAGCAGCCTCAGCTGAACAATCAGTGCTCCTGAATCAAGCCTCAGTCAGTCTGTGACCTGACTCCTGGAAGCCTTGGACTTGTACTCCAGCTATTCCCTACTGAGGAACCTTGGAACACTTTTGGACTCAGGAAACCTGCTGTTTGGTGAATCCATGTTTGCAGAGGAATTACGGTACAGAGAAGAGATCCTGAACCTGCTTTGGAGAGTTATTGTAGAGCTTGAAGTTACTCTGGCCTGCTGTGTCTCCTGTTGCTGTTCCTGCAAACTGTGTGAACTTTTCAGCATGCTTGTATGAAGTAATACAAGTCATTTCATTTCAACCTATGTCTCCTGTGTTTTCCTCGCACCCAAGCACAAGACGCTATAGGAACTGTACACTATACATGACACAAGCACTGCTGCTTGTACTCTGCTGAGCGTGTCTCAGTGCCTCATCCTTGTCATTTCTCTCCAATTGGTTCTGCTCCATTCCATTTAAAATAAATATAATCTAATAGTGTGACGTGCTTCCATCCGTATCCAATACATTGGTTGCAATCTCTATAGAAGTAGACAAAGGAGTAGCCTTTCACAGATTGTGAACAGTTGTGTTTCAGTGTTCACTTCAGTCTGTGTTTTTTATTTTTTGAGTGCACATCACGCTCCAGTTACTTGTTAAAGCACTGCTGCTTGTACTCTGCTGAGCGTGTCTCAGTGCCTCATCCTTGTCATTTCTCTCCAATTGGTTCTGCTCCATTCCATTTAAAATAAATATAATCTATTAGTGTGACGCGCTTCCATCCATATCCAATACATTGGTTGCAAACACTATAGAAGTAGACAAAGGAGTAGTCTTTCACAGATTGTGAACAGTTGTGTTTCAGTGTTCACTTCAGTCTCTGCGTAATAACCACACTTAGGCCTTATAACTTTTCTGACTTTCTTTATCAATCTACCAAGATGAAGAAGTCAGTGAGTAAGGCACGTGGTCGTGGCCGTGGAGTTTCAGCAGGAAGAGGACGTTGGGATTCTGTGGCTGCTGCCGCCCTCAGTGACACAGCATCCACCAGTTTTCCCCATGAGCGTTCCTTTATGCGCACTTTGTTAGGAGCTCGGCGTGCCCCCCTGCTGCGGGAAGAACAAATTGAAGCCGTTGTTGGTTGGATGGCAGCCAATGCATCGACTTCAATTCCTTCCACCTCCTCTCAGGAACACAACACTGTTGAGCAACCATCTGTCTGTTCACCGCCTGTCAAATTGCCCAGGCAGTCAGAGAGTTCTGTACAGGAGCCAGCTGAGTCTCTGCTTCTGTTCTCAGAATCTGTTGGCTCGCAAACACGGGCACAGGCAAGCAGCATTCTGCAATTTGAAGAAGAGGGAGTATGCAGTGATGCGCAACAGCTGTGTCTCTCTCAATCTGAAGAGGCGGGTGAGCCAGTGCCGATGGACAGCACACCGCAGAACGCATCTCATGATGATGATGAGACTCAGGTGCCAGGTTTTGTGGAGCATGGTGCTGCCCAGACCATCCAACAGCAGTAGGTGTTGGAAGAGGGTAGTGGAGATGATGAAGTCCGAGACCCAACATGGCGTGAGCAACAGGAAGGTGGTGGGAGCAGCTCTAAGGAAGAGATTGGCCCAACAGTACAAAGAGGAGGGAGAGGTAGGCTGCAGACTCGCTTGCCTGTAGCCTCCAGTTTGGCACCTGTTGGGAGCAGTTCTCTTACAAATGTCAAAATTGGCGCTCCCATGACTTGCACTGCGTGGTCCTTTTTTGACAGACTTGTAGATGATATTTGCTATGTTAAATGCAAGCTGTGTAAGCAAAAAGTTAAAAGAGGTAAAAATATCAGTAACCTGAATACCACAAATATGTGGAAACATGTACGGACAAAGCACATAGCTGAGTTACAAAGACACACTGGAGATGTAGGCCAACCTACAGCAGCACCTACATCTTCAGGTCGTGTTGGAGCCTCTACCTCCAGCTCACACACACCTGGTTCGGCTTCCTCACAGGATCGCCATGGAAGAACCTCGGTCACTGTTGTCCATAGACAAACTGTTATTCCACCCACAGCAGCAAGTTCACAGTCATCGTCACACTCCCAGGCCACAAAACAGCCATCGGTACACAGGCATGGGATAAAAGACGGCCATACTCGGCAAACCATCCACGAGCACAGGCTCTGAATGCTGGCATTCAAAACTCCTGTCCCTTGAAATGCTGTCATTCAGGCTGGTGGAGACTGACAGTTTCAGGAACTTAATGGCATTGGCAGTCCCACAATATAATGTGCCAAGCCGATTTTATTTCAGCAGGCAAGCCGTCCTTGCTCTGCAAAAACATGTCGAGGGAAACATTAAACATGCGCTACTAAACGCCGTCAGTAGCAGGGTCCACCTGACCACCGATGCGTGGACCAGTACCCATGGCCAGGGACGATACCTTTCCCTCACTGCCCATTGGGTCAATGTTGTGGAGCCGGGTACAGATCTTGCCAGTGGCGCTGTACGTGTTCTGCCAACTCCAAGGATTGCAGGAATCCAGTCTGTACACATTGATTCCTCCTCCTACTCCAGTTCCTCAGAATCATCGCTGCACGAGCCGTCACGGTATACCTCCACATGGACCCGTGAACGCTTACCTGTTGCGACCGATATGAGCACAGCCGTGGCCAAACGTCAACAGGCCATCCTGAAAATGATTTCAATGGGGAATCTAAGCCACACAGCGCAGGAGGTCTGGAATGCCATCAAGCAGGAGAGCGACGTGTGGTTTTTGCCTGCGAAACTCCAGCCAGGCTTGGTAGTGTATGACAATGGCCGAAATCTGGTGGCAGCTCTGGGCCTTGGCAACCTTACTCACATACCATGTCTGGCACATGTGCTCAACTTGGTCATGCAGAGTTTTTTGAGGGACTATCCGGATCTTGCTGGACTGCTGCAGAAGGTCCGCCTAGAGTGCGCTCACTTGCGACGTTCCTGCATAGCCAGATCGCGCATTGCTGCTCTGCAACGCCGATTTCGCCTTCCTGAACATCGCATCATATGTGACGTACCCACCAGGTGGAATTCCACGTTACATATGTTGGAGCGGTTGTGTGAGCAGCAGACAGCAGTAATGGAGTATCAGCTGCATCAGGCGCAATCAAGTCGCTCTTTGCGCCGTCCACACTTCACCACTACTGAGTGGGCCTCTATGAAGGACATCTGCGACGTTTTGCGTGCGTTTGATGTCTCAACGCGGATGGCGAGTGCAGATGATGCACTAGTCAGCATGACTGTCCCCCTTATCTGCCTGCTTCAGAAATCACTGAAAGCACTAAAGGAAGAGGTTTTGGAAGAGGTGGAGGATGAGGAGTCACAAATTCAATTACCTTCAGGACAGTCAGCGCAACGTGGTTCCTCACAAAGGGCTGGGCAGGGCTCACTTTGTGAGGAGGATGAGGAGGAGGAGGAGTCAATGGAGGAGGAAGAAATCCCTACAGAGGGAGGTACACAACACTCTAGTCAGTATGTAGAGCGAGGGTGGGGTGATGCAGAGGAGGCAGAGATGACGCCTCTTCCAGAGGACAGCTTTTGTTGGCCAGTTGGGAGTCTGCAGCACATGGTTGATTTCATGCTTCAGTGCCTGAGAAACGACCGCCGCATCGCCCACATTCTCACCACGTCAGATTATTGGGTGTACACCCTCCTAGACCCTCGCTACCGGGACAACTTACAAACCCTCATCACACCGGGGAACCGGGACCGTAAAATGCGGGAGTACCAAGACACACTGGTGCAATCCATACTGTTGTACATTCCAGCCGAGAGAGCTGCTGCTGCTACTGCTTTACAAAGCAGCTCTGTGCGTCGAGGCAGTGTAGACACCTCTACAACAAGAGGGAGCACAAGCAGCGCCTCTGCACAGGGCAAGAGCTGTATGTTACAAATGTGGCGAAGTTTTGTGACAGCGCCAGCAAGGTCTACACCATCCGAGACGGCTCCAGTCACCAGGAAGCAACGTTTCCGTAAGATGGTGACAGACTACTTGTCTTTCCCTCTAAGTGTATGGTGCCTGCAGTTTAGGTGATTCCTATGTGTGCTGTGGGATATGTAAATAAAGGCTGTTTCCATTGTGACAATAGGACAAGCACCCACTGTAGGACTGTGTGATTCGGTAACTGCGGACGGCTTGCGTCCTGTCAACTTACATTTTCATGGGTGCGTTCTGCTACCCGTCCGGGGTCCAGTACCGTCAACTGGTTCTCCCCAGTGCCTTTGGCCTAGGTGCCTCCATCTCCGTATCCGAGTTCCAGCAACGTCTGCTGGTCCTTGGTAGTGCTTTGGAGCACAGGTACCTCCTGCTTAGTAACCGTGTCACAGTAACGTCAGCTGGTACTCGGTTGTGACATTGCCTCTTTTCCTTCTGCTACCCGTCCGGGGTCCAGTACCGTCAACTGGTTCTCCCCAGTGCCTTTGGCCTAGGTGCCTCCATCTCCGTATACGAGTTCCAGCAACATCTGCTGGTCCTTGGTAGTGCTTTGGAGCACAGGTACCTCCTGCTTAGTAACCGTGTCACAGTAACGTCAGCTGATACTCGGTTGTGACATTTCCTCTTTTCCTTCTGCTGCCCCTCCGGGTTCCAGCACAGTCAGCTGGTCCTCGTTACTTCCATTGTCTCTTGTTCCATCTGATACCCGTCCGGGTTCCAGTAACGTCAGCTGGTTCTCGGAAATTAGACGACCTTAAAGACCACCCAGAAGAAGATGACGACAACAAGGACGACGAGCATGAAGCCAACCAGCCTGAACACCATTACAAAGAAAAAATAAAAGATTACCCAGAAGAAGATCACCAACAGGACAAAGAAGGTTAAGACAAACTACAAGATACAGAACAAGAGACAGAAGAACAATAAGCAGAAGATCAAAAAGCAGAAGAACATGAAGTATAAGACCAAAATGAAGAGCAAAATATATGCTCTAAATTCTAAGCAGAAGAAGACTAAGCATGTATGGGGGTGAGTCCGTTCCTCCTCGTGGTGCCCCTGGAAAATGCCTGCTGCTGCAGGCTAAACTGAACACGGACAAATACTGTTGTAATTTAAATCTTTTGTGACAGCAAGAACGGAAGGATGAAAAATTCATACTTTTACAGATTACAAGTACAGGAATCTCTGTCACAAATAAGAATATGATGAAGAAGATGAAGAGGAAGAAGATGAAGAATTTGAATATGAAGAAGATTAATAGTTTAATAATAACAATATGAGTAATGTAAACAAAAACATGAATAGCAAGAAGTTTAAGAAGTAGATTAAGAAGGTGAAGATGAAGAATAATTTGATGAGAAAGATGATGCTGCTGAAGATTATGAAGGAGAAAGTGTGGCACTGGCAAAAGTTAAAAAGGTGAAGAGCATGGAAGTTGTGAAACATACATATTTGCCAAAATAGAAAAAAGGTTAACAACATTGTCAATTTGTTCGTCAATCCAAACGTATTTCCAAAAAAATATATATTAATGCTATTCCAATGCATTGGGTTAAACATGTATGCCTTTATTGTCTCCTCAACCTCCCCCAATACATTCTACATTACTCTTTGTTGTTTTCCTTCATGTACAATTACCAACAAGGCAAGAATGGGTTTTTTTTAATGTCGATATTTGGTTCCCATAGACTTACATTGGACTTCCGGTATCGGTATCAGGTATCGCCGATATTTTAGTGATATCGGCGATACCATTCCGATCCGATATTTTTAGATATCGAGCAGTATCGCTCAACACTAGTCACCAACTCATGCACATACAAGAAAAAAAGGTAGCACACTGTAGCGCTATAGCTTGCAAATACGAAATATGAAAAATGAATTGCATCACTGCCTTAGAAATATGAAAAATTGAGAAGTCTTAGCGCATAAGATGACCAAATTATGTGTACCAGATAGCCACGTTAAGGCTCTTCTCGTATATCAGGTCCTAAGTAACGCCAATCCACGCTGGATCTATGTTTGGACGTGCCGGTCAGTTTTTTGCTATGTATTCATTTACCTTCTACCTGAGCACTCCACCTATTGGTCACAGGCTTTTTAATTACACCAGGTTCATTACCCCTCCACAGAGATGTAGATTTTAGTCTGAAGAGAGGATTCATATGTTCCCATGCAGACAGACTTTTCTAAGCGAGGATTCGCGTTAGTTAGGACCTGATATACGAGAAGAGCCTTAACGTGGCTATCAGGTACACATAATTTGGCCATCTTATGTGCTAAGACTTCTCAATTTTTCATATTTCTAAGGCAGTGATGCAATTCATTTTTCATATTTCGTGTTTGCAAGTTATAGCGCTACAGTGTGCTACCTTTTTTTCTTGTATGTGCATGAGTTGGTGACTCTAGGTTTAGCACCTGTTCACACTGGATCTATGTTTGGACGTGCCGGTCAGTTTTTTGCTATGTATTCATTTACCTTCTACCTGAGCACTCCACCTGTTGGTCACAGGCTTTTTAATTACACCAGGTTCATTACCCCTCCACAGAGATGTAGATTTTAGTCTGAAGAGAGGATTCATATGTTCCCATGCAGACAGACTTTTCTAAGCGAGGATTGGCGTTAGTTAGGACCTGATATACGAGAAGAGCCTTAACGTGGCTTTCAGGTACACATAATTTGGCCATCTTATGCGCTAAGACTTCTCAATTTTTCATATTTCTAAGGCAGTGATGCAATTCATTTTTCATATTTCGGGTTTGCAAGTTATAGCGCTACAGTGTGCTACCTTTTTTTCTTGTATGTGCATGAGTTGGTGACTCTAGGTTTAGCACCTGTTCACACTGGATCTATGTTTGGACGTGCCGGTCAGTTTTTTGCTATGTATTCATTTACCTTCTACCTGAGCACTCCACCTGTTGGTACAGGCTTTTTAATACACCAGTTCATTACCCCTCCACAGAGATGTAGATTTTAGTCTGAATAGAGGATTCATATGTTCCCATGCAGACAGACTTTTCTAAGCGAGGATTGGCGTTAGTTAGGACCTGATATACGAGAAAGAGCCTTAACGTGGCTATCAGGTACACATAATTTGGCCATCTTATGCGCTAAGACTTCTCAATTTTTCATATTTCTAAGGCAGTGATGCAATTCATTTTCATATTTCGTGTTTGCAAGCTATAGCGCTCCAGTGTGCTACCTTTTTTTCTTGTATGTGCATGAGTTGGTGACTCTAGTTTTAGCACCTGTTCACACTGGATCTATGTTTGGACTTGCCGGTCAGTTTTTTGCTATGTATTCATTTACCTTCTACCTGAGCACTCCACCTGTTGGTCACAGGCTTTTTAAGTACACCAAGTTCATTACCCCTCCACAGAGATGTAGATTTTAGTCTGAATAGAGGATTCATATGTTCCCATGCAGACAGACTTTTCTAAGCGAGGATTGGCGTTAGTTAGGACCTGATATACGAGAAGAGCCTTAACGTGGCTATCAGGTACACATAATTTGGCCATCTTATGCGCTAAGACTTCTCAATTTTTCATATTTCTAAGGCAGTGATGCAATTCATTTTTCATATTTCGTATTTGCAAGCTATAGCGCTATAGTGTGCTACCTTTTTTTCTTGTATGTGCATGAGTTGGTGACTCTAGGTTTAGCACCTGTTCACACTGGATCTATGTTTGGACGTGCCGGTCAGTTTTTTGCTATGTATTCATTTACCTTCTACCTGAGCACTCCACCTGTTGGTCACAGGCTTTTTAATTACACCAGGTTCATTACCCCTCCACAAAGATGTAGATTTTAGTCTGAAGAGAGGATTCATATGTTCACATGCAGACAGACTTTTCTAAGCGAGGATTGGCATTAGTTAGGACCTGATATATGAGAAGAGCCTTAACGTGGCTATCAGGTACACATAATTTGGCCATCTTATGCGCTAAGACTTCTCAATTTTTCATATTTCTAAGGCAGTGATGCAATTAATTTCTCGTATTTCGTGTTTGCAAGCTATAGCGCTACAGTGTGCTACCTTTTTTTCTTGTATGTGCATGAGTTGGTGACTCTAGGTTTAGCACCTGTTCACACTGGATTTATGTTTGGACGTGCCGGTCAGTTTTTTGCTATGTATTCATTTACCTTCTACCTGAGCACTCCACCTGTTGGTCACAGGCTTTGTAATTACAGCAGGTTCATTACCCCTCCACAGAGATGTAGATTTTAGTCCAAAGAGAGGATTCATATGTTCCCATGCAGACAGACTTTTCTAAGCGAGGATTGGCATTAGTTAGGACCTGATATACGAGAAGAGCCTTAACGTGGCTATCAGGTACACATAATTTGGCCATCTTATGCGCTAAGACTTCTCAATTTTTCATATTTCTAAGGCAGTGATGCAATTCATTTTTCATATTCCGTGTTTGCAAGTTATAGTGCTACAGTGTGCTACCTTTTTTTCTTGTATGTGCATGAGTTGGTGACTCTAGGTTTAGCACCTGTTCACACTGGATCTATGTTTGGACGTGCCGGTCAGTTTTTTGCTATGTATTCATTTACCTTCTACCTGAGCACTCCACCTGTTGGTCACAGGCTTTTTAATTACACCAGGTTCATTATCCCTCCACAGAGATGTAGATTTTAGCCTGAAGAGAGGATTCATATGTTCCCATGCAGACAGACTTTTCTAAGCGAGGATTGGCATTAGTTAGGACCTGATATACGAGAAGAGCCTTAACTTGGCTATCAGGTACACATAATTTGGCCATCTTATGCGCTAAGACTTCTCAATTTTTCATATTTCTAAGGCAGTGATGCAATTCATTTTTCATATTTCGTGTTTGCAAGCTATAGCGTTACAGTGTGCTACCTTTTTTTCTTGTATGTGCATGAGTTGGTGACTCTAGGTTTAGCACCTGTTCACACTGGATCTATGTTTGGACGTGCCGGTCAGTTTTTTGCTATAATTTCAAAATTTAGGCATCATTTTCATTTTCAGCACCCCAAAATTAGTTAAGTTAAACTGTTTTCATGTCTGAACCAATTTTGCTGTTGATTAGTGTAATTTACATTTGGTAAAATGTATGAAAGGTAATAAATTATATATAAATAATGCAAGAATATCAGAGAAGGGGTCCTAAGACAATGTTAAAATAACTAAAATAACAGTGTTTAAAAGGAAGCTTCTATTTTCTCATTTAGGCCAAAAGCGTCAGAGTTTGTATATTCAGAAGGCTATCGTTGTTTTAACCTTAAAGCCTATTGAAGATGTCCTAAGGCATCTGTTCAATTGATACTGAACAAAGTTTAATTGAAGTCTTAATTGTGGAACTGAGCTGTGTCTGGACACAATATGTTGAAAAAATCCATTAGGCACACTGGAGCAGTGCTTATTGATTCTCTTGTGTAATGTTTGGATCGGATTGCCCATATATTGTGAATCATATGGGTACTAAAATAAATAGATGACATGTTTAGAACTGCAGTTGGGGAAAGGTTTCCTTTGTTTTTGCAAAGGTGAATATTTTTGGCCTATAATGAATGTTGTGGATCTTGTTGATACTGCCGCTGAACCTGCAAGATTAGAGTCATCATCCTGGCTGACACACAAACTTGGCCACTGCTGAAACTAGGGGAATCGGTGTGAACACAGACCCTGAGTGTTTAACCCTTCACATATTGGTGGTTAGAAAGAAACACGAACAGAGAATAATAAGCCCTAGTAGACTGAACCTCTCTGGTGGCAGAGCCGAGAACAGCAGACACGTGACCACAAGTATGCAGTAGACATACTCTTGGCAAGAATCCGACTAGTCTATTTCTGGTCTAGTGCAATACACTTGTGATGAGCGTACCGGAAACAGTCTAGTTGGATTCTGGCCCGGAGTGTGCATATCGCTGAGCATTGTGAGGATTTACAAGTCTGCAGTCACACAGAGTGACTGCAGACATGTTGTTTTAGACAGGACAACCCCTTTAATAAACGTTGGGAACTGACAGCATGGTGTAAGATTGGGGATACAGTTGAAAGCGAGGGAGACATGATCTAGTGTAATGTATATAGTATGGCAGTTAACTGTTTTAAATTTGCTTTGTTTTTTTTTCAGCATTCAAGTGTAATAATTAATTTAGGAGAAAGTCAGCAGAACTTCCCATCCTCAAACTATTGATATGTGCATGTAGCTCTTTAAAAGACAAACTCATTTATTTTACTCTCTTATATAGCGCTATTGGTTCTGCAGGAATTACAGACAGAACAATCATAATTGGGCTCACAATCTAAATTCCTTATCTGTAAATCTCTGCAGCAAACACAGGGCGAACATACAAACTTCATGGAGATGTTGCTTATGGTGGGATTTGAACCCAGACCACAGCACTGCAATGCTACAGTGCCAACCACTGAGTCACTGTGCTGCCCATCCAATAACACATTTACCTATTGAGACTTCAAGCAAAGAAGCTGTTATTGATGCAAGAAGAGGTGGTATGGGAAAGGGGATAGAGTCCGTATGACAAGGGCTTGAGAAGAGCTTCCATGTACTGAAAGCATTTCAGCCTCATTTGCATTTCCATATCGATGATTTCTCTGTAATGAAAAAATGGACTAGCTAGGCAAAGGTATTACTGGACTTGTCTTAGAAAAAGCATCATGAAGGAGTTTTCACCAGTTTCATGGTGTAAAGCGCCTTAAAATGTTGTAATTTTTTGCAAAAAAAATCAAAAGTTGCACAAAAATTTTGTGTCTTTTATCATTTTTTTATCAGTCTTGGCTACCTTTGCCAAAATGATGGGAACATAAATGGGACCCGACATGGCAAAGCCCGGCCATCTAATTCATCAAAATTTTTGCAACTCCTGGAGTAACATAACTTGCAAGGCGCACATGAGTTGTAGAATGTGCTTAATTCATTCATTGGTGTTTGCCTCTTAATAAATTTGGCAATCTTCATCTTACACCAGTTGCTTCATAAATGAACCTTGTAACCATGAAAAATGCAGTCCAAACTGCATGCAAAATGTTATAGAGCAGGAGATGCTGAGCAGATTGATATACAGTTTTGTGACAAAAGATTCCTGTGTTTTAATCATTTAAACCTTTGCTCTTTCAGTCAGTGATTTTTGGTCCAATGGGTGGTCCTATCAGTGATTGATGGCTATCTCTGTATTCATTCTCATGCAATGAAAACTGTCACTCACTGATAGGAATGCCACAGGACCAAAAATCCTAAAAAGTGCAGAGGTTTAAATAATGAAAATACAGTTTATACTGAATATTTTCTCACAAAACTATATACAAATCTGCTCAGCTCCTCCTGTTTTATAATATGATGTCTGCAGATTGGACGGTATTTTCATGATGACACATGGTTCTCTTTAAGACTGGCTTGTAAAACATCAGTTTTGATTAATCGAGGTCTGTCAAGGAATACAGCCGAGAGAGATAACGCAGATCACACCGCTGCCTTCCACCACCTCCAATCGTCAGGACAATTATACAATTGACTGACGAGTGATAGACGAGGCCGTGGCTGTTTCCACTACTAAGCCAGTTGTTGTGGAACTCACAGTGAGCTTATAGTATATCCACATCCACAATGTATTGAATATACACTAAGGAGCAAAAGGGTAAAAATGTTTTGAACTTTAGACTTTCAGGGTCCATCCACCATTGCTTCGAACTTGAGACTATCATCATTTTATACACAAACATCTTGGTTATCTCATATATAAATTTAACTTGCAACTATTTTGCATATGATTAGTTACGCAGCTTCAATCATGTCACTACATTGTTACTGTTTTGCTCCAAAAAATTAAATTTTTAATTTTTATTAAGTTTTTAGTACTTTGAAAATCCATCTTTGGCTTTCAACATTGCCTGAATCCTTCTGTGCATACTTTCAATCAGATTCAAGCATGTATTGATTGAAATCTGAACCCAGGTCTTTTATACACGTTCTCAAAGTTGGTTCATACTGGACGTTTTACTTGGGTATGTATACAGCTTTTTCTTCAACTTACCCACAAGTATTCAATTGGGTTGAGATCTGCGGACTGTGGGGGCAAATCCAGCACCTCTACTTCATTGTTATTGAACCATTGCTTCACCACACTTGACATACAGTATGCTTCGGGTTGTTGTCCTGCTGTAACACTATGTCATCCTTTTCATACCCATAGTAAACGAGTGTACAATATTTAATTTTGTAAGATACTCACATATAGTTCAGCATTTAAACCACAATCAACCTGGTCAAGTATCCAATGCCTTTGGCTGTGAAATAACTCCATATTATTGGGCTTCCTTTACTGAACTTGATAGTTCTTTCAATATTTTGATCAGTTAGCCCCTTTTGAATTGTTCCTTTCAGATACATTTGTACCCATCAGAGCCTAGTCTGTTGCCTTTCATCTCATCTCTCCAAATTACCAGTCTCCTATCTTCTACTGTCCACTTTTCACACTTCTTTGTGAACTTGAGCCAAATCTTCTTATGACAATATTGAAATTGAGGCTTCCTCACCTTTTTTCGGGCCACAATTTCAGACTTGTGTAATGTGCATCGCATGGTGCTTGCATGGACATCTATGATCTCACTATTATGAAGCATTCGAGCCACCTCTATGGCTATGTTTGCCACATCAAAACTGATAGACCTTGTGATGAGCCAACTTGTTGACTCTGATATTTTGCTTGGACATCCATCAATTGGCTTTTGAATAGATGGAAGGCTGTCATTTGTTATTCTTCCAATTGCAATGGCACTCACATGATGCAGTTTGGCAAATTTCTTAGCTGAAAAGCCTATATCGATGAGCTAGATGATGATGTTTCTCTTTCCTTGGGAAATCTTCTTCATGGCTGCTCATCGATTCAAACCAGTGATTTTCACTTGGGAATCAACCTAATAACACACTGAGCTATTAGGGAATGTGAGAAAAGATTTTCATTTGTGACATACAGGAACAAAAAGATTTTTCCACCACCAGGAGCAAAACAGTAACAATTCAGTAGCAAGACAAGAATCAGCATAACTAATTATATACTAAATAGTTGCAAGTCAAATTTATGTATAGTGACATGTAAAAGTTTGGGCACCCCTGGTCAATATTACTGTTATTGTGAGCAGTTAAGCAATTGAACATGATGATGTCTAAATGATGTCTAAAATGCCTAAAGTTAAAGATGACACATTTCATTTTTATTTTAATAAAAAAATATATATATTTTCATTTTTTAAATTTGAAAAATCATAAAAAAGAAAATGAGGCTGTGCAAAAGTGTGAGCACACTGCATGGTTAGTACCTTGTAGCATCCCCTTTTGCAAATATCACAGCTTGAAAACATTTTTTGTAACCAGCCAATATTTTTTCAATTCTTGCTTTAGGGATTTTCATCCATTCTTCCTTGAAAAAACCTTCCAGTTTTTTCTATTTTTAGATCTAGCCACAGATTTTCAATGATGTTCAGATAAGGGAACTGTAAAAACATTCTGCTTGAACCTTTTGAGGTAGCCTATTGTGGATTTTGATGTGTGTTTAGCATCATTATCTATTTGTAGAAGCCATCCTCTTTTCAATTTCAGCCTTTTTACAGATGGTGTTATGTTTGCATCAAGAATTTGTTGAAATTTAATTGAATCCATTCTTTCCTCTACCCATAAAATGTTCCCTGTGCCATTGGCTGCAACACAACCCCAAAGCATGATGGATCCACCCCCTTGCCTAATTTTTGGCAAGATTTAATTTTCCTGAAATTCTGTGCCCTTTTTTCTCCACGCATACCTTTGATCATTTTAATCTCACTGGTCCACAGGACTGGTTTCCAAAATGCATCAGGCTTGTTTAGATGTTCTTTTGCATACTTCTAACAATGATTTTTATGGTGAGGACACAGGAGAGGTTTTCTTCTGATGACTTCCATGAAGGCCATATTTGTGCAGTTGTCTCTGAATAGTAGAACAATGTACGACAACTCCTGAGTTTGCTAAATCTTTCTGAAGTTCTTTTGCAGTCAAGCGCGGGGTTCTGATTTGCCTCTCCAGCAATCCTAAGAGCAGATTTAACTGAAATTTTGCTTGGTCTTCCAGACCTTATCTAAACCTTCACTGTTCCTGTTAGCAGCTACTTCTTACTTATATTTCAAATTGAGAAAAGAGCAACTTTAAAACGCTTAGCTATCTTCTTATAGCCTTCTCCCGCTTTGTGGGCCTCCAACTGTCACAATTTTTTTAGCGAATAGTGATGCTCGGGTCGCAAATCATGCAGCTGAGACGACGAAAACTAAATCTCCGATCACGCCAAAATACTCGGAGACCACCCGAGCATGCTCTGGAAAACCCGAGCAACGAGTATACTTGCTGATCACTAATAGTGACCCAACGGGGGGTCGGTCACCGGACAGCACGACACATACACAACGGGATGGAAATGGGGAGAGGAAGGCCCTACTGATAGGGAAATGGGGAATGGTTACAACCGGAGCTCAAACCTGAGCCTGAACCTGCACTCAGATAACTCCCTAAGTGGGTCCTTCCCCCCCACCGCCATCAAGAACCTCATCTCTCGCTGTCACCTAGCACTGCCCTGGCTAGTGCACTGGCCTGCAAGGGTGCTAGCCTCACCACTGCAGATGTAACAACAAAGGGGACAGTAACAAACACGAGGCAGACGAGGGAAAAAACACCACACTTACCTTCCAGACTTCGCTGCCAAGATCCACACCACAGTTGACATCTATACAGGACTTCAAACTCCAGAAGTAGCTGACAACAGGGAGCTGAAACTACATGGCTGGTCTCCATAGAATAACTCTTATCACCAACAGTCAGCTGATGCATCAGGTGACCATTTAAGGGATGGTGGGAGTAGTCACCACCCACATTAGCTGACCTAACAACTCTGCAGTTGCAACAAATTGCCAGCGAGGGAAACTGACATTAACCCCCGCTGGTCCTGAAAGAAAAAAAGCTACATTTAAAACATAGTGGAACCAGATCTGCCACAAATCCAAATCCTTTGGGGGCCTCTGGACCCTTAACACTGGACCTCACCAGAAACAATGTATGGTGAGGATGTCTCTAACAACAAAGATTCACCTGTGCAGTCGCCTGATCCTCAAGTTTATGGCAAACACAGCCTAATGGAGATGGCGATAACATAGGCTCCGGAGGTGCAACAAATCTCCAGAGCACCGACCTGTGGAATGCGTTGTGAATGTGCATTAGTGGGGGTAACTACAGCTGGAAAGTCCCCGGGCTAAGAATGACTGACATCTGATATGGCTCAATCACCCTAGAACTCCAGGTCCCAGATGCATACTTCCACCTGATGTTTTTGGAGGATACCCACACATACTCATTCACACACAGGTCTGGACCTGCAAGTTTATTTCCACGCATGCATTTGCCAAAGGATGGTGAACTCTTTGAGGAACCGACAACAGAGGCATCCCCCTGTGTCACCAAACTCATATCTTCAGTACATACAGAAGGAACCACCACCCTCCTCTGATCCCTTCTCCTGAAAGGACACCGAGACTCAGGGTTTACTTGTGGTGAGGGTTGAATCCTGCCTCTACTTCCTGGTAGCACCTTAGCTGCCTCCACTGGAGAAGAAGGGGTAGGTTTAAGAAGGATGGCAGAGACAGTAGCTCCCAGGCAGTAGTCCTTACAAGACTGGTCCCAACTGAATACTTCCCTGGACCAACAATTTATAACTGAGTTTTGTCTATTCAGCCAGGGAAGGCCTAGGACAATGGGAGTTGGCATACCCTCCAAGACGTAGCACGACACGGACTCCTCATGAAGAGACCCTATATGAATGTTAATATTATCTACGATTTGGGTCACCCTCCTCTGGTTGAGAGGGATAGAATCAATTGCCTGAACACTAATAGGTCTCGAACAAAGCGAGAATCCACCAAATTGACTCCAGCTCCACTATCCACAAGCACCGGAATAGTCTCAATTACCCCGCCAACCACCACTTCAGCAGGAATAGTACACTGAAATGATTGATACGATCAGGGAAAGCTTTGGCCCACAGCCCCCAATGCCCCTCTTAGCTGCTCAGCCCTGTTCCTCCAAAACCAAATTCTCCACCATGACAGAAGATCAGCTCTCCACCCTCCTTTCAAGATCACACCTCACCACTTGCACACTTGACCCGCTCCCGTCCCACCTCATCCCTAACCTCGCCACAGTCTTCATCCCTACTCTAACACACCTCTTCAACCTCTCACTTACAAATGGTGTGTTCCCCTCATCCTTCAAACATGCCTCAATCACACCCATCCTCAAAAAGTCCTCCCTTGACCCATCCTCTGTGTCTAGCTATAGCCGGATATCTCTTCTCCCTTATGCCTCAAAACTACTGGAATAGCATGTCCATCTTGAACTGTCCTCCCACCTCTCCTCTTGCTCCCTCTTTGACTGCTTGCAATCAGGCTTCCGACTGCATCACTCAACTGAAACTGCCCTAACTAAAGTCACCAACGACCTACTAACCGCCAAGAGCAAGCGACACTACTCTGTCCTCCTTCTCCTGGACCTGTCTTCTGCCTTCGACACTGTGAACCACTCCCTTCTGCTCCAGATTCTCTCATCTCTGGGCATCACAGGCTTGGCCCTATCCTGGGTCTCATCATATCTAACAGATCGAACATTCAGTGTCTCCCTCTCCCACACCACCTCCTCAACTCGCCCCCTCTCTGTCGGTGCTCCTCAAGGCTCAGTTCTAGGACCCCTACTCTTCTCCATTTACACCTTCGGCCTGGGACAGCTCATAGAATCCCATGGTTTGCAGTATCATCTCTATGCCGATGACACGCAGATCTACCTATCTGGACCTGACCTCACCTCCTTACTGACCAAAATCCCACACTGTCTGTCCGCTATTTCAGCTTTCTTTTCTGCTCGCTTTCTAAAACTGAACATGGACAAAACAGAATTCATCATCTTCCCCCATCTCACTCTACCCCTCCACCAGACCTATCCCTCAATGTCAACGGCTGCTCACTTTCCCCGGTCCCACATGCTCAGTGCCTCGGGGTGATCCTCAATTCTGCCCTTTCTTTCAAGCCACATATCCAAACCCTAGCCTCCTCCTGCCGTCTCAAACTCAAAAACATTTCCTGGATCCGTGCATTCCTTGACCACGACACCACAAAAACACTAGTGCATGCCCTTATCATCTCCCGCCTTGACTACTGCAACCTCCTACTCTCTGGCCTCCCCCCTAGCACTCTGGCACCACTCCAATCCATCCTACATTCTGCTGCCCGACTAATCCACTTGTCTCCCCATTATTCCCCAGCCTCTCCCCTATGCCAAGCCCTTCATTGGCTTCCTATCATCCAGAGGCAGTTCAAAACCCTAACTATGACATGCAAAGCCATCCACAACCTGTCTCCTCCATACATCTGTGACATGGTCTCCCGTTACTTACCCTCGCGCAACCTTCGATTCTCTCAAGATCTCCTTCTCTACTCTCCCCTTATCTCTTATTCCCACAACCGCATACAAGACTTCTTCCGTGCCTCCCCTATACTCTGGAATTCTCTACCCCAACACATCAGACTCTCGCCTACCATGGAAATCTTCAAAAAGAACCTGAAGACCTACCTCTTCCGACAAGCCTACAACCTGCAGTGATCCTCAGTCTACTGAACCGCCGCACGACCTTCTTCTACCCTCTCCTAGTGTATCCTCACCCTTCCCCTGTAGATTGTGAGCCTTCGCGGGCAGGGTCCTCTCTCCTTCTGTACTTATGTGTGTCCTGTATTGCTCATATTTATTGTACTTGTCTATATTCGCCCCCTCTCACATATAAAGCGCCATGGAATAAATGGCGCTATAAAAATGAATAATAATAATAATAATAAATATACACACCCTGTTCGCCTCCCTCCACACGACCAGGGGGATGTGGCTTTTGAGATGGTGCACATACTTTGGCACGAGCTGGGCAGACTTTTATGTAATGACCCATAAGACCACAGTAGAAACATGCTCCCATCCCACGGCAAATGGCAGGCAACTCAGTTTGAGAAGAGACTCCTCCCACCTGCATAGGTTCATCTGTCTGCACCGGAGTATCCTCCTCTCCAGAAAGAACAACAGGTAACAGATTCAATGTATGTCTCTTGCTGAGGCGTCTATCCACCCAGATAGCAAGGGCCATGGTGGCTTCCAATGACCCAGGAGTAGCATACTGCACCAGAGTATCCTGCAGCCTAGGTGACTGACCCTGAGAAAAATGACTCATATGGGCAGGGTCGTTCCACTGCATGTCAGTGGCCCATATACTAAACTCTGAGCAGTACTCCTCAGCTGGCCTGCCCCCCGCTTGGTTTTACGGAGTCTAGACTCAGCCAGAGAGATGCCATCAGGATCCCCATACACAAGCGCTAATGCTGCAAAAACCTCATCCACGACCGCAAATATTATGTATCGGTCGGCAGGGAGAAGGCCCAGGATTAGAGATCACCCTTGAGAACGGAGACTATAATCCCCAAACGCTGTTCCTCACTCCCTGAAGAACGAGGGAAGAGCCTAAAATATAATTTAGAGGCCTTCTTAAAAAACAAAAATGTATCTCTCCCTCCAGAGAACCTGTCAGGGAGAGATATCTTGGGTTCCAGTTGAGCCTGCACATGAGCCGACATCCAGAACCCCGATACCTGCTGAAGGTACTGCAGCATTTGACACCGCAGCTCCTTAACCTCATCTGTGAGGGTCTGGATCAACTGAGTAAAAGCCTGTGCTTGAGCCATCGGCTCATCAGGAAAAAAGTACAGGGTTGGTCCTTCTCCCCCCACCACCCTCAGGAACCTCTTCCCTGGCTGTCACCCAGCACTGCCCTGGCTAGTGCACTGGCCAGCAAGGGTGCTAGCCTCACCATTGCAGATGGAACAACAAAGGGGACAGTGACAAACTCGAGGCAGGCGAGGAAAAAACACCACACTTAGCTTCCAGACACCGCTGTCAAGCTCTAGACGGCAGATGAAACCGAAACAGGACTCCAAACTTCAGAAGTAGCTGACACCACAGAGCTGCAACTACACAGCTTGTCTCCATAGAATAACTCTATCACCAACAGTCAGCTGATGCATCAGGTGACCATTTAAAGGATGGTGGGAGTGGTCACCACCCACATCAGCTGACCTAATTACTCTGCAGTTGCAACAGATTGCCAGCGAGGGAAACTGACATTAATCCCCGCTGGTCCTGAAAGAAAAAAGCTACATTTAAAACATACTGGAACCAGAGCTGCCATGAATCCAAAAATGGATCATGATTCCACCATTTTCAGTTTCAGAGTGCTAGGTAGCTGCTTAGAAGAACCCATGGCAGAAGGTTTTTGGCACAAGGTTAGAGGAGGCAGGGTATTTATAAGGCTGTGAAATATGCATGACCTGGCCTTTCCTAATGATAATAGTGAACAAGCCATAACCCTAAGGTCTGAAACCTTGGTCAAAGTTATCTGAGAACACAAATTTCCAAGGGTGCCCAAATTTTTGCATCTGCTCATTTTCCTTTTTGTAATTTTTAAAATGTAAAAAATGACAACATAATTTTAGTTTGGGTTTTTTTCCCTAAAATACAAGAAAAATATGTTATCTATCGGCGATCCGATAGCTGCTACTGCGCAGGAGCTGGCAGCTCCATCTTGCTAGAGAAAAAAAAATTGCCTACTCCAAGATGGCACCGCAAGCACCTGCACAATAGCAGCTATCAGCGATCACCAGTAGATGTTACTGTGTAGGCAGCGGTAGCGCCATCTTGCTAGAGAAAAAAAAATTGTCTCCACCAAGATGTTGCTGGCCACGCCTGCGCAGTAGCATCTATCAGCGATCCGATAAATGGTACTGCTCAGATTCCAGTGGCGCCATCTTGGAGGAGTCAATTATTTTTTTTTCTGTAGCAAGATGGCGCCACCAGCGCCTTCGCAGTAGCCGCTATCGGAACGCCAATAATAGATACTGTGCAGGCGCAGCCGGCGCCATTTTGAGACACTTTTTTTAAAAATGAATTTATTTATAGCATCAGATAAAATAATTAAATGCGCATTACACATGCGATCATACTTCAGAGCAGGCTCCTCCGTAAAATAGGGGGCAAGTCACTGAGGAATTAGTATCAGAAGCCATACAAATGAATAACTAAGCAGAGCACCACATGAACACCCCCCACAGGCTGCCCCAGAGCAGGAGCATGTCATTAACTCAAAACTGAAAATAAAGATTAATCAACAACCACAAGACGTACAGTTGTGCTCAAAAGTTTGCATAACCCGGCAGAATTTTTGATTTCTTGCCCTTTTTTCAGAAAATATAATAATAATAATAATTTTATTTCTATAGCGCCAACATATTCCGCAGCACTTTACATTATAGAGGGGACTTGTACAGACAATAGACATTACAGCATAACAATAAACACAGATCAAACTAGATACCAAGAGGAATGAGGGCCTTGCTCGCAAGCTTACAATCTATGATGAAAAAGGGGAGACACAAAAGGTGTATGGTAACAATTGCTTTCATTGTTCGGACCAGCCATAGTGTAAGAATCGGGTGTTCATGTAATTCTGCAAGAACCAGTTAACAGCCAATGTATGTAACAGTACAGACACAAAGGGCTATTAAATGCATAAAGCGGGTGAGAACATAATAAGAGGCACCTGATTATGGTAGAAATTTTTTTTTTGAATGGGCCAACAGGGATAGTTAGGTTAATGCGTTGAGGCGGTATGCCAGTCTGAACAAATGCGTTTTTAGGGCACGCTTAAAACTGTGGGGATTGGGGATTAATCGTATTAACCTGGGTAGTGCATTCCAAACAATTGGCGCAGCACGTGAAAAGTCTTGGAGATGGGAGTGGGAGGTTATGATTATTGTGGATGCTAACCTCAGGTCATTAGCTGAACGGAGGGCACGGGTAGGATGGTAGACTGAGACGAGGGAGGAGATGTAGGGTGGTGCTGAACCATGGAGTGCTTTGTGAGTGAGGGTAATAAGTTTGTACTGGATTCTGTAGTGGCTGGGTAACCAGTGTAATGACTGGCACAAGGTAGAGGCATCGGTATAACGATTGGTGAGGAATATGATCCTGGCTGCAGCATTCAAGACAGATTGGAGAGGGGAGAGTTTGGTAAGAAGGAGACCGATTAGTAGAGAGTTACAATAGTCCAGACGAGAATGAATAAAGAGAAACAGGCAGAGTTTTTGCAGAGTCGAAAGTAAGAAAAGGTCGAATTCTAGAGATGTTTTTGAGGTGGAGATAACAAGAGCGAGCCAGTGATCGGATATTTGGGGTAAATGAAAGCTTGGAATCAAGTATGACCCCAAGACAGCGGGCATGTTGCTGGGGAGTAATGGTGGAACCACACACGGAGATGGCAATATCAGGCAAGGGTAGGTTAGTAGAGGGAGGAAACACGAGGAGTTCCGTTTTTGACAGGTTCAGTTTCAGATAGAGGGAGGACATGATGTTAGAGACAGCGGTAAGACAATCACTGGTGTTTTCTAAAAAGGCAGGCGTGATAACGGGTGAAGAAGTGTATAATTGGGTGTCATCAGCATAGAGATGGTACTGGAAACCAAATCTACTGATTGTTTGTCCAATAGGGGCAGTATACAAAGAGAAGAGGAGGGGGCCTAGGACTGATCCTTGAGGAACCCCAACAGTAAGGGGAAGATGAGAGGAGGAGGAACCAGCAAAAGATACAGTGAAGGAACGGTCAGAGAGATAGGACGAGAACCAGGAGAGAACGGTGTCCTTGAGGCCGATGGAGCGGAGCATAGTGAGGAGGAGCTGATGGTCCACAGTGTCGAATGCTGCAGAGAGATCCAAGAGAATTAGCATGGAGTAGTGACCATTAGATTTAGCTGTTAGAAGATCATTAGAGACTTTAGTGAGGGCAGTTTCAGTAGAGTGTAAAGATCGGAAACCAGATTGAAGAGGGTCAAGAAGAGAGTTATCTGAAAGATAGCTAATAAGACAGGTGTCAACCAGGCGTTCCAGGAGTTTAGAGATGAAGGGAAGTTTAGAGACAGGTCTATAGTTAGCGGCACAGTTTTGGTCGAGGGATGATTTTTTAAGTAATGGATGTATGATGGCATGTTTAAATGAGGAGGGAAAGATACTGGAAGAGAGAGAGAGGTTGAATATTTTTGTTAGGTGAGAGGTGACAGCAGAGGAAAGGGACTGGAGGAGATGTGACAGAATGGGGTCACTGATGCAAGTGGTAGGGCCAGAGGATGCAAGGAGCCTGATTACTTCTTCTTCTGTGACTGGTTCAAAGTCAGAGAGTGAGCTGGATGCAGTGGGGGAGGGAGGACAGTGCATGGTATGAGGGGATTGGGAGATAATTTCCTGTCGGATGTGGTCAATTTTTCTTTGAAATAATTGGCCAGATCGTCAGCGTTGAGATCCGTGGTTGGAGCCTGCACTTTTGGGTTCAGTAAGGAGTGAAAAGTTGCAAAGAGACGTTTGGGATTATTGGATAGTGAGGTGATGAGGGTGTTGAAATAGGTTTGTTTGGAGTGGTGAAGGGCAGAGTTGTATGTTTTTAGCATAAACTTGTAGTGTATGAAATCTTCGGATAGATTACATTTCCTCCACAGACGTTCGGCGCACCTGGAGCACCGCTGCAGGAAACGTGTTTGCAGCATGTGCCACGGTTGTCGGCGTCTGTGTCGTATTGTTCTATGTATAGGAGGTGCAGTTTCAGCCAGGGCACTTTGCAGGGTTTCATTGTAATGCTTCAGTGCAGAATCTGGACATGAGAGAGAGGAGAAAGGGCCAACGATGCCTACAAGTTCTTCATAAGTTTCTGAGTGTTAATGACTTGTATGTTTCTATATGTGTGGAAAGTCGGGTGACCTGAGCAGGATGGCAGTTCTTGATAGAGAATGAAAGAAGGTTGTGGTCAGAGAGCGGGAGAGGGGAGTTTGTGAAATCATCCACTGAGCAAAGCCGGGAGAAAACCAAGTCGAGGGAGTTTCCATCTTCATGCGTGGGGGAGTTAATATGCTGCAAGAGGCAGAAAGAGGAGGTTAGAGATAAAAGGTGAGAGGCAGATGGGGAGAGGGGAAGAACAATGGGGATGTTGAAATCACCCATGATGAGGGTGGGGATATCACAGGAAAGAAAATGTGGAAGCCAGGTGGCAAATTGATCCAGGAACTGATGACAAGGGCCAGGAGGACGATACACCACTGCCGCTCGCATGGAGAAGGGGATATAGAGTCTGACAGCATGGACCTCAAAAGAAGGGAAGACAAGTGAGGATACTTGAGGGATAATTTGAAAAGTACATTTGGGTGATAAGAGTAGACCAACGCCTCCACCTGCTCTGTTGTCCGATCTTGGGGTATGAGAGAAGTGTAGTCCACCATATGAGAGAGCAGCAGCAGCGGTGGTGTCTGACTGCTGGATCCAGGTTTCAGTAAGAGCTAGAAGGTTAAGAGAATTTGAAAGGAAGAAGTCATAAATGAAGGGAGTTTATTACACACTGAGCGAGAATTCCAAAGGGCACAATTGAAAGAGACAGAAGGCATGCAGGGAATATTAATAAGATTAGAGGGGTTTCTGAGTGTAGCAGTTGGAAGGTTTGACTTGCTATAACATGGGGGGCCAGAGTTAGGAGCAATATCTCCTGCGACTAAAAGAAGGAGAATAGAAAGAGTGAGCAGATGGTTAAGTGATTTGTGAGAGCGTCTTGTGTGTTGGATGGTGGGACTGAGAGGATTTGTGCTGTTATGAGTGTAAAAAGAGCGTGAGTGCTATACATAGGAGAGGAAAGGACAGAGGGGCCAATATGGATGAAGTGTAAAGGGTTAATGCAAGGGCGGTGGATGTGAGTGTATGCAGCAGCCAGAATATAAATTATACAGATGCATATGGTGAATATGTGTTGTAATCCAAATGTAGAGGAATAGATTTGTTAATGTGTCTTACCTGTCTCCTTTCCTGTCTAACTGCCATGTATAACTGTGGCAATACTTTATACATGTACTTTGATTACATGTACATAAATGCTACCCCTGCATAAATGCTTCCCCAGACTATGTCTCAATATATAGGAGGCTAGATCTAAGAATTTTTTTTTTCCTCTCTCTCTTGTTAGCAATCAGTCAAACTAAGTTGAGACAGCAGGACACAATAAATGTAGTGAGCAGATAAACAAGTGTCCAGGCCTACACAGATCATAAACCACTTTGAAAAGTTACTTGACCTCATATCATAAGAGGACAAGCAGAGTAAGTTTAAATAACTATATACCATTATATATGCTGCTAAGATGAATAACATAGATGGGACACATGCAGGATTCACTGAAGTAACTTGCAATAGTTAAATACCATTATATATGCTGCTAAGATGAATAAATAAAATAAATAAATAAATAAATATATATAAAATATAAATAAAATATGAATGATAATACCAAAACTTTTTTTCCACTCATGGTTAGTGGTTGGATGAAGCCATTTATTGTCAAACTACTGTGTTTTCTCTTTAACCCCTTAATGACCAAGCCATTTTGTAGGTTAAAGACCAGGCCAATTTTTACAATTCTGACCACTGTCTCTTTATGAGGTTATAACTCTGCAACGCTTCTACGGATCTTGGCGATTCTGAGTTTGTTTTCTCGTGACATATTGTACTTCATGATAGTGGTAAAATTTCTTCAATATAACTTGCGTTTATTTATGAAAAAAACGGAAATATGGCAAAAATTTTGGAAATTTTGCAATTTTCTAATTTTAATTTTTATGCCATTAAATCAGAGAGATATGTCACAAAAATTAGTTAATATATAACATTTCCCACATGTCTACTTTACATCAGCACAATTTTGGAACCAACATTTTTTTTAGGAAGTTATAAGTGTTAAAAGTTGACCAGCGATTTCTCATTTTTCCAACAAAATTTACAAAACCATTTTTTTTAGGGCCACCTCACATTTGAAGTGAATTTGAGGGGTCAATATGACAGAAAATACCCAAAAGTGACACCATTCTAAAAACTGCACCCCTCAACGTGTTCAAAGCCACATTCAAGAAGTTTATTAACCCTTTAGGTACTTCACAAGAATTGAAGCAATGTGGAAGGAAAAAATTAACATTTAACTTTTTTTCCCAAAATTTTTCTTTCGACACAATTTTTTAAAATTTTGTCAAGGGTATCAGGAGAAAATGAACCACAATATTTGTTGTACAATTTCTCCTCAGTACACCGATACCCCATGTGTGGGGGTAAACCACTATTTGGGCGCATGGCAGAGCTAGGAAGGGAAGCAGCGCCATTTGACTTTTTTGGCTGGAATTGAGATTGGACGCCATGTCGCATTTGGAGAGTCCCTGTGTGCCTAAACAGTGGAAACCCCCACAAGTGACCCCATTTTGGAAACTGGACCCCCAAGGAACTTATCTAAATGTGTTGTGAGAGCTTTTAACCCCCAAGGGCTTCACAGAAGGTTATAACGTAGAGCCGTAAAATTAAAAAATCATATTTTTTCCACAAAAATGATCTTTTCATCCAAATTTTTATTTTCCAAAGGATAAAAGGACCCCAAAAGTTATTGTGCAATTAGTCCTGAGTACGCTGATACCCCATATGTGGGGGTAAACCACTATTTGGGCGCATGCCAGAGCTCGGAAGGGAAGCAGCGCCATTTGACTTTTTTGGCTGGAATTGAGATTGGACGCCATGTCGCATTTGGAGAGTCCCAGTGTGCCTAAACAGTAGAAACCCCCCACAAGTGACCCCATTTTGGAAACTAGACCCCCAAGGAACTTACCTAAATGTGTTGTGAGAGCTTTTAACCCCCAAGCGCTTCACAGAAGGTTATAACGTAGAGCCGTAAATTAAAAAATCATATTTTTTCCACAAAAATGATCTTTTCATCCCAATTTTTATTTTCCAAAGGATAAAAGGACCCCAAAAGTTATTGTGCAATTAGTCCTGAGTACGCTGATACCCCATATGTGGGGGTAAACCACTATTTGGCGCATGGCAGAGCTCGAAGGGAAGCAGCGCCATTTGACTTTTTTGGCTGGAATTGAGATTGGACGCCATGTCGTATTTGGAGAGCCCTGTGTGCCTAAACAGTGGAAACCCCACACAAGTGACCCCATTTTGGAAACTAGACCCCCAAGGAACTTATCTAGATGTGTGGTGAGAGCTTTGAACCCCCAAGGGCTTCACAGAAGGTTATAACGTAGAGCAGTAAAATTAAAAATCATATCTTTTCCACAAAAATGATCTTTCCACCCACAATTGTTATTTTTCCAAAGGCTAACAGGACCCCAAAAGTTATTGTGCAATTTGTCCTGAGTATGCTGATACCCATATGTGGGGGTAAACCACTATTTTGACGCATGGCAGAGCTCGAAAGGGAAGGAGCGCCTTTTTCAAATGCAGACTTTGATGGAATGGTCTGCGGGTGTCATGTCACGTTTGGAGAGCCCCTGATGTGCCTAAACAGTAGAAACCCCCCACAAGTGACTCCATTTTGGAAACTAGACCCCCCAAGGAACTTATCTAGATGTGTGGTGAGCACTTTGAACCCCCAAGTGCTTCACAGAAGTTTATAACGTAGAGCCGTGAAAATAAAAAAATCATATTTTTTTCCACAAAAATGACTTTTTGCCCCCAAATTTTTATTTTTATAAGGGTAACAGGAGAAATAGGACCCCAAAAGCTATTGTGCAATTTGTCCTGAGTACGCTGATATCCCATATGTGGGGGGAACCACTATTTGACGCATGGCAGAGATCGGAAGGAAGGAGCACCGTTTTAAATGCAGACTTGATGGAATGGTCTGCGGGTGTCATGTCGCGCTTGGAAGCCCCTGATGTGCCTAAACAGTAGAAACCCCACAAATGACCCATTTGCAACTAGCCCCAAGGAACTTATCTAGATGTGTGGGCAGCACTTTGAACCCCAAGGGCTTCACAGAAGTTTATAACGTAGAGCCGTGAAAATAAAAAATCATATTTTTTTCCACAAAATGACCTTTTTGCCCAATTTTTATTTTTCTAGGGTAACAGAAAATAGGACCCCAAAAGCTATGTGCATTTTGTCTGAGTACGCTGATACCCATATTGTGGGGGAACCACTGTGATCGCACTTACTGCGATCTTTGGGAGCACAATGAACAAAAGGTGAAGAATTGTTTTCTTTTTTGCGCCGTTCCTCGTGCGGTATTAGTGATTAGCGACTTTATTCCTCGGATCGGTGCGATTACGGCGATACCAGATTTACACCCTTTTTTCATGTTAGCTTCTGTCCACACTCTAAAAGACGCTTTTTTTTGAATAATTTTTGTAAGAAATTTTTGCATCGCCGTATTTGAGAGCTATAATTTTTCCATATTTTCGGCCGACAGAGTTATCTGTGGGCTTATTTTTTGCGGGACAGCTGACGTATTTATTGGTACCATATTCGGGCACATATCGTTTTTTGATTGCTTCCTATTTCGATTTTTGTGGAAGCAGAATGAACAAAAACAGCAATTCAGGAATTGTTTTTTTTTTTTTTTTTCCTCCGTTCCGCGTGTGGTAAATTGATAAAGCAGCTTCATTTTCGGGTCACTACGATTACAGCGATACTCATTTTATATTTTTTTTATGTTTTGGTGGTTTTTACACAATAAAAAATTATAGAAAAATAATTATTTGCATCAGTTTATTCCGCGAGCTATAACTTTTTTATTTTTCGCTGATGATGCTGTATAGCGGCTTGTTTTTTGCAGGACAAGATGACGTTTTCAGGGTACCATGATATTTATATCTGACTTTTTGATCGCGTGTTATTGCACTTTTTCCAAGCGGTATGATGATACCGCTTGGAAAAAGTATAATTTACTACTTTTTTGTGTTGTTTTTTTTACGACTTTCACTGAAGGGGTTAACTAGGGTTACGCTTTTATAGATGGGATTTTTACGGACGTTGCGATACCTAACATGTGTATTTTTTTTGTTTTTTATTTTTTTTATTACATAAAAATGTGTATTTTTTAGGGGATTTTTTTAAAATTATTTTTTAATATTTTTTTTACAATTTTTTTTAAAAAATGATTTTTTTTAACTTGTCCCTTTATGGGACTTTCACTTTTTTTTAATTTTTATTGCAGTTACAATGCATTGCAATGCTCCAGCATTGCAATGCATTGTACCTATGATGAAAGCTGCTGTGACATGATCACAGCAGCTTCCCGTAGGTAGATGACCCGGAGGTTGTCATGACAACCCCGGGTCATCAAGGCAGAGATCGACCCCTGCAAATACATTGCAGGGCGCCGATCTGAGGCAGAGGGAGCTCCCCACCCTCTGCCTCCCCCCCTGAGCTCTGCGATCGCGCTGGATCGCAGCAGTCAGGGGGTTTACAGCCAGGGGCGGTGGGGGCTCCGCTCCTGGCTGTCAGTGCAGGAAGCCTGGCCACTGCAGCGCCGGCTCCTGCACTGATCGCGCTGGGGAAGCTGAAATTTCAGCTTCTCCTGCACGATCGCTGCTGTGTTTGGTCAGTCAGATTGACTGACCAATCACAGCGCTGTGGGTGCGGGGACCGACGGCAAAGGTCCCCACACCGCTTGCCGTGCCTGTCAGCTGTCTGTGACAGCTGTCGGCACTGATCTACCACTGCGTGTTTACACGCAGTGGTAGATCAAAGGCATGACGTGCACAGTCCGTCCTGGTGCCGGAACTGGCACCTTGCCATGACGGACTGTGCACGTCAGTGGACATTAAGGGGTTAAATCATGACAACCCAAAACATCCAAATGACCCTAATCAAAAGTTTACATACCCCTTTGATTTTAGCCTGATAACATGCACAGTAGTTGACACAAATGGGTTTGACTGGCTGCTAAAGATAACATCCTCACCTGTGACCTGTTTGCTTGTAATCAGTGTGTGTGCATAAAAGCTGAGTGAGTTTCTGGGATACAGACAGACTCTTGCATCTTTCATCCAGCCACTGATGTTTCTGGATTGTGATATTAGCGGAACACGGCACTCGAGGTACGAGAGGAAGGTGCCCAAGTCTGGTATCCAACCAATCATACAGAATTTGCAACAACTTGGCACTCAAATCGTAAAGAGATTTTAACAGATCCTTTTATTTTATGTGCATCCAAAATAAAAACTTGAACGTTTTCAATCCCACAATGGACCTTCATCAGAATAAAGTTTTCATAGATGATTTCTACAGTATATATACAAAAACAAAATAAGAACAAAAATTCGAAAATAGCAATAGTCAAAACATTTCGATACACATATATTGAAAAATTTTTATGACACAGCTTAGATTATGAAACTAAAGTCGATAAGTGATACACATCAAGAGTGGAGAATCCAGAAATTCAAGTCCAAGTGAGCTCGGTGAGAGTCAGATGATTCCTTGGGCAAAATATTGTCCGTGCTGTGATGGTAGTTTAAGGAAAAGGAAGCAGAAACATAGTCGTGTACCGTAAGTGATGACAAATACTGTATATATTAAGATAAGAAAGGATATGGTGGAGATCTAGGATTTCTATTGCAGTGACAGCGAGATGCTCAAGTGCAGGTCTAGAAGACTACCTATATAAGGAGCTGTAGAGGGAGCCCATACACTGATGGGTCAGTGCTACTAGACGGATATTCTGCAAAACTGAAAAAAAAAGTGATCAGTAAATAGCAAGAATAAACCAAGTTTAATAGGTACACTACCACATTAACATTAGCTAATATAGGAGATGTAAAGGGAATGGTAAAGGGATAAAAATTGGGCAGCCGTGTTATACCTGAATGTGTCAGACTCATCAAACTGAGTAATAGGGCATCCGACAGTTAATAATACATGCTGGAAGGTCACTGTATGAAAACAACATAGAAGTAAAAATAAAAAGTAGTGAAACCCATGATAAGGAGAGAAAAGCAGGTTATTGTAGAACTTATGTTTTACCTGTAGTGTAATTAGCTAGTGAGTACACCTTCCCTGGGTGCTCTGAAGAAGTGAATAGAGATCCTGCGCTTATATTAATGGCAACCGTGTTGCATGAGAATAGCGCTGCAGGGGAAGATGGAAGGGATAGGAATGAAGTTGCAGGTGTGCTTATGGAAAATTATATGATATTATGGGACTGGTAAGGCACCTGGAGAGAGTTTCAATTTTGGACAGTGCCTCAATCTAGCCCGAGGATCAGCTTTTTCGGTGATTACTTCGCCTCACACACACAAATGGTGAGTCACATATGCAGACACATTTGTAAACATGCAGTGCTTTTTCGCTGATTACTTCGCCCCCCACACACAAATGATACACCATTTGAAAGGTAAGCTTGTCCCCTTCAGCAAGAAAAGAGTCAAACAAACCACACATTCATGATTTTATCACTAAAGTCAGTTTAGACATTCATTTTCATAAACCTGCAAAAAAAATAATGACCTGCAGGTGGCACCTCAACCGGAAGACATTTTTTTGGCCTCTACTTAACCAATGTATTGTATTACCAATCTACATACTGTATATAAATACCTGTCTGTGTTCATCATCTCATGAAATACATTTACATTTGACCAGCTTGATTTTTCTGGAATTGCCTGCGCCCTCGACGACCAATGTGCGAAAAAAAATTACGGGCCAAGCTAGTAAATATACTAATCCTACTCATGTTTACAGTATATATAGTAACAAAAAATCAAGTTATATCCAAAAAATGTATGTTCCTTAAAAACTGAACACAAATATCCAAAAAAACAAAATATAAAATTTGGAACATTTTGTCTGGTCTGACCTGTTTCGATGCATAGAAAATGGTTCATGTCCTGTATAAATTTGAAGAGATTGTCCGCCATTTTCAAAGTTAATGATAAGGCAAGAAAGTCACTGTCGTGTCATTGTAATGCAAAGAAGTGTAGCCTGTAAAAGGCCTGTAGGAAACTATTTCTGTCTAGAAAATCTTTTCTTTTACAGAATGTCTTGCTCTTATGAGGAAAAGTAGGTATGTTGTGTGTGTAAATAATATTTTAGAATGCTATTATTACAATGTTTAATTAGTTTTTTTTATATAAAAAGGAATTTAGATTGCAATGTCTGATTTACAGTAGTCCATAGGCAACATTTGAACCTAGGTTTATATTTACAGTATAAGGTACATTATATCATTGTATTTCTATATTGCAAATATACTGTATTGTTCTTTATTAATTTCTGGCTCTAAACTATATGTGCAGTAAAGCAGGAATGCCTCTAAAAATTAAATTTATTTTATTCAAAATATTATAACTCTGTGTGCATCATTAACCAGTGTTTACTTAGCTTCTCAGAAAACATCATTATGTAATGCATTGCGTGTTCTAAATTATTTTAATTATACAAGTAATTGAACAATGAAAACTGCACATCTGCTGCTAAACAGAAATGGCTTTGGATGTGTTAATTTATTATAAACAATTGTCTTCTACAGTTATTTTAAATTGTCTCAAACCAGCAATTTACACAATGAATGTCTTTACTGCTGTAACAAAACATTTTTCTATTTAAATCTCATAGACTTACATGAAGTGTATTAAAGCTTAAAGATTAATAGTCCTATAAGAATGAGTCAAACGTTGCTTTTTTTCATGGTTTTCTTCTGTATCATAATTATCTCTCAAATATCCAAATAAATGTGTGCTTGAGCATCTATTGTCCAGCGGAATATGCAGCATGATAAAATATGTTTTACAGTAGGTTTAAGCATGTAAGAGCAAATAGGTTCACACTAAAGGGTTAAGTAAAGTAATATACTGTACTTACATTTCACCTGTCACGTGCTATAAATATGTAGTTTTCAATGCCGCTGTTCTTGATTCCGGCATTGTTTAATTTCTCTGTGCCTTTCTATTCCTGAGATATGGTCCCTTCTTCTCAGCATTTAAACCTAGTCTTTTTTAGCCAAGTGGCAAAACCTAGGATAAAAACAATGAGCAAATGCCCTGGAGAAAGTGTTCGACTACACATTGCACTTTTTTACAACAGGTTTGCTGGCCTAGTTCTTCAGTTTTGCTTTTATTCCTTGTGTGTTGCACATATAGGGGTGTGCCCCTTACTTTTTGAGCTGTGCATCTTGTATGTATAGCTTTCCACGGCACAAGCAAAACAATCAGATGTAGGTGCTGCTTTGCCCCTTTTTTATTTTGAGGTCTGCTGGCACATAGCGTATGTGAAATTCTAGAGTTAGGGACTTTCTTGATTGGATATACCTTGTCGCGGTGGGATAGCTGTTACACTTTTTTGATCAAAATAGTTTTTGAGTGTAATCAGATCATTAGGGTCCTCTGTCCTGATTCTATTGAATCAGTACTCTGCGTGTGCTCAGACTGGAGCTGTATGCTCCTGTCACCTGAGCTGCACATTCACTGGTTATCTTTTTTCAGGTGATTGGTAGTGGTCTCAGGAAATATTTTTAAAAAAGCTATAAATGTTCTGTTACTTTTTTCAACTTCCAATACTTGTTCATATTTATGTAGGTATGGAGAATATTTAATATCTAAGAGTAAATTAGAGCACTAATTACATAGCCAAAACACAAATCTTGGAGTCTTGGAACTTTTTAGGCATGTTTCCCTAATTATTTTGGGTGCTAATTCAGAATATTGCATTGGATATAAACCATATCAACTTTCAATGTGGCTACACAAAATATCCTTTCTTTTTATACCTTTGGGATGTTAGAGTAAAACACAAACATTAAGCAAGAAAATATTGGACTCCTAGGGAATATATGGTGCTTGGAGGGCAAAATGTCAACAATGAACCATTGGTAGGAAAAGATAGAATCATACTGTCATCACTATAAATATAGTTAGGGCTTATGAAAGAATTTGTAAAGGCTTCGAAAAAGATGGTCAGACACCCATGAATACACAGCTTATAAATTACCTGGACTTCCGATGGTAAAACTAAAAGGCAGGAATTTTCGATGGTCTAGATATCAGAGAAATTATAAATGACCCACATTTCATAGCAATAAATAAATTAAAATAATATACCTGGTCTTCATTTCATTTGTCCTCATTGTGAAAAACTTTCTAGGTAATAAAAAGGCAGACAGTTACAATTACACACAAGCAGTTACAAAGAATTAGAAGATGATATGCTCTTTCACTTAAACAGGCTTGGCTGTAACATGAGTGGTAAAGTTCTTTATCTGCACAGTCACTTAGGTGGTTTTCCAGAGAACCTTGGTGACTTAAGTGAAGAGCAAGGCGAAAGACATAAAAACAATTGAAGCCACAAACTATGGACGATGGGATGCACACATGTTGGCAGACTATTGTTGGAATCTTATGCGGCATTATCCTGTCAGATCCCATTCTCAGAAGTCTTACAAAGTCTTGTGTGTTGAATGACTCCAAAGCTTGTATCATAAATCTGTGTTTTTGATATGAAATAAGTAGATTTTTATTTTAATTTTGAATATTTTCCTTTCATGTTTAAAATATATTAATTTATATAGTACATTAAGAAACCCTGATTTTTTTTATGGGCAAGCAGAAGGTATATGGCATATGTTCTGCATCTCAAAAATTACAGTTGATCAGGAAAAAAACCTCTTGCCATTTTTGGAATCAGTAGTAGAGGTGAGAAAATCTTTTCAAATTCAGATTTGCAGAATTTTCTCCAAAAATGTGAAATAGGGAAAATAAAGGCTAGTGAATTTCAATACTGGATTTTTGCAAATGCTCTTTAAATAAACTTGGGGGAAAGAAGAGAGAGAACCTTGCTGACCATATGAGGTTACACTTTACAGGTGAATAAGAAAGGGCCCCATTGGCCATAAGAGCTTACACTCTACAGAAGAGAGAGATTTACCCAGTGACTTTGGAGATGTAAAA
>JARQOD010000002.1:184859775-184921172 GCA_033576555.1 Oophaga sylvatica | reverse complement strand
GGTGTCGTGAGGACGTGTTCCACCCCCCGCTGCTGGGTCCCGGTTCCACTATGTACCCAAGTGCCATCAACGGATGACCGTCCCTGGCCACAAGCACTTGCTAATGTCCGTGGTTAGGTGTACTTTCCCATAACTGCATTGTTGAGGCCGGGTAATGTTGTGGGACCGGTTGTGTAATGCGGGCGGACATGGGAGAAATGGGGCGGGGACAGTTACTTGGGACGGCCCTGCCTCAGGTTGCAAAAAGATCCTTTCCACAACCTAAAAGGACATTTCGACCGAAGCGACGGAAATATGAGAACGAGTACTTTGGCCTGTGGGCGTTGGCTGGTATTTCCGCTTACGTTCAATCACTGGGTAGGAAACGAAAGCTGCGTGGGACAAGGACGTGGACGTGCTTGTGATGGTGATTTGACTGTGGGCAATGGCAGGTAAGTGCAGGAAGCATTCGCATCACCGGCAGGGGATTGGCTTGCCACACAAAATGGAAGAAGCGTGGTGCACCCGCAGACACTGTGTCAGCTCATGCCCTGACTGTTGGCGCGACCAGGGGTTGTGGCCCCACTGCGCCCAAACCTACTACCCCTGTAAGGGGCATGTTAAGACACCTACCTCGGTCTTCACTGGGCCTCTTATGGGAGGTCTCTTGTGGCGGTAGCTGCCAGAGCCACTCCAGGGTGGTTCTGGTGTGGGCTGATCCCATTTGGGGGATGGAACCTAGGCAGGCGAGTAGCAACAGCTGTTGACATGGTGGGCCGGCTAGTACGGTAGGTGATACACGCAGGCAGACCGGCTGGGCACTGGCCGGGACACCGAGACAATGACAGGTGGGCTGGCTGAGACACAGGAACACAAGCGGAAGAAAAAGTGTATGGAAGGGAGCCTGTTTACACGGAGATCAGGACTGGTATGGGCAGGAGGAGTGGTGTATGAAGGAAAGATTTGAACCTGTTCACACTGGAGGTGCAGGTATGTTTGTGAAGGATTGAAATATAGTGGGAATGAAGTAACGGTTTGGCCCTGTTCCACGGAGAAAAACGAAGGCTGCGGAGGAGTGCAATTGGGAGCAAGATTCAGAGTAGCAAAGCAGAACTGCAGGAGAGCAGAGCAGGGCCGAAAGTGGTTAGCAGGGCGGCAAAGCGGGACGACAAGGTATCAAGGGGGACTGCGCAAGAGGTATAGGACGAGAAGCAGGGAAAGGAACAAGGACAGGCACAGAATAAAGACCAGAGGTCAGGAATTCCGCCTCCTGGGGCAGACAAAGGTACAAAGCAAAGGGAAAACAAGGGACAGACCCAGGATATTCAGCCTCCGGAGGGCAGACAGGTGGGGCAAGCAGGAAACAAGGACACAAAGCCAGGATATACGCTCTGGAGGGCAAAAGACAAGTACAAGGCAAAGTAGGAATCAAGCCCCAGAAGGGAGACACAGGACGGACCTGGCAATCGTAGCAAGACGCTAACTGAGTGGCGTTGCTCAGGCAAGTTCCATGGGTGGAGCTGCCTAAATACTAGAGGCCTCTTGATGGCGGGAGCACATTAGGAAGGTGCACACTGATTCCATAAGAACCAAAGAGGCCGGCACTGCGCCCCATACACACAACCAGGAAGAGCAGAGGAAGCAGGAAGCAAGAGGCCAGAGCATGGAGCTGGCAACAGACAGAAGTCACCGCCTGACCGGGCAGTGATTAAGTTGGTGTTGGGATGGGAGGACCACGCAGTGATGCCAGAGGCGTTACACACTGTTTCTGGACCTGGGGTTGGGCCACAAAGTCGGGTGCTTTGTGCCATGTGCCTGACAGCGGTGGTGGTAAGGTGGGTAGTTTTGCTACCCCTGCATGCTGGCAGAAGGTGTTGCAAAAGGCCTGTTTGGGTATTGGCAGAGTCTTTAAAAAATAACCAGACTCGGAAGACCTAACAGTTGGACTGGCAACTTCCGTAGGTTGGTGTTACGGGGAACAGTTGAAGCTTCTGTTGCGCCACCACACTGCTTCTTTCTCCTGAAGTGGTGCGACGCCTACCTCCCTGGTGTTTCGTCCGCTTGCTGTCCTCCTTTCAGTTGGATCTGTTATAATCATCCACCACCCACTTCCCTTCCTACCTGGTCCCTCCTGACTTCCGGAAATGTGTCTCATCATGTCACCTTGTGACCGTGGCGCTCAAAGTTTGTGCTTCGTACATGGAATTCATCTTGCCCCGCTTCTAGGGAAGGGCGAGAGGACGAATCCCAAATGAAAACTGAACGCTTTTCGGAGTGTCGAGTGTGGTCGTTGTCTCGGGATTCGCATGGGGGAGGAAGGGGTCGGGTAAGGAATAAGCGGTCCAGGTTCCGGTACTGTGACTTAACCGTGTTGGAAGACAGGGTGCGGTGGTGGTGGTTGGTAACGTAAGTATTATCCCTACCAACAAAAAATTTCATACGCTCGGGCATCAATAGTGCTGCTTGCGCGGTCCCTAGGACTTCAGCCTAAGGTCCACGGAAGATGTGGGTGTTTTTGGTGGGCCATTTTCAGCTTGCCCACGGCCTGGCCTGCACCATACAAAACGTCCAACCCCCGTCCCTTGCCCGCGCCTTGCCCATTGTAAATGGACTAGAATATTAGCACTTCATACAAAAGGGTGATTTGGGGGCAATTGTATGTGATACGTGTGTTGAAAACCACCTACCATCTGGATTTAGGTAAAAATGTTTTTGGCCTTTCAGATTTTAATTACTTAACAGCTTCAAAATAATACAAGTTTTGGCCTAAACTGGCAAAATTTGAGCACGCCCAGTTATCAGCTGACAGGCGATACCACTACGACAAATGTGTGCCCTGTTTTTTTTTTTATTTTTGGGCTAACTAGGCTGTATATCAGTATGTACACCAGGACAAAAAAAGAAAAACGCCTAAATGGCCAAACTTTGAGCACCAAGTATGAGCCGCCACGGAGATCCCTTGACAAATGTTGCCCGTTTTTTTTGTTTTTTTTTGGTTAACTAGTACTGTTATCAGTACCATTCACCAAGGACAAAAAAAAAATGAAATCGGGCTAAGTGCCAAATTGAGCACGCACAGAAGAGCTGCACTGAGATACCCATACAAATGTTTTTTTTTTTTTTCTTTTTTTTTTGGCTAAATGTGCTGTATATAAGTACAGTTTCCCAGGACAAAAAAAGAAAAACGCCGTAAACTGGCCAAACTTTGAGAGCACAATAGAGCTGGACGGAGATAAAACCAAAAAAATGTGGGCCTGTTTTAATTCCACCTGGGGCTGCTATTTTACGGCCAATATATCCTACAGGTACACGACCAGAAGCAGGAAGGGAATGGACCCTCTTGATGTATGCAATTCTATATAACCATCAGTGCCTGCAGGACTTGCAGATGTGTATTAAACACGTACACTACCCTGCCTACCTAACATAACCTATATACTCCGGTTAGTCCTTAGAAGGATGTTGGTTTAGCTGGATTTGAGTATTTTGGATGGTGACCCACCTAATAAAAACCCCCTATTCTGACCCTATCCGGCAGAGTCTCCTACACTTTTCAATCCGAGCTGAATGGGCTGAGCGGGCGGCATCCGTTCTTAACTCCTGATGATGCTTGGCCGCCAACATGCATGACCACAAAAAAATGGCTGCGGCATTCATTTCCCTGACAGACTCCCTCATCAAGATTGGGTCGTAAAGCCGCCAAAAAAGCTGTGTGGAGCCCAATTCCGCGATATCCCGGAAAGTCTGCCCCTACCGTGATACTGTGTGCGAGTGGGCAAGCGTTCCCATCATATAAGTCTAATTTGCTTATCAAAGTTAGAAAATGAGATTTTTCCCTTTATAATTTTTGGTTCTTGGGGACCAGATTTAAAAAAACAGCAATTTGGCATTGTTTTTTTCATAGCATTCACTATGCGTTAAGAGCATGAAGTTGTATTTTCTGGGTTAATTGATCTGGGTATCAAATTTAAACTTATTGTTTTTAATAATTGCAAAATAAAAATATTTCTTTAAAAATAAAAGGTCTTTTTATTTTCAACTGGGACTTGTTTTTTTTGCGTTTTTATAAATTTTGCTGAAAATTTATTTGATCACTTTTTATTCCATTTTTTTTTAACATTTTATTTCATATCCACTATGATATGTACCACCAATGACTTCTTCTTTGCTACGACCATGATGCTGATGTTGCAGTGCTCCTAGCTGCTATTTCAGCCTTGTTAAATTATGTCAATGGGCATACCCAAAATAATTACTACAGAAAGTCATTGGTAAACGTCATTTATTGACCATCATTGGTGCGGAAAACAGAAATTGGGGGTCAACACATCAGATGGGATGAGATTGTGAGGAGATTGGTAAGATTTGTATACCTTTTTTTAATGACAAAATTTGAGTTTTTTTAAAAATTGTGTTGTTTTGTGGTCAACCACTTAAAGAAAAAAAACCATAGTTTACTGTCTTTGCTTTTATCTTAGGATAAATGACAAAAGAACGTTTTGTTACCAGTACAATTTTTATTAATATTTGGAGTCCTGGTGTCAATAGATCACCTACAGCTTTATAGGGCAGAGACGCGGCCGTAAAATCTGCGAGGATCCTTTAATTTGGTATGGCTGTTCTCTCCGACCTGGCTTAAAGTGATAGAAAAACATTGCTGTCATTCCAGTCAGGAGGATGTTGGGCAGTCCATGCGTGCGATGCGGACCCCCCCGTAAGGGTCATGGTTAGAGAACAATAAATTTTACAGAGGTTTTTCAAAAACTAAGGTCCCTAGGAGTTACATTGCATGTTATTTTCATTTTATTTTCTATTCGGTTATTGTAGGCACTTTTATACAAGGACATAGAAGTAAACTGTAAGATTTTCCCCTTTGACGTGGTATTTTCCCCTTCTCTCTCCGGTATTCAGTTTTCATTTAGCTTGAAATAAAGAACAATGTTCCTGCTGAGTAGTTATGCACCTTACTATTATTAACAAGGTTTCCTCTGATTCATCGCAAATCTATATCCCTTGATTTTCAATCAATTTGAGCGCTTTAGCTAAATTTTGGAATTTGCAGACATAATAATTTAATCTTTAAAATTATATCAACTAAATAAAATTTCAAGTAGTCTTTTACTTTACCGTTGTTTCTGACGTTTTGCCTCTAAAGGTACTGTCCAAAAACGGATCGTGCGAATCGCTTAAGCGTCAGCGATTTTATGACCACAGCGATCGTTAGCGACGTCGCGGTGGGACATTTGCGTTATGTGCCCCTGCTTGATGTCGTGATGTTCATGAACTTCTGAGCCATTTTTTGGTCGTTGGTGTCCCCTGGAGCCTGAATCGCTGGGGTGGACACCCTTTATGAACGATTTCAGGGCGGGCGGGACTAGGTTTTCCCAACGACTGCAGGGTCGTTTACAATCGCTCCCGTGATGGTCTTTGTGTTTGGAAGCTAACTAGCGCCAAAAACGTCGCACCACGATCCGCCGGTGGTGTTGTCGTGATCGCTGTTGCGATGAAGTGTGACAGTGCCTTAAGATTTTGCTTATTGCATTGCATTCTGACAGTGTGGGTTCTTAAAGCTGATCCAAATGAACAATGCCACTGGACATTACAATAGCAAATATAGGAAACCAGAATTATTGAGGGCCATTTGTAAATGAGTAATAAAAGAGCTGGCCCTTTAGTAAATGATGAGATTTGCACTTGCATTATTAATGGGTTAAGTTGGCAGTGAAATGACACAATTGGCCAATTCAACTAAACTGTTCCACCTCAAAAAATTGCTCTGCTGTCAGGTTTTCAACTGCCTCAGAATTGTTTTAAAAAATCGAAAAATATTGTGTTCCCCGCTTGTGAAAACATATTTAATAGGATAACTTCAGATGCAAAAGGAGTCTCTTTTTGTTGAGCGACCAAATGATTCAGTTCACCCAAATGATTGATTGCCTATCATTTTGTGAACTGCACTTAAAGAAGCCCCAGTAGTTTGCTAAGGCAGAAAAGTTCAGGCTTCCAAACTCCAAAAAAAAGTTATTAAAGCACACCCCCAAATCCCATCCTGCCTTCCCAGTTGAATGCCCTTGTTTACTGGTAGACCACTCGAAAATTGTGCAACTATTCTTAGCGAACAAAGGAGCCGCCAACCGAAATCTGATGTGCTATGTAATTAGAGTGTTGCGAACCTGTCAACCTATATGGGTTCGGCGATGTTAGTCTAAATAGTAGGAGGCCTTACCTGCAGTCCTAGTAACAGCAGAGTAGACGTATAACTCCTCTGAGTCCGATAAGTGTAGATTTTACCAGGTCGACCCAGTGAATCATTGTGCCTCTAGTGAATATATACATTGAATGGTGAATGGGAGCCTTGGCCATCATTGCATTTCCGTCTTCTACCTTGAAATTGGACGCTGGGCAGGGGAGTGTTGATCGCACTGCACCCCCTGACTATGGGGCCCACAGTAGCCTTGTTTGCGCTTACAGCATCCCAATGGATGATACCTGAATAACCTCTGTAACACCACGGGGTAAATCAGTGATTACTTCAAAGTGCAAAAAAAGTAGCAGATATCACATGCATTTTTTTTACCACGTGATAAGTCTCTGAATACAGATAATGTGTAGATATCCCTGCATCAAACGTAACAGCGAAACCAGTGATTTGTTCTCTCTAAATGGGTTTCACATTGGTAGTAAACACTGGGTAAAGAATCTAATATTAAAAGCTGCACAAACCCACCGTTCCTGTCAGCTTTGTTCCGTAACACAGGCTTAAGGACTGACAACTTAGCGATCTCGCTAGCGATACGATAACGACGCAAGCTAACGAGATCGTTGGTGTGATCGTTTAAGGTCGTGTAGTGCCAAACTGGACGACTCATTAACGGCATCAGCGGTCGCGATTTTTAAGACTTTGGCGTCCGTTGGGACGGCACACTGCTTATTGTGAAAGATCACGCCTCGAAAGGCGTGATTTGGGCAACCTTTTCCACCCCCTCATCACAGATGGTGGTACTTTTTGTCATGAATGTTTGTCACAGCTCTCTCGCTTTTTTGATTGGAACCGCGTCATAAAAGACGCGTACCAGCGCCCTTTCCTTGCTCTCGAGCAAAGCGGTTCTTTCAAATCTCCAGCATCGTTCCATGCGTCCTGCTAGCCTTTGTAGCTACTGCTCCAGTTTGTCCCTATTGCGTTGCTGTGATCCGTCTACGCCGTTGTTTTTTCTGCGATCCAGTCTGTGTCTCTATTTATTGCGCGACCGTCTGTGCCTCTTCTTTGCTGCGATCCAGGTGCCGTTATATTTTTTGCGATCCAGTTTGGGGTGCTATTGCGTTTCCTATTTTTTTTTTTCGGACACAAACAAGTCTTGTAAGGTAGGTATTTTTTTACATTTAATTTTAATTTTTTTTTAAAATTTTACAGAACCATTTTTAACCAGCTTTTAACCCATTGTCGTCCATCAATTTTTTTTTGCCATTGTTTTTTTTCTGGCGCCCACCCCACCATTTTTGATCCCGCTCCCATTGTTTACTCCAGCTGCGCCACCACCACCATTTTTTGATCCCTGTGTTTTTCCGTAGTTGTCCATCTATGATTTTTTCATTTTGGGTCTGCCCCCAGCTGCGCCCACCACCACCATTTTATGATCCCAGCTCTGCCATTGTTTACTCCACGCCCCACCACCACCATTTTATGATCCTGCTGTTTTTAGATTGTCCATATTTTAAATTTTTTTTTTTTGGTTGCCATTGTTTTCTCCTGCTGCGCCAACAACCACCATTTATTTTCCCTCTGTGTTCTTGTTGTAGGTATGTAAGCATTTTATTTAAACCATTCGGTTCTCACATAATCTTTTTTTTTACAGATGGCGTAAGCTGAATTTTGCGGAATTCATCGAGTGTCCGCCGGCCTTGCGTGGAAAATAAAGTGGCTGTTTCTGCAACAGGCTAAAAAAGAAGGACCTTACCAAAAACGGTGGACGTGCAAGAACCGTTATCCCCTGAAACCAGAGGATGGTCATCGTTGAAAAAATTTTCAGGCCCCGCAGTTTACAAAAAGAGTTAAATAAAGTCCAAAATTCTAAAAATTTGGAGGGGCCGAGATGTGTTGTCCCCAAATTGTGGTACTTGAGCTGTTCTCTTTCACAAGGGACCAAGAAGTACCCAGACAAGCGACATCCCATTTGGATCTAGACCCGGGGATCCAGCCAGCCCCCTGCATCATGTAAGTACCTTTGTATTAAACACTTTTATGTACACCAAAGTGGACTTGAAAATTAAAAATATTAATTGTGAAGTAGATAAAAATGGGAGAATTTCCTTTCATTACTGAAATTTATCTGTCAAGGTTAAGGCCTTCCATTTACAAGTGTCGTTTTCACTTAAAGTGTAAGGGTTAGTGTGAAGATAAATGTCTTTGTTCTTTACAAGTGTCGTTTTTCCCTTTTTGCTGTTATATGGGTGTTTAGTTGAAGATAATTTCTTTTTTTGTGATTTACCATTTGTTTTTTGTTCATGCGGACCAGAAGAGGCGTCTCCACACCTCCGATGAAGAAGAAACCCAAGGCGTTATCCAAACGAAGAAGTTTGAGCCACCATCCCATCTGTGCGGGCCGGCTTACACTTTTGGCGAAAAAGGAAGGCTCCCTGGCTACTCCAGAATTGGTTGAAATTGCCAAAAGGTGCTTAGGCGGAAAAAAAAAAACCCAAAAAAAAAATAACGGCTTTGCTTACTTCCTAATGAAAGCTCCAACACTGGTAAGTAAAGCGGATTCAGCAGAGGACTATGTTTTACGGTCCAGAATCTAGTGAACGATCGCGACTCACAGCAGGGGCCACTTCGTTGCTAAATGCCCACACAACGGTGAACGAGATTGTAAATAGGGCGTATTGCGTGTCTTAAACGTCTCGTTGCATTCTTTAGTGTCATCCCCTTTGTGGCTTCAGCGCAACCGGATAAGGACAGGCTAGACAACCAACGAAAAAACCTGCTGTCAAAAAGCATGGACAAAGGAAAAAGGTATTCGGCACCTGGACGCAACAGTACCCTGCTGTGGTCAGCAAAGAGCCAAGAGAATAGCACAGAACCGCCGGATTGAATTCGTGACACTAAAGCCCCCGTTCAATAGGATATCCACCGAGATCGGTGCTGATTCTGTTTTTTGTGCGCGCGGTCCCAGCGATATCGCTGTGTGTGAATTCAGCCGATCAGCCCCCCTGCCGGGTACGTGTCGTGCGAAAATGTCAGGACTTTTTTTGATCGCTGGTCTCCCGCTGACAGGCACGCATCGCTGGTGTGACAGGCGGGGACCAGCGATTCGCTGGTAACCAGGTTACACAGCGGGTTTCCAGGCACCGCGCAGTGCTGGAAACCACTGTGTACCTTGGTTACCAGCTCCCTGCATCAGGGCGCTGGTATCCAAGGTACACTGCGGGTAACTAAGCGATGTTACCGCAGTGTCGCTTGTACTGTATCGCTGCCTGAGCTGCCTGTTGCAGTCAGCAGCGATAATGTAGCGATACACCAGCGATCCTGATCGTTGTCGGGATCGCTGGTGTATCGCTATGTGAGCCCAGCTTTAGTATAGATAATGTAAAAGACTTCACCTACATTCCTCTGTAACACTACAGATAGCACAGTGATTTTTCTATGAGTACTTACAATGAAGTAGATATCACCTGCATTCCTCTGTAACTTCATAGATACACAGTGATAATATAGTAGATATCCCCTGCATTCCTATGTAACACCACAGAGAACACAGTGATAACTCTCTGAGCAGAGGCGGAAGCTGACAGCTTGGGGCCATGTGCAAGAAATGTGCTTGGGCTCCCTTCTTTTGGGCAAACAAGCTAAAAATAATATAATAAATATTACATAATACATATTTTATACAGTATATATAAAATATATATATTATTTAATATATATATATTGTGAGACAGTGAGAGTATGTGATGAATGGGGTGTATATTTCACCTAGCTACTTTACTGACTGGTATAAGGGAGGTGTGTGGCTTGTAGACCTAGTGGTAGAGAAAGGTCACTACACCTTACATTCAGTACACACTTGCAGCTCAGGCTGAAATCACTCAGGTGTTAATTAGGAGACCAGAAGTAGGTGTGTTGGAACACAGTCAGAGAGCTCGCTTAGTCTGGACAAGGAGTCCAGGCACAAGAAGCAGTCTCCAGGAGTTTGAGCTATCTCAGTTGGGTGCTCGATGTACCCCGGACACAGGAGTAGTCTCAGTGAGAATCCGTGCGAATAGCGGCTGAATAGGAGGGGAGCTCTCTCAAAGTCTGGACGTTGGATGTGCCTTCAGACACAAGGAGGAGACTCTGTAAAACTCCACGCTGGTAACTACTGAACATTATGTGTTGTTTTGGGCACAGACTGGTAGAGTCTGGGCCCGGATAGATAGGGAAATCTATCTAAGTGTAATTAGTGGCTGGACAAGCTAGGTCTTCTGTTTTTGATTTTTTTTATCTGTTGGCTGTAGACTTTAATAAAACTGGTTGGGCCAGTTTTCACCAGAACTGCTGTCTGAATGAAAATGTTTTCGTGCCACTCTGTCTACCCAGACAGCGATCCTAGAGCTATATCCCCTGAAAAGCTTACAATTGGCGGAGAATGTGGGGCAGCACAGAAATAAAGCCCGCAGAGAAAAAAAAAAAAGTGTGTCAAGAGAAACGTCTATTGCAGTCTTAAAGAGACAGTAGCCCTAATAGAGTTTGCAAAAGGAAAAAAAAAAAAGTGTGTCTGCCCCAGCAAAGCTGAACTTGTTGTGGAAAAGACTGTGGGGTGTGGGAGCAGCAAGGAGAAACGTCTATCGGAGCAGTCTTAAAGAGACAGTGGCCCTATAGATTTTTTTTTTTTTTTTTTCTGCAAAGTGTCTGCACAGCAGAGCTGAATTTTTCTGTGGAAAAGACTGTGGAGTGTGTGTCTTGAGTGAAGACTGCCGTTGTTGAGACAGAAAAAGTCTGACAGCATGGATGACAGCATGGAGGCGCTGTTTGAACAAATGGCGCAAGTTAATGTGCAACATAAGACTGCCGTGGTTGAGACAGATAAGTCGGCAGTATGGAGGAGCTCGTTGAGTACTGGTCCAGGGCCCAGCGGAGCATGCAGCAGAGCATGGAGCGCAGCGCCTGCAGCACCAGCAGCGCATGGCAGCAGGCCCAGCAGCAATTCCTGCAGCAGCAGCAGGAGAATAACCGGTTATTTGTTGAGCGGATGGCAGACAAAAAAGGATTTCGGTGCCGCATTCCCGAAGTAATGTGGCAAAGTCCCTGCGTTGTCCGCTGTAAAGAAGGCGGTAAGACGTCCTTGAAAAAATGACACCTCGTGACGATGTGGAGGTATATCTCACTAGGTTTGAGGGACTGGCAGAAAGGAGAATCTGCCCCTATCTGAATGGGCCATGATGGTCGCACCCCATCTGATTGGAGAGCCCCAAAGGGCCTATGCTGACCTGAGCTAGCAGGACAGCCAAGACTATGCCAAGCTGAAAGCGGAGATTCTTACCGGCTGGGTGTTACGGTGACAGCCCGTGCAGGGGAGTTCATGACTGGGGATGCAGTTGGGAGTCTGCAGTCAGCAAACCTGATTATGGAGTTGAAAAGGTGATAGTGAACCGCTACACCCGAGCATGTCCTCCTGAGGACGCCAATCGTCTGGTCAGCCTGATGGAGAAGGCCTTCGCCAGCAAAGACTGTCTCCGTGACCAGCCGTCTGAGAGGTCGTCACTTCAGAGTTCTCGGACGCTGAACTCTCGCGGTAAGAGCGTTCCAGTGTTGGGGACATGGGGTATGCTGAAAAGCGGGTTCGGGCCCGAGGGGACATATGGGTGGGAGGTGTGGTGGACAGTGTTGGAGATGTCGTGAAATTGCAGCCAACTGTCCAATAGAGGGGGAGCCTATGTGTTGTGATGTTGGCGGATCCCTCTCTCCCTGCGCAGAGCCTGTGTGTGTGGTCCACCTCAGCCGAAGAGACTGGACCACAGGGGTCCCCGGTGGTTGTAAATGACTGCCCAGCACAGGCCCTCTTGGACTCAGAGAGTCCAGTGACTTCTGTATGGGACAGCCTGATTGATAGGGACTTCATCCCTGATAAGCACCTGAGTGTGGTGTGCATCCATGGAGACACCAAAGTCTACCCAGAGACTGCCATGGACTTGGTCCCTAAACTCGGGGAGGTTTCATATGAAGTGGGGGTAGTGAAGAACCTGGTGCACCCCGTCATATTGGGTAATGACTTTCCCCGATCTAAGGGTCTCTGGGGAAAAATGTTTCTGATGGACAGTGTGATGAAGCTCCTGCTGGGGGTGCGCAGTCCCGAGGGGCGGAACACGGTGCTGGTGGGCCGTTAGACTTATGTGATGATGATAATGATAATGATGATAATGATGATGACCATGATAATGATGATGATGATAATGATAATGATGATGATGATGATCATGATAATGATGATGACCATGATAATGATGCTGATGCTGATAATGATAGTGATGATGATCATGATAGTGATGATGATACTGATCATAGTCATGATAATGATATTGATAATAATGATGACTGTGATAGTGATGAAATTCCTTTGCATGTGATGTTGGGAGACGAGGATGGTGGTTCTCGGGAACCGAGTGTCCCTGACTTACCTGTGTCCTGTGACAATTTTGAGAGTGAGCAGTGGCGAGACCCCTCTCTTAGGACGGCACAGGAAAATATGATTGTTCTAAATGAGGTTTCCCAGGAGCCTGGCTCTGAGGAGAGGTTTCCTCATGCTGCCATGGACAATAGCCTATTGTATAGGGACACTGAAGTCCAGGGAGAGGTCGTGAGTCAGCTCCTAGTACCTGAGCTATATAGAAGTATAGTGCTGGGGTTGTCACATAGTCACATATTTGAGGGACCAGATGGTGAAGTTAATGTTGTGGATGACATGTTAACTAAGGTTCCAGATCAGGATGTGAATGAGAATGAATTGTATACTCCTGAAAGTGAGCAGGATGAGAATGAGAATGAATTGTATAACCCTGAAAGTGACCCGGATGTGGCTGAGAAAAAGGGGTCAGACAGGGATAGTGGGAGTGATAGTGAATCATCTGATGACAATAAAGCAACCAGTGCAAATGAGGAAGGCATGGTAGCAGAGGAGGTTGAGAGTCCTGAGAAGAAAGCTGATGCTGACCTTACAGCCAGACAGAAGATGGCATCTGAAGATGTTTTACAGTTGGCCGGTTCCCTGGCGAAGACTAAGGTGAAAGGAGGAGAGCTGAGCTTTAAAGGCAGGACTCTGAAACTGAACACAGCACAAGTGGATGCTGTTGAAGATGAGAAGTTGTCGGTGTGTGGTGTGGATCTGCATCATGCCAAGGACTCTGAAGGTGATGCTGCAGAGGTGGGAAAAGCCATAGAAGTGGTGGACACCAGGCCAGGTGCCTCGTCGGAGGCTGGGGTCTCGGGTGAAGCTGTGAGGAACAAGACTGAAGATATGGGGACTGACTCTGTCCAGGAATCTGTTTCTGCTGAAGACAGCGGCGTGGACGGGTTGCGGTTCGGATCAGTAGCTGCAACTCGTGAAGCTCAGGCTGGAAGTTCGGCGCCCGGAGCCCCAGCGGTGTTCCCGAGTGACACCAAGGATCTGGATAAGTCACAAGATGAGATTTTGAGACATCAGGCTGGTGTTGGTGAGCTCAAGCGCACTTTCATGGAGTCTACATCGGAGCCACGTCCCAACAAATGGGAAAAGCGATGTGTCACTCCGTTGCCGCTGCAGACACACGGGAGCTCAGATGGGATGCAGAACGTGGTGGAAGAGAAGAATCAGGCGGGTTCTGAGTATACAGATGCCGCTATCAAGGAGAACTTGAAAGCCGGAATAAATGGAAATATTGGAGACCATAATGATGTGACTGAAGAGGCAGAATGTAAGACTGACGGTAGGGCTTCTGAGCATGTTCTACCAGAAGAGCCTGTACAAGAAGAGGATGAATTATGTGTACCGAAAAAGAAAAACGATCAGCTTCCTCTACAGTGCCAATTGTGGGAACAGTGTGGCTCAAAATGGTCAGAGACCATGGCAGAGGTGCTTAAGTTCTGTGAAATAGAATTTATGAACCAACTGATATTTAAGAAAGTAGATGTGCTAAAAAAGGTTCAGGGGGAATTAGAGAAAGGTGAAAAAACCCCTATACCTCCTGTGACAGTTGGTGACACAGGGTCAGTGCCCCAAAAACAGGAGGTACGAGAGTTTCTGTGGAAGAATCAGCAGAGGTGTTCTGACGTGCCTGGTCGTACTTCTCTGGCCAGGCACTATATCGAAACTGAGCCCGGCCCTAAGGTCAAGATGAAACCGTGCAGGATACCCGAGGCCCGCAGAGAGCATAGGCCTGGGAGGGTACAGGGTAGTACGGATGCTTCAGATGAAGATGAAGCTGATGAGGGCCATGACTGGTCCAGAGTTCACTGTCTCTGTTGGATTGTTAACCAGCCCTCCGGTCTGGATGACCAGGCCTCCGGTCTGGAGAAGAGGGGGGGGATATGTGAGACAGTGAGAGTATGTGTATTGAATGGGGTGTATATTTCACCTAGCTACTTTACTGACTGGTATAAGGGAGGTGTGTGGCTTTGTAGACCTAGTGGTAGAGAAAGGTCACTACTAGGGTTGAGCATTCCGATACTGCAAATATCGGTATCGGCCGATATTGGCTGTATCGGAATTCCGATTCCGAGTTCCGATATTTTCGTCATATCGGATACCGGAATCGGGATTGTCACTGTCCTGCAGTGTCCGTCGGTCGGGTCTGTCAGGAGTCAGCGGCACTTACCTGGCAGAAGATCTCCGGCGGTCACGGGCTGGACTGCTTCATGGCCGCAATCTTCTTTCCCCGGCGGTCACATGCAGTTTCTCGCGATAACTGCAGTGACTGCTGGGTAATCCCGGCCGTAAAGCAGTCAGTCCGATGACGTCACCGCCGGGGAAGCAGGTAATCAGCTGTGCTGCGTTGCGATGACAGGTTCTGCCTGTCATTGCGATGTAGCAGAGCTGGATCGTCGTGGAACTGTCGTTATGGACTGCGTCGGACAGGTGGTATACTGTTGGTTTGTTTGTTTTCTTTTTTTACAGGAGATCGATGGCGTCGCAGGAATGAGAGTATAATAAAATTAATGAAAACTGTGTTGTCTCTTTTATTTCATTAAAAGACTTTTTTCTTGCTGTGTCTTTTTTTTAAACATTTAAAAACTTTGGGATTAATAATGGATCGGTGTCTTATTGACACCTCTCCATTATTAACCGGGCTTATTGTCACCGTGCAATCAACGGTGACATTAACCCCTTATTACCCCGCTTGCCACCGCTACAGGGCAAGTGGGAAGAGCCGGGTAAAGTGCCACAATTGGCACATCTTTTGATGCGCCAAATGTGGGGCTGCTGTAGCCTGGTATTATCAGGCTGTTGAGGGCCAAAATCCATGGGCCTTGACAGTCTTTTAATACCAGGCCGCAGCAGTCTGCATTTTACTTGGCTGGTTAACAAAAATAGGGGGGATCCCCACGCCGTTTTTTTTTTCGAGGGGATCCCCTATTTTTGTTAACCAGCCAAGCTAAGCAGACTGCTGTGGCCTGGTATTATCAGGCTGGCAAGGTCCATGGATATTGGATCCTTACCAGCCTGAAAAACCAGGCCTCAGCGGTCTGCTTCATCTGGCTGGTTAACAAAAATAGGGGGGACCCCACGCCAATTTTTTTCGAGGGGATCCCCTATTTTTGTTAATCAGCCAAGATATGCAGACTGCTGTGGCCTGGTATTATCAGGCTGGCAAGGTCCATGGATCTTGGCTCCTTAACAGCCTGAAAATCCAGGCCTCAGCGGTCTGCTTCATCTGGCTGGTTAACAAAAATAGGGGGACCAGACGCCAATTTTTTTCGAGGGGATCCCCTATTTTTGTTAATCAGCCAAGATATGCAGACTGCTGTGACCTGGTATTATCAGCTGGCAAGGTCCATGGATCTTGGCTCCTTAACAGCCTGAAAATCCAGGCCTCAGCGGTCTGCTTCATCTGGCTGGTTAACAAAAATAGGGGGGACCCCACGCCAATTTTTTTCGAGGGGATCCCCTATTTTTGTTAATCAGCCAAGATATGCAGACTGCTGTGGCCTGGTATTATCAGGCTGGCAAGGTCCATGGATCTTGGCTCCTTAACAGTCTGAAAATCCAGGCCTCAGCGGTCTGCTTCATCTGGCTGGTTAACAAAAATAGGGGGGACCCCACGCCAATTTTTTTCGAGGGGATCCCCTATTTTTGTTAATCAGCCAAGATATGCAGACTGCTGTGGCCTGGTATTATCAGGCTGGCAAGGTCCATGGATCTTGGCTCCTTAACAGCCTGAAAATCCAGGCCTCAGCGGTCTGCTTCATCTGGCTGGTTAACAAAAATAGGGGGGACCCCACGCCATTTTTTTTTCGAAGGGAACCCCTATTTTTGTTAATCAGTTCCCTCTGACGTCACTGATTGTGTCCCTGGCTGACCTGAAGTGAAAGTGGAAAGCAATCAATTAAGCTTTCCACTTAAGGGCCCGTCTCACATAGCGATATCGCTACCGAGATCGCTGCTGAGTCACTAGTTTTGTGACGCAGCAGCGAGCTCACCAGCGATATCGCTGTGTGTGACATTCAGCGACGATCAGCCCCCCTGCCGGGTATCGCTGATCGTCGCTGAAATGTCAGGACCTTTTTTTGATCGCTGGTTTCCCGCTGACAGGCACGCATCGCTGCGTGTGACAGGCGGGAGACCAGCGATCCGCTGGTAACCAAGGTACACAGCGGGTTTCCAGGCGCGGGGCTGTGCCTAGAAACCCGCTGTGTACCTTGGATACCAGCGCCCTGATGCAGGGAGCTGGTATCCAAGGTACACAGCGGGTTTCCAAGCGCTGCGCGGTGCCTGGAAACTCGCTGTGTACCTTGGTTACCAGCGGATCGCTGGTCTCCCGCCTGTCACACGCAGCGATGCGTGCCTGTCAGAGGGAAACCAGCGATCAAAAAAAGGTCCTGACATTTCTGCGACGATCAGCGATACCCGGCAGGGGGGCTGATCGTCGCTGAATGTCACACACAGCGATATCGCTGGTGAGCTCGCTGCTGCGTCACAAAACTAGTAACTCAGCAGCGATCTCGGTAGCGATATCGCTATGTGAGACGGGCCCTTAAGCGATGTTACCCGCAGTGTCGCTGTCCCAGATCGCTGCCTGAGCTGCCTGTTTGGCAGCTCAGCAGCGATCATGTAGCGATACACCAGCGATCCTGACAAGTGCATATCGTTGTCGGGATCGCTGGTGTATCGTTATGTGACACCCAGCCTTTACTCTCCTGTCAGCCAGGAGAGGAACTCATTCATTTGGGGGTTTACTGTGAGGCTGCAGCAATAGCTGCGGTCCCTGCAGTAAACATTAACCCTTTCTGAAGGATTACACCGTGGGACCTGACTGTGCATGGGATAGGTAAGAATAATTTTGCTTTTTTATTTTATTTTTATTACAGGAAATGGTTTTTGCAGTAAAATAAAAGATGGTCAAAAACATGTGTCTTTATTTCATTAAAATGATTTTTAATTAAAGTGTGTGTGTTTTATTTTTATTTCATGCAATAGGATTAATAATTGATAGTTGTCTAATTGACAGCTCTCAATTATTAACCTGGCTTAAGGTCACCTTTCAATAGCAAGGTGGCTTTAACCCCATATTAACCCATTCGCCACCGCTACAGGGCAATGGGAATAGATGGGCAAAGTGCCAGAAAGGGCGAATCTAATTATAGATTTGTCTTTCCTGGGGTGTCTGGGGGCAGATGTTAGTAGCCGGGGGGGGGCCAAAAATAATGGTCCCTCTCTGGGCTATTATTATCTGCCCCCACTCACTGGCTTTGTCTGTCTGGTTGCGAAAATAGGGCGGGAGCCCACGCATTTTTTTTCAGCAATTTTACACCTCATATATATATATATATACATGTCATTGAATTTGTGACACATATATATATATTTATATTTGTAGTTCATACACTTCTACATAGTATAATAGCCGCTAATTCAATTGCCGGCTTTTGTGAAAATGCAGAACCCGACATGAAATGACACTTGGTGTACATAGGGTTAACCATGTCCTTTGCTATCTGATTTGCACAAACAATTACATCAGTCTATGTGTGCAAAATTTCACACCTGTAGGGGTTAATTAAAGGTGTAAATTCGTAGCAAAAAAGTCCGTTTTTTTTACAACGAATTTACACCTTTAATTAACCCCTACAGGTGTGAAATTTTGCACACATAGACTGATTTAATTGTTTGTGCAAATTAGATAGCAAAGGACATGAAAAGACATGGTTAACCCTATGTACACCAAGTGTCATTTCATGTCGGGTCACCCGACATGAAATGACACTGGTGTACATAGGGTTAACCATGTCTTTTCATGTCCTTTGCTATCTAATTTGCACAAACAATTAAATCAGTCTATGTGTGCAAAATTTCACACCTGTAGGGGTTAATTAAAGGTGTAAATTCGTAGCAAAAAAGTCCGTTTTTTTTACAACGAATTTACACCTTTAATTAACCCCTACAGGTGTGAAATTTTGCACACATAGACTGATTTAATTGTTTGTGCAAATCAGATAGCAAACGACATGAAAAGACATGGTTAACCCTATGTACACCAAGTGTCATTTCATGTCGGGTGCTTCTGTCTTTTCACAGAAGCCGGCTTTACCCGGCAATTGAATCAGAGGATATTTTACTATGTAGAAGTGTATAAACTATACATATATGTATATATATGTCACAATGACATGTATATATATATATGTATTCTATGTGTGTATATTTAGTGTTTACAAGGAAAGAATGGGGTTTTTTTAGTTACGATATTTTGTTCCCATAGACTTACATGGGACTTCCGGTATCGGTATCGGGTATCGCCGATATTTTAATGGTATCGGCGATACCATTCCGATTCCGATACTTTTGGATATCGGAAAGTATCGCTCAACTCTAGTCACTACACCTTACATTCAGTACACACTTGCAGCTCAGGCCTGAAATCACTCAGGTGTTAATTAGGAGACCAGAAGTAGGTGTGTTGGAACACAGTCAGAGAGCTCGCTTAGTCTGGACAAGGAGTCCAGGCACAAGAAGCAGTCTCCAGGAGTTTGAGCTATCTCAGTCTGGGTGCTCGATGTACCCCGGACACAGGAGTAGTCTCAGTGAGAATCCGTGCGAATAGCGGCTGAATAGGAGGGGAGCTCTCTCAAGTCTGGACGTTGGATGTGCCTTCAGACACAAGGAGGAGACTCTGTGAAACTCCACGCTGGTAACTACTGAACATATGTGTTGTTTTGGGCACAGACTGGTAGAGTCTGGACCCGGATAGATAGGGAAATCTATCTAAGTGTAATAAGTGGCTGGACAAGCCTAGGTCTTCTGTTTATGATTTGTTTTTATCTGTTGGCTGTAGACTTTAATAAAACTGGTTGCGGCCAGTTTTCACCAGAACTGCTGTCTGAATGAACTGTTTTCGTGCCACTCTGTCTACCCAGACAGCGATCCTAGAGCTATATCCCCTGAAAAGCTTACAATATATACATATATGCACAAAATATACAGAAAAACCTGACCACTAAGTGTGAACATGTGCAAGCTGCAAGACTGCATTATAATATAGAAAAAAGAAAGCACAGCAGCACTATGCATAAGTTTAGGCCATGTGAAAACACTGAAAAACAATAAAAACAGTGAATCTAGATTTTACTACTCAAAAAAATGTACTTACAGTAATGAATGATAATGAAGGTTCTTAGCGCATAAATTGGCCAATTCATGTATGCCCATCAACCACGGCAAGGTGACCTCCCTCTGATGGGGTCCTGTTCTACTGTATATGCCTCTCTCCCCAAGGTTTAGCCTACAATTTATGAGCAGGTAGAACTGATTATGGCTACCTGCAGGTCAATATGTGACAAAGAACAAACATAAACTCCTATACAAATGACACATAGCAAAGTAAATGCAAATTCAAAAAAAGGTTTATTAAATGATAATTCAATTCTAAAATTAACATTTGTAGGGGAACAGCTACAAACATAAATTACAAACTCAGGGTGAGGGAATGGGTGGAGTATCTAAAAGCTGCACCTGTGTTGCCCCTGCCTTTATCATGGGAGTCTGCTGCATCTTGCTAGTTCATTTGTAATCTGACTTGGTGTTGGTAAGAATGTTTCTTTTCCTGGTATCATTTTTGAATTTATGTCCTTTTGTGAGCTGTTTTTGTTTATAATGTGCCCCAAACAGGTATATATGTCCACCATCCTGATATAAATGTCCTCCATCCTAGTATATATGTCCCCCATCCTTGAATATATGCCCCCCATCCTGGTATAATGTGCCCCATTTTGGTATATGTCCTCATCCTGGTACACTGATGAGCCAAGATGTGGACGTACCTCCATGTCCCCGTCTTGACTTTTGAATGGATGGATAGACTTCATTTCGTATTCTTCCAAATACCATGGCACTCACATGAGGAAGTTTGGCAATTTTCTTACCCAAGAGACTGCTATTGATGAGCTGGATGATGTTGCTTCTCTTTTCTTGGGAAACCTTCATTTGCTCCTTGATTTGAACCAGTGACCTTTCGCTTGGGAATCAACTTAATTATTAGGGAATGTGACAACAGGTTGTGATTTGTAGTAAACAGAAAGAAAAATATTTCCACCACCAGGAGCAAAATGATAATGCAGTGTCATGACAAGAATCTGCATAAGTAATCATATGCTAAATAGTTGCAAGTCAAGCCAGCATCTCCCGCATTCCTAAATGTGGTATTTTTACCTTTTACACTATATAAAATTGAACTTGCATTCCAAAAATGATGTAATAAGACATGTTATTTAGGTCCAAAGCCAACACCTGCAATGGAGTCCTGAATTGGTGTAGCCCATATGAATGTAACATTTCACAAATTAATTACTTAAATGTATAAAAGATTTTAGGAATTTATTTAAAGTCTTTTATTTTATTGTTTTCTATTTCCATAGAAACCCTTTAAGTACCCAGAAAAGGATGTCACTGGTGATGTCATAGATACATGGTGGTCCATGAGATCAAAAGCTGTGACAGCCTTATAAATTGAGCTTCTGGACTCCCATCTGTCACACAGTCATGACTAGTGTTGAGCGATATTGCTCGATATCTAAAAATATCGTATCGAAATTGTATCGCCGATAGCACTAAATATCGTCGATATCCGATTTCGATACCGGAAGTCCCATGTAAGTCTATGGGAACAAAATATCGAAATTAAAAAAAACCATTCTTGCCTTGTTGGTTAATTGTACATGAAGGAAAACAACAAAGACTAATGTAGAATGTATTGGGGGAGGTTGAGGAGACAATAAAGGCATACATGTTTAACCCAATGCATTGGAATAGCATTAATATATTTTTTTTTGGAAATACGTTTGGATTGACTAACAAATTGACAATGTTGTTAACCTTTTTTCTATTTTGGCAAATATGTATGTTTCACAACTTCCATGCTCTTCACCTTTTTAACTTTTGCCAGTGCCACACTTTCTCCTTCATAATCTTCAGCAGCAGCATCATCTTTCTCATCAAATTATTCTTCATCTTCACCTTCTTAATCTTTTTCTTAACCCCTTAACGACCGCCGATACGCCTTTTAACGGTGGTCATTAAGGGTACTTAAACCACAGCGCCGTTAATTAACGGCACTGTGGAAAAAGTGAATAGCGCCCCCCAGAGGCGCATTTTCTCCGGGGTCTCGGCTACCGGGGGTAGCCGAGACCCCAGAGAACATGAATCGGGTCGGTTTTTACCGACACCGATGTTGCGATCGCCGTTATTAACCCTATAACGGCGACCGCAAAAAAAAAAAAAAAAAGTTGTGCCATTTAATTTCTCTGTCCTCTGATGTCATCGGACATCAAAGGACAGAGAAAAAGGGTCCCCAGGACCCCCATGTGGCCCCCAATTAGATCCATGTGGCCCCCGGGCCCTCCGGTGTCCCCCGGTGCCGGCGCCGTTAAGACAATGGCGGGCGCATGCCCAGTGCGCCCGCCGCTATGTGCCGCTGTGCTGGTGGGGGGATGGGCAAATATTCTCTGGGGTCTCGGCTACCGGGGGTAGCCGAGACCCCAGAGAACATGATCCGGGTCGGTATTCACCGATCCCGGTGTTGCGATCGCGGCTATGCAAGCATAGCCGCGATCGCAAAAAAAAAAAAAAAAAAATGATTTCTCTCCCCTCTGATGTGATCGCACATCAGAGGGGAGAAAATTAGGGTCCCCGGTCCACCGATCGCCCCCCCATATACTTACCGGTGTCCTCCGTCCTCCCGCAGGCCCCAGGATCCCGGCTTCTTCTTCCTGCAAAAAAAAAATGGCGGGCGCATGCGCAGTGCGCCCGCCGATCTGCTTTGGCGGCAGATTCAAATTTTTTTTCATTCATTCTCATAAAAGTACATTTTGATCACTGTGATAAACTATCACAGTGATCAAAATAAAAAAAACAGTACATAACCCCCCCATTTATCACCCCCTTAGTTAGGGACATATAATAAAAAGTAGAAATTATATTTATTTTCATTTTTCTGTTAGGGTTAGGGTTATAAATAGGGTTAGGGTTATAATTAGGGTTAAGGTTATAATTAGGGTTAGGGTTAGCATTAGGCTGGTTTCACACATCCGGTGTGCGCCTGACGGCGCCCCCGGCATTTAGCCGCAGCGCCGCATCAGAAAATCTGATGCGCCGCATGCGTTTTTTTTGCATTGACTTGCATTAGCGCCGGATGGCGCCGCATGTCAATGCGTTGCATGCGGTTTTGTCCGGATGCGGCGCAAATGTACATTGCGGCGGCCGGACAAAACGCTGCATGTAACGTTTTTTGTTTTTGCCGGATGGTTTCTGATGTCTCCGGGCATCAGAAACCATCCGGCAAAAAACCGCATGCGGCCGCCGGCGGCGCATCAGGTTTTCTGATGCGGCGCTGCGGCAAAATGCCGGGGGCGCCGACAGGCGCCCGCCGGAAGTGTGAAAGCAGCCTTAGGGTAAGGGTTATAATTAGCGTTAGGGTTAGGCTGGGTTCATACTGCGTTATGGCAGTCCGTTAGACGGACTGCGTTACACCGCGGTATATCGCGGTGTAACGCAGTCCGTTAACGCTGCCATTCACCCCCATTTGAGGGCGCATCGCGACGCATGCCGTAAAGCGGCATGCGTTTGCGACGTGCCATCATTCAGTGACGGAGCCTCGGACGCGGGCTGCAGCGTTTGGGCTCCGTCACCGCTAGCGCAGATGAATCATCTGCTGATTCCTCTGCGCTAGCGGGTATAGCATAATGCGATCGCGTTATGCTATACCATTACCAGCCCGTCAACGCTATGTGTTGAACGGGCTGGTAAAACGCAAAATGAACCTAGCCTTAGGGTTAGGGTTATAATTAGGGTTATAATTAGGGTTAGGGTTACAATTAGGGTTAGGGTTATAATTAAGGTTATAATTAAGGTTAGGGTTACAATTAGGGTTGGAATTAGGGTTGGGATTTAGGTTAGGATTAGGGTTGGGATTAGGGTTAGGGGTGTGTTGGGATTAGGGTTGGAGCTAGAATTGAGGGATTTCCACTATTTAGGCACATCAGGGGGTCTCCAAACACGATGTGGCGTTCAAAAAGTCAAATGGCGCTCCCTCCCTTCCGAGCCCTGCCGTGCGCCCAAACAGTGGTTTACCCCAACATATGGGGTATCAGCGTACTCAGGACAAATTGCACACCAATTTTGGGGTTCTAATTTCTCCGATTACCCTTGGAAAAATAAAAATAGCTGGCTAAAAAAATCATTTTTGAGAAAAAAAATGATTTTTCATTTTCACGGCTCTGCGTTTATAAATTTCTGTGAAGCACTAGGGGGTTCAAAGTGCTCACCACACATCTAGATAAGCTCCTTAAGGGGTCTAGTTTCCAAAATGGGGTCACTTGTGGGGGGTTTCCACTGTTTAGGCTCATCTGGGGCACTGCAAACGGAACATGACCCCCACCAACGTCTGCATTCCAAAACGTTATTACTTCCTTTCCAAGCCCTGCTGTGCGCCAAAACAGTTCCCCCCCACATATTTGGTATCAGCGTACTCAGGACAAATTGGACAACAACTTTTGGGGTCCAATTTCCTTGTGAAAAATCAAAAATTTGGGACTAAAAAATCATTTTTGTGGAAAATTGATTTTTTTTTTCACACCCAGGCATTATATAAACTTTTGTGAAACACTTGGAGGTTCAAAGTGCTCACCACAGATCTAGATAAGTTCCTTATGGGGTCTAGTTTCCAAAATGGGGTCACTTGTGGGGGTTTTCCACTGTTTAGGCTCATCTGGGGCACTGCAAACGGAACATGACCCCCACCAACGTCTGCATTCCAAAACGTTATTACTTCCTTTCCAAGCCCTGCTGTGCGCCAAAACAGTTTCCCCCCCCCCACATATTTGGTATCAGCGTACTCAGGACAAATTGGACAACAACTTTTGGGGTCCAATTTCCTTGTGAAAAATCAAAAATTTGGGACTAAAAAATCATTTTTGTGGAAAATTGTTTTTTTTTTTTTCACACCCAGGCATTATAAACTTTTGTGAAACACTTGGGGGTTCAAAGTGCTCACAGCAGATCTAGATAAGTTCCATAGGTGGTCTAGTTTCCAAAATGGTGTTACTTGTGGGGGGTTTCCACTGTTTAGGCGCATCAGGGGCTCTCCAAACGCGACATGGTGTCCAATCTCAATTCCAGCCAATTTTGGTTTGAAAAAGTCAAACGGTGCTGCTTCCATTCCAAGCCCTGCCGTGCGCCCAAACAGTGGTCCCCCCCCATATATGGGGTATCAGCATACTCAGGACAAATTGTACAACAACTTTTGTTGTCCAATTTCTCCTGTTACCCTTGTGAAAATAAAAATTGGGGACTAAACGATCAGGTTTGTGGAAAAAATATGATTTTTTATTTTCACGCCCGGGCGTTATAAACTTCTGTGAAGCACTTGGGGCTTCAAAGTGCTCACCACACATCTAGATAAGTTCCTTAGGGGGTCTAGTTTCCAAAATGGGGTCACTTGTGGGGGGTTTCCACTGTTTAGACACATCAGGGCCTCTACAAATGCGACATGGCGTCCAGCCAATTCCGCGTTGAAAAAGTCAAACGGAGCTCCTTCCCTTGCGACCTCTGCCGTGCGCCCAAAAAGTGGTTTACCCCAACATATGGGGTATCGGCATGCTCAGGACAAATTGCACAAAAACTTTTGGGGTCTTGTTACCCTTGGGAAAATAAAAATTGGGGTGAAAAGATCATTTTTGTGGAAAAATATGATTTTTTATTTTCACGGCTCTACGTTATAAACTTGTGTGAATCACTTGGAGGTTCAAAGTGCTCACCACACATCTAGATAAGTTCCTTAGGGGGTCTAGTTTCCAAAATGGGGTCACTTGTTGGGGGTTTCCACTGTTTAGGCACATCAGGGGCTCTCTAAACGCGACATGGCATCCAGCCAATTCTGCGTTGAAAAAGTCAAACAGCACTCCTTCCCTTGCGACCTCTGCCGTGCGCCCAAAAAGTGGTTTACCCCCACATATGGGGTATCAGCATGCTCAGGACAAATTGCACAAAAACTTTTGCGGTCTTATTACCCTTGGGAAATTAAAAATTGGGGTGAAAAGATCATTTTTGTGGAAAAAAATTTTTTTTTTTTTCACGGCTCTAGGTTATAAACTTGTGTGAAGCACTTGGAGGTTCAAAGTTCTCACCACACATCTAGATAAGTTCCTTAAGGGGTCTTGTATCCAAAATGGGGTCACTTGTGGTGTTTTTCCACTGTTTAGGCACATCAGGGGCTATCTAAACGCGACATGGCATTCAGCCAATTCTGCGTTGAAAAAGTCAAACGGCGCTCCTTCCCTTGCGACCTCTGCCACGCGCCCAAAAAGTGGTTTACCCCCACATATGGGGTATCGAAGTATTCAGAAGAAATTGCACAACAAATTTTGTGGTTCATTTTTTCTTTTAACACTTGTGAAAATAAAAAAAAACTTGGTTCCGAAGTAAAGCTTTTGCAAAAAAAGTTAAATGTCAATTTTTTCCTTCCACATTGCTTCAGCTCCTGTGAAGCACTTTAAGGGTTAATAAACTTCTTGAATGTGGTTTTGAGCACCTTGAGGGTGCAGTTTTTAGAATGGTGTCACTTTTGGGTATTTTCTATCATATAGACCCCTCAAAGTGACTTCAAATGTGATGTGGTCCCTAAAAAAAAAATGGTGTTGTAAAAATGAGAAATCGCTGGTCAACTTTTAACCCTTATAACTTCGTAACAAAAAAAAATTTTGGTCCCAAAATTGTGCTGATGTAAAGTAGACATGTGGGAAATGTTATTTATTAAGAAATTTGTGTGACATATCTCTCTGATTTAAGGGCATAAAAATTTAAAGTTTGAAAATTGTTAAATTTTCAAAATTTTCGCCATATTTCCGTTTTTTTCATAAATAAACACAAGTCATATCAAAGAAATTTTACCACTAACGTGAAGTACAATATGTCACGAAAAAACAATCTCAGAATCAGCGGGATTCGTTAAAGCGTTCCAGAGTTATAACCTCATAAAGTGACAGTGGTCAGAATTGTAAAAATTGGCCCGGTCATTAAACTGCAAAATGGCTCTGTCCTTAAGGGGTTAAACTTCTTGCTATTCATGTTTTTGTTTACATTACTCATATTGTTATTATTAAACTAATTAATCTTCTTCATATTCAAATTCTTCATCTTCTTCCTCTTCATCTTCTTCATCATATTCTTATTTGTGACAGAGATTCCTGTACTTGTAATCTGTAAAAGTATGAATTGTTCATCCTTCCGTTCTTGCTGTCACAAAAGATTTAAATTACAACAGTATTTGTCCGTGTTCAGTTTAGCCTGCAGCAGCAGCAGGCATTTTCCAGGGGCACCACGAGGAGGAACGGACTCACCCCCATACACTGCTTAGTCTTCTTCTGCTTAGAATTTAGAGCATATATTTTGCTCTTCATTTTGGTCTTATACTTCATGTTCTTCTGCTGTTTGATCTTCTGCTTATTGTTCTTCTGTCTCTTGTTCTGTATCTTGTAGTTTGTCTTAACCTTCTTTGTCCTGTTGGTGATCTTCTTCTTGGTAATCTTTTATTTTTTCTTTGTGATGGTGTTCAGGCTGGTTGGCTTCATGCTCGTCGTCCTTGTTGTCGTCATCTTCTTCTGGGTGGTCTTTAATGTCGTCTAATTTCCGAGAAACAGCTGACGTTACTGGAACCCTGACGGGTATCAGATGGAGCAAGAGACAATGGAAGTAACAAGGACCAGCTAACTGTGCTGGACCCCGGACGGGTAGCAGAAGGAAAAGAGGCAATCTCACAACCGAGTACCAGCTGACGTTACTGTGACACGGTTACTAAGCAGGAGGTACCTGTGCTCCAAAGCACTACCAAGGACCAGCAGACGTTGCTGGAACTCGGATACGGAGATGGAGGCACCTAGGCCAAAGGCACTGGGGAGAACCACTTGACGGTACTGGACCCCGGACGGGTAGCAGAAGGAAAAGAGGCAATGTCACAACCGAGTACCAGCTGACGTTACTGTGACACGGTTACTAAGCAGGAGGTACCTGTGCTCCAAAGCACTACCAAGGACCAGCAGACGTTGCTGGAACTCGGATACGGAGATGGAGGCACCTAGGCCAAAGGCACTGGGGAGAACCACTTGACGGTACTGGACCCCGGACGGGTAGAAGAACGCACCCATGAAAATGTAAGTTGACAGGACTCAAGCCGTCCGCAGTTACCGAATCACACAGTCCTACAGTGGGTGCTTATCCTATTGTCACAATGGAAACCGCCTTTATTTACATATCCCACAGCACACATAGGAATCACCTAAACTGCAGGCACCATAGAGTCGGCTAACCCGAATGCAACACGACAGCACAACTTATTGGAGGATAATTGACGTTCACACTGCCAGGAAACAGCTGTCGTGCTGTAACCAGGCTGGCCAGGAGTCAGTACCCCTGCCAATTACTTACGAGCAACAAATGGCGGTGTTGTAGCCCAGGGAGTAGAGTTCAGGTGGTAGAAAGATGAACATAACAGGAGACATGGAAAACGTTGCCAAACAGTTATTTAATCTGAAAACGGACAGGCAAATTCAGGTGAGATCCATGCCTTGTTCATTTTCAGAAAAGTAAGCCGGTCTACATTCTCTGAGGATAGTCGCATGCGACGGTCTGTTACTACACCACCTGCAGCACTAAAGACACGCTCAGATAATACACTGGCAGCAGGGCAAGCCAGCACCTCCAATGCATACTGGCTAAGCTCTGGCCATGTATCCAACTTAGAGACCCAAAATTTGAAAGGGGAAGAGGCATCTGGGAGTACACTTAGAGGGAAAGCCAAGTAGTCTGTCACCATCTTACGGAAACGTTTCTTCCTGGTGACTGGAGCCGTCTCGGATGGTGTAGACCTTGCTGGCGCTGTCACAAAACTTTGCCACATTTGTAACATACAGTTCTTGCCCTGTGCAGAGGCGCTGCTTCTGATCCCTCTTGTTGTAGAGGTGTCTACACTGCCTCGACGCACAGAGCTGCTTTGTAAAGCAGTAGCAGCAGCAGCAGCAGCTCTCTCGGCTGGAATGTACAACAGTATGGATTGCACCAGTGTGTCTTGGTACTCCTGCATTTTACGGTCCCGGTTCACCGGTGTGATGAGGGTTTGTAAGTTGTCCCGGAAGCGAGGGTCTAGGAGGGTGTACACCCAATAATCTGACGTGCTGAGAATGTGGGCGATGCGGCGGTCGTTTCTTAGGCACTGAAGCATGAAATCAACCATGTGCTGCAGACTCCCAACTGGCCAACAAAGGCTGTCCTCTGGAAGAGGCGTCATCTCTGTCTCCTCTGCATCACCCCACCCTCGCTCTACATACTGACTACAGCGTTGTGTACCTTCCTCTGTAGGGATTTCTTCCTCCTCCATTGACTCCTCCTCCTCCTCATCCTCCTCACAAAGTGAGCCCTGCCCAGCCCTTTGTGAGGAACCACGTTGCGCTGACTGTCCTGAAGGTAATTGAATTTGTGACTCCTCATCCTCCACCTGTTTCAAAACCTCTTCCTTTAGTGCTTTCAGTGATTTTTGAAGCAGGCAGATAAGGGGGACAGTCATGCTGACTAGTGCATCATCTGCACTCGCCATCCGCGTTGAGACATCAAACGCACGCAAAACGTCGCAGATGTCCTTCATAGAGGCCCACTCAGTAGTGGTGAAGTGTGAACGGCGCAAATTGCGAGTTGATTGCGCCTGTTGCAGCTGATACTCCATTACTGCTGGCTGCTGCTCACACAACCGCTCCAACATATGTAACGTGGAATTCCACCTGGTGGGTACGTCACATATGATGCGATGTTCAGGAAGGCGAAATCGGCGTTGCAGAGCAGCAATGCGCGATCTGGCTATGCTGGAACGTCGCAAGTGAGCGCACTCTAGGCGGACCTTCTGCAGCAGTCCAGCAAGATCCAGATAGTCCCTCAAAAAACTCTGCACGACCAAGTTGAGCACATGTGCCAGACATGGTATGTGAGTGAGGTTGCCAAGGCCCAGAGCTGCCACCAGATTTCGGCCATTGTCACACACTACCAAGCCTGGCTGGAGATTAGCTGACAAAAACCACACGTCGCTCTCCTGCTTGATGGCATCCCAGAGCTCCTGCGCTGTGTGGCTTCGATTCCCCATGGGAATTAATTTCAGGACGGCCTGTTGACGTTTGGCCACGGCTGTGCTCATATCGGTCGCAACAGGTAAGCGTTCACGGGTCCATGTGGAGGTATACCGTGACGGCTCGTGCAGCGATGATTCTGAGGAACTGGAGTAGGAGGAGGAATCAATGTGCACAGACTGGATTCCTGCAATCCTTGGAGTTGGCAGAACACGAACAGCGCCACTGGCAAGATCTGTACCCGGCTCCACAACATTGACCCAATGGGCAGTGAGGGAAAGGTATCGTCCCTGGCCATGGGTACTGGTCCACGCATCGGTGGTCAGGTGGACCCTGCTACTGACAGCGTTTAGTAGCGCATGTTTAATGTTTCCCTCGACATGTTTTTGCAGAGCAGGGACAGCTTGCCTGCTGAAATAAAATCGGCTTGGCACATTATATTGTGGGACTGCCAATGCCATAAAGTTCCTGAAACTGTCAGTCTCCACCAGCCTGAATGACAGCATTTCAAGGGACAGGAGTTTTGCAAGGCCAGCATTCAGAGCCTGTGCTCGTGGATGGTTTGCCGAGTATGGCCGTCTTTTATCCCATGCCTGTGTTACCGATGGCTGTTTTTTGTACTGGGAGTGTGACGATGACTGTGAACTTGCTGCAGTGGGTGGAATAACAGTTTCTCTATGGACAACAGTGACCGAGGTTCTTCCATGGAGATCCTGTGAGGAAGCCAAAACAGGTGTGTGAGAGCTGGAGGTAGAGGCTCGAACATGACGTAAAGATGTAGGTGCTGCTGTAGGTTGGCCTACATCTCCAGTGTGTCTTTGGAACTCAGCTACGTGCTTTGTCCGTACATGTGTCCACATATTTGTGGTATTCAGGTTCCTGATATTTTTACCTCTTTTAACTTTTTGCTTACACAGCTTGCATTTAACATAGCAAATATTATCTACAAGTCTGTCAAAAAAGGACCACGCAGTGCAAGTCATGGGAGCGCCAATTTTGACATTTCTAAGAGAACTGCTCCCAACAGGTGCCAAACTGGAGGCTACAGGCAAGCGAGTCTGCAGCCTACCTCTCCCTCCTCTTTGTACCGTTGGGACAATCTCTTCCTCAGAGCTGCTCCCACCACCTTGCTGTTGCTCACGCCATGTTGGGTCTCGGACTTCATCATCTCCACTACCCTCTTCCAACACCTGCTGCTGTTGGATGGTCTGGGCAGCACCATGCTCCACAAAACCTGGCACCTGAGTCTCATCATCATCATAAGGTGCGTTCTGCGTTGTGCTTTCCATCGGCACTGGCTCACCCGCCTCTTCAGATTGAGAGAGACACAGCTGTTGCGCATCACTGCATACTCCCTCTTCTTCAAATTGCAGAATGCTGCTTGCCTGTGCCCGTGTTTGCGAGCCAACAGAGACTCAGCTGGCTCCTGTACAGAACTCTCTGACTGCCTTGGCAATTTGACAGGCGGTGAACAGACAGATGGTTGCTCAACAGTGTTGTGTTCCTGAGAGGAGGTGGAAGGAATTGAAGTCGATGCATTGGCTGCCATCCAACCAACAACGGCTTCAATTTGTTCTTCCCGCAGCAGGGGGGCACGCCGAGCTCCTACCAAAGTGCGCATAAAGGAACGCTCACGGGGATAAATGGTGGATGCTGTGTCACTGAGGGCGGCAGCAGACACAGAATCCCCACGTCCTCTCCCTGCTGAAACTCCACGGCCACGACCACGTGCCTTACTCACTGACTTCTTCATCTTGGTAGATTGATAAAGAAAGTCAGAAAAGTTATAAGGCCTAAGTGTGGTTATTACGCAGAGACTGAAGTGAACACTGAAACACAACTGTTCACAAATCACAATCTGTGAAAGGCTACTCCTTTGTCTACTTCTATAGTGTTTGCAACCAATGTATTGGATACGGATGGAAGCGCGTCACACTAATAGTTAAATTGCATGGAGCAGCAAGAATTACACTGAAGGAAAAAAAAAAGAGTCTGTGAGTGACACGTGCAGATGCCTACAGACAGCGTTGCATGCAGAGCAAACTGCAGCGTCACCTGCACTCACACACACCTTGCAGAGCTGTTAAAACAACACTGCAGGCAAAAGGAAGCTTTACACAGCGGTTGGTGCTAGCCTGCCTACAGCACAGTACACTAAATCGCAATCTCTAACTGTCCCTCAGAGTCAGCACAGCAGCGTTCTGTCCTTTACTGAATTCACAGCACAGTGACGCTAAAATGGCGGCGGCGCCTTTTATAGTGCATTCTGACATCATTTCAGCATCCAATCACAGCCATGCCATTAGTTAATATGACCGCAGCAGTACAGGATGTGCCCACACTTCTTAGGATTCCTTATTGGCTGAATAAAATCACATTGCCTCGCAAAGAATTATGGGAACTTCCGATTCCGGTATTCGATAAGACGAAAATATCGAAACGAATTATCGAAAGGCCGATAGAGCTAATATCGGCCGATAGCCGATATTTGCATTATCGTATCGCTCAACACTAGTCATGACACTTTTTTTGTGAAGAAAGAAAACAATTAAAAATATATAATAGACTGAATACCTTTTTTTACTCAATAAAAATAATCAATTTTTCATTTTTCTTAAGGAAAGGTGAGTAGCTTTGTTTGGATCTGTCATCAAAACATTTTACACTTCTTAAGGAAAATGATTAATATTCAGATGGTTTTGCACATTTGCAGAAGTTTACATCTAAAAATCCCAGATGCCTTATAAAGCTGTTTTTAACTACCCCCTTTCTTATCTAAACTTCCTTTGTTTAAATATGCAAATTGCCTCTTCAAACAAAGAGGACTTGTACTCTATAGCGCCACCTATTGGAAGTAGCGATCCTACAAGTCACAATCAACCCTTTAACGAGTCTTGTAATATGACTTAGGATAAAAGCCAAATCAGAATCTCCATTTGTAGACACGGTGTTTCGGACTATTGGTCCTCGTCAGTGCAAAGTAGGAGAGATCTGTTTTGGCTAGATGAGAGGCTCTGGACTAGGGTCTAGGGGTAAGGTTTCTCCTTGTGGAGAGTGACATACCAGCTCTGGCATGTCGAGGTAAGGAGGCTTATTCGCCGTGCAATGCTCCTCTGGGAAATTTAATATGCAAATTGCCTCTTCAAACAAAGAGGACTTGTACTCTATAGCGCCACCTATTGGAAGTAGCGATCCTACAAGACACAATCAACCCTTTAACGAGTCTTGTAATATGACTTAGGATAAAAGCCAAATCAGAATCTCCATTTGCAGACACGGTGTTTCGGACTATTGGTCCTCATCAGTGCAAAGTAGGATAGATCTGATTTGGCTAGATGAGAGGCTCTGGACTAGGGTCTAGGGGTAAGGTTTCTCCTTGTGGAGAGTGACATACCAGCTCTGGCATGTCAAGGTAAGGAGGCTTATTCGCCGTGCAATGCTCTTCTGGGAAATTTAATATGCAAATTGCCTCATCAAACAAAGAGGACTTATACTCTATAGCGCCACCTATTGGAAGTAGCGATCCTACAAGTCACAATCAACCCTTTAACGAGTCTTGTAATATGACTTAGGATAAAAGCCAAATCAGAATCTCCATTTGCAGACACGGTGTTTCGGACTATTGGTCCTCGTCAGTGCAAAGTAGGAGAGATCTGATTTGGCTAGATGAGAGGCTCTGGACTAGGGTCTAGGGGGTAAGGTTGCTCCTTGTGGAGAGTGACATACCAGCTCTGGCATGTCGAGGTAAGGAGACTTATTCGCCGTGCAATGCTCCTCTGGGAAATTTAATATGCAAATTGCCTCTTCAAACAAAGAGGACTTGTACTCTATAGCGCCACCTATTGGAAGTAGCGATCCTACAAGTCACAATCAACCCTTTAACGAGTCTTGTAATATGACTTAGGATAAAAGCCAAATCAGAATCTCCATTTGTAGACACGGTGTTTCGGACTATTGGTCCTCGTCAGTGCAAAGTAGGAGAGATCTGATTTGGCTAGATGAGAGGCTCTGGACTAGGGTCTAGGGGGTAAGGTTTCTCCTTGTGGAGAGTGACATACCAGCTCTGGCATGTCGAGGTAAGGAGGCTTATTCGCCGTGCAATGCTCCTCTGGGAAATTTAATATGCAAATTGCCTCTTCAAACAAAGAGGACTTGTACTTTATAGCACCACCTATTGGAAGTAGCGATCCTACAAGTCACAATCAACCCTTTAACGAGTCTTGTAATATGACTTAGGATAAAAGCCAAATCAGAATCTCCATTTGCAGACACGGTGTTTCGGACTATTGGTCCTCTTCAGTGCAAAGTAGGAGAGATCTTATTTGGCTAGATGAGAGGCTATGGACTAGGGTCTAGGGGGTAAGGTTTCTCCTTGTGGAGAGTGACATACCAGCTCTGGCATGTCGAGGTAAGGAGGCTTATTCGCCGTGCAATGCTCCTCTGGGAAATTTAATATGCAAATTGCCTCATCAAACAAAGAGGACTTATACTCTATAGCGCCACCTATTGGAAGTAGCGATCCTACAAGTCACAATCAACCCTTTAACGAGTCTTGTAATATGACTTAGGTTAAAAGCCAAATCAGAATCTCCATTTGTAGACACGGTGTTTCGGACTATTGGTCCTCGTCAGTGCAAAGTAGGAGAGATCTGATTTGGCTAGATGAGAGGCTCTGGACTAGGGTCTAGGGGGTAAGGTTTCTCCTTGTGGAGAGTGACATACCAGCTCTGGCATGTCGAGGTAAGGAGGCTTATTCGCCGTGCAATGCTCCTCTGGGAAATTTAATATGCAAATTGCCTCTTCGAACAAAGAGGACTTGTACTCTATAGCGCCACCTATTGGAAGTAGCGATCCTACAAGTCACAATCAACCCTTTAACGAGTCTTGTAATATGACTTAGGATAAAAGCCAAATCAGAATCTCCATTTGCAGACACGGTGTTTCGGACTATTGGTCCTCATCAGTGCAAAGTAGGAGAGATCTGATTTGGCTAGATGAGAGGCTCTGGACTAGGGTCTAGGGGGTAAGGTTTCTCTTTGTGGAGAGTGACATACCAGCTCTGGCATGTCGAGGTAAGGAGGCTTATTCGCCGTGCAATGCTCCTCTGGGAAATTTAATATGCAAATTGCCTCTTCAAACAAAGAGGACTTGTACTCTATAGTGCCACCTATTGGAAGTAGCGATCCTACAAGTCACAATCAACCCTTTAACGAGTCTTGTAATATGACTTAGGATAAAAGCCAAATCAGAATCTCCATTTGCAGACACGGTGTTTCGGACTATTGGTCCTCGTCAGTGCAAAGTAGGAGAGATCTGATTTGGCTAGATGAGAGGCTCTGGACTAGGGTCTAGGGCAGACCCGGGCAAGGGGCGGCCCGCGGGCCGCATCCGGCCCGCCGGCTGTCAGTGACCGGCCCGCGGAGGCGCTCCGGCAGTCTCAGGGCCCCGGCATCAGCTGGCACAATACTTACCTCTCCCGTGCCTCCGCTGCTGCAGCTCCGGGCTCCACCGGCGCTTCCTCTCACAGCCGCCGCTGAATGACGTCATCATTCAGCGGCCGGCTGTGTCAGAGAGCGGGGACGCTGGACAGGTAAGACGTGTCTCTGTGTGTGTCTGTGTCTATGTAATGCGGTGCTGTGTGTGTGTGTGTGTGTGTGTGTGTGTGTGTGTGCTTATGTGCTGTCTGTGTGTGATGATGGGCAGGCATTGCTGATAATGGGGAGGCATTGATGATGATGGGAGAAGATGATGATAATGGGCAGGCATTGATGATAATGGGCAGGCATTGATGATGGGGAGAAGATGATGATGGGCAGGCATTGCTGATAATGGGGAGGCATTGATGATGATGGGGAAAAGATGATGATAATGGGCAGGTATTGATGATAATGGGCAGGCATTGATGATGGGGAGAAGATGATGATGATGATGATGATGGGCAGGCATTGATGATGATGGGGAGAAGATGATGATAATGGGCAGGTATTGATGATAATGGGGAGAAGATAATGATAATGGGCAGGTATTGATGATAATGGGCAGGCATTGATGATGGGGAGAAGATGATGATGGGCAGGCATTGCTGATAATGGGGAGGCATTGATGATAATGGGGAGAAGATGATGATAATGGGCAGGTATGTATATATACAGTATACAGTATATATATATATATATATATATATATATATATGTATATATACAGTATTGGGTAGAACGGAGTTAATTATATTAGTCCGGCCCTCTAAAACCATCCCAATTTCTCATGCGGCCCCCTGGCAAAATTAATTGCCCACCCCTGGTCTAGGGGTAAGGTTTCTCCTTGTGGAGAGTGACATACCAGCTCTGGCATGTCGAGGTAAGGAGGCTTATTCGCCGTGCAATGCTCCTCTGGGAAATTTAATATGCAAATTGCCTCTTCAAACAAAGAGGACTTGTACTCTATAGCGCCACCTATTGGAAGTAGCGATCCTACAAGTCACAATCAACCCTTTAACGAGTCTTGTAATATGACTTAGGATAAAAGCCAAATCAGAATCTCCATTTGCAGACACGGTGTTTCGGACTATTGGTCCTCGTCAGTGCAAAGTAGGAGAGATCTGATTTGGCTAGATGAGAGGCTCTGTTTAAATAGACTGCCTGAACTGCACTACATCAACTCCAGGCTGCATACAGATCCACATTGTGCTGCGCAAGTATAATATTGATGCAAGGAATGTTACAGTATCTGCTAGAGCAGCAGCATAAAAATACATATATATTTCTTATCGCATCAATTCTAAAGCAAGGAGAGATATCACTAGAGTAAAATGTAAAAATACCAAGGAATCACCTGCTACATTACAAATCTAAAGAAGAAAATAACTGGGTGCCTCTAGTCGTAACCTATAATCCAAATCTGGAAGTGCTAAGAGGAGCTGCACGGAAACTACAACCTTTACTACAAAAAGATGCCCGATTACAATCCATATTTCCAGACCCCCCACTACTGTGTTTTAGGCAGCCCCCAAAGCTAAGCAGCATCATTGTCAGAAGCTCCTTGTCCTCCCCAACAGCTGCAGGAACCTTTTCTTGCAACAAGAAAAAATGTAAAACTTGCCCATTTATAATTACCACGGACAAGATAAAGATCCCCAACTCCCATCAGGACTACAAGATCCCAGGCACTTTCAGCTGCATCACATCTATTGTGGTGTACCTAATTACTTGTACGAAATGTCCAACTGGGGGTCTGTATGTGAGGGAGACCTGGCAAAAACTGAGAACAAGGATAAATTCTCATCGTCACACAATAAGAGAAAAAAGAATGGATCTACTTGTGGCCAAACACTTTTGTGTCCCCGGTCATAGTATGATGGACATGAAATTACTTGTATTAAAAGCTAAATTTAAATCTGAGAGAGACAGAAAAGTTTGGGAATATAAACTCATGACGACCTTTAATACACTCAGTGCTGGAATGAATGTATCACATGGATTTATGTCTTTTTACATCAATTAAGGAATTTGCACTTCAGACCTTCTGGGGGCATCACAACACAATACCAGACCCCAATCAGAGGGCAATAAAACTTTCACACTCCTTATCTATGAACTGTTCCAATATTTATGTTCATCTCTAGCTCCCATAATGACAGTTCTGCTTCACGTCACTTGTCTTGCCTATCGCATTGTTTCTGTGCTGTGTTGTGTATAAATATGTGATTCTTCAGATTTTGTTTTAGTCTTTGCCTGATGAAGAGACCTGAGTAGTCTTGAAAGCTTGCAATTTGTTACCATCTTTTCAGTTAGCCATTAAAAGGTATCAACCACTGAGGACTCTCAATTCTAAATATTTTTAGTGTAAAATTATGATATATTATTTCTAGTGATGGGCAAGCACTAAAATGCTCAGGTGCTCATTGCTCGAGTCAAGCAAATTGGAATGCTCGGGTGCTTGACCTGAGCAACAAGCCCAATGTAAGTCTTTGGGAAACGCGAGCATTTCTCCAGCGGCCCCCGGTCAGCAGAGGGACTAGAAATTGCGGAAGTCAATGGGAACAGCGCTCAAATGACATTGGAACAGCATGGGGAAGACCCCTGGAAGCATTTCTGACTCGCAGGTCACTGCTGTGCACAATGTTGTCAGAGTCTTAGGCCACTTTTACAGACTCACAATAAAACATACAAAAACGAAATCAAAATGGATTTTCCTGGGAAATATGTTAAGGAACATCCTTTCCAGGGTAATGACTTGTATATAAGGCAAAACAAATAACCAAAAACAAAAATGTTCCTCCACACCTTGGGCTATGTTCACACGTAGCGTTTTTGATGCGTTTTTGAACTGTAGCATTGCTTTCAACCAAGACAAATGCAGTGATGGCGAAATGTAATTTTATCATTTTACAACCTTATCTGGTCATGTGGTGTGTGACACATCATCAGACACATCCTGTTTCATTTATGAAGGAGGGACTCTAAAAGTCACAAAGCCTATTTTTATACGGCCATCTTGTGGGCCTTTACTATTCTTAAAGGGCCAGCAGTCAGCCCTCGCTATTCTTAGAGAGCCATCAGCTGGCTATGCTTTGTTGTTTCCATTATTAAACAGTGAGACTAATATACTGATGTTGCGTATGCAGTGAATGGCAGAGCTGCCCAAAATATGATCTCACGCCAATACCCCTTTGAACAGATCTACAGTAGGGCCTCCTGAAAGCAGTGTTCCCATTATTAAGAAATGGGTCTCCCATACTGGTTGCCTATGCAATGAATGCAAGAGCTGCCAAAAATTTGGACGCACCATAATACCCCTTTGAAGAGACATAAAGGAAGGCCTCCTGAAAACAATGTTCCCATTATTAGGAAGAGGTTGTCCCATACTGTTTGCCTATGCAGTGAATATAAGGGCTGCCAAAAATTTGGAAGCACTCCAATGCCCCTTGGAAGAGATGTGGAGGATGGCCTCATTAAAAAAATGTTAGAATGGAGCAGGTATCCTATACTCTAAGCGTCTATTAGTGTGTGACAGCTGCCAAACATAAAAAAAACTATATAAATCTGGTATTGCTTTGATAGCACTTTAAGGGGGTGAAGGAGTATTACTGCCTTGCCCATCCACTTAAGTGTTCTTGTTCTGTCTCGACATCTAATTGTTTTCTGAAGTGGTTTGTTTTGCATTTTTTATATAGGAGTTTAACAATCTGCTTGTTTTGGCTCACACTAGTGACCAGTGTCATATTCGCAGTTATATTGCTTTCTTTCACTTTCAATTGTCTTTCCCTCCTTTTGCAATGCATTATGGTAGCTTCGCAATGCATGATGGTAGCCTTGCAAAGCATTCTGGTAGCTTTCCCTCCTCTTTCCTTCAGCCTGCATCCAGGAAGAATCATCTTTTCCTCTCCCCTTGTGATAGCATCGCCGGTATGTACTCAAGTCTTCTGTAGCTAATTCTTGTCTCATATTAGCCTAGTTGAATCAGTCCTGCTCCTGGTTAGCTATTAGTGTGCAAATGTTCATTCATGATGTATGCTATGTATAAATGTATTTCTATTGTACCCTGTACTGATTGTATGCATATTATGTTTGTATTATAGTTTCACCGCGCCAATATATCAAGTTCAATAAAAGCACAGACTCTATTACAGTCTCCTTATTGGACCCCGGTATAGCGGTTTAGCTGTCTGTATAGCTGCAATACGTCTGATTCAATCAGTGTGGACAGAATAGTGAAAAGGCGGCCATCCAGCTAGTGGGAATTCAGTGAAAAGACAGCCATCCAGATTGCAGGAGCTAGTGAAACTGCAGCCATCCAGCTAGTGGATTCAAGTCACCGGCTACACAGAGACTTAATACAGCTACAGCAATCTCTGCACAGCCAAGAATTTCCCCCAAGACACCATGTCCCACAAATCACACAGGACAAAATCTGTTACTTCTGTCTCCTCAAAGACTACATCCATCAGCAGCATGCTCGCCATTGCCCGCGCAAATGCTGAAGCCGCCAAAATGCGAGCAAGCTTTGCTGAAGAAGAGATGCAACTTAAATTAGAGAAGGCACGCCTAGATGACCAAGAGAGAAGGTCACGCTTAGAGAGAGATGAGCAAGAGAGAAAGATGCAGGTAGAGAAGGCACGTGTGGATGCCGCCTTAGAGGGTCTAGCAGTAACAAGCTGTGCAAAACCCTGAGCTGCATAGCCGAAGCAGTACATCAAGTCTGAAGTTTCCACTGCAAGATTCAACGCAACGCACATCCCAGTATGTTAATGAACTTCCTGATCCAAACTATAACCCTGAACCCTGATCCGGCATCGGAATGAGAACATGACATCTCCAGTGAAGCGAGCGAGAGTCATCATGAGTCATCATGAGGCTCAGCTCCAGGACAGATACAAATGTGGAGCAAAACAACTCTGCTAATGACTACCTTGAGCCTCACCAGGTAACCAACGTGAATCACCTTGCTGACACATCACACATCAGACCGAAGCAATATGACACCAGCTGGCGCCACCCAGAGGATACTAACAGGTACGAATGCACCTCAAATCAGGGTGACCCATTACCAGTATACTCTGCTGACAACCGGTTCACAACAGAATTTGCTAAGTTTTTCACACGACATGATCTGGTTGCCAAGGGACTCATGAAATTCACTGACCAAGCTGAAAGTTACAGAGCTGAAAGCTTCCTTCCAAAAATGTCACTAGAGACTTGGGGCTGCGACACAGGGAAGAGATAGACCTCTTAGTCAAATACCTGGGGGAAGAGTCAGTCAAACACGCAGTAAGGATCAGGAACATTAATATAAACCGCCCTGAGACTGGCCTCAAAGAGATCTGGAAGAGGCTGGATGAATGTTACGGCTCAGCAGAAGTAATAGAAAGAGCCCTGTTCAAAAGAATTGATGACTTTCCTAAAATATCTAACAAGGTCTCCAGAAACTTAGAGAACTAAGTGACCTGCTAAAGGAAGTCCAAGTTGCCAAATGTGAGGATGATCTACAAGGACTTGCATACCTTGACACAGCTAGAGGTGTTAACCCTATAGTCCAAAAGTTGCCCTACAATCTACAGGAGAGGTGGCTCACACATGGTTCCAAGTACAAACACAATTTTCCATTCCTCCCTTCTCCGTTTTTTGCAGACTTTGTACACCAACAAGCGAGAATCAGAAACAATCCCAGCTTTGATTTTGCAATGCCATATGCCACACCGTCACCAGCTGCAAACCCACGCAGAACGTCTGTGGCAGTGCACAATACTTATGTTTCTTCTCCAGGTTCCAATTACAGGTCTACTGGCTGCTCCCAATCAGAGACAAAGGTGCAGGACCCTGATAAGCAGTGCCCGCTCCATCAGAAGCCTCATCCTCTCCTGAAATGCAGAGCCTTCAGAGGAAAATTTATGCCAGATCGCAAAGCTTCCTGATAGATAACGGTATCTGCTACAAGTGTTGTTCATCCACAACTCATCTCGCCAAGGATTGCAAGGTCAGTATAAAATGCACAGAATGTGGTACCACAGATCATACTGCCCTACACCCTGGCCCAGCTCCGTGGAGTACACAAAACACGCCAGCTGACAGTGAGCATGGCAGGGAGGAAAGGAACACTGATGCAGCTATGCCCGAGATCACTTCACAATGTACAGAAGTCTGTAAAGGAACAATAGACAGTAGATCCTGTTCAAAAATATGCTTCGTCAGAGTGTACCCAAAGGGCCATAGAGACAAAGCTGTAAGACTGTATGCTATCTTGGATGACCAAAGTAATCGATCCTTGGCTTGATCAACATTCTTTGACCTATTCAACATCAAAGATCCAAGCACCCCCTACTCATTAAAGACGTGTGCAGGTACTGTGACAACAGCAGGTAGGAAAGCTACTAACTACCAAATTGAGTCCTTAGACGGACAATTCTGCCTACCTACAATCATCGAGTGTAATCAGATCCCAGACAACAGATCTGAAATACCAACGCCAGATGTAGCAATCCATCATGCTCACTTAAAATGCATAGCACACCTCATACCGGAACTCGACCATCAGGTCCAGATAGTTCTGCTGTTGGGGAGAGATATCCTGCAGGTTCATAAAGTGAGACGTCATATCAATGGACTCCACAATGCTCCTTATGCCCAAAAGCTAGACCTAGTGTTATGAGCTCGGTTGCAACAGCTTTATTATATAATGGATTGCAATCGAACCCGGGGTCAGCGATGCAGTTTATGTTCACTGCTGCCGAACACCCCTAGAGTATGAGGGTCAAACTGAATACAGAAATCTAACATTAGATCTCGCCTGTGTTAATTCACACTAGGGGAGATGTAGAATCAGCACTATCTCCGTTAACGTCACAGGAGATGCGCTATCAACTGGCTTAGATGTAGCCCTGTTAGTGGCACAGAAGCCACATGCCAGATATTAGGTTTGCACTATGTGCTGCAAGCTGGTATAGACGTAGCCCTGTTGACAGCACAGAAGCTACGTGCCAGCCGCTAGGAAGTGCATGCGACTGATGCCCGGCATACGTGCTATCAGCCAGCGTGAGACCGGGCTGAGCAACTCTCTATTCAGCTAGGCAGGCAATGCCCAGGTTATGTGCCACGCAGTCTGCTCAGGGTGTATAGCTACCCTATATTTGTAGCAGGACTGCACCACGTTAGCTACAGGTTGGGTGCCCCGCAGTCTGCTCAAGGTGTATAGCTACCCTATATTCGTAGCAAGACTGCACCACGTTAGCTACAAGTTACGCGCCCCACAGTCTGCTGAGGGTGTATAGCTACCCTCTGTTCGTAGCAAGACTGCACTACATAGGCTACCTGCTTGGCATAAGCTAAACCTGCCTGAAGGACCTGTGCTAATTAGCCGAGCATGCTCTGGCATTGGCAGGTCCCAGAGAGCAAAGCTAGAGAGCACGTGGAGCCCAGATTCTGGTACGTCCACACATGAGCACTGCCTATTTTAGTATGATCTGACCGCGCCGCGAACAGACAAGCTATTTAAGGCCAAGCTCCGTCCCCAGCTATCTCGTCAATCGCATCACCGATGACGTCATCTGTGACCAATCAGGCGATGCCAGGTCAGAGGATCAGCTGACATTAAGCACCGATCATGGCTCGCCATGTCACGGGCATGCTCAGTGCAGGCATTTCTGGACTTAGGCTTACGACAGCCTTTTCTTGTTCCATAACCTAGGTTTAAGGCTACTATGAACAAAGACCCAAGTAACTATTTGTGCCTCTCAGGTATTGGCTAGGCATTGGGATCAACGGCGAAGCTGAGCAGCATCTGGGTCTGGATGGGAGAACACAGACTCCTCAGATCCAGGTTCAGATCCCGCCATCGCCCGATGCCTAACATTATCACCCTCTAACATCCCCCCCACTTGAAGCTCATATTCCTCGATGAGCATGAATATGGTCCACGGGTTCCCAAGTGCGATCCTCAAAACCACGATCCCTCCAGTGTACTAAATAAAAAAAAAATTTGCCGCACACCATCTTAGACCCCACAATCGCCTCTACCTCGAAATCCTCACCCCGGTGTCAGAAGCGTGCTGAGCTTCCGAGAATTTCATCAGGCGAACGGGTTTCAGGAGTGACACATGGAATGTATCATGTATCCTCAGATGCCGAGGCAATTGCAGACGATACACCATGGATTTACTTGGGCCAGAATTTTCAAAGGACCAATAAACCGAGGGGCGAATTTAGCCGATTCCCCGCGAACTCTAATATTACGAGCCGTGAGCCAGACCCTGTCGCCCAGAGAGAAAACGGGAGCTGGACGACGATGAGTGTCAGCTGACTGTCTCATCCGATTTTTGGAGGCCAATAACGCTTCCTGCATCTGATTCCAGATGTCCCACGCCTCCATAGCCCAATCTCTGACCCCAGGCTCCCCAGAGTTAACTGGCATAGGAACTGGCACACATGGGTGCTGACCATTGTTCAACAGGAAAGGAGTCTGACCTGTGGAATCCGCCACTGCATTATTTAGAGCAAATTCTGCCCAAGGAAGCAAAGTTGCCCAATTATTATGATTGGCAGAAACGAAATGACGCAAGTATGTCACTAGCGTCTGATTAGTGCGTTCCACCAGGCCGTTGGTCTCTGGATGATAGACCGTAGAGAGGTTCAGTTCAATACTACACAGATTACACAATTCTCTCCAAAACCGAGAGGTGAACTGAGGACCTCGATCACAGACAATCCTATCAGGCATACCGTGAAGACGGAAGACGTGACGGATAAATAGTAATGCCAGAACCTGGGAAGAAGGAACACTAGGAAGGGGTACCAGGTGAACCATTTTAGAAAAATAGTCAGAAACCACCCATATGGTCGTATTACCTCGGGACTTAGGTAACTCAACCACGAAATCCATCCCAATCAGCTCCCAAGGTCTATCCGCCACGGGTAACGGATGTAGAAGACCCGCTGGACTCTGATGAGAAGATTTATTTCTCGCGCAGGAGATGCATGCTTGGACGTATTATTTAACGTCCTGGGACAACAGAGGCCACAAATACGAGCGTTGGAGGAACTCAGTGGTGCGTTTGATTCCAAAATGACCTCCGACCTTAGAGGCATGTGCCCACGAGAGCACCTCTTGCTTGTAGATTCGGGGAACAAACGTCTGCCCGGGTGGAACCTGGTCTAGAGTCACCAATGCCACCGTTCGCATATTCTCAGGAGGAATAAGTCTGGGCTCGTCATCATCCTCCATCGTATCCATGGACCTAGATAGAGCATCTGCCCGAGGATTCTTCTCCCCTTTTAGAAAATTGATGGTAAAATTGAATCGGGAAAAAAAGATGGACCACCGAGCCTGCCTCGGGTTGAGACGCTGCGCCTTCTGCAGGTATGAAAGATTTTTATGGTCAGAATACACCACAAATGGATGTTTAGCTCCCTCCAAAAGATACTTCCATTCAACAAAAGCCAATTTTATTGCGAGTAACTCTTTATCCCCAATAGTATAATTCCTCTCCGCTGGAAAAAAGGTCTTGGAGAAGAAGAAACATGGTCTTTTCTGACCCTGCCCATTCTTTTGGGAAAGGACAGCACCTGCCCCTACAGAGGATTCGTCGACCTCCATATAGAATGGCTTATTCGCATCTGGCCGATGTAGGATGGGAGCTTTTGATAAATAAGACTTGATCTCCCGGAAAGCCTCAGATGTCTCTTTAGACCAGTTTTTTGGGTTGGCACCTTTCTTGGTTAGCGCCGCCAAAGGATCCACCAGTGTAGAAAAATGTGGTATAAATTGCCGATAATAATTGATGAACCCCATGAAGCTCTGCACCGCCTTCAGAGAACGGGGCTCCTGCCAATTCTGTACGGCTACCAATTTTTGGGGATCCATGGCCAAGCCCTTACTGGATACAATGTACCCCAAGAATGGTAAAGACTCTTGTTCGAACTGGCATTTCTCCAGCTTGCAATACAGAGAATTTACGCGCAAATGCTCAAAAACTCTGCGCACATCCTCTCTCTGTGTGGAGAGGTCCGGGGAAAAGATCAGGATATCGTCAAGATAAACTACCACAGAGGACAGCAGCAGATCTTGAAAGATATCATTGACGAAATCCTGAAAGACGGCGGGGCATTGCATAACCCGAAGGGCATGACGAGGTACTCGTAGTGGCCATCACGAGTATTAAAGGCCGTCTTCTACTCGTCGCCCTCATGGATTCGTATGAGGTTATAGGCCCCACGCAGGTCTAATTTAGTGAAAATTTTAGCCCCTCGAAGTCTGTCGAATAATTCAGAGATCAGTGGCAGGGGATATTTGTTCTTGATGGTGATTGTGTTTAATCCCCTGTAATCAATACACGGACGTAGGTCACCTCCTTTCTTCTGGACGAAGAAGAACCCAGCTCCAGCAGGAGAGACTGATTTCCTGATAAACCCCCGGGTCAGGTTCTCCTTGATGTAATCGGACATAGCCTGGTTCTCAGGGACAGACAGGGATAAACCCTACTGCAAGGAGGCTCTTATCCGGGGATCATAGAATCATAGAATCATAGAATGGTAGAGTTGGAAGGGACCTCCTGGGTCATCTGGTCCAACCCCCTGCTCAAAGCAGGATTCACTAAATCATCCCAGACAGATGTATGTCCAGCCTCTGTTTGAAGGCTTGTATTAAAGGAGAACTCACCACCTCTCGTGGCAGCCTATTCCACTCATTGATCATTCTAACTGTCAAAAAGTTTTTTCTAATATCTAATCTGTGTCTCCTCCCATTCAGTTTCATCCCATTGCTTCTAGTCTTTCTGTGTGTAAATGAGAATAAAGATAATCCTTCTACAATGTGACAGCCCTTGAGATATTTGTATACAGCTATTAAGTCACCTCTCAGTGTTCTTTTTTGCAAGCTAAACATTCCCAAATCCTGCAACCGTTCCTCATAGGACATGGTTTGCAGACCAGATACCATTGTGGTCGCTCTTCTCTGAACTTGCTCCAGTTTGTTGATGTATTTTTTTAACCCCTTCATGACCCAGCCTATTTTGACCTTAAAGACCTTGCCATTTTTTGCAATTCTGACCAGTGTCCCTTTATGAGGTAATAACTCAGGAACGCTTCAACGGATCCTAGCGATTCTGAGATTGTTTTTTCGTGACATATTGGGCTTCATGTTAGTGGTAAATTTAGGTCGATAATTTTTGCGTTTATTGTGAAAAAAATGGAAATTTGGCGAAAATTCTGAAAATTTTGTAATTTTCAAATTTTTAATTTTTATTCTGTTAAACCAGAGAGTTATGTGGCACAAAATAGTTAATAAATAACATTTCCCACATGTCTACTTTACATCAGCACAATTTTGGGAACAACATTTTTTTTTGTTAGGAAGTTATAAGGGTTAAAAGTTGACCAGCGATTTCTCATTTTTACAGCAAAATTTACAAAACCATTTTTTTTAGGGACCACCTCACATTTGAAGTCACTTTGATGGGTCTATATGGCAGAAAATACCCAAAAGTGACACTATTCTAAAAACTGCACCCCTCAAGCTACTCAAAACTACATTCAAGAAGATTATTAACCCTTCAGGTGCTTCACAGGAACTAAAGCAACGTGGAAGGAAAAAATGGACATTTTAATTTTTCCAACAAAAATTTTCTTTTAGCATCAATTTTTTCATTTTTACATGGGCATCAGGATAAAATGGATCCTAAAATTTGTTGGGCAATTTCTCCTGAGTACACAGATACCTCATATGTGGTCATAAACCACTGTTTGGGCGCACGGAAGGGCTCAGAAGGGAAGGAGCGCCATTTGACTTTTGAATAGAAAATATGCTGGAATATTTAGCGCTTGCCATGTCGCATTTGGAGAGTCCCTGTGTGCCTAAACATTGGAGCTCCCCCACAAGTGACCCCATTTTGGAAACTAGACCACCTAAGGAACTTATCTAGATGCATAGTGAGCACTTTGAACCCCAGGTGCTTCACAAATTGATCCGTAAATAAAAGAAAGTACTTTTTTTTCACAAAAATTTTCTTTTAGCCTCAGTTATTTTCATTTTCACATGGGCAACAGTATAAATTGGATCCTAAAATTTGTTGGGCAATTTCTCCTGAGTACACAGATACCTCATATGTGGTCATAAACCACTGTTTGGGCGCACGGCAGGGCTCAGAAGGGAAGGAGCGCCATTTGACTTTTTGAATGGAAAATATGCTGGAATATTTAGCGCTTGCCATGTCGCATTTGGAGAGTCCCTGTGTGCCTAAACATTGGAGCTCCCCCACAAGTGACCCCATTTTGGAAACTAGACCCCCTAAGGAACTTATCTAGATGCATAGTGAGCACTTTGAACCCCCAGGTGCTTCACAAATTGATCCGTAAAAAAAAGAAAGTACTTTTTTTTCACAAAAATTTTCTTTTAGCCTCAGTTTTTTTCATTTTCACATGGGCAACAGTATAAATTGGATCCTAAAATTTGTTGGGCAATTTCTTCTGAGTACACAGATACCTCATATGTGGTCATAAACCACTGTTTGGACGCACGGCAGGGCTCAGAAGGGAAGGAGCGCCATTTGACTTTTTGAATGGAAAATATGCTGGAATATTTAGCGGTTGCCATGTCGCATTTGGAGAGTTCCTGTGTGCCTAAACATTGGAGCTCCCCCACAAGTGACCCCATTTTGGAAACTAGACGCCCTAATGAACTTATCTAGATGCATAGTGAGCACTTTGAACCCCCAGGTGCTTCACAAAAGTTTATAACGCAGAGCCGTGAAAATAAAAAATCATTTTTTTTTCTCAAAAAATGATATTTTAGCCCACTATTTTTTATTTTCACAATGGTTACAGGAGAAATTGGACCCCAAAAGTTGTTGTCCAGTTTGTCCTGAATACGCTAGTACCCCATATGTGGGGGGGAACCACTGTTTGGGCACACGTCAGGGCTCGGAAGGGATGTAGTGACGCTTTGAAATGCCAACTTGATGGAATGGTCTGCGGGCATCTTGTTACGTTTGCAGAGCCCCTGATGTGCCTAAACAGTAGAAACTCCCCACAAGTGACCGCATTTTGGAAACTAGACCCTGCAAAGAACTTATCTAGATGTGTGGTGAGCACTTTGAACCCCCAAGGGCTACACAGAAGTTTATAACGCCCGAGCATGAAAATAAAAAAATCATATTTTTTCCACAATCAGGATCTTTTAGTCCCCAATTTTTTTATTTTTCCAAGGGTAACATGAGAAATTAGACCCCAAAAGTTGTTGTCCAATTTGTCCTGAGTATGCTGATATCCCATATGTGGGAGAAAAGTACTGTATGGGCACACGTCGGGGCTCGGATGGGAAGTAGTGACGTTTTGAAATGCCCACTTGATGGAATGGTCTTCGGGCGTCATGTTACGTTTGCAGAGTCCCTGATGTGCCTAAACAGTAGAAACTCCCCACAAGTGACCCCATTTTGGAAACTAGATCCCACAAGGAACTCCTATAGATGTGTGATAAGCACTTTGAATCTCCAAGTCCTTCACAGAAGTTTATAACGCAGAGCCGTGAAAATATAAAATCATTTTTTTTCCACAAAAATAATTTTTTGTCCCCAATTTTTTTTCCCAATGTTAACAGGAGAAATTAGAACCCCCAAAGTTGTTGTGCAATTTTTCCCGAGTACGCTGATACCTCATATGTTGGGATAAACCACTGTTTGGGCATACGTCGGGGCTTGGAATAAAGGGAGCACTGTTTGACTTTTTGAACGCAAAATTTGCAGGAATCAATGGTGGCGCCATGTCGCGTATGGAGACCCCCTGATGTGCCTAAATAGTGGAAACCCCTCAATTCTAACTCCAACCCTAACCCCAACACACCCCTAACCCCAACCCTAACCCCTACACACACCTAACCCTAATACAAACCCTAATCATAACCCTAACCCCAACACACCCCTAACCCTAATCCCAACTCTAACCATAAACCTAACTACAATTCCAACCCTAAGCCTAATTCCAACCCTAACCCAAATTCCAACCCTAACCGTAATTCTAACCTTAACCCTAATGCTAACCCTAGTTCTAACCCTAAGGCTGGGTTCATATTGCGTTTTACCAGCCCGTTCAACACGTAGCGTTGACCGGCTGGTAACGGTATAGCATAACGCGATCGCGTTATGCTATACCCGCTAGCGCAGATGAATCAGCAGATAATCAGCCGCGGATCCGCAGCAAAATGAGTCGCGGATCAGCAGCAAAATCCGCCGCGGATCAGCAGCAAAATCCGATCACAAAATCCGCCGCGGATCAGCAGCAAAATCCGCCGCGGATCCGCAGCAAAATCCGCCGCGGATCAGCAGCAAAATCCGCCGCGGATCAGCAGCAAAATCCGCCGCGGATCAGCAGAAAATCCGCCGCGGATCAGCAGCGAAATCAGCCGCGGATCAGCAGCGAATCCGCGAATCGCCGCGGATCAGCAGCGAAATCCGCCGCGGATCAGCAGCGAAATCAGCCGCGGATCAGCAGCGAAATCCGCCGCGGATCAGCAGCGAAATCCGCCGCGGATCCGCAGCGAAATCCGCCGCGGATCAGCAGCGAAATCCGCCGCGGATCAGCAGCGAAATCAGCCGCGGATCAGCAGCGATATCCGCCGCGGATCAGCAGCGAAATCGGCGCGGATCCGCAGCGAAATCCGCCGCGGATCAGCAGCGAAATCAGCCGCGGATCAGCAGCGAAATCAGCCGCGGATCAGCAGCGAAATCCGCCGCGGATCCGCAGCGAAATCCGCCGCGGATCAGCAGCGAAATCAGCCGCGGATCAGCAGCGAAATCCGCCGCGGATCCGCAGCGGATCAGTAGCGAAATCAGCCACGGATCAGCAGCGAAATCCGCCGCGGATCCGCAGCGAAATCGGCCGTGGATCAGCAGCGAAATCCGCCGCGGATCCGTAGCGAAATCCGCCGCGGATCAGCAGCGATATCCGCCGCGGATCAGCAGCGAAATCCACCGCGGATCTGCAGCGAAACCCGTCGCGGATCAGCAGCGAAATCAGCCGCGGATCAGCAGCGAAATCCGCCGCGGATCCGCAGCGAAATCCGCCGCGGATCAGCAGCGAAATCAGCCGCGGATCAGCAGCGAAATCCGCCGCGGATCCGCAGCGGATCATCAGCGACATCCGCCGCGGATCCGCAGCGAAATCCGCCGCGGATCCGCAGCGAAATCCGCCGCGGATCAGCAGCGAAATCCGCAGCGGATCCGCAGCGAAATCCGCCGCGGATCAGCCGCAAAATCCACCGCGGATCAGCAGCGATATCCGCCGCGGATCAGCAGCGATATCCGCCGCGGATCCGCCGCGGATCAGCAGCGATATCCGCCGCGGATCCGCAGCAAGATCAGCTGCGGATCAGCAGCAAAATCCACTAGGAAAAAAAAAAAAAATTCTTTATTTTATTATTTGTCTCTACCTATGACAGGGGGTGGTTCAATTACTTTTTTTTTATTTTGATCACTGTGACAGTTTATCACAGTGATCAAAAAAAATTTTTGTACAATGGAGGGCGCACTGCGCATGCGCCGGCCGGCGGGCGCACTGTGCATGCGCCCGCCACTTTCCAAGATGGCGGCGCCCATGAAGAATCCCGGGCAGCCGCCGGGACGGTTCCAGGGACATCGGTGGACCGGGAGAGGTGAGTAGGGGACGTCGGAAGGTGAGGGGGGGGGATCGGAAGGTGAGGGAGGGTGATCGCAGGAGCAGGGGAGCAGACAGCGACGGCGGTGACCGATCGCTGCCATCTTTCGATGGCGGCGGCCGATCACCGCCGTGACATGGGTGGGGGGGTCTGATCGCGGTCTCCAGCCATGGCAGATGCTATTGCAGCATCGGCCATGGCTGGATTGTAATATTTCACCAGTTTCATTGGTGAAATATTACAAATCGCTCTGATTGGCTGTTTCACTTTTAACAGCCAATCAGAGCGATCGTGGCCACGTGGGGGTTAAGCCAACCCCCCTGTGGTGATGCAGTAAGGGTCCTGTTACTGCGGGTCGGGTGACCTTTCAGTGACCCCGGTCCCCCGACCCGCAGGAACATGATTTATAGCATGACGCCGACGTCGGCGTCATGGGTCGGGATGGCACAGGTTTTCATGACGTCGGCGTCATGGGTCGGGAAGGGTTAAAATGTGGTGCCCAAAACTGGACACAGTATTCCAGATGAGGTCTGACCAAAGAGGAGTAGAGTGCAATAATGACTTCATGTGATCTAGACTGTATGCTTCTGTTAATACATCCCAGAATTGTATTTCCCTTTTTTGCTGCTGCATCACACTGTTGACTCATGTTCAGTCTGTGATCTATTAATATACCCAAGTCTTTTTCACATGTGCTGTTGCTTAGCCTTATTCCTCCCATTCTGTATATGCTTTTTTCATTTTTATTTCCCAGATGTAGTACTTTACATTTTTCCCCCTGTTAAAAACCATTCTGTTAGTTGCTGCCCACTGCTCCAGTTTATTTATATCTTTTGAATCATCTCTCTCTCTTCTCTAGTATTAGCTATCCCTCCTAGCTTTGTGTCATCAGCAAATTTAATCAGTTTACCCTCAATTCCTTTATCTAAATCATTGATAAAGATGTTGAACAATACAGGTACCCCACTTGATACATTCTTCCAACTGGGTGTGCAGACATTTACTACCACTCTTGGGTCCTATCACTAAGCCAGTTATGAATCCACCTAACAGTTGCCTTGTCCATTCCATACTTAGTCATTTTTTCAATAAGGATTGTGTGAGATAGTTTGTCAAATGCTTTGCTGAAGTCAAGATATAATATATCTACAGCATTTCCTGATCCACCCAGTCAGTGATTCTGTCATAGAAGTAAATTAAATTAGTCTGACATGACTTATTGGTTACAAAGCCATGCTGACTCTGGTTAATCACTTCATTCTTGTCCAGGTTCTTACATACATGTTGTTTAATAATTTGTTCAAAGATCTTTCCTGGTATAGTTGTCAGACTCACCGGCCTATAGTTCCCTGGGTCCACCTTCTTCCCCTTTTTGAAGATAGGAACAACATTTGCTCTTCTCCAGTCTTCTGGGACTTCTGTTCTCCAAGAATTTTCAAAAATTATGGAGAGTGATTCAAAAATTTCTTCTGCTATCTCCTTCAGTACTCTGGGGTGTAATTCATCTGGACCTGGAGACTTGAATTAATTTATGTTATCTAAGTGTTTCCTCACTATTTTTCTGTTTATAGATATCCTGGATTCTTCTATTCCCTTAATAGGACAGTGAAGATCAGTTGATGTTACATTTCCTTTCTGAGAGAAAACAGATGCAAAATAGGAATTTAAAAGTTTGGCCTTTTCAACATCCTTTATTACCATTTCATAATTTTCATCCTGTAAAAATCCTATAGCATCTTTGACTTTTCTTTTACTTTTGACATATCCCCAAAATCCTTTTTTATTGCTTTTGACATCTCTTGCAAGCCTTAATTCATTGTCAGCTTTAGCTAATCTGAGTCTTGCCCTGCAGGTTCTGCAGCATTCATTATATTCTTCTTTAGATATGCCTCCCTCTTTCCATTTGATATACATTTCTTTCTTCCTTTTTAGCATGTGTTTAAGTTCTTTGTTCATCCATCCTGGTTTCGTTAAATGCTTCCTATTCTTCCCTCTTTTCGGAATTGTTAATGATTGTGCTTTGAGAATCTCATTTTTCAAGATTTCCAAACCTTCCTGGACATTTTTGTCCTTAAGGATATCCAGCCATTGGATCCCTCCGATTCTCTTTCTGAGTCCCTTAAAATCTGCCTTTCTGAAATCTAACCTTGAAGTCTGAGTCTTCACAAGTCTTCCTCCTCTAGTTATCCAAAATTCTAAAATAGCATGGTCGCTACCTCCTAGGGTCCCAGCCACTCTTACCTCCTCAACCATTTCCTCCCTGTATATAAGGATTAGATCCAAGGTAGCAGATCCCCTTGTTTTCTCCCCTACCTTTTGGAAGATAAAGTTGTCAGCAAGAGAGAATAATAATTTCCTGGACCTGTTAGTTTTGCCTGAGAGAGATTCCCAACAAATGTCTGGATAGTTGAAATCTCCCATGACCACTATGTCATATTTTTTGGAGAACTTGGCCATATGATGCTTAAAGAGTTCATCCAAATCTTCAGCTTGCATAGGCGGCCTGTAGTAAATGCCTAAAATGGTGTCCTTTCCATTGTTCTGTCCTTGTATTCTTATCCAAACAGCACTATCTCCGTTAACGTCACGGGAGAACTGCTATCAACTGGCGTAGATGTAGCCCTGTTAGTGGCACAGAAGCCACTTGCCAGATATTAGGTTTGCAAAAGTTGCCCTACAATCTACAGGAGACTCACACATGGTTCCACGTACAAATACAAACACAATGTTCCATTCCTCCCTTCTCCTTTTTTGTAGACTTTGTAAACCAACAAGCGAGAATCAGAAACGATCCCAGCTTTGATTTTGCAATGCCATATGCCACACCGTCACCAGCTGCAAACCCACGCAGAACGTCTGTGGCAGTGCACAATACTTATGTTTCTTCTCCAGGTTCCAATTACAGGTCTACTGGCTGCTCCCAATCAGAGACAAAGGTGCAGGATCCTGACAAGCAGTGCCCGCTCCATCAGAAGCCTCATCCTCTCCTGAAATGCAGAGCCTTCAGAGGAAAATTTATGCCAGATCGCAAAGCTTCCTGAAAGATAACGGTATCTGCTACAAGTGTTGCTCATCCACAACTCATCTCGCCAAGGATTGCAAGGTCAGTATAAAATGCACAGAATGTGGCACCACAGATCGTAACACTGCCCTACACCCTGGCCCAGCTCCGTGGAGTACACAAAACACGCCAGCTGACAGTGAGCATGGCAGGGAGGAAAGGAACACTGATGCAGCTATGCCCGAGATCACTTCACAATGTACAGAAGTCTGTAAAGGAACAATAGACAGTAGATCCTGTTCAAAAATATGTTTCGTCAGAGTGTACCAAAAGGGCCATAGAGACAAAGCTGTAAGACTGTATGCTATCTTGGATGACCAAAGTAATCGATACTTAGCTAGATCAACGTTCTTTGACCTATTCAACATCAAAGGGCCAAGCACCCCCTACTCATTAAAGACGTGTGCAGGTACTGTGACAACAGCAGGTAGGAAAGCTACTAACTACCAAATTGAATCCTTAGATGGACAATTCTGCCTACCTACAATCATCGAGTGTAATCAGATCCCAGACAACAGATCTGAAATACCTACGCCAGATGTGGCAATCCATCATGCTCACTTAAAACGCATAGCACATCTCATACCGGAACTCGACCATCAGGCCCAGATAGTTCTGCTGTTGGGGAGAGATATCCTGCAGGTTCATAAAGTGAGACGTCATATCAATGGACTCCACAATGCTCCTTATGCCCAAAAGCTAGACCTAGTGTTATGAGCTCGGTTGAATCAGCTTTATTATATAATGGATTGCAATCGAACCCGGGTCAGCGATGCAGTTTATGTTCACTGCTGCCGAACACCCCTAGAGTATGAAGGTCAAACTGAATACAGAAATCTAACATTAGATCTTGCCTGTGTTAATTCACACTAGGGGAGATGTAGAATCAGCACTATCTCCGTTAACGTCACAGGAGATGCGCTATCAACTGGCGTAGATGTAGCCCTGTTAGTGGCACAGAAGCCACATGCCAGATATTAGGTTTGCACTATGTGCTGCAAGCTGGTATAGACGTAGCCCTGTTGACAGCACAGAAGCTACGTGCCAGCCGCTAGGAAGTGCGTGCAACGGATGCCAGGCATACGTGCTATCAGCCAGCGTGAGACCGGGCTGAGCAACTCTCTATTCAGCTTGGCAGGCGATGCCCAGGTTATGCGCCACGCAGTCTGCTCAGGGTGTATAGCTACCCTATATTCGTAGCAGGACTGCACCACGTTAACTACAGGTTGCGCGCCTTGCAGTCTGCTCAGGGTGTATCGCTACCCTATATTCGTAGCAAGACTGCACCACATAGGCTACCTGCTTGGCATAAGCTAATCCTGCCAGAAGGACCTGTGCTAATTAGCCGAGCGTACTCTGCCATCGGCAGGTCCCAGAGAGCAAAGCTAGAGAGCACGTGGAGCCCAGATTCTGGTACGTCCACACATGAGCACTGCCTATTTTAGTATGATCTGACTGCGCCGCGCTGCGAAAAAGACAAACTATTTAAGGGCCAAGCTTCGCCCCCAGCCATCTCGTCAATCGCATCACCGATGATGTCATCCGTGACCAATCAGGCAATGCCAGGTCAGAGGATCAGCTGACGTTAAGCACCAATCATGGCTCACCATGTCACGGACATGCTCAGTGCAGGCATTTCTGGACTTAGGCTTATGACAGCCTTTTCTTGTTCCATAACCTAGGTTTAAGGCTACTCGAACAAAGACCCGAGTAACTATTTGTGCCTCTCGGGTATTGGCTAGGCATTGGGATTGACGGTGAAGCTGAGCAGCATCTGCCTCAGCTGGGTCTGGATGGGAGACTACAGACTCTTCGGATACAGTTTCAGATCCCGCTGTTGCCCAATGCCTAACACCTAGGATGGGTCATAATAGGTAATGTATGCTTGGGACGCATGCACACCCCATCTTCTGTGACAAGCATGTTGACAAATACATTGGAGAAAGGATACCCATCTCTGTTTCAACCTTGTAACAATGAATTCCATGTCAGAGAGCTACCACACAGCATCCAACTGCCCAATCATCTAATAGACTTTACTCACAACAGCGGTATAGTGGCAGGAAGCTATGAGGATCAGTTAGGGTGCACAGTCTTCCAGAGAACTAAGCAAGACAGCCAAGTGGCAATGACGGTAGAGGACAAGTTGTTCTTAGAGGTAATGGACAAGGGACTTGTTAAAGATGGGACCAACAGCTGGATCGCACCTCTTCCCTTCAGAACCCACAGACCATGTCTACCGAACAACAGAAATCAGGCATTAAAATGTTTCTCCTCTCTCAAACATAATCTGCAAAAGAAACCAGAGATGAAAGATCACTTTTTCTCCTTCATGTCAAACATTTTTGAGAATTGTCATGCAGAGCTAGCTCCCACTCTCAAAGACTCTGAAAAATGCTGGTTCCTACCCATGTTTGGAGTATACCACCCTAAGAAACCAGGCCAAATTAGAGTGGTGTTTGACTCCAGTGCTAAGTTTGATGATATCGCCCTGAATGATGTTCTACTGACAGGACCAGACCTCAATAACAAACTGCTGGGAGTACTTATGTGTTTCCATAAGGATTCCATTGCCTTCATCGTTCCATTGTTTTCTTGTGAGAGAGAGAGACAGGAACTTCCTAAGATTCTTCTGGTACAGAGACAATGATCCTGCTAAAGAAGTCACAGAGTATTGCATGAGAGTGCACTTCTTTGGCAACAGTCCTTCACCTGCAGTCGCCATTTATGGACTCAAAAGGTCGGCTCAAGAAGGAGAAACAGAATATGGATCAGATGTCAGACAATTCATAGAAAAAGACTTTTATGTTGACGATTGTCTGAAAGCCATGCCTTCAAATGAGACCGCCATCAGTCTTCTCAGGAGAGCCCAAGAGATGCTTGCTTGCTCGAACCTCAGGCTTCACAAAATAGCCTCAAACAGCCAAGAACTCATGGAAGCATTCCCTTCACAAGACTTATGTAACAGTCTCAGAGACTGTTTGGTATCTGCATATTCGCACTGACCTGGGGAATCTTATTACCATGTCAATTTTACCATATTATGAAAAATGGTAAATAAAAAGAAAGGATTGTGGAATTCCACATTTTTTACACTTGGATTATTTTTTAAAGTTAAATTTATGGCTCTTGTGAGAAAATAAGGAAAAAATGAAAAACTGAAAATTGCCCAGGGATAATGGGGTTAAAATAGTCTCCTTGCCTTTCTGGTCACACAGTAAGTTTAAAGGTGATAAGTTATCTCTACTGGCCATAAATCTGTTGCCTCCCACATTCTTTTGCAAGCTGGGCATGGAACCCATGTCTATGATCTATCAGGTAACCAGCATTAACTATCTGTTTGCAGAAAGGGGGAGGTAGAAGGCCCAGATGAAAATACGGGTCATGTGAAGGTCATAGAGCACGATTTGGCTCCATTTAATCCATACCTCAACGTTAATATGAGAAATTTATACATTTTACAAAAATGTTTATGACAGCCTATAATCAAAAGATAAAAAACAGATTAGTAAAATAAAATATTGCTCATTATTAATGATGAGTGAGTGTACTCGTTGCTCAGGTTTTACCGAGCATGCTCGGGTGTCCTCCGAGTATTTGGGCGTGCTCGGAGATTTAGTTTGTGTCGCTGTAGCTGCATGATTTGTGGCTTCTAGACAGCCTGAATACATTCGGGGATTGCCAGTTTGTTAAGAAATCCTCGCATGTATTCAGGCTGTCTAGCAGCCGCAAATCATGCAGCTATGGCGACACAAATTAAATCTCCGAGCACGCCCAAATACTCGGAGGACACCCGAGCATGCTCGGGGAAACCCAATCAACGAGTATACTCACTCATCACTACTCTTTATATGTTAGGAACAGTGGAGGTACTAGTAGTAGAACCTCCAAAGATCAGCAAGTTATCAACTATCTTATGTGACTTCTATCAGAAATTTCTGTATATTCTATGGATATGAGGAAACCACTTTATTTGCTATCAATTGGACGAAATGTATTTTTCTGAAAACCATAAAGCTTTTCTTATTACTATATTTATTGCTTTTTATAAGTTTTAGTAGAAGATAAGACATGTTTAAAGAGTAGTAAACCTTTTTCTGCACATATCATATTTAGCAGATACAGTACTTGAATTGCTTGTCTGCTGATCTGCAAAATTTTAGAGTGTCTAGAGTGCACGATCAGCGAGGATCTCAGAACTTGGACCCCCACTGATCTGCAGACAATGTAAGTGCCTCTTAAATATGAAAAATTGCAAAGAAAATGCTTTTAGTGAAAACTAACAATACATTTCTCTTCATGTAATAATATAGCATTACTACAAAGATCACTTTTTTATAATATGGTGCCGAATCTAAATAAATTTGACTTCTTTTCAGCCTAAAGTTCATTAAAATATCTTTTAAATAAACATTCTTAGGGATTTTGTTATGAGACTTTAAGCACCAAAACTACCAAAGGCCTTTTACAAAAAATGGGGAGTTTCACCATGATGTTCTTCTATGTTCTGGGGGATGTAATTTAACATAGAAAACGAACTTTGGTTGTTTTATTGTAATGACATGTAAGATGTGATTAACACTTTAAGTCTAAAACCTGTCATATCTGCTGTACACCACATTTATGTAGTTTAGACACAAGGGGACCTGGTTTAGTAGAAAAAGGTATGACTTTTCAGAAAGTAGGGAGGAGAGATAGGTGGATCATTTAGTAGGAATCCAGTCCATTAACCCGGTCAGTAGTCTTTGTCCACTGGACAGGAGGATTGCAAATATCTTACCTTCTGGGATCTTTGGAGCGGCTTTTGATTAAATTGAACCTGATAGCAGGTTTGTGCATAGTAACCTACACACAGTGTCAGGTCGGCACCATTATACTGATTAAAATGATACCTTGGTTGATGAAATCCGTCTTGTGGTTGTTTAATCTTTATTTTCAGTTTTAAGTTAATGATATTCTCGTGCTCCTGGGTGGCCTGTGGGGGGGTCTTCATGTGGTGCTCTGATCAGTTATTCATCTGTATGGCTTATGACAGGTCACTGATCCCTCACTGACCTGCCCCTTAGTTTACATAATGAATATATGTATATACTGAAAAACAAAACCCTTCTGCAGACAGGTGGCAGCCCGTGGTACCTGCGCTGCAGCATAATTGCATGTTTACTGTGTTAATAATAAATGTGCTTGGGGTTATCCTGATAGTATAAAAAAAAAATCCATGACGGCGATAGCTGCTAGTGCGCAGGTGCCGTCGTTGCCATCTTGGAGGAGGACATTTTTTTTTCTCTAGCAAGATGGCGGCGCCTGCACAATATCAGTTATCGGATCACCTCTATATACACCTATAGCTGCTACTGAGCAGGCTTTTTCAAACGATTTTTTTATACTATCAGGATATAACCTCAAGCACATTTATTATTAACCCTGCCTGCAGAAGGGTTTTTTTTTAACTATGGATATATAATATTCATTATGTAAACCAGGGGGACAGGTCAGTGATGGATCAGTGACCTGTCAGCAGACTGCATTATGAATAGCTAATCAGAGAACCACATGAAGACCCCCCCACAGGACGTCCCGGAGCACGAGCATATCATTAACTACAAACTGAAAATGAAGATTAAATAACAAGTACAAGGCGGATTTCATCTACGAAGGTATCATATTAATCAGTAAATAACAGCACCAACCTGACACTTTGTGTAAGTTTCTGTACACAACCCTGTGGACAGGTTCCCTCTAACAAGTCTGGTATAACATTTTCTGTTGTAACACCACAAAAGTAAAGTTGCACCAACTCAGTTACTCAAAAGCCATGCAGGGGATCCTGAAAGGTAAGAGATTTGCAGAGCTCCCATTGCCGGGTTCTTCTCTCAGCTGTTGTCAGAGAAGAGTACACATCAGACTAAAGTCAAAGTCCTCCAATATCTGTAGCAAAGAGATTGATACTGCCATGAGGGCAATGGCTGTCAGTGTTATTAAAAGACAGTGACTGGTACCTTTGAGATGCACTGCTGGGTGATTTCGTATTACAAGTTTCACCCTAAAGAGTTTCTGATTTGTATTTATTACCAGAGGAACAAGTCATGTCTTGTTTCTGATTAATTGAAGTGAAAATACTATAATTGCTCATAGCAGCTATATAGCCTAAAGACATTCATGAAAAATCTTGTCACTTAAAGAATGTTAATATACAAGATATATGATGTTTAGGTATAAAGTTAAGTTAACCTGCATACAATCAAATAATGTCAGGATTCATAGGAAACATCCACAGTTTTAAAGAACAACTACCCAGTACCTAAAGTACTACTTTCATAGTAATATAGCCTAGTGTATTAATATTGCCCTTCTGTGCATCCACATTGTTAGGGTCTGCGGAACACACCAGATAAATATAAATAGTGGGTGCATTCGCAGACCGTGGTCCACCGTGCAGGCAGAGCCTGCTGCTAGCAAAATGGCGGTATAGGCGAAATCTATTACTTCACAGAGTCGCAAATATAGATACTGTGGCCCTATATGGTGGTATAAGCGAACTCTGTTACACCACAGAGTCGCTAAGGTAGAGACGCAGAGATATGGACTGTGTCCTGTTAACTCCACAGGGATGCACAGACAACTGCTGTGCGGACAGCAGTCCGTGGTAATGCAATCAGCAATGCAATCAGACAATCTCCTCACCGGAGAAGCCGGTATTCTAGGGGCTTATTTCAGAAGAGCCCTAACCACATGCGTGCAAGATCACACTGGCGCAAAGCACATAATGCAATTGATACTAGCGCATGGCGGCACGGCCATGCCACCCTTTTATAGTAGCAACTACAGGACCTACCAGAAAGAACCAATGAGAAACTGTACAAGAACACATGTAGTTTCAGGACCTTCCTGGCAGACCAATAGGAGCTGCTGCAGTAGCTGAGCATGTGATCCTATGAAAGATCTTACCCTGGGCATGCTCAGAAAGGAAAACACAGGACTTAGTCCCAACTGTGTCTGCTTGCCGCTGACCTGCACAGGCTACAATGGCAGGACCTGGAGAGGCAGGAGTCATCCTCTGCACAGCACTAGACTGAGCGAGATGCTGGGACCGACGTCTCTGCTGAGCAGGTTCCACTGCGGCCAGAGACGGATGGGAAACGGCAGCGGGGATAGCTCGAGATTCCCCTTGTGCAGGAGCGGGAACTCGACCCCTAACATTACCCCCCTCCCTAGGGCCACCCCTCCTTTGGGCCTCACTAAACTCAAAGGCAGCAATGAGCTGCGTAGCGTGAACGTGCTCAACAGGCTCCCAGGACCTATCCTCAGGCCCATAACCCATCCAATCCACCAAATAAAACTTTTTGCTTCGTACCACCTTGCACCCTACAATAGCGTTCACCTCGTGATCGTCCGTAGACTAACCCG
>JARQOD010000002.1:184807323-184859675 GCA_033576555.1 Oophaga sylvatica | reverse complement strand
TTTATTAGTGAAAATCATGAATATCAATATCAGCACAGTATATCAAATGACAAAGAAACACCACCTCACATAGCACTCCAATGCCTCAAAAACTGTTACATGAATGGTAAATATATGGAAAAATGGCAACACATCTATAAGTAAATAGCAGCATAGTATGGCGCTCACCATTCCCCTGCATACCCTCTTCTGCCTCCTTTATTCTGGTAAGATTGGCTATCTGTACTTATCATGCACTTTATACATTTTTATGGATGCCCTTGGCTTAACGCTTGATGTGAAATATTGGTTCCACTGTGACCCTTTGTATTTGGCATAAGTACAGATAGCCAATCTTACCAGAATAAAGGAGGCAGAAGAGGGTATGCAGGGGAACGCCGCATAGCTCTATTTTTTCTCCTATGTTTTCACATATTGTTGATTAGAAATAGTGCTGACTAGAGTTGAGCATTCCGATACCGCAAGTATCGGGTATCGGCCGATATTCGCTGTATCGGAATTCCGATACTTAGTTCCGATATTTTCCATATATCGTATACCGGAATCGGAAGTTCCCATAATTCTTTGAGAGGCAATGTGATTTTAGTCAGCCAATGAGGAATCCTAAGAAGTGTGGGCACATCCTGTAATGCTGCGGTCATGTTAACTAATGGCATGGCTGTGATTGGATGCTGAAATGATGTCAGAATGCACTATAAAAGGCGCCGCCGCCATTTTAGCGTCACTGTGCTGTGAATTCAGTTAGGGACAGAACGCTGCTCTGCTGACTCTGAGGGACAGTTAGAGATTGTGATTTTGTTACTGTGCTTTAGGCAGGCTAGTTTACCAACCGCTGTGTAAAGCTTCCTTTTGCCTTGCAGTGTTGTTTTAACAGCTCTGTGCAAGGTGTGTGTGAGAGAGTGCAGGTGACGCTGCAGTTTGCTCTGCATCCAACGCTGTTTGTAGGCATCTGCACGTGTCACTCACAGACTCTTTTTTTTATTCTTTAGTGTAATTCTTGCTGCTCCATTCAATAGAAATTATAGTGTGACGCGCTTCCATCCGTATACAATACATTGGTTGCAAACACTATAGAAGTACAGAAAGGAGCCTTTCAGAGATAGTGAACAGTTGTGTGCAGTGTTCACTCTAGTCTGTGAGGTTTTTTTTTTTTTTGAGTGCAGATCACGCTCCAGTTAGTTCTTGAACCACTGCTGCTTGTACGCTGCTGAGCGTATGTCACTGCCTCATCCTTGACATTTTTCTCTAATTGGTGCTGCTCCATTCTATTTAAAAAAAATGAAATCTATTAGTGTGACGTGCTTCCATCCGTATCCAATACATTGGTTGCAAACACTATAGAAGTACACAAAGGAGCCTTTCAGAGATAGTGAACAGTTGTGTGCAGTGTTCACTCTAGTCTGTGAGGTTTTTTTTTTTTTGAGTGCAGATCACGCTCCAGTTAGTTCTTCAACCACTGCTGCTTGTACTCTGCTGAGCGTGTCTCACTGCCTCATCCTTGACATTTTTCTCTAATTGGTGCTGCTCCATTCTATTTAAAAAAAAATCAAATCTATTAGTGTGACGTGCTTCCATCAGTATCCAATACATTGGTTGCAAACACTATAGAAGTACACAAAGGAGCCTTTCAGAGATAGTGAACAGTTGTGTGCAGTGTTCACTCTAGTCTGTGAGGTTTTTTTTTTTTGAGTGCAGATCATGCTCCAGTTAGTTCTTCAACCACTGCTGCTTGTACGCTGCTGAGCGTGTGTCACTGCCTCATCCTTGACATTTTTCTCTAATTGGTGCTGCTCCATTCTATTTAAAAAAAATGAAATCTATTAGTGTGACGTGCTTCCATCCGTATCCAATACATTGGTTGCAAACACTATACAAGTACACAAAGGAGCCTTTCAGAGATAGTGAACAGTTGTGTGCAGTGTTCACTCTAGTCTGTGAGGTTTTTTTTTTTTTGAGTGCAGATCACGCTCCAGTTAGTTCTTGAACCACTGCTGCTTGTACGCTGCTGAGCGTATGTCACTGCCTCATCCTTGACATTTTTCTCTAATTGGTGCTGCTCGATTCTATTTAAAAAAAATGAAATCTATTAGTGTGACGTGCTTCCATCCGTATCCAATACATTGGTTGCAAACACTATAGAAGTACACAAAGGAGCCTTTCAGAGATAGTGAACAGTTGTGTGCAGTGTTCACTCTAGTCTGTGAGTTTTTTTTTTTTTGAGTGCAGATCACGCTCCAGTTAGTTCTTCAACCACTGCTGCTTGTACTCTGCTGAGCGTGTGTCACTGCCTCATCCTTGACATTTTTCTCTAATTGGTGCTGCTCCATTCTATTTAAAAAAATCAAATCTATTAGTGTGACGTGCTTCCATCCGTATCCAATACATTGGTTGCAAACACTATAGAAGTACACAAAGGAGCCTTTCAGAGATAGTGAACAGTTGTGTGCAGTGTTCACTCTAGTCTGTGAGGTTTTTTTTTTTTTTGAGTGCAGATCACGCTCCAGTTAGTTCTTCAACCACTGCTGCTTGTACTCTGCTGAGCGTGTCTCACTGCCTCATCCTTGACATTTTTCTCTAATTGGTGCTGCTCCATTCTATTTAAAAAAAAATCAAATCTATTAGTGTGACGTGCTTCCATCAGTATCCAATACATTGGTTGCAAACACTATAGAAGTACACAAAGGAGCCTTTCAGAGATAGTGAACAGTTGTGTGCAGTGTTCACTCTAGTCTGTGAGGTTTTTTTTTTTGAGTGCAGATCATGCTCCAGTTAGTTCTTCAACCACTGCTGCTTGTACGCTGCTGAGCGTGTGTCACTGCCTCATCCTTGACATTTTTCTCTAATTGGTGCTGCTCCATTCTATTTAAAAAAAATGAAATCTATTAGTGTGACGTGCTTCCATCCGTATCCAATACATTGGTTGCAAACACTATACAAGTACACAAAGGAGCCTTTCAGAGATAGTGAACAGTTGTGTGCAGTGTTCACTCTAGTCTGTGAGGTTTTTTTTTTTTTGAGTGCAGATCACGCTCCAGTTAGTTCTTGAACCACTGCTGCTTGTACTCTGCTGAGCGTGTGTCACTGCCTCATCCTTGACATTTTTCTCTAATTGGTGCTGCTCCATTCTATTTAAAAAAATGAAATCTATTAGTGTGACGTGCTTCCATCCGTATCCAATACATTGGTTGCAAACACTATAGAAGTACACAAAGGAGCCTTTCAGAGATAGTGAACAGTTGTGTGCAGTGTTCACTCTAGTCTGTGAGTTTTTTTTTTTTTTTGAGTGCAGATCACGCTCCAGTTAGTTCTTCAACCACTGCTGCTTGTACTCTGCTGAACGTGTGTCACTGCCTCATCCTTGACATTTTTCTCTAATTGGTGCTGCTCCATTCTATTTAAAAAAATCAAATCTATTAGTGTGACGTGCTTCCATCCGTATCCAATACATTGGTTGCAAACACTATAGAAGTACACAAAGGAGCCTTTCAGAGAGAGTGAACAGTTGTGTGCAGTGTTCACTCTAGTCTGTGAGGTTTTTTTTTTTTTTGAGTGCAGATCACGCTCCAGTTAGTTCTTCAACCACTGCTGCTTGTACTCTGCTGAGCGTGTCTCACTGCCTCATCCTTGACATTTTTCTCTAATTGGTGCTGCTCCATTCTATTTAAAAAAAATCAAATCTATTAGTGTGACGTGCTTCCATCAGTATCCAATACATTGGTTGCAAACACTATAGAAGTACACAAAGGAGCCTTTCAGAGATAGTGAACAGTTGTGTGCAGTGTTCACTCTAGTCTGTGAGGTTTTTTTTTTTTTGAGTGCAGATCACGCTCCAGTTAGTTCTTGAACCACTGCTGCTTGTACTCTGCTGAGCGTGTCTCACTGCCTCATCCTTGACATTTTTCTCTAATTGGTGCTGCTCCATTCTATTTAAAAAAAAAATCAAATCTATTAGTGTGACGTGCTTCCATCCGAATCCAATACATTGGTTGCAAACAGTATAGAAGTACACAAAGGAGCCTTTCAGAGATAGTGAACAGTTGTGTGCAGTGTTCACTCTAGTCTGTGAGGTTTTTTTTTTTTTGGAGTGCAGATCACGCTCCAGTTAGTTCTTGAACCACTGCTGCTTGTACTCTGCTGAGCGTGTCTCACTGCCTCATCCTTGACATTTTTCTCTAATTGGTGCTGCTCCATTCTATTTAAAAAAAATCAAATCTATTAGTGTGACGTGCTTCCATCCGTATCCAATACATTGGTTGCAAACAATATAGAAGTACACAAACGTGCCTTTCACAGCTACTGAACAGTTGTGTGCAATGTTTACTGTAGTCAGAGGTTTTCATTTTTGGAGTGCAGATCCCACTCCAGTTAGTTCTTCAACCACTGCTGCTTGTACTCTGCTGAGCATGTCTCACTGCCTCATCCTTGACATATTTCTCTAATTGTTGCTGCTACATTCTATTTCAAATAATTCAAATCTATTAGTGTGACGTGCTTCCATCCGTATCCAATACATTGGTTGCAAACAATATAGAAGTACACAAATGGGCCTTTCATAGCTACTGAACAGTTGTGTGCAGTGTTTACTGTAGTCAGAGGTTTTCATTTTTGGAGTGCAGATCCCGCTCCAGTTAGTTCTTCAACCACTGCTGCTTGTACTCTGCTGAGCGTGTCTCACTGCCTCATCCTTGACATTTTTCTCTAATTGTTGCTGCTCCATTCTATTTCAAATAACTCAAATCTATTAGTGTGATGCGCTTCCATCCGTATATAATACATTGGTTACAAACAGCCTTTTTGTTAAGGTACAGTATTATATCGACATTGTACAGGTGTCGCTATTCAGTCTGATAACTAGATATCATTCACCTTTTCTATCAGTTGTCGTTGTTTCAGCAAAACTTGCAGGTATGTATTTAGCTATTGTGACTATGCACTATTGACTTTAACAAGGTAATGCATGAGTTTTATTACCGATTCTCATTTTTACATGATGGACCTTTATGATATGGGTTGTTAAATTTGTAATTAAATATGTATTTTTTGAAATGACACAAATATAAGTAATGTTGAAGAGGACTAGTCCTACATCCATTGTTTGCACAATATTACAGGTGTACATCACGTCCCTTAATCAACAATGGATTATTAAATTTACTTGTATGCTTTTATTTAAAAGCCAAGAACACTGAAGGCTAACCTTCGCACTGCAGCTGTTGTCAAAGTTCAACCCACATTATGCACTTCCAACATTGCAGCATTTGAGGCATGATGTGAGTTGGATTTGTCTAAGTTATGGAGTGACAAGGTTCACCATCAGTACCCTATAGCATAAGTAGGCTTTTGTGTTAGCATTTGTGTTCGACATGTGGATATCTGCAGTAATATGTCACAATTATTTTGTTACAGATTTGTGACAAAGACTAATAATTTTATGGTTTTAAAGGTGACGTTTCACTTGTTTACAGCTTAGAAATAAGGGTGTAGCCTCTTATCTATGTGTAGCAGTAGCCACTTTAACATGTCATGTTTTTTTCAACATGTGTAGCTACCTAGCAGTAATTTTTGCCGGACACACAGCAGGGGAACAGCAGGCGTTACTGAACCCCACAAACACATCAGCGATTGTTTTGATCTGTGCATCCAACACTTGTGAGCAGCAACTGGCAGTGTTGTAGCCAGGCAGTAGAGTTCAGGTGGTAGAAAGATGAACATAACAGGAGACATGGATAACGTTGCCAACCAGTTATTTAATCTGAAACCGGACAGGCAAATTCATGCGAGATCCATGCCTTGTTCATTTTCTGAAAAGTAAGCCGGTCTACATTATCGGAGGATAGTCGCATGCTACGGTCTGTTAGTACACCACCTGCAGCACTAAAGAAGCGCTCCGATAATACACTGGCAGCAGGGCAAGCCAGCACCTCCAATGCATACTGGCTAAGCTCTGGCCATGTATCCAGCTTAGAGACCCAAAACTTGAATGGGGAAGAGCCATCTGGGAGTACACTGAGAGGCCAAGACATGTAGTCTGTCACCATCTTACGGAAACTTTGCCTCCTGCTGACTGGAGCCGTCTCGGATGGTGTAGACATTGGTGGTGCTGCCACAAAACTTCGCCACATTTGGAACATACTGGTCTTGCTGTTGTGAATGTGCTAGAAATGAATTCTGAGCAGAAGCTCCCTCTGGTGGTTACAAACAGTACTGAACTATCCAATGAAGATTGTGAAGATTGGAGATCAGGTGTTACTGACTGGTGTTATATAAGGGAGGTTCCCTCCCATCAGGGTTGACGGTGATCAATTTTTCTGGTCTCATCTTTGATTCCTGTACACTTTGTAGCTTGCTGTTTCGTGCCTGCATCTTTTTCTAACAGATAAGACATTTTCTTCTTTTAGTTTTTTTTTTTTTTTTTTGGCATTTTGTCCTGCACTTCTGTGGGGGTCTGCCGGGTCCCCTTGGGGGGCTTGTGCTCCTCTCAGTTTAGTTCAGCCACTGTTGTTTGTTCATTTTCCTTTTCCACTTTTTTCTGTGGCTGCTGTTTAGTTTTTGTTACACCAGAGAACTAATTTAGGTGCTAGAGGTCGTGTCATCTAAGGTGTTTTTGTAATTAGTAGAGTTGGTACTTTTCAGGGTTTTTTGTGATTGCATAAAGTGCCCTTCCTGTCCTTTTCTATTTATGAATTTTGAGCCCCAAGTTTGCTCATACTATTTTCTGTCTGTGTCAGTATTTCTTCTTGTCTAACCGCCATTACATGTTTGGTGCTTGATTTTTGCATTTTGTCCTGCACTTCTGTGGGGGCCTTCAGGGTCCCCTCTGGGGGCTTTTGCCCTCTCAGTTCAGTTCAGCCACTGATGTTTGTACATTTGCTTTTTCCAGTTTTTTCAGTGGCTGCTGTTTTGTTTTTGGTTACACCAGAGAACTAATTTAGGTGGTAGAGGTCGTGTGATCTCAGGTGTTTTTGAAATTAGTAGAGTTGGTGCTTTTTAGGGTTTTTTGGGATTGCAGTAAGTGCCCTTCCTATCCTTTTCTATTTAGTAAGTTTGGGCCCCAACGTTTGCTCATACTATTTTTTGTCTGTGTCAGTATTTCTTCTTGTCTAACCGCCATTACATGTTTGGGGGCTTTCTATGTTCTTTGTGGATCTGCTCCGGGGCAGATAGCTTTCCTCTTTCTATCTTTAGGTGTAGTTAGCTTCTCAGGCTGTGACGAGGCGTCTAGGACCAACGTAGGTACGCTCCACGGCTGCCTTTAGTTGTGGTGGTTAGTCAGGGTACTGCAATCCCATAGATTCCAACCTCTCTGGTGTATTGCCTTTTTTGACTGCTCTCCTCAGCTACCAAATCATAACATCTTGCCCTGTGCAGAGGTGCTGCTTGTGCTCCCTCTTGTTGCAGAGCTGTCTCCACTGCCTCGACGCACAGAGCTGCTTTGTAAAGCAGTAGTAGCAGCAGTGCTCTCGGCTGGAATGGAGAACATTATGGATTGCACCAGTGTGTCTTGGTACTCCCGCATTTTACGCTCCCGGTTCAACGGTGTGATGAGGCTTTGTAAGTTGTCCCGGTAGCGAGGGTCTAGGAGGGTGGACACCCAATAATCAGACGTGGTAAGAATGTGGGCGATGCGGCGGTCGTTTCTCAGGCACTGCAGCATGAAATCAACCATGTGCTGAAGACTCCCAACTGGCCAAGAAACGCTGTCCCCTGCAAGAGGCGTCATCTCTGCCTGCTCTGCATCACCCCACCCTCGCTATACATACTGACTAGAGCGTTGTGTACCTCCCTCTGGAGCGATGTCTTCCTCCTCCATTGACTCCTCATCCTCCTCACAAAGTGAGCCCTGCCCAGCCCTTTGTGAGGAACCACGTTGCGCTGACTGTCCAGAAGGTGACGGAATTTGTGACTCCTCATCCTCCACCTCTTCCAAAACCTCATCCCTTAGTGCTTGCATTGTTTTTTGAAGCAGGCAGATAAGGGGGACAGTCAGGCTGACTAGTGCATCATCTGCACTCGCCATCCGCGTTGACTCATCAAACGCACGCAAAACGTGGCAGATGTCCTTCATAGAGTCCTTCGCCAGTCCTTACACTGGCTGCCCATTCATTATAGTATCCAATTCAAAGTACTGGTTGTCACCCACAAAGCTCTCCACAGTGCAGCACCCCCTACATCTCCTCCCTCATTTCTATCTATCGGCCTAACCGACTGCTGTGCTCTGCAAACGACCTTCGACTAACCTCTGCACTAATCCGTACCTCCCACTCCCGACTACAAGACTTCTCCCGTGCTGCGCCAATCCTCTGGAATGCTCTACCCCAAGAAATTAGGACTATCCGCAATTAGCATGGTCTCAGGCGCTCCCTCAAAACACATTTGTTCAGAGCGACCTATCACATTCACTAATCAAAGTCATTCTATGTGTAAGTCTGTGTGTGTAGCCCATTCACTATCTCCATCCATCCATCACTCCCTCAAAATGGCTGGACCATCATTGTAAATACACCATTGTATATAAACACCTGTACTTTTTATCTCCCCCACCTCATTGTAGATTGTAAGCTGTCACGAGCAGGGGCGGCTTATATTGCTTTAATTATTGTATTGTTAACGTTGTTACTTATTACTTGTGTTCTGAAACTGTTAAACTGTAAAGCGCTGCGGAATATGTTGGCGCTATATAAATAAAGATTATTATTATTATCAGCGTCGGACTGGAACACCTTGGGCCCACCAGAGAAAATCATTCTTGGGGCCCACTATGTAGCTACATAGAAATAAATACAAGACCACAAATTGTGCAGTAAAACACACTAATATCAGGGTATAATATAAGGTAGTACATGTCTTAATTATGTAGCAGGAGTTGGGGTAGCCTCCCTCATAGATTATAAAGCAGCCCCCCTCATAGAGGATAATGCTGCCCCCCTCATAGGGTATAATGCTATATATATATATATATATATATATATATATATAGATAGATGATAGATACCATATATACTCGCGTATAAGCCGACCCCCCTAATTTTGCCACAAAAAACTGGGAAAACTTATCGACTTGAGTATAAGCCTAGGGTGGAAAATGAGATTATGCCCCATATGCTGCCCCATGTATTATGCCCCACAAGATGCTCCATAGATTGTGCCCCATATGCTGCCCATGTATTATGCCCCCATAGATAATCCATAGATTGTGCCCTCATAGATGCTCCATAGATTATGCCCCCATAGATGCTCCATAGATTATGCCCCCATAGATTATGCCCCCATAGATGCTCCATAGATTATTCCCCCATAGATGCTCCTTAGATTATGCCCCCATAGAAGCTCCATAGATTGTGCCCTCATAGATGCTCCTTAGATTATGCCCCCATAGAAGCTCCATAGATTGTGCCCTCATAGATTATGCCCCTATAGATGCTCCATAGATTATGCCCCCATAAATTCTCCTTAGATTATTCCCCCATAGATTATGCCCCCATAGATGCTCCTTAGATTATGCCCCCATAGAAGCTCCATAGATTATGCCCCCATAGATGCTCCATAGATTATGCCCCCATAGAAGCTCCATAGATTATGCCCCCATAGATGCTCCATAGATTACGCCCCCATAGATGCTCCATAGATTATGCCCCCATAAATGCTCCTTAGATTATTCCCCCATAAATGCTCCACAGATTATGCCCCCATAGATTATGCCCCCATAAATGCTCCACAGATTATGCCCCCATAAATGCTCCACAGATTATGCCCCATAGATTATGCCCCATAAATGCTCCAGTTATGCCCCCATAGATTATGCCCCCATAAATGCTCCAGATTATGCCCCCATAGATTATGCCCCCATAAATGCTCCACAGATTATGCCCCCATAGATTATGCCCCCATAAATGCTCCACAGATTATGCCCCCATAAATGCTCCACAGATTATGCCCCATAGATTATGCCCCCATAAATGCTCCAGATTATGCCCCCATAGATTATGCCCCCATAAATGCTCCTTAGATTATGCCCCCATAGATGCCCCATAGATTATGCCCCCATAAATGCTCCTTATATTATGCCCCATAGATTATGCCCCCATAGATGCTCCATAGATTATGCCCCCATAGAAGCTCCATAGATTATGCCCCCATAGATGCTCCATAGATTATGCCCCCATAGATGCTCCATAGATTATGCCCCCATAAGTGCTCCTTAGATTATGCCCCCATAGATGCTTCATAGATTATGCCCCCATAGATGCTCCATAGATTATGCCCCCATAAATGCTCCTTAGATTATTCCCCCATAAATGCTCCACAGATTATGCCCCCATAGATTATGTCCCCATAAATGCTCCACAGATTATGCCCCCATAAATGCTCCACAGATTATGCCCCCATAGATTATGCCCCCATAAATGCTCCAGATTATGCCCCATAGATTATGCCCCCATAAATGCTCCAGATTATGCCCCCATAGATTATGCCCCCATAAATGCTCCACAGATTATGCCCCCATAGATTATGCCCCCATAGATGCTCCACTGTGCCCCCATAGATGCTGCAAAAAAAAAAAAAAAAGACTTACTCACCTCTCGTCGCTGGGGGCCAGGTGCTGGTGTCCTGGGCACCTGCGATATTTACCTGTCACTCGGTCCACTGCTGAGCGCCGCTGTCTTCGGTCCTCCGGCAGTGAATGTTCAGGCAGAGGGCGCGGTGCTCACTAATGACGTCATCGCGCCCTCTGCCTGAACATTGCAGCAAGAGAGGAGCGAGGACACAGCGGCGCTCAGCGGTTGGAGCGGGTGACATGTAAGTAATGATATTCACTGCTTCCCACGCCCATGTGGGCGTGGGAAGCAGTGAATATTCATTTCTCTTTAGCAGCGGGGACAGGGGCTCCTGCCTCCTGTCACCCGCTGCTGCTCCGCTGGCACGGGGCCCCCATGGCAGCTGCGTGGTGTGCCGCTATTAGCGACACGCTACCGGCTGGGGGCCCCTGGAGCAGCGGGGGCCCTAGGCAACTGGCCCCTGTATGCCAGCAGGTGCCAGGGCCCCCCAGATGCCAGGGCCCACCGGAGAATCCTCCGGTTCTCCGGTGGGCCAGTCCGATCCTGATTATTATAGAGGCCCAGTCAGTAGTGGTGAAGTGTGAACGGCGCATATTGCGAGTTGATTGCGCCTGATGCAGCTGATACTCCATTACTGTTGGCTGCTGCTCACACAACCGCTCCAACATATGTAACGTGGAATTCCACCTGGTGGGTACGTCACATATGATGCAATGTTCAGGAAGGCGAAATCTGCGTTGCAGAGCTGCAATCAGCGATCTGGCCATGCTGGAACGTCGCAAGTGAGCGCACTCTAGGCGGACCTTGTGCAGCAGTGCATCAAGATCCGGATAGTCCCTCAAAAAACTCTGCACGACCAAGTTGAGCACATGTGACAGACATGGATGTGAGTGAGGTTGCCAAGGCCCAGAGCTGCCACCAGATTTCGGCCATTGTCACACACTACCAAGCCTGGCTGGAGATTCGCTGCCAAAAACCACACGTCGCTCTCCTGCTTGATGGCATTCCAGAGCTCCTGCGCTGTGTAGCTTGGATTCCCCATGGAAATTAATTTCAGGACGGCCTGTTGACGTTTGGACACGGCTGTGCTCATATCGGTCACAACAGGTAACCATTCACGGGTCCATGCGGAGGTAGACCGTGACGGCTCCTGCAGCAATGATTCTGAGGAACTGGAGTAGGAGGCGAATCTAATTATAGATTTGTCTTTTCTGGGGTGTCTGGGGGCAGATGTTAGTAGCCAGGGGGGGCCAAAAATAATGGTCCCTCTCTGGGCTATTATTATCTGCCCCCATTCGCTAACTTTGTCTGTCTGGTTGCGAAAATAGGGCGGGAGCCCACGCATTTTTTTTAAACAATTTTACACCTCATATATATATATATATATATACATGTCATTGAATTTGTGACACATATATATATATATTTATATTTATAGTTCATACACTTCTACATAGTATAATAGCCGCTAATTCAATTGCAGGCTTTTGTGAAAATGCAGAACCCGACATGAAATGACACTTGGTGTACATAGGGTTAACCATGTCTTTTCATGTCCTTTGCTATCTTATTTGCACAAACAATTACATCAGTCTATGTGTGCAAAATTTCACACCTGTAGGGGTTAATTAAAGGTGTAAATTCGTAGCAAAAAAGTCCGTTTTTTTTACAACGAATTTACACCTTTAATTAACCCCTACAGGTGTGAAATTTTGCACACATAGACTGATTTAATTGTTTGTGCAAATCAGATTGCAAACGACATGAAAAGACATGGTTAACCCTATGTACACCAAGTGTCATTTCATGTCGGGTGCTTCTGTCTTTTCACAGAAGCCGGCTTTACCCGGCAATTGAATCAGAGGATATTTTACTATGTAGAAGTGTATAAACTATACATATATGTATATATAGATGTCACAATGACATGTATATATATATATGTATTGTATGTGTGTATATTTAGTGTTTACAAGGAAATAAAGGTTTTTTTTAGTTGCGATATTTTGTTCCCATAGACTTACATTGGACTTCCGGTATCGGAATCGGATATCGACGATATTTAGTGATATCGGCGATACCATTCCGATCCGATATTTTTAGATATCGAGCAGTATCGCTCAACACTACTCTGGACAACAGTGACCGAGGTTCTTCCATGGCGATCCTGTGAGGAAGTTCATTAGAGCAGCAGGGTGATTTGCTGCTGAAGGAGAAAAAAAAAAAATCTCTCTTTAAATCTTCTGCTTCAGCGAGTGTGAGCGAGCTGAGTGTGACCGGTGCGCAAGTGTGAACGGTGGTAAGTGTGACTTGAGATTCAGTGGAAGTATTGAAAAACTTAATCAATACCTGGTGAATTGGTGTAGTGGTGAATTGTGGGTTTCTGAGTGCCTTTTACTATTTATTTTTGGGGCTTTTTACCTATTTTTCTCTCTAAGGATTATTCTTATTTTACTATCTGTGTGTTAAAGTTTAAAGGTTAACTATATTGCTTAATTTGGTCGTAGCATATTCACAAGGGTTAATTAGGTGGGGGTTCATAATAAGTTTATAAGGGCCAGTGGGGACTCAAGCTTTTTGGAAGTGCATTAGAGCAGCAGGGTGATTTGCTGCTGAAGGAGAAAAAAAAAATCTCTCTTTAAATCTTCTGCTTCAGCGAGTGTGAGCGAGCTGAGTGTGACCGGTGCGCAAGTGTGAACGGTGGTAAGTGTGACTTGAGATTCAGTGACTTTGGATTCAGGGAGTTTCCAAGGGAGGATTTACTGAATTGCTGTTACTGTATATTTTATTAATACTTTTATTTATTTTTACTTATCTTTGCTGTCTGGTGAAATCCCCATTAGATATGTGCTCCACTATTGCCAATGCCATCAAGTGTACATCTTGCCACATGTATGCAGTCCTTGAACAGCCGGTCGAGGGTGCTACTGCTGTGTGAGATGTGAGCACGTTGTGCATTTGGAAGCCCAATCTTGGATCTAAATGTGCAGCTGGCAACACTGAGATCCATAGACAATATGGAAAGGAGTCTTTGCTCACTGAGCAGACGCTCAAAGGGATAGATGAGGGGGGGGATGCTAGGGTGGAGCTGCAGGACACTGAAGTAGGAAGCTGGGTGACAGTTAGAAAGCGGGGTAGAGGGAAGAGCGCCAGGGAGGCTAGTCCTGATCTGGCACACCCAATAAGTTTGCAAAGTTGGCAGATGAGGGGGTTTTCAGTACAGGGGTAGCACTGCTGCAGCCAGGCATGTCCTCTGAAAGCCGGGGAGTGTCTTCTCCAGTAAGGGGGGAATTAGGAGAGCAGGGCAGGCCAGACAGGTGCTGGTAGTGGGGGACTCAATTATTAGGGGAACAGATAGGGCAATCTGTCACAAAGACAGGGATCGTCGAACAGTGTGCTGCCTACCTGGCGCTCGAGTCCGACACATCGCTGATCGGGTTGACAGATTACTGGGAGGGGCTGGTGAGACCCAGCGGTCATGGTGCACATTGGCACAAATGACAAAGTTAGAGGTAGGTGGAAGGTCTTAAAGATGATTTCAGGGAATTAGGCTGCAAGCTTAAAGCAAGGACCTCCAACGTGGTATTTTCTGAAATACTGCCGGTACCACGTGCCACACCAGAGAGGCAACGGGAGATTAGGGAGGTTAATAAGTGGCTCAAGAATTGGTGTAGGAAGGAGGGTTTGGGTTCCTGGAGAATTGGGCCGACTTCTCAGTTGGCTACAGGTTCTATGCTAGGGACGGGCTGCACCTCAATGGGGAGGGTGCAGCTGTGCTGGGGGAGAAAATGGCTAGAAGGTTGGAGGAGTCTTTAAACTAGGGACTTGGGGGGAGGGTATTCATTTTATAGGAGGGGAATCTGGGCACAAATAATGAAATTGGGGGTGGGGGTGGCATGGGGGGTGGGGGTTAGAACAGTTAATAATTTAAGAAAGAATAGAGGTTCAGAGAGATACATAAAGTGCATGTATACTAATGCTAGAAGCCTCACCAACAAAATGGCGGAATTAGAATTAATTTTGTTGGAACATAATTATGACATGGTGGGGATATCTGAGACTTGGCTGGATGAGAGCCACGACTGGGCGGTTAATTTACAGGGCTATAGTCTGTTTAGAAATGACCGTAAAAATAAGCGAGGTGGGGGTGTGTGTTTATATGTAAAATCATCCTTAAAACCCATCCTGCGTGATATCTGTGAATCTAATGAAGATGTAGAGTCTCTGTGGGTGGAGATTAGGGGAGGGGGGAAAAATAATAAATTATTGATAGGGGTTTGTTATAAGTCTCCTAAAATAATGGAAGCAACAGAGAATATCCTCGTAAAGCAAATAGATGAAGCAGCAACTCAAGGAGAAGTCATTATTATGGGGGACTTCAACTACCCTGAAATACATTGGGGAACAGAAACCTGCAGTTCCAGCAAAGGTAATAAGTTTTTGGCAACTATGAGAGACAATTACCTTTCACAACTAGTTCAGGACCCAACAAGAGGGGGGGCACTGCTAGACCTAATATTATCCAACAGGCCAGACCGCATATCAAATATAAGGGTTGGGGGTCACTTGGGTAATAGTGATCACAAAATAATAAGCTTTCATGTATCCTTTAATAAGATGTGTAGTCGAGGGGTTACAAGGACACTAAACTTCAGGAAGGCAAATTTCCAACGGATGAGAGATGATCTTGGTGCAATAAACTGGGACGATATCCTGAGACATAAAAATATACAAAGAAAATGGGAGACGTTTATTAGTATCCTGAATAGGACCTGTGCACAGTATATACCCTATGGGAATAAACATGCTAGAATTAGGAGGAAACCACTAAGGCTAAATAGAGCTGTAAGGGGCGCAATAAGGGACAAAAAGAAAGCGTTTAGGGAATTAAAGCAAGTAGGTAGTGAAGAGGCATTAAATAAATACAGAAGACTGAATAAATTCTGTAAAAAGCAAATCAAGACAGCAAAGATTGAGGCAGAGAGACTCATTGCCAGAGAAAGTAAAAATAATCCCAAAATATTCTTTAACTACATAAATAGCAAGAAACTAAAAAATGATAGTGTTGGTCCCCTTAAAAATAGTCTGGGTGAAATGGTGGATGAGGATGAGGAAAAAGCCAATATGCTAAATGACTTTTTTTTCAACTGTATTTACACAAGAAAATCCCATGACAGATAACATGATCAGAGATAAAAAAATTTCTCCATTAAATGTCACATGCTTAACCCAGCAGGAAGTACCGCGGCGTCTAAAAATCACTAAAGTTGACAAATCCCCGGGCCCGGATGGGATACACCCCCGAGTACTGCAGGAATTAAGTACAGTTATAGATAGACCTTTATTTTTAATCTTTAAAGATTCCATAATAACGGGGTCTGTACCACAGGACTGGCGTATAGCAAATGTGGTGCCAATATTCAAAAAGGGGGCAAAAACTGAACCTGGAAATTATAGGCCAGTGAGCTTAACATCTACTGTGGGTAAAATCCTGGAGGGTTTTTTAAGGGATACTATATTGGAGTATCTGAAGCTGAATAACCTCATGACACAGTATCAGCATGGGTTTACGAGGGACCGTTCTTGTCAGACTAATCTGATAAGCTTTTATGAAGGGGTAAGTTCAGGACTGGACCAAGGGAATGCAGTGGACGTGGTGTTCATGGACTTCTCAAAAGCTTTTGATACAGTGCCACACAAAAGGTTGATACATAAAATGAGAACAATGGGGATAGGGGAAAATATGTGTAAGTGGGTTAAGAACTGGCTCATGGATAGGAAACAAAGGGTGGTTATTAATGGAGCACACTCGGACTGGGTCACGGTTAGCAGTGGGGTACCACAGGGGTCAGTATTGGGGCCGTTTCTCTTTAACATATTTATTAATGACCTTGTAGGGGGCATACAGAGTAGTATTTCAATATTTGCAGATGACACTAAACTCTGCAGGGTAATAAATACAGAGGAGGATAATTTTATATTACAGGAGGATTTATGTAAACTAGAAGCTTGGGCTGATAAATGGCAAATGAGCTTTAATGGGGATAAATGTAAGGTCATGCACTTGGGTAGAACAAATAACATGTATAATTATGTGCTTAATTGTAAAACACTGGGCAAAACTGTCACTGAAAAAGACTTGGGTGTATGGGTGGACGACAAACTCACATTTAGTGGCCAATGTCAGCCAGCTGCTGCCAAGGCAAATAAAATAATGGGATGCATTAGACGAGGCATAGATGCTCATGAGGAGAACATAATTTTACCTCTATACAAGTCACTGGTGCGACCACACTTAGAATACTGTGTGCAGTTCTGGTCTCCGGTGTATTAGAAAGACATAGCTGAACTGGAGCGGGTGCAGAGAAGAGCGACCAAGGTTATTAGAGAACTGGGGGGTCTGCAATACCAAGACAGGTTATTACACTTGGGGTTATTTAGTTTGGAAAAACGAAGGCTTAGGGGTGATCTTATTACAATGTACAAATATATGAGGGGACAGTACAAAGACCTTTCTAATGATTTTTTTACTCTTAGACCTGTGACGGGGACGAGGGGGCATCCTCTACGTCTGGAGGAAAGAAGGTTTAGCCATAATCACAGATGCAGATTCTTTACTGTAAGAGCAGTGAGACTATGGAACTCTCTGCCGTCTAATGTTGTAATGAGTGATTCCTTACTAAAATTTAAGAGGGGACTGGATGCCTTTCTTGAAAAGTATAATATAACAGGCTATATTCACTAGTTTCCTAGATACAGCGTTGATCCAGGGAGCTAGACTGATTGCCGTATGTGGAGTCGGGAAGGAATTTTTTTCCCCAATGTGAAGCTTACTGTTTGCCACTTGGTTTTTTTTTTGCCTTCCTCTGGATCAACATGTTAGGGCAGGTTAGGATAGGATATGGGTTGAACTAGATGGACTTAAAGTCTGCCTTCAACCTTAATAACTATGTTACAACCAGCTGTGTGTGAGCTCGATGAAGAGGCTTCAACACAACCTGAAGATGTAGGTGCTGCTATAGGTTGGCCTACATCTCCAGTGTGTCTTTGTAACTCAACTACGTGCTTTGTCCGCACATGTTTCCACATATTAGTGGTATTGAGGTTACTGACACTTTTACCTATTTTTAATTTTTGATTACACAGCTTGCATTTGACATAGCAAATATCATCTGCAAGTGTGTCAAAAAAGGACCACGCAGTGCAAGTCCTGGGAGCGCACGTTTTGACTTTTGGAAGAGAACTGCTCCGAACAGGTGCCAAACTGGAGGCTACAGGCAACCGAGTCTGCAGCCTAACTCTCCCTCCTGTTTGTACCATTGGGGCAATGTCTTCCTCTATCTTCCTTCTATCACTAACCACTTCTCTAGGCCTCTCACAGCTTTCAACCAAAGTACTGGTTCTCAGCCACAAAGCTATCCAAAGTGCAGCACCCCCTACATCTCCTCCCTCATTTCTATCTATCGGCCTAACCGACTGCTACGCTCTGCAAACGACCTTCGACTAACCTCTGCACTAATCCGTACCTCCCACTCCCGACTCCAAGACTTCTCCCGCGCTGCGCCAATCCTCTGGAATGCTGTACCCCAAGAAATTAGGACTATCCACAATTTGCATGGTTTCAGGCGCTCCCTCAAAACACATTTGTTCAGAGCGGCCTATCACATTCACTAATCAAAGTCATTCTATGTATTCTGTGTAAGTGTGTGTGTGTGTGTGTCTAGCCCATTCACTATCTCCATCCCTCACTCCCTTAAGATGGCTGGACCATCATTGTAAATGCACCATTGTATATAAACACCTATACTTTGTATCTCCCCCACCTCATTGTAGATTGTAAGCTGTCACGAGCAGGGGCGACTTATTTTGCTTAAATTATTGTATTGTTAACGTTGTTACTTATGACTTGTGTTCTGAAACTGCTAAACTGTAAAGCGCTGCGGAATATGATGGCGCTATATAAATTAATATTATTATTATTAGTATTCCTCTGAGCTGCTCCCACCACCTTCCTGTTCCTCACGCCATGTTGGGTCTTGGACCTCATCATCTCCACTACCCTCTTCCAACACCTGCTGCTGTTGGGTGGTCTGGCCAGCACCATGCTCAACAGAAACTGGCACCTGAGTCTCATCATCATCAGATGCGTTCTGCGGTGTGCTGACCATCGGCACTGTCTCACCCGCCTCTTCAGATTCAGAGAGACACAGCTGTTGCGCATCACTGCATACTCCCTCTTCTTCACATTCCAGAATGCTGCTTGGCTAGGCCCCTGTTTGCAAGCCAACAGATTCTGAGAACAGAAGCAGACACTCAGCTGGCTCCTGTACAGAACTCTGTGACTGCCTGTGCAATTTGGCAGGCGGTGAAGAGACAGATGGTTGCTCAACAGTGCTGTGGTCCTGAGAGGAGGTGGAAGCAATTGAAGTCGATGCATTGGCTGACATCCAACCAACAATGGCTTGAATTTGTTCTTCCCGCAGCAGGGGGGTACGCCGACCTCCTACAAAAGTGCGCATAAAGGAACGCTCACGGGGAAAACTGGTGGATGCTGTGTCACTGGGGGCGGCAGCAGCCACAGAATCCCCACGTCCTCTCCCTGCTGAAACTCCACGGCAACGACCACGTGCCTTACTCCCTGCCTTCTTCATCTTGGTAGATTGATAAAGAAAGTCTGAAAAGTTATAAGGTCTAAGTGTGCTTATTCCGCAGAGACTGCAGTGAACACTGCACACAACTGTTCACTACCCAACGCGTCACAGCAGGAAGGCAGTCTGTGCGTCCAAACAAAGACGCAAGCATACATGCACGTACCCTGTTTATAAAGCTATATAAAAAAAATGATGTAGTAGTGACGCACACTTTATTGAGGTACAGTATTACATGGCCATTCACCATCTGTGGCTATGCAGTCTCATCTATATATACCTTATCTATCCGTTGTCATGCTTGCAAGTCCACAGTCAGGCATAAATAGCAATTTGCACTATGCACTTTTTAAAGGTTATGTTTGTTAATAAAAATGATTATTGGCACATATTATGAGTATTACATGATGGAAATTGTATAATTTTTATAAATTGTTTAGTGACATTATTCAGCAAATGTAACATTTTATTAATGTCACAGATAACTTGTAATGCTGATGATGTTTTGAAGTCAGACATTCATTGTCTATACAATAAAAATGGTGTACATACTGTTACTTATCCATCATTAATGGATTCAGATATGTACTTGTATGCTTTTATGTACAACTGTATAGCAGATTCCTTAACTAATTTATTTTGTGGTTTGCATTGCTGTTAAACATGTTAATGTATGCGTTTATGTTTGTCAATTCTTTATTTATCTCGATATTTTTTTAACTGAAATCATCATCTTATGGTAGTAAAGCTTATCTTTCTCTTGTTTGGAGTATAGACATTTAAAATTGACACCTAACAAGGAAAATACTTGATCTACTATTTAAACATCCTCCTTGACCCTGGGCTCCAACACCGCCAGTTGTTGCCTAGAAGTGTTGTTAGCACAGTCAGCACTTGCTCCTGTGTTACTGGGGTTCAGTAACACCAGCTGTTCCCCTGCTGTGTGTACGTCAAAAAGTCCTGCTGCCTCCACCCTGTCCTCCTCTCATCCCTGGGCTACAACACCGCCAGTTGTTGCCTGGAAGTGCTGTTAGCACAGTCAACACTTGCTCCTGTGTTACTGGGGTTCAGTAACACCAGCTTTTCCCCTGCTGTGTGTACGGCAAAAAGTCCTGCTGCCTCCACCCTGTTCTCTTCTCATCCCTGGGCTCCAACACCGCCAGTTGTTGCTCGGAAGTACTTGGCACGGGTACTGACTCCTGCCCAGCCTGGTTACAGCATGATAGCTGTTTCCTGGCAGTGTCAACGTCAATTAGCCTCCAATAAGTTGTCCTGTCTTGTTGCATTCTGGTTAGCCGACTATATGGTGCCTGCAGTTTTGGTCATTCCTATGTGTGCTGTGGGATATGTAAATAAAGGCTGTTTCCATTGTGACAATAGGACAAGCACCCACTGTAGGACTGTGTTATTCGGTAACTGCGGACGGCTTGCGGCCTGTCAACTTACATTTTCATGGGTGCCTTATGGTACCCGTCCGGGTTCCAGTACCGTCAACTGGTTCTCCGCAGTGCCTTTGGCCTAGGTGCCTCCATCTCGGTATCCGAGTTCCAGCAACGTCTGCTGGTCCTTGGTAGTGCTTTGGAGCACAGGTACCTCCTGCTTAGTAACCGTGTCCCAGTAACGTCAGCTGGTCCTCGGTTGTGCCATTGGCTCTTTTCCTTCTGCTGCCCCTCCGGGTTCCAGCGCAGTCAGCTGGTCCTCATTACTTCCATTGTCTCTTGTACCATCTGATACCCGTCCGGGTTCCAGTAATGTCAGCTGGTTCTCGGAAGTTAGTCAGCCTTCTTGTACCTTCAGCTACATTTACAAATTGAAGATTTTTTAAATGTTTTTTTGGGTAATCACTCTGGATCTACAACAATGAAGACGACGACCCTGATGACCACCCGAAGAAGATGACGACCACAAGGACGACGAGCATCAAGCCAACCAGCCTGAACACCATCACAAAGAAGAAATAAAAGATTACCCAGAAGAAGATCACCAACAGGACAAAGAAAGTTAAGACAAACTACAAGATACAGAAAAAGAGACAGAAGAACAATAAGCAGAAGATCAAAAAGCAGAAGAACATGAAGTATAAGACCAAAATGAAGAGCAAAATATATGCTCTAAATTCTAAGCAGAAGAAGACTAAGCAGTGTATGGGGGTGAGTCCGTTCCTCCTCGTGGTGCCCCTGGAAAATGCCTGCTGCTGCAGGCTAAACTGAACACGGACAAATACTGTTGTAATTTAAATCTTTTGTGACAGCAAGAACGGAAGGATGAAAAATTCATACTTTTACAGATTACAAGTACAGGAATCTCTGTCACAAATAAGAATATGATGAAGAAGATGAAGATGAAGTAGAATATGAAGAAGAATAGTTTAATAAGAACAATATGAGTAATGTTAACAAAAAGATGAATAGCAAGAAGTTTAAGAAGAAGATAAAGAAGGTGAAGATGAAGAATAATTTGATGAAAAAGATGATGCTGCTGAAGATTATGAAGGAGAAAGTGTGGCAAAAGTTAAAAAGGTGAAGAGCATGGAAGTTGTGAAACATACATATTTGCCAAAATATAAAAAAGGTTAACAACATTGTCAATTTCTTCGTCAATCCGAACATCTTTAAAAAAAAAAATATTAATGCTATTCCATTTGATTGGGTTAAACATCTATGCCTTTAATGTCTCCTCAACCTCCCCCAATACATTCTACATTACTCTTTGTTGTTTTCCTTCATGTACAATTAACCAACAAGGCAAGAATGGGTTTTTTTTTAATTCCGATATTTTGTTCCCATAGACTTACATTGGATTTCCGGTATCGGTATCGGGTATCGCCGATATTTTTTGGGTATCGGCGATACCATTCCGATTCCGATACTTTTGGATATCGGAAAGTATCGCTCAACTCTAGTGCTGACTACAGGGTTTCCACTCTGTTAGATCCACGGTAAATTTTAGCAGATGCTTCTACTCCTTGAAATAAACATGCGCATTCTGGAGTATCGAAACACACTTGTAGACAATCTTAATAGTGGTTTTCTCCAAGCCAGCAGTGAGGCATACAGTGTGCATCGCAGTTATAGACCTCTAACCCTGGGAACGTTGATTTGTCAATGCAAAAACATTAGCAGCAGCAGTTTAAGTGGCAGAAGCAATTTCTGTGAGTAGTTTCACGCATTTTTAGACCAGACCATGCACCAGCAGAACAGAGTACAAGTCTGACATGTTGTGAACGACTGGAGAGAATAGTATAGGAGTATCTCAAGCTCAATATCAATTCCTTCAGGGGGATTTGGACCCATTTTGGTCTTCAAAAATAGAAAAGTAGCCTGAGCTTGCCTGTCATGCTTTGGAGGTTTTGTCATGCCCAGCAGCCAGCGTTTTCTCAGAACGTGACTTTAGTGCTGCTGGTGAAGTCCTGATGGATAAGCACATCTGGCTTTCCCCTGAAAGTACTAGAAAGATATACACATGTGACCAGACAGTAAAATAATCATATTTAAGTAAAAATGATAATGTATTGCTGGTCTCTAAGATGGATATAATAGGACACACTGAACTCACAGAACAAACCAGACATATAGGCCAAAAACCAGTGCATAAGTCCATATATAGAAAAAACAATTATTTTATTGATAACAAAATTAAACGGTAATAGGAACAGACACTAAGGGCTAAAAAAGTAGTACACAATTACAAAAAGCCCGGGCGGAAAAGAAACACACATAGTAACCTGCGCACTGCAGATACAATATAAATCTGTCTCACATCAGGGTAAATGTGCAATAATAGTATATGGACATATGAGAATCACTCAATTATATACTGAAGACACATAACAGTCACATAAAGACCCATTATGTCCACATGACAGCAGATAGAGATATTAGTTATTACATATCAGGTAATGGTGCCCCCTGAGGAAGGAATAACCGAAACGCACGTCGGGGAGGGCAGGTGACACACCATTACCTGGTATGTAATAACTAATATCTCTATCTGCCTGCTGTTATATATGTTTCATCTTGGGCTGCAATGCACTGTCATGTGGACATAATGGGTCTTTATGTGACTGTTATGTGTCTTCAGTATATAATTGAGTGATTCTCATATGTCCATATACTATTATTGCACATTTGCCCTGATGTGAGACAGATTTATATTGTATCTGCAGTGCACAGGTTACTATGTGTGTTCTTTTTCGCCCAGGCTTTTTGTAATTGTGTACTACTTTTTTAGCCCTTAGTGTCTGTTCCTATTACCGTTTAATTTTGTTATCAATAAAATAATTGTTTTTTCTATATATGGACTTATGCACTGGTTTTTGGCCTATATGTCTGGTTTACCCTGAAAGTGTAGACCACCTAACTTTCATCAAGATAAACAAGTCATGGATCTCCAATGAGTTTTGCACCCAGTCGCAGATTGGGCAGACTAGGGGATGGTGTAGTTTTTAGTGTTCTGCCTTTATCTCACCTTATTGCAGTCTTTGATACCTTTGTATCCTGTGCCTGCTATTGCTCCATCAAAATAACAGGCCTTGGGGCCTTGAGAAAGGAAGGTCCGAAACGCGCGTCGGGGCGGACGCACAGCTCTAGGCGATAGGTGGCACAGGAAACCCATTGATAATTGTAAGTTTAGGATGATATTATTTTGATGGATTATCTATGTCAATGCTAGGGGTAAATGGGTGCTGGTTATTAGGCAGAGGTGTCCCATGGTTTGATATGGGAACATCAAATAATTGCTGACACACTGGATAGGTAACCCTATGGGTAATTGTGGTATCATATGGAAATTTTGCCTAAATATTGGAACTATAACAATTATGTGTTTATCCATGGTGCCAGCCTTGATAATATAAGTAGCTCTATTGCCTTGATCTGTGCATCCTTTTGAGTGGTAGGTGGACTAATATGTGTGCATGTCTGTGTTCCCATCCCCTTTTTTTCTTGACATTATGTTTTAATGTTCATATTTTCATAATAAAATTACATTTTGATATATTGATATTTGCCTTGTGATCATCTTTTCCTTTGTGGTGTTTCTATGTGGTAGTTGATGATAGGCCTTTATAATCCGATTAAACACATGGACTTAATTTATGAGTAATTTTTACCATATGTAATTGTCCTATGCTGTATTATTCTGTAACAGAAGAGGCATTACAGCTCCATTATATTATTTATACTCTGGGGAAATTGATGCCACTTTTGTGGTGTTTGGCAATAATTTTTTGAAATGTGGAGACTCCAAGTTGGGCCTCCATCTGGTGGAATGCCTGTAGTTGAAGAGGTGTCAGAGCCCCATTATACTATTTCTACTCTGGGGAAATTGATGCCAAGTTGGGTGCTTCATCTGTGCTGCCTGAAGCAGTAGGGCAGGCCTGCACTTACTTTCATTAAACTACTCTTGTTACTATCCTTAAATGTTTCTAACAATAGTAGTGACTGAAACTGATATTTGTGACAACTTTAGTGTGGCTGCGCAAAAAAGCTGTTGCATGAGGTATCAGTGCTCCTAGCAAAGCAGGCTTACACCAGTCTGTCACCGACCTTGTCTTAATTTAAACTTAAATTCAAATCTCTATATGTTGGCCCAGAGCCTGATACCTCATGTATGGCCCATGGCTGACTGCTGCTGTGCCATTATCAAATTTCTACTGTGGGTGAATTGAACATTCAAGTACCTGTGTTACTATCCTTCCATTTTCCTAATATTAGTGGTCTCCCAAGCTGATATGTTTGCCACCTGAGTGTGACTGAGCACAAAAACTATTTGAGCTGTTGCATGAGGTATCAGGGCTCCCAGAAAAGCAGGTCTACACCAGTCCCTCAACCATCTCATCTTGATATAACTTAAATTCAAAGCTCTAAATGATGGCCCAGACACTGATACCTCATATACGACCCATGCCTGACTGCTGCTGTGACATCAAATTTCTACTGTGGGCCAATTGATGCCATTTTTCCTGGTTTCTGATCCTAATTTTTGGAAATATTTGGACTCAAGTTGGGTCTCCTTTATGTGTGTTTCCTGAATTTGGTTGGGCACTCAGAGTACCAGGTCTACACCTGTCACTCATTCACCTGTTACTGATCAATGTTTAAGCTACAAATGCTAGACCAAATCTTGTTCCATGCATTCATGCTGCACAATCATAATATTTGTACTCTGGGTCAATTGATGCCACTTTTTCTGATGTATGCCTCTAATTTGAGCTGTTTTGGCAGCTTTTTGGCCCCCTGAAGGTGTTGTCTATGTGTTTGGCTTTGCCTCCAACTGAATTCAATGAAGTTCGGGTGTGTTTGCAGAACTGTTTTGCGAACATGTTTGGCGAACATCGGGCTATTTGCCAAACCGAAGATTGAAAGGTTCACTCATCTCTATTCATGTTGTTGCTCTGTTGCAACACTATGTCTTCCTTTCATACCCATAGTACTTGAGTGTATGAAGTAACTCCTCTTGTAGGATACTCATATATAGTTCAGCATTGAGCGCACCATCGATCCTGGTAAAGCATCCAATGCCTTTGGCTGTGAAACAACCCCCAATCATCAGGCTTCCTTCACCGTACTTGAAATTACTTCAAGTTCTCAATCCGTTAGCCCCTTATTCCCTTGTTTCTTTCAGACCCATTTGCACCTATCAGAGCTTAATCTATTGACTTTTGAGTCATCGCTCCAAATCACCAGTTTTAAATCACATAAAGTGATAAAAGATGATTTATGAACATCAAGGCATCTAATATGAGACTTACAGGTAGGACTATTTTCTGCATTCTATAACTTGTATGCCCATATTAATAGTTTAGATAGGTCAAATGTGGTGACATATTCCTTTTAGCTTCATCAATGTAAAACAGTGTTCTGTTTAGCTAAAATCAATATTCCAAAGTTTCTCCTTCATATTTAACATATATCACAAAATCAATGAGTGTTACTTATACTATTCAAATACACACAATCCTATATGTAAGCAATGAAGAATTGCTTACATTGTTTTGGAAAAAATAATTTTTAGACAATGCAATTGTTCAACTTCTTCACCTATCTTTTCTACTGTGTACAAAATGCATGCTCTTAAGATTTATTAATGAAATTTCACTTTATTTTTTTTGTTTGAGAGAAAGGAAAATACAGGATTTCATGACCAGTTTGACATTAATCTTTGACTATAAAATTATCTTATCTGTGGGTGCATCCTTTATTCTTTGGCATTAAGATGTCTTTGATAGATGAAGGCATTGCTTTTATCAATTTTAATCGAATTTCTTCATGTCAAGATAATGAGTTCAAAAAGAATACAACAAAGCACCTTTTCCTCATACAATGGCAGTTATGCTAGTAAAGAAGAGATGACATCTGGAAATAAAAAATATAATGATTTATGTTAATAATGTCATGAAATTTATTGCAACAGATAGTTATTATGACATGGGTGAACATTTCAATTGAAAGTGTTATAGACATTTTATTCCAACCAATCCTGTTTTTATAAAAATGATGAATTACTGTATTTAAAAAAATATTTTAATTAATTCCAATTCTTTATTACATGCAGATTTGTTGGAATACTTATTTTATAAAATCACAGCTGTATGTAAATTTATTCTAAGCATCACTAATCAATGAGTACATTGGAAATACAAAGTGATTTGACACTGTACCAAATAGAAAGTTTAAAAACATGTACAATTAGCTGCGTGAAAATCAATGGTTTATAGAATAGGCTCACAAAGTTCAATACCTGACATACTTATACTACAGCTTTTTACAAGTTTTGGGGATGTACCTGTAGTGCATTAAACTTAATAGAAATCACAAAAAAATAGATAAAGTTAAATAGGTTAGGAAATGAATTGGAAATAATACATTTCACAGAGAGCACAGCTCTAAAAGTTCAGTAAGTAAACGTGTAGCTAGGCATGTAGCATGGTATGGGTGAGGGGCCAAATACATCTGAGTAGGCTCCTAATCACATACAGTGGCACATACTATACACTGAAATAGGGGAACCTCAGCTATACCTCATACTGTGCTCAAAATAAATCTCTATACATCATTGATATTACTGCCATACTATGACCATATAGTGGTAGATTCCAGTCCTGCAGGACATATAAAGCGTTACAGTACAGTCAGATATAGTGATTTACAGTTGACTTTCTTTCTGACTGAGGCATTCACTTTTCTCATCTTTCCATCTGGCCCAGACCGACAGGACAATTTCTTCCAGCTATTACTCATCTGCAAAGCTTACAACAAAGAGAAATTTGACTTCCCACATTTCCAGCAACATCCCCATCAATTCCCAAACTGTACAAAAGCATTTTCCTGCTTTCACTTCATTACTTAGCCTTCTGTTGCCGTGCTTGCTCTTGTTACAAGACCTGCGTGTGGCACAAAATCAGTACTCCTCTTAGTGCTTCACATAATAATTCCCAACACTGTGCCCCTTACAAAGTAAATTGCTTCATTTCTGCACTCTTGGGGGTGACTGACACCTCTCCATTACTAACTCCAAAATCAATTATCTTTTACTGCCAACACACCAGGGCAATCAGGAAGAGTAGCCACTGCCTGGTCTCATGCTGTGCTCCATGAGACGCAGCGGCTGTGAACTGAGTTGACGTCGGTAAGTGTACCTTAGTTCACATCAGCCAGTTCTCATAAAGGAAATGCAAGTGCATCAAATAGATGAGGCAATTGAGGGCTGGTCTTGTGAGACTGGGAAGGGGCCAATATCCATCTACCTTCCCAGCCTGTTTTTCTCAGCCTTCAGCTTGCCTTTGCTGGTTATTAAAAATAGGGGGGACCCCACATCTTTCTTAGGGTCCCCCTATTTTTAATGACTAGCAAAGGCAGCTGCGGGCTGATAATAATAAGCTGAGAAGATCCATGGATATTGGCCTCTTCCCAGCTCACAACTGTCTGCTTTCCCTTGGTAGCTTGATAGTTTTTTTTTTCATTTATATATTTATTAGTATTTTTCATTTATTTATATATTTATTAGTCCCCCATTTTTTTGATACCCAGGCAAGGTAAGGCAAACAGCTGGGAACTAGTATTCTCAGGCTGGGTTAGGTCTGCAGCCGCCCCAGAAAAGATACATCCATTAGATGCATCAATTCTGGCTCTTTGACTGGTACTTCCCACTTGCCATTGTGCGTTGGCAAATGGGGCAATATTTTGAGGTTGATGTCAGCTGTGTTATGTCTACTGACATCAAGCCCAGAAAAAAAGTATGGTACTTTGAAACGTGTAGACTAAATAAAACACCTGGACCTGTTGCAGCTGGAATCACATGCTGATTCAAATGTTCTATGAGCACAACATAATCAGGTTAGCATAACCTTTATTTGTTTCATCTCTCTTAACCGGATAAGACTATTGCGCTTTTTCTCTTCCTTAGTATTTCTTTAATAGTTAAAAAAACACACACAGGAGAAAAATAATTTATTTGAATAAAGACTCCCTCATGTACCCATTTATTAATTAAAAATAAAGCCAGGAAGTGCCGACGGTAATCCAAGAGTGTAATGTCCCACGACATCCATCGATTCCTATGAAGTCTCGTTCTGAGAAAGTTCACAGAACAAGGCTTCATAGTTCACTCCCATTCAGATGTGGGCATGGAAATTCTCACATTCCTGCCTGCTGCTGACCACGGGAAACCCTGTTGAGCCTCATTCTCAGAACGCTCTCAAATAGATGTGCCTTTTCTGGGGAGACTGAAGGCTGCTATTGTTAGTCTGGGTAGGGTCAATTATTCATTGCCCTTCGCAGCCCAAGAATACAAGCTCCCAGCTATCTGATTTACATTGGCTAGTTATCAAAAATTGAGGGGACTCCATACAGTTTTTTTAATTATTTAAAGCATGGGGGCGCCTTTAGTTTTTATAACCAGCCACGATAAAGCAGACAGCTGAGGGCTACTGTCATGGGTGTGTCAGGTGTCATTCTGGATCCGGCTGTAGAAGGACACTGCACCTGGCTCTGCAGACACATTCTGGATCTTGTATCTCTGCTGTGGAATGATATTGTTGTCCCTCTAGGAGCTACCCGTGATCTCCACTGTATGTTGCTGATTCACACACCCTTGCTGGAGACTTAAATCCCTTAGGCACTTCAGCAAGGTGATTGCTCTACTTACCTCTGTCTGTTGGAAGTGCTAGTAGTCGACTAGATTCTTCTTGGACCCTCTTGGAGGATTGATGGTGTGAGCTCTCTTGTGTTGTATCAAGCTAAGGGTATTCCCTCATTTGTTTTCCTGCTTTGTCTTTAGTTGTAGTGGGGGATAAATAGTGCATACCCCATCCCCTCAATATCCAGGGCTTATCGCTAGGGACAGTCAGGGATTAGGTTCCTGATCGGTGAGAGGTGAGGAACTTATTTAGGAGCGTAAGGGCAGAGAGGGTGTTGTCAGATCTATCTAGGGGTCTCAACTCCCCCTTTTCCTAGTGTTTGGGCTCCCTGTTGTGAATGTGCTAGAAATGAATTCTGAGCAGAAGCTCCCTCTGGTGGTTACAAACAGTACTGAACTATTCAATGAAGATTGTGAAGATTGGCGATCAGGTGTTACTGACTGGTCTTATATAAGGGAGGTTCCCTCCCATCACTTTGAAGCTTGCTGTTTCGTGGCTGCATCTTCTGCTAACAGATAAGACATTTTCTTCTTTTAGTTTTTTGTGCTTGCTTTTTGCATTTTGTCCTACACTTCTGTGGGGGTCTGCCAGGTCCCCTCTGGGGGCTTGTGCTCCTCTCTGTTTAGTTCAGCCAGTTGTTTGTTCATTTGCCTTTTCCAGTTTTTTCTGTGGCTGCGGCTTAGTTTTGTTACACCAGAGAACTAATTTAGGTGGTAGAGGTTGTGTGATCTCAGGTGTTTTTGCAATTAGTGTGTTGGTATTTTTTTAGGGTTTTTTTGGATTGCAGTAAGTGACATTCCTATCCTTTTCTGTCTAGGAAGATTGGGCCCCAACGTTTGCTCATACTATTTTCTGTCTGTGTCTGTATTTCCTCTTGTCTAACCGCCATTACATGTTTGGGGGCTTCCTATGTTCTTTGGGGATCTGCTCCGGGGCAGATAGTTTTCCTATTTCTATCTTTAGGTGAAGTTAGGTGTGACGAGGCGTATAGGACCAACGTAGGTACGCTCCACGGCTGCCTTTAGTTGTGGTGGTTAGTCAGGGTACTGCAATCCAATAGATTCCAACCTCTCTGGTGTATTGCCTTTTTTGCCTGCTCTCCTCAGCTACCAAATCATAACAGTATCACCGGCCTAAAACTGATCTCTGTATCTCTGGGTGCTGAGGAGGATTTTTTTTTCTCTCAATGGAGTTTGCACAGTTGTCTGGCCGTGTGGATCAGCTTGCCACTGAAGTTCGGAGTATTGCCACATATCTTGCAGGGTTGCCTGTTGTGGAACCTAGGATTCCCATGCCAGATTTGTTTTTAGGGGATCGAGCTAAATTTCTGAATTTCAAAAATAACTGTAAGTTGTTTTTTGCCTTTAAAATCTAAGTCCTCAGGGAACGCAGCACAGCAGGTTCAAATTGTCATCTCTCTCCTGCGCGGCGATCCTCAGGATTGGGCTTTTTCCCTGACACCTGGGGACCCTGTTTTGAGTAATGTTGATGCATTTTTTCAGGCTCTGGGGTTATTGTACGATGAGCCTAATGACACTGATCAAGCTGAAAAAGCCTTGTTGGCATTAAATCAGGGGCTTGAGGACGCTGAGTTATACTGTCAGAGATTCCGAAGGTGGGCAGTCCTGACCAAATGGAATGACGATGCTTTGGCAGCCCTTTTTCGAAGGGTCTGTCAGAGAATGTAAAGGATGTTATGGTGGGATTCCCTGTCCCCTCTGGTGTCAGTGATTCTATGTCATTAGCGATTCAAATTGACAGACGTTTGCGTGAGCGTAGAGGTATGCGTGGAATAGTGTTGCCTTGTGAACCAGCTTCTGAACCCATGCAGTGTGATAGAGTGGCTTCTGGGGCACAGCGTCATGAGTTTCGAAAACGCAATTGGTTATGTTTCTACTGTGGTGATGCCTCTCATGCTATTTCAGTCTGCCCTAAGCGGGGAAGACGTTTTGCACGTTCAGTTGTCTTGAGTAGTGATCAGACTAAATTTTTGTTGACTGTTACCCTGATTTGCTCCCTGTCCACATTTTCTGCTCAGGCTTTTGTTGATTCGGGAGCAGTTATTAACCTGATGGATTTTGATTTTGCTAAACGTTGTGGGTTTCCCTTGATACCCCTACGGAAGTCTATTCCCCTACTGGGGATCGATTCTACCCCTTTAGCTGAGAATAAACCCCAGTTCTCTACTCAGGTGATAATGAGGGTTGAACCTGATCATCAGTAGAGTTGCAAATTTTTGGTGCTGTATAATCTGCATGACATTATTGTACTGGGTTTCCCTTGGTTACAGTCTCATAATCCTGTTTTGGATTGGAAATCTGTGTCTGTAACCAGTTGGGGCTGCCAATGTGTTAATGCCAACAATCCTGTTTTTTCTGCCTCCCCCCAGGCTCAGGATGTTCCTGACTTTTTGACTGATTTTTCTGATGTGTTTAGCTAAAGTAAATCTGCATCCTTGCCCCCCCATAGGAGCTATGACTGCGCTATTGAATTAGTGTCTGGTAGTAAATTCCCTAAAGGTCGCCTTTTTAACTTGTCTGTACCTGAACATGACGCTATGCGGTCTTATATCAAGGAGTCATTGGAGAAGGGTCATATCAGACCATCCTCTTCACCCTTGGGTGCCGTTTTTTTCTTTGTGGCCAAAAAGGATGGTTCATTAAGGCCGCGTATTGATTATCGTCTCTTGAACAATATCACTGTGAAATATCAATATCCGTTACCCTTGATTTCTGACCTGTTTTCCAGGGTGAAAAGTGCTACTTGGTTTACCAAGCTTGACCTCAGGGGGGCATATAACCTTATTCGCATTAAGCACGGGGATGAATGGAAGACGGCATTTAATACCCCAGAGGGGCATTTTGAGTACCTAGTGATGCCCTTTGGGCTCACTAATGCTCATTCCGTCTTCCAGTCCATCATGAATGACATTTTCAGGGATTTTGTGGATAAATTTCTGATTGTTTATTTGGATGATATCTTGATTTTTTCCAATGACTGGGACTCTCATGTGAAACATGTTCGGACTGTGTTCCAGATTTTGAGAGAGAATGCTCTGTATGTGAAGGGATCAAAGTGTCTTTTTGGCGTGCAGAGGATCTCATTTCTGGGATTCATTTTGTCCCCATCTGTTATTGAAATGGACCCGGTCAAGGTTCAGGCCATCTGTGATTGGGTCCAACCTACTTCATTAAAGGCTCTTCAGAGATTCTTGGGTTTTGCCAATTTTTATCGTAAATTTATTGGTAATTTCTCTGTTATTGTTAAACCATTGACTGATTTGACCAAGAAGGGTACTGATGTGGTGAATTGGCCTCCTGAGGCAGTTTCTGCGTTTCAGGAACTTAAGCAGAGATTCACATCTGCTCCTGTTCTACGGCAGCCTGATGTTTCTCTGCCATTTCAGGAGGAGGTTGATGCCTCTGAAATTGGGGTAGGTGCCGTTTTGTCCCAAAGAGATCCAGAGACCTCTAAAAGTAACCCTTGTGCCTTTTTCTCTCGAAAATTTTCTCCAACTGAACGTAATTATGACGTGGGTAATCGGGAGTTATTGGCCATGAAGTGGGCTTTTGAAAAGTGGAGACATTGGCTGGAGGGAGCCAAACATCAGGTGGTGGTCCTCACGGACCATAAGAATCTGGTTTATCTGGAATCAGCCAAGCGACTTAATCCTAGACAGGCCAGGTGGGCCTTGTTTTTCACACGTTTTAATTTTGTGGTTTCCTTTCTTCCTGGCACTAAGAATGTTAAAGCAGATGCCCTCTCGAGGAGTTTCCTTGCTGACTCTCCCGAGTTATCTGATCCTACTGTTATTTTGAAAGAGGGTGTAGTTCTTTCCGCCATCTCGCCCAATTTGAGACTGGCTCTGGAAGGGTGTCAGGAGGATAAACCCGAACTCTGCCCTATTGGGAAATTGTTTGTCCCAGACCGGTGGAAAAAGAGTGTGATGTCTGAGATTCATTGTTCCGCATTGGCCGGTCATCCCGGAATTTTTGGTACCAGAGACTTGGTTAGTCGGTCCTTTTGGTGGCCTACTTTGTCTCGTGACGTCAGGGAATTTGTGCAGTCCTGCGGGACTTGCTCTCGCTCCAAGCCTTGCTCTCGCCCTAGTGGTTTGTTGATGCCATTGCCTGTGCCCAAGAGACCATGGACCCATATCTCTATGGATTTCATTTCCGACCTCCCTGTTTCTCAGAGAATGACCGTTATCTGGGTGATTTGTGATAGGTTTTCCAAAATGATACATCTTGTGCCATTACCTAAGTTGCCTTCCTCCTCCAAATTGGTGCCTTTGTTCCTTCAGCACGTGGTTCGGTTACACGGTATTCCTGAGAGCATTGTGTCTGACAGAGGAGTCCAGTTTGTTTCCAGATTTTGGAGGACTTTTTGTTCTAAACTTGGTGTTCAATTGTCTTTCTCCTCAGCTTTTCATCCTCAGACCAATGGACAAACTGAGAGAACAAACCAGACATTGGAGACTTATCTGAGATGCTTTGTGTCTGCTGATCAGGATGACTGGGTCTCTTTTTTGCCTTTGGCTGAGTTTGCCCTTAATAATAGGGCTAGCTCTGCAACCTTGATGTCTCCATTTTTCTGCAATTTTGGGTTTCACCCTCGATTTTCTTCAGGACAGACGGAGGCTTCTGTCTGTCCAGGTGTTGACTCTGTTGTGGAGCGTATGCAGCAGATTTGGGACCAGGTAGTGGAGAGGTTGTCCCTCTCTCAGGAGAGGGCCCAGCGGATTGCCAACCGGCATAGGACTGATGGTCCTCGGTTTGAAGGGGGGGACTTGGTCTGGTTGTCCTCAAGAAATATCCCTATGAGAGTTGCATCTCCTAAGTTTAAGCCTAGGTTCATTGGACCTTATAAGATCATGGAGATTCTTAATCCTGTTTCCTTTCGTTTACTTCTTCCAGGGACATTTAAGATCCATAACGTGTTCTACAAGTCCTTATTGAAGAGGTTTGTCGAGCCAGTGGTTCCTATGGCTGTGCCTCCTGACCCTGTTTTGGTTGAGGGCAATCTGGAGTATGTGGTTGAGAAAATATTGGATTCTCGTTTTTCTAGACGGAAACTCCAGTATTTGGTTAAGTGGAGAGGTTATGGTCAGGAGGACAATTCTTGGGTGTTTGCTTCGGACATCCATGCTAGAAGACTCATCTGTGCGTATCACAGAGCTCATCCTGACCGACCTGGTTGCCCAAATGAGGGTTCGGTGACCCCTCCTCAAGGGGGGGGGTACTGTTGTGAATGTGCTAGAAATGAATTCTGAGCAGAAGCTCCCTCTGGTGGTTACAAACAGTACTGAACTATTCAATGAAGATTGTGAAGATTGGCGATCAGGTGTTACTGACTGGTCTTATATAAGGGAGGTTCCCTCCCATCAGGGTTGCCGGTGATCAATTGTTCTGGTCTCAACTTTTGTTCCTGGTTCACTTTGAAGCTTGCTGTTTCGTGCCTGCATCTTCTGCTAACAGATAAGACATTTTCTTCTTTTAGTTTTTTGTGCTTGCTTTTTGCATTTTGTCCTACACTTCTGTGGGGTCTGCCAGGTCCCCTCCGGGGCTTGCGCTCCTCTCAGTTTAGTTCAGCCAGTTGTTTGTTCATTTGCCTTTTCCATTTTTTCTGTGGCTGCGGCTTAGTTTTGTTACACCAGAGAACTAATTTAGGTTGGTAGAGGTCGTGTGATCTCAGGTGTTTTTGCAATTAGTGTGTTGGTATTTTTTTAGGTTTTTTTTGGATTGCAGTAAGTGACCTTCCTATTCTTTTCTGTCTAGGAAGATTGGGCCCCAACGTTTGCTCATACTATTTTCTGTCTGTGTCTGTATTTCCTCTTGTCTAACCGCCATTACATGTTTGGGGGCTTCCTATGTTCTTTGGGGATCTGCTCCGGGGCAGATAGTTTTCCTATTTCTATCTTTAGGTGAAGTTAGCTTCTCAGGCTGTGACGAGGTGTCTAGGACCAACGTAGGTACGCTCCACGGCTGCCTTTAGTTGTGGTGGTTAGTCAGGGTACTGCAATCCAATAGATTCCAACCTCTCTGGTGTATTGCCTTTTTTGCCTGCTCTCCTCAGCTACCAAATCATAACAGCTCCCCCACCCTCTTCCCATTGTTGTGTACCTAGTTTCTCCCTCATGAAGGTATTATCCAGCTCAAGAAGGTCCATTAAAAACGTAATGTTTTATTGAAAATATCTTTCATAAAAATTGGTTACATGTCATAAAAAATCACAACCCCTATGTTCAATAAAAAAATTAAAAGTTTTTAACAGACCTTCCTGAGCTTGATTATACCCTCATGACTTACGTTTTTCCTGCTACACTGCAGTTTCCCTGCTTGGATTCCGGGACCGACTGATGGGTGAGCTGAGTTTTTTCTATACTTTTTCATAGTTTCTCCCTCACTCAGCATGACCGCTACAGTCCGCAGCTGTCTGCTTTACCTGTGCTTGCTAATAAAGATAGGGGGAAATCCATGACTTTTTTTTTACATGCTGCACCAGCATAATAATTGGCATGCCTGTGATGAGGTCGGAAGTGCCAACACCAGTAAAGCTGTAGCCTTTCAATAAGTTTTGTACGAGCTGCCGAACCCGAACTGGAACATAGACCTCAATGAGAAGTCAGTGTTCGGAGTATGTGCACAGACACTAAGTGACCGGTACGAACCCCAAACTTAGAAAAAAAAGCCTTTTCCCTTGTCTCCATGGATGTGGACCTCAAAACTGTCCAGAAATAATTTGAAAAGGAAATAAGTTCTGAAACACTCCTGAAATTCAAGATTTAGACAACGAAGCTGAGATTTGATGAAAAGATGTTAGCTTGATTAAAGTTAAAAAGTTTCAATGGGATATGACAGATTTCAAAGTGAACAGAGTCTTCCATTAGCAGCATCCTAAAACTCCTAATAAGACATTTCCACATAGGAATACATCCTTTTCTTCCATTAACTCTACGAGCGAAGTAGATAACTGAACTTGAGAATCGGACTCCATTGCCAGGTACACCATGAAAACATGCTCCGATGGGACAATTTACTTCAATACAGAAAATATCAATGTCATGATTAGAGATGGGCGAAACCAAACAGTAAAATTCGGCGTCCATATCGAACATCTACTGTTCGGGTTCGGACTCCTGAACACCGAGTGTTTTCACGCTGTCATGTGCACCCAGAGAGGTTGGTAACTAATGGATTGCAGAACCCTAAACTAACCGCACAACTAGAAGCAGCCGTGGGACGTACCTACGATGACCTAGACGCCTCCACACTGCCGGAGAGTTAGCTAAGCCTAGAGATAGAGAGGGAAAGCTAACTGCCCCGGAGTAGCGCCCCAAAGGAATAGGTAGCCCCCACACATATATTGGCAGTGAGACAAGATGAAATACAAATGCAGGCAGAAAATAGAGTAAGCAAACGCTGGGGCCCAGAATTTCTAGATAGGACAGGACAGAAAAGAATACTTTCGGCAATCCAGCAAAACCCTAAGAAAAATTCCAACACTTCTGATTCCAAAAAATACTGAGACCACACAATCTCTCCCCGCTATATCAGAACACAGGTGTGAACAGGTAGCTACCCAGCAGCCACTGAAATAACAGGGACTGAACAAATGAACAGAGATAACTGAGAAACAGAGACCAGCGCAGGCCCCAGCAGGGGCCCGGCTGACCTCACTCAGAAGGCAGAAAAACAAAAGAAAACAAACCACAGAAACGAGCAGAAAATAGCTTATCTGAAAGTTGTAGGAGCCCACAGCAGCTTACTTCCAAACTGGACCAGTAAGAGAAAACTAATCACCGGTGAGGATCATGGGAAAGTTACTCCCTTAAATCTTCCCAGTCATCATTTCCAGATCGTCCACAGCTGGATCCTCAGCTGAAGGGTCTCTGTCAGTCAAGACAGCTTCATTAATATCAACAGCCACCAGAGGGAGCCCCAACTTAGAATCCATAGCATTCACAACAGTACCCCCCCTTGAGGAGGGATCACCGAACCCTCACCTGCGCCACCAGGCCGATCAGGGTGAGCCCGGTGAAAGGCACGAACCAATCTCTCCGCATGAATGTCAGAAGCAAACACCCAAGAATTGTCCTCCTGATCATAACCTTTCCACTTAACCAAGTACTGGAGTCGCCGTCTAGCCAGACGAGATTTCAATATCTTCTCCACTTCATACTCCAGATTGCCCTCAACCAAAACAAGCTCAGGGGGCGTAGCCATAGGAACCACTGGCTCAACAAACCTTTTCAATAAAGATTTCTGGAAGACGTCGTGAATCTTAAACGTCCCTGGAAGAGCCAAACGGAAGGAAACGGGATAAGAATTTCCAAGATCTTATTAATGAGACGATAGTCAATACATGGTCTCAACGAACCATCCTTTTTGGCCACAAAGAAAAAGCCGGCATCCAAAGGGGGAAGAGGACGGTCTAATATGACCCTTCTCCAATGACTCTTTGATATAAGATCGCATAGCATCATGCTCAGGTACAGACAAATTGAAGAGCTGACCCTTTGGAAATTTACAACCGGGCACCAACTCAATCGCGCAATCATAACTCCTATGAGGAGGCAAGGACGCAGACTTACTTTCACTAAACACATCAGAATAATCAGCCAAATAGCTGGGGATCTCCTGAGGCTGGGGAGAGGAAGAAAACACAGGAGTGTCCCCATGAACAAATTGACAACCCCAACTGGCCACAGACATAGACTTCCAATCCAAAACAGGATTATGGTCTGCAACCAAGGAAAACCCAGCACAATAATGTCATGTAAATTATGTAACACCAAAAATTTACAATTCTCTTGATGGTCCGGGGCTACCCGCATTATCACCTGGGTCCAAAACTGGGGTTTATTCTCCGTCAAAGGGGTTGAATCAATGCCCCGCAAGGTTTTTTCAGCTTGATCAATCACATTAGGTTCGTCATACAATAATCCCAGAGCTTGAAAAACCACATCAACATTAGCCAACACAGGATCTCCAGGAGTCAGGGAAAAGGCCCAGTCCTGAGGGTCACCGCACAACAGGGAGATGACAATTTGAACCTGCTGCGCTGCGTTCCCCGAGGACTTAGATTTCAAGGCAAAAAACTATTTACAATTATTTCTAAAGTTCAAAAATTTAGACCGATCCCCAGAAAATAAATCAGACAGACGAATCCTAGGTTCCATATCAGAAAACTGAGTGAGATAAGCATAAATTCCCCGAACTTCAGTAGCGAGCAGCTCAACACGACCAGACAACTGCACAATCTCCATTGAAGAAGAAAGAAAATCCTCCTTTGGCCCCCAGAGAAAAAGAGGAAAAACTAAAAAAAAACTCTAAAACTGTTTTTTTTTTTTTTTTTTTTTACTATTCTTTCCTTCTTTTGAGCACCCTAGGATTAAGGTTAGGCTGGTGATTCTGTTATGATATGGTAGCCGAGGAGGACAGTAACAAAAATAGCGGAGGCGGCCAGTCACCCAGAGAGGTTGGTAACTAATGGATTGCAGAACCCTAAACTAACCGCACAACTAGAAGCAGCCGTGGGACGTACCTACGATGACCTAGATGCCTCGACACAGTCGGAGAGTTAGCTAAGCCTAGAGATAGAAAGGGGAAAGCTAACTGCACCGGAGTAGCGCCCCAAAGGAATAGGTAGCCCCCACACATATATTGGCGGTGAGACAAGATGAAATACAAACGCAGGCAGAAAATAGAGTAAGCAAACGCTTGGGCCCAGAACTGTCTAAATAGGACAGACAGAAAATAATACTGTCGGCAATCCAGCAAAACCCTAAGAAAAATTCCAACACTTCTGATTCCAAAAAATACTGAGACCACACGATCTCTCTCCGCTATATCATAACACTGGTGTGAACAGGTAGCTACCCAGCAGCCACTGAAATAACAGGGACTGAACAAATGAACAGAGATAACAGAGAGATAAACAGAGACCAGCGCAGGCCCCAGCAGGGGGGCCTGGCTGACTTCACTCAGGAGGCAGAAAAACAAAAGAAAACAAAATCACAGAAATGAGCAGAAAATAGCTTATCTGAAAGTTGCAGGAGCCCGCAGCAGCTGACTTCCAAACTGGACCAGTAAGAGAAAACTAATCACCGGCGAGGATCATGGGAGAGTTACTCCCTTAAATCTCCCCAGTCATCACTCCCAGATCGTCCGCAGCTGGATCCTCAGCTGAAGGGCCTCTGTCAGTCAAGGCTGCTTCATTAATATCAACAGCCACCAGAGGGAGCCCCCTCAGAATCGATAGCATTCACAACATTACCCGCTTGGATACATCTTCACATCCCGACTCTAAAAGGGCTCTAAGGGACTTAATTTTCCTTCCAGTTATGATGACTTATATCTAGACTGCTGTTTTATGCTGCCAGGTGGAATACCCTGATGGACTTGAGATAAATTTGCATTATTTACAGGTTGGTTCCTTTTGTCCATCTATTTACGTTTTTGTTTATCTGGTGGATTCACGGATTTTGTACTGTTAGCCTTTATTAATTGAGACCATATTTCTTTTTTCACTCTCTCTTCTACTTTCATTCCACCCCTCCCTCTCCTCACTCATTCTTGCCCACCTTCTGTACCACCATCACTATCTCTTTAACATCATCCTATCGTCTTGCACTCTACACCTACCCTCCACCTAATACTGATTATCACCTCTATTTGTCACTTCATTTTTTGATACAATTTGTTCATACAGCCCCTCTTGTTCTTTCCTCGCTTTTCATTCATCAATTGTCACTTTATTCCAATGCTTATTGACTTCACCAGCCAATATGTGCATATTTCAATATGGTCATTGAGTTCTAACTTTTTCTTGCTTGTGCAATTTATCTTTATTATGTCTTTTTGCCTGTGTGAACATTGCAGCACTTTTAATTTTTGTTGTTATTTTTCACATATCCCTGGTCTTAGCAACCTTTCCATGGCCTGATCTCCCATATTATGGTCTTTTCATATTCAGTACTCACCTTTTTGCCTCATATTCCCTTACAGCCATCACTTCTGAACACCTCTTGCAGCAGTACAGCACAGTGGGACACCAACGCATGCACAGACATGATGGCAACTTGTTGCCATGGAGTACGTGCCTGGCTTGCGTCCTGTGGACCGGAAACAGGAAGAGGACCTTTCTCATTCTGGAGCCGGCTTACTATCCACCGCACATTTGACCGCCCGGAACTTGAAAATCTTACACCTGCTTCATTAGATGCTTTCTGACCATTGGCTAGCTCCATCTAGTTATGCCCATCATCCTCTTCAATCCCTACACACGCCTCCTGAGGAAGCAGGGTGAAACATGTGTCAGGGCCTGAACTGTAGGAACTTAGCCTGAGATTGCCATGGCAACTTTTGATAACATGCAATCACAATTGTGGGGTACTGATAAGGTCAAATAGGTAACGCCCTACCTATTGACAGTGGCATCTAAGTGGTTAAATGACCGAAATAAGATGAAAATGTAAAACATGGTAATAAATCTATTTAAAGCTGCCTCCATGCATGTTGTTCTGGTGTAGTGTTTTGTGACAGTCTAGCGTGGATACAAATGAAAGTAAAATATAAAACAATAACTCATGGAACAAGGGCACAATACTTGCTGTTTGCACATGTGTCCAAGCAGGCATCAGAACACATTGGTTGGTCCTGGTTGGTGGTCGCTGCCCACGTCTCCGTTTCCATGATGTCGGGTCATTTGACCTGGCATCATCGGTCACATGAGGTGGGTGACGATGCACTTTTGGGTAATGTCAGGTGGCGGATGCGGCTAATTTCCCATTCTCTTCCTATAGGCACTGGACTTCCTTTTAGAGCTCCGGTCTATAGTGCATCGTCATCACCTAATGCAGGATAAATTCCGAAAAGCGCGTTGGGTTGTTCACGCTTGGATTCCTGGATCTCCCTGATAACATACCTCCATGTTTGTCAGTAGACATTCTGCCCTTGTAGGTTATTCTTGTGACTTTTTTTTACTGTTCTAACTTGGCCTCCATGCTGTGCACTGGCATATACCATCTAGCCACCATTAGTGATTTACATGCATAAGTTCCTCATCTCTGCCATTTTTTATACTTACCTCTCTGGCCCAATTGCCTCTGTATTGAATTTACATGGTTATGTGCACATATTCCTATGTACTGTTCAGCATTTATTCCAAGGTTCTTGACATCTCTAATTAATCTCTGTTTTCTTTAGAATTTTTTTTTTATACGAGGCATTGGTTTGCATCTTTGACTGATTGGATTATTATTTTATCTTCAACACATATCCTTTTCAGTACTTATGTATACTAACCTCTCGATGATCTGGGTCATATTATTTTAATCATTCCTGTACTTATATTTTCATGCATTTTAATCAGTGTGGGCACCTGTTTCTGTTGTGCCAAGTTGTTGCCAATTACTTAATAAAGAAATTTCCAATTTTTTAACCTATATATTATATCTAACTATGACCTTATGTTCGGTACATTTCCTCTTTTTGGGTTTCTTTATTCATTCCAAATGGTCTGCCATTCTCAGCATATTTATGTAATCAACTTTTTGATATTGATTATTTATTAGTAAATACTTTGACAAATCTAAATTGCTCTGCTCAGTGTTTCTGCTTATTTCTTTATCTCTTACTGCAATGGCAACCTATTGATGACATCTTGGGGAATGGATGGGTGTATGGAAAGGCCCACCCAATGGACTTTGCACCTTAAATTCTGATGTCACAGAATGACAGCAGCATTTAAAGGGTTAACAGCAACTCTACTCTGTGGAAGAGTTAGTCCTGCTCTGCTCATTTGCTCATCAAAAGGTAATCTATTGGGTCAAAAAGTAAGTAAGGTTCATGGCACATTGTGTTCTGATGCCTGCTTGGACATATGTGCAGTGAGCAAGTATTGTGTCCTTGTTCCATGAGTTATTCTTTTATATTTTAATTTCATTTGTATCCACTAGAGTTGAGCGAAACAGTTCGGTCAGATTCATAAGTCGCCGACTTTCGCCAAATTCGGGTTTCGTTGACCGAAACACGACCATAGAGTGCAGTCGGCCATGCGTTCAGCAAAACGAGCGCCAAAGTTGGTTTTCCCAGAATGCTTTCAGGCGCCTTTTTCAGCCAATGAGCAAGGACATACACTGTGGGCAATGAGATGACATGTGCAGCGTCCACTACCATCTTAGAGAAGGGCATTGCAGTGATTGGCTTGCTTTGGGGTGCATCATAGTGTCTATAAAAGCACTGAGCGCCGACCCCCATTTTACTTCTGCCGATCTTAACAGTAGGGAGAGGTTGCTGACGCTGTTTATCAGTAGGGAGAGAGTTAGGGCTGGAAAGAGAAGTTCTTCTGCTTGTGCTGATAGCAGTTGTGCTGTCCAGTTAGTGTGCAGTGACAGGGGAGGATTTTCTTGTGTGCAGCAGCGCTGGATATTAGGCTGCCTGATAGCTGTATTGCTGTGTGTACACTGCTGTGCAGACTGCTTTTTAAATTTTCCCCTATACTATTTACACCTGGTATCTTCTGATACAATAACCTTTTTGCTGCCTTTTGTATTACGGTCTAATCCATACTTAGAGAGCATTTGTGTGTGACTCCGGAAATATATAAGGAGATTTAAATTGTCCCCTTCACCGTATACAGCTGTACGCTTCTGATACAGTATCATATATCTACTGGTATTTTTGGTACATTTTCCAAAACATGAGGAAGTATGGTGGAAGAGGCCGCAGACGTGGGCGGGGGGGCAGCTGGTACTGATGGTTCTGGTGGTGCATCTGCTGGAAGTGCCAAAAGCCCAATAGCACCTAAGGCAGGAGGTGTTGAGCCTGTGTCATCGTCTGGCTCCAGAAGACCTAGAAGGCTCCCTTTTCTGGGAGTAGGTAAACCGCTTTTAAAGCCGAAGCATCAGGAACAGGTTTTGGCTTATATTGCCAAAACAGCCTCCAGCTCTATCGCCTCCTCTTCTGAAGTTTCAAAAAATGCAAGCACTGAGTCGTCAGTGCAGGCTCCTGGTCAGGAACAACACCTTTCCTTGTGTCCTTCACCCCCACCAAAAGTGAAGAATGCGTCAGGCCACACTACAGATTGCTCCCTGGAGCTCTTCTCACATACCATGCCTGGGTTATTACGTGAAATCCTGAATTCCCCAGTCCAAGATGAATATGACATGGAGTGCACTGATCCACAGCCACTGCTATATGATTCTGCTGGTACATTCACCTGAGCACTGCATTGCCCTCGCAGTCTACTGAGCCAGATTCTGACCCTGATGAAACTCAGGTGCCCCTTCCCGCATACTATACCACCTTACACGGTGACACAGAGGAAGGTGCAGATGAAATTGAAGAGGAGGTGATGGATGACCCAGTTGTTGACCCGGATTGGCATCCATTGGAGAAGAGGGTGCCGCTGGCAATAGCTCATAAGAGGAGGAGGATCCGCAGCAGGCATCGACATCGCAGCTGCGGTTATCTGGGAGGCCTGTAGCAGTCCAAAAACGTGTTAAAAAACAAAAAGAGTTGCAGGACAGCTTGGCCAGATGGTCAAATTAGCACAGCGTGCAAGCCCTGAAAATTTATCCCATAGTAGGAAGAGTGCAGTGTGGCACTTTTTTTGACCAAAATCCTATTGATGAGGCAAAGGTTATCCGTAAGAAGTGCGTAAGGACCTTTAGCCGAGGGAAAAATCTCTGAAATTTGAATACAAGTTGCATGCTTAGATATTTAAACACCATGCACTTGCAAGCGTTGACAGACTGCAAAATCTCAGGTATCACACGTGCACCTGCTCTGACTGAAGGTAGCCAGCAACACTACATCGCTTCCCCCACTGTAAGCCCACCAGTTAGCACAATACCAGCAAGAAATATTGAGGTGTCGTCGCAAGGCCAAAGCAGTCAGGGAATCACAATGTTTTTGCAATGAAAGACTGAATCTAGGCCATCACCACCACCACCACCATCACCAACCCCCTCTCAGTCCGCCATGTGCACCGCTAGTTCCACCATATGCAGCTCTTAAGTCCAGCTCACCCTAGCAGACACTCTGAGTAGGACAAGAAAGTACTCATCCTCTCATCCACGTACACTGGCTTTGAACGCCTACATTGCCAAACTGATCTCATTAGAGAAGATGCCCTTCTGTTTGGTTGAAAGCGCAGCGTTCCGAGAGCTCATGGCCTACGCTGTCCCACGCTATGACCTACCCAGTCGGCCCTTCTTTTCTAGAAAAGCCATCCCTGCCCTCCACCTGCATGTGAAAGACCGCATTATCCATGCACTCAAACAATCAGTGAGTGGAAAGGTGCACCTCACAACAGATGCATGGGCCAGTAGGCATGGCCAGGGCCATTATGTGTCCATCACTGCTCACTGGTTAATGTGGTGGATGCAGGGTCCACAGGGGACAGCGGCGGAGGGACAGTGCTGCCTAGCCCACGGTATAGGCAACTGTTGGCTGTAGGAGTTCGACCCTCCTCCTCCTCCAGAAGCAAAAGCTCGTCGACAAAGCGCAGTTGCATGAACACTCAATCAGCAGCTGCCAGTGTTGCACACGAGGTGTCCCACTATCGATCAGCTAGTGGTAAGCGTCAGCAGGCTGTTTTAAAGATGATGTTTTTGGGCGACAACAGACACACCGCGGAGGTACTGGCCGACTACTTGCAGCGAGAAACTGAGTAATGACTGGGCAGTCTACATCTTGAGCCAGGCAAGGTAGTCCGTGATAACGGCCGTAATTTTGTGGTGGCCACATGTCACGCTGTCACTGTATACAGGAGGTCCGGGGTCTATGCTGACCCTAAGCTGGGGCCCTGACTAATCCCTGTACCTGGAGGTACTGTTGATGGTACAGAGGTCCAGGCCGCCAGCGTAACCCTATCTCCTGTGAATCCCTGACCCTGTAATCTAGTCCTGAGAAGGACCCTGATCACCACCACAGGGAACGGGAAGGTAAATGCCTACACACAGTATAAGACGAACGAGACAGTACAAGGGGTAAAATAAAAGACCACCTTGCATACAAAACTCACTCTACAAATACAGAGGGAACACCAACGGGTAAGGAGATAAATAATAAAGCGAGGAGGGGAGAAAACTACACCAGGTACTCTTCACTTCAGACTTCACAATACCACGATCCGCTCTGCTGGTCTGCATGAATGCTTTCACCGACACTTCCCTAGCAGACTGGCAGGTATTTGAAGGAATCTCATTAGTGCAACATTAACTGCAGCTGGGCGAGGCTGGGCCTCGTCTAGCACAGAGAGAGGGAGAATTAACTCCATCACTGCCGACAAACACCAAGCACCAAAAACTCAGCTGTGAGAAGTCAGGTTGTGTAATCGCGACGATCTTCGTGGCGACACACCCGTGACAGTACCCCCCCTTCTACGAGGGGCCTCCGGACCCTCAGGGCCAGGTTTATCTGGGTGAGTTGTGTGGAAGGCCCGAATTACCGGTCTGCGTTAATATCCGACGCAGGAACCCACGTCCTCTCCTCAGGACCATACCCCTTCCAATGAACCAGGTACTGAAGGGACCGGCGATTCAGACGTGAATCGATGATTTTCGACACCTGAAACTCCAAGTTACCATTGACCACCACAGGAGGAGGAGGTAAAGGTGATGGTATCACCGGCGCCACATACCTCTTAAGCAACGATCTGTGGAACACATTGTGAATTTTAAACGTAGGGGGGAGGTCAAGACGGAATGCCACCGGATTAATTATAGAACTGATCCTGTATGGCCCGATGAACCTGGGACCCAGTTTCCAGGAGGGAACCTTACCTTTTATATTCTTGGTAGACAACCATACCCGATCGTTCACACTTAGGTCCGGACCAGACACTCTCCTCCTATCAGCCATACGTTTGTATCGGTTCCCCATAGTACTCAGATTATTCAGCACTCCTCTCCACACTGAAGCAAGTGACGACGAAAATCGTTCCTCCTCAGGAACGCCAGAAGAGCCCACCCTATTGAAAGTACAAAACTGGGGGTGAAAACCATATGCCCCAAAATACGGGACTTACCAGTAGACTCGCTCCGCCTATTGTTAAGAGCGAATTCCGCCAGAGGCAAGAAAGAAGCCCAGTCCTCCTGGTTCTCTGACACAAAACACCGGAGATATGTCTCCAAGCTCTGGTTCAGACGCTCTGTCTGACCATTGGTCTGCGGATGAAAAGCCGATGAAAATGACAACTGCATCCCCCGCCGTGTACAAAATGCCTTCCAGAATTTGGACACAAACTGAGACCCCCGATCCGATACCACATCGGAGGGTACCCCGTGAAGTCTCACAATCTCCCCAATGAACACCTGCGCAAGAGTTTTAGCATTAGGAAGAGCAGGAAGAGCGATAAAATGTGCCATCTTGCTGAACCTGTCCACTACAACGAGTATGACTGTTTTACCTGAAGACGGCGGGAGGTCCGTAATAAAGTCCATAGACAGATGAGTCCACGGACGCTCCGGGATCTTCAAAGGTAAGAGGGCCCCAGACGGACGGGTATGTGGGTCTTAAAGCGCGCACAAACCCCACAGGACGCGACAAATGTTACCACCTCCCTATGTAAGTTAGGCCACCAAAACCGGCGCGAGAGGAGATCCACAGTTGCTTTACTCCCTGGGTGTCCTGCCAAAGCTGAATTATGGTGTGCCTCGATTACCTTTTGTCTCAGCTGATCTGGAACAAACAGTCTCCCTGGAGGTCCAACAGGGGCGTCCCCCTGAGCCTCCAATACCTCCTCCTCAAGCTCAGAGCATACTGCCGACACCACCACCCCCTCCTGAAGGATAGGAACCAGGTCATCCGTCTTCCCGGCCCCAGGGAAACTGCGAGATAAGGCATTCGCCTTTACATTTTTTGACCCAGGACGAAATGTGACGACAAAATTAAACCTGGTAAAAAACAACGACCACCTAGCTTGTCTGGGATTCAGACGTTTTGCGGACTCTAAATATAGCAGGTTTTTGTGATCGGTAATGACGGTGACCGGGTGTACTGCCCCCTCCAAAAAATGACGCCACTCCTCAAAAGCTAACTTAATGGCCAAGAGTTCCCTATTGCCGACATCGTAATTCCTCTCAGCGGACGACAATTTTTTAGAGAAGAAGGCGCACGGATGCCATTTACCAGGGACGGACCTTGAGATAATACCGCTCCCACCCCTACCTCAGAAGCGTCTACCTCCACAATGAACGGCTGTGACGCATCAGGTTGAATGAGTATGGGTGCCGAAGCAAAACATTTTTTCAAGGAGGAAAACGCTTGACAAGCCTTGTCAGACCACCTTGAAAAATCCGTCCCTTTTTTAGTCATGTCTGTGAGAGGTTTAACTATGGACGAGAAATTACGAATAAATTTCCGGTAGTTAGCAAACCCCAGGAAACGTTGTAGTGCCTTAAGATCCTCTGGCAGATCCCACTCAAGAACTGCCCGCACTTTCCCAGGGTCCATATGAAAACCGGATGCTGACACCAGGAATCCTAAAAACTGAAGTTCCTGTACGGCGAACACACACTTCTCCCATTTGGCGTACAGTTTATTATCCCGCAAGATCTGCAACACCTGCCTAACATGCTCCTGATGAGACACAAGATCCGGCGAGTAAATTAAGATGTCATCCAGATATATGACAACAAACTGTCCCACTAGGTGGCGAAATATGTCATTAACAAAATGTTGAAACACCGCCGGGGCATTAGTCAGACCAAATGGCATGACAAGGTTCTCATAATGCCCCTCCGGAGTGTTAAACGCCGTCTTCCACTCATCCCCCTCCTTCATCCTAATCAGATTATAACGCCCCCCTGAGATCCAACTTAGAGAACCATTTGGTGCCCACGATCTGATTGAATAGATCGGGAATAAGTGGGAGCGGATACGGATCTCGGACCGTAATCCGATTAAGCTCACGGAAATCCAGGCAAGGGCGTAGGCCTCCATCTTTCTTCTTCACAAAGAAGAACCCCGCGGCCACCGGGGAAGATGAAGGTCTAATATGCCCCTTAGCCAGACTCTCCGAAATATAATCCTTCATGGCCTGCCTCTCAGGACCAGAAAGGTTATACAACCTAGATTTCGGTAACTTGGCTTCAGGGAGCAATTTTACAGAACCGTCATACGCGCGATGAGGAGGTAGTTCTTGACACCCTTTCTCCGAAAATGCATCCTCAAAGTCCACCAGAAATATAGGTAAGGCCCTAGGCACGACCGCACCGATGACCGTGTTCATGCAGTTTTTATTACAGAATTCACTCCACTGGCTTATCTCTCTGGATTGCCAATTAATAACCGGGTTATGCTTAGTTAACCAAGGAAGGCCCAACACTATAAGAGTGGGAAGACCCTCCAACACGTAACAAGACAACAGTTCTTTATGTATCGCCCCCACTCGAAGATCTATGTTATGCACGGCTTGCAAAAAACTACCTTGACCGAGAGGCCTGGCGTCGATCGAGAATATGGGGATGGGTTTAGCCAATACACTCAGTCGCATACCTTGAACCCGGGCAAACCGAGCGTCCACCAGATTCGCCCCGGCCCCACTATCCAGAAGAACAGATATCCTCTCAGTTCTCGTACCCACCACCACCTCCGCCGGTACGAGAAATTGAGACGGACCTGGGGACGAAATACATACTCCCAGATTGTCGTCCACCACACAACCTGGGATCAATAGTTTTCCGGCTACTTCTCACTCTGCAAAGGACGGGATGGACACCCCCCAATAAAATGTCCCTTTCTCCCGCAGAAGAAACACCTTCCTGTCTTGCGGCGCACTGCCGATCCCCTCCCTCGGAATGATGTCCCTCCTAACTGCATAGGCTCCTCTGGACTGACCAGGGGAACCTCCATATAAGGGGCCCTAGTAGAAGGTGGAGTCATCACAGGGGGCGGAGTTACCCCGCACCTCTCCCGAAGCCGTCAATGCGAATAGCAAGGGCCATAGCGGCTTCCAGTGACGTGGGAGGGTCATACTTGCCAACACATCCTTTAATTTGTCAGATAAACCTTGACAAAACTGGCTCCTAAGAGCCGGGTCATTCCACTGGGTGTCCGTGGCCCACCTACGGAACTCCGAACAGAATTCCTCCGCCGGACGATCTCCCTGCTGGATCCTACGTAACTTAGATTCAGCAAGGGAGACCCGATCCGGGTCATTATATACGAGACCCAGAGCAACAAAAACCTATCCACTGACTGGAGAGCCGGGGAGCCCGGGGGAAGCGAGAACGCCCATGATTGGGGGTCCCCTTGTAGGAGCGAGATGACAATTCCCACCCTTTGATCTTCACTCCCCGATGACCAAGGTCGCAGCCGAAAGTACAATTTACATGCCTCCCGGAAAGCAAAAAATTTGTCCCGCCCTCCAGTGAACCTGTCAGGGAGAGCTACTTTAGGTTCAGGTCCGGCTTGCTCCAGGGGGTATAAAACCTTGGACATAACGTCCGCCAGCTCCATGGACAAACTCTGCAACTGCCGAGCTAGACTGGCTACTGGATCCATGGTTATCGAGAAACGTGTGCACTGCTAGGTAAGTAACGGTGCCAGATTAGGGTCCCAAGCCAATATATTATAAAATGAAATCAGGCACTCAACTTAATGTGATGTGGAACACCAATGATATTTATTGAGGACAAATTGTGCGGTTTTTAACGGCAAAACGTTTCGGCAACAACTGTGCCTTTCTCAATTGCCTCTTATTACAGGTAATGAAACCTTCAAAACAAAAAGATCATAACATGGAAAATAATGTATATACACATGTGAACATAGAATTGGTAGCTTGACATTTAGGGAATCAACATGAAGTTGGAATAAACACCAAGGCACAGGCCAAAAAATCATGTGTAAATTCACAACGTACCGTGTCCAAAGTGAGGAAATCTATACAGAATAGAGTGTCATATCTCCATAGCCGGATAAATATCTGAAAAAGAACCTTTTTGCATACAAATAAATGGTGAGTGGCAGTGGGTGAATTAAGATCCCCAGTATAAGGTATAACGCATGCAATACCCTTTTGTACGGATAACCTCTCCAAAATGTTTAGATGCTGTGCAGCCTATGAATAAAAGGAGGGATCATATACCGTGATCCACTATTGTGGGGGAGTTAGAAGTGACGATTACTGAAAGGCATACCCTTATAATGCTTGTAGGGATATCGCTAATGCAGCCTTTAGTGTGCCGTCTGAAATGAAAATACTTCATGGTATAACGACCTGATAAACCGCTATGCATAGAGAAACACGGCGGTAAGTTTACTCACCCAACTGCAGTGACTGACGCGGGGTCCGCCGCTTGTCAGTGGCTATGTGGCGTGTGTGCGATCTATTTGTAATGGTGAGAGGAGACCATGCGATAGCGGTATGTCTCAAAGGACTTCCGGTTTCCTGGTTCGGCGTGCGGTTCAATGACCACTTCCGGTGCTGAGGATCGTGGGACCGGAAGTGCGCAAGCTTGCCCTGATCTGTGAATGGTGTGTACCGCCTCTGTGATGACGCGGCGGTGATGCTGCCCCTGAGTGACAGATTACAACTGCTGACGAAAATGCCGTGATTTTACTTAAACCAGGTGACTAGCTGTGATGCTTTAGGATCCATTTTCAGTGCGGGTGATGTCTAGCCAGTGCTGCAATACATTCTGTGTAACATGGTGAAGGTGATATAATTTCAGAATTCAATATAGCCGGCTCTAAAGAAACAAGATGAAAGTAAATATCAGTCACAGGATAAATAATGCAGCTAAACAAAAGACATTAAATCATAATCTCTGTTTAACCCCTTAGGGGAAAGAGTCTCCAAGGTATGGATCCAATAGGATTCCCGTTTTTTTAAAAGGAGTGTGCGGTCACCACCTCTTCTGAGTGGAGGGATGGTCTCTATAACTTGAAATTTTAACTGGGATATGGCATGGCCTTGAGAATGGAAATGATGTGGAATAGGTAATAATAGGTTTTTGCAGCGGATTGTAGATTTGTGTTTCGAAATTCTGTCTCTTATGCTCTGTGTAGTTTCTCCTATGTAAAGGAGACCGCAAGGGCATTTAATCAGATAAACTGCAAATGATAAGTCACATGTGTGAAAACCTTTTATTTGGAAGCTCTTTCCCATCCGGGGGTGATAAATATATGAGCCTTTCTGTACATTGCTGCATTGTGCACAATAAAGGCACGGAAATGTTCCAGTGCGAGGACTAGAAAAAAAGGTCTGTTTCTTAACGCATGTGGATCCTATATCTGCTTTGACAAGTCCGTCTTTAAGATTTGCTGGTCTCCTAAAACAGGGTAGGAACGGTTCTGAAAACTCTGGGATGTTAGGATGTGCTTGTGTTAGTAGTGGCCAGTGTTTTCTGATGGTCCGGTGTAAAAGATAAGCATAGGGGTGGAACGTATGTACAAATGGGATGCGTTTATTGCCCGAATGTCGTTGTATATCTCGTTGGTGGTTCCTAGAGGTGGCAAGTAGAGGGAAAGGGTAGCCTCTCTTTTGAAATTTTGTGGTCATTTCATCATGTCTGCGGTAGTGTTGAGCGATACTGCTCGATATCTAAAAATATCGTATCGGAATGGTATCGCCGATATCACTAAATATCGTCGATATCCGATTCCGATTCCGGAAGTCCCATGTAAGTCTATGGGAACAAAATATCGCAAAAAAAAAAACCCTTTCTTTCGTTGTAAACACAAAATATACACACATAGAATACATATATATATATATACATGTCATTGTGACATATATATATTACAGTCATGGCCAAAAGTTTTGAGAATGACACAAATATTATATTTTCACATGATCTGCTGCCCTCTGGTTTTTATATGTGTTTTTGACAGATGTTTTTATCACAGACAGAAATATAATTGCAAACATATAAGTAACAAAAGCTTATATTGACAGTTAGAATGAGTTAATGCAGCAAGTCAATATTTGTAGTGTTGACCCTTCTTCTTCAGGACCTCTGCAATTCTCCCTGGCATGCTCTCAATCAACTTC
>JARQOD010000002.1:184791073-184807223 GCA_033576555.1 Oophaga sylvatica | reverse complement strand
ATTATATATTTTTATGATCTATAAAAACGCAGCATAGCTCTATTTTTTCTCCTATGTTTTCAGTCTCTTGAGAGCTGGTATATTCTACCCAGATGTGGTATCACAGTATAACCCATCTGGGCCTTTATAAGTGTATATATTTGGGATTATATGTATTCTTAACAATATGTGCATCATGTTGCAGATAGTGCAGCAAGAAGTCGCTCATATGTCTAGCACTTCCATGAGGTCCAAGTGCATGGTGTTTAGGTGGAGGGGTAACATTCAAGCTTGCTTCCTCCGTCCCCTCCCGCCAACTACTGACAACAGAGGGGATCATTATCCTCTTCATCTCCTGACTGTTGCACGCCCATCAACTCTTCCTCCTCCATTTACTGTAGTTCCTCTGCTAATGCACCTTCAGTTACAGTTTGTCTGGTACCATGAGCCCCCCTCAATAGCTGTAATCCACCCTCCAATGGCACACAACTGTGCGATGACAGTCCGGAACTTAGAGATATTGTTGCACTTTGGCATCCTCCTCTGCTTCCACTTCTTCCTCTGGGACTACCAACTCCTCCGCAGACTATTCAAAGTGTGCTACAGCATGGAGATGACTAGAAAAGTGATGCTGATGATGGAATCGTCAGCGCTAACCATGTTAGTAGCCATTTCAAAACTGAGCAGGAGCGTGCATAGGTCCTTCATGTGTGCCCACTAAGCAATTGTTATTTTCACCACATCCTTACTGTGTTAGCCCAGGCTATGCAAAATGACACTGCACCAGGGCTCATTGCTGCTGCCACACTCACTGCAACATGTGCAGAGTAGAATTCTTTTGTGTCGGCACATCATATCAAAAAGTTTGCCTAATAACCTCCATAGCGATGCAAGTCGATTACCTACGGGGTGTGAAAGGCCAGAACAGTGGCAGTGAAGCTGCTGTACCATCAGGTTGGCGTATGGGGTGCCACCAAGTTTGCACCGTTATCGCACATGGCCTTCCCTGGCTTTAGGCTATGTGGAGACAGCCATTGCTGAAACTCAGTCTGGATAGCTGTCCACAACTCTTGAGCTGTGTGACTGTGACCTCCAAGGCATATTAATTTAAACACTGCCTGATTGCGATTAGCCCTGGCTGCGCAGAATAAATGTGGCGGGAATTCTCTCTGCACTGCTCATTAAGAAAGAAATTGAGGGCAAAGGTTGAGGCCCCAGAGGAAGTGGAGGAGGCAGAAGCAGTGGAGGAAGTGTTAGATACAGAGTTTTGTCCTTCAAGCCTTGGGTTTCCAAGACTTACGGAGCAGCCCCTTGCTAGGCCGCCCCCACAGCCATTAGAGTCACCCAGTGCCCAGTCAGCGAGATGTAATGCCCCTGACAATGATTGTTTGTCCATTAGTCAGTGGTGAAATGCTGGCATAGATTTTTTCAATGAATGAGTAATGTTGTCTGCGACAGGCTGGTGTAGCGCAGGCACAGCTTTCTTAGAGAAGTAATGGTGACTGGGCAACCGGTACTGGGAGACTGTGGTGGCCATCAGCTTTTGGAAACCATTTGTATACATGAGGAGGAAAGGCAGCATTTCCATGGCCAACAGAATGGAGATAGTGGAGTTCAAGCTCTTAACTTTGGCATGTGAAGGAGGAAACATTATTTTACATGACCACAACTGCGGAAACGAGGGCTGACTGATGTGCTGAGAGAAGGTGGAGTAGGGTGAGCACAACAAACTGATGGACTGTGAGTGAGGTGCAGGCGGAGATGTTATGGTGGATTGAGAAAGATGTGATGTGTTCGGTGAAACAAAAACACTAGACATCTCCACTTCCGTAACAGCTGGCTGCACCACAATATTAGCACAAACGATTTTGATTAGGAAATGCGGCCTGCTACAAACACCACAATATTAGTACAAATTATTTAGGTTAGGAAATGTAGCCTCCTGCCTGCACCACAATATTAGCACAAACTATTTTTATTAGGAAATGTGACCTCCTCACTGAGCAATAATATTAACACAAAAGGATTTTTATTGGGAAATGTGGCCTCCTGCCTGCACCACAATATTAGCACAAATGATTTAGATTATAACATGTGGTCATCTGCCTGCACTACATTATTATTCTAAACAATTTTGTTTAAGAAATGTGGCCTCCTGCCTGCACCACAATATGAGCACAAATGATTTAGATTAAAAATTGTGGCATCCTGCCTGCTTCATAATATTAGCACAAACAATTTTGATTAGGAAATGCGGCCAGCTGCAAACACCACAACATTAGCACAAATGATTTACATTAGGAAATGTGGCCTCCTGCCTGCTCTGCAAAATTAACACAAATGATTTTGATTAGGAAATGTGGTCTCCTACCTGCAGAATAATATTAGAACAAACAATTTTGATTATTAGAAAATGTGTCCTCCTGCCTGTTCCAAAATATGAGGACAATCAATTTTGATTATAAAATGTGGCCTCCTGCTTGCACCACAATATTAGCACAAACAATTTTGATTAGGAAATGTGGCCTCCAGCCTGCAGCATAGTATTAGCACAAACGATTTTGATTGGGAAATGTGGCCACCTGCCTGTACCACAATATTAGCACAACAATTAGGAAATGTGGCCTCCTGCCTGCACCACAATATTAGCACAAACGATTTTGTTTCGGAAATGTGGCACCTTGCCTGCTTTATAATATTAGCATGAATGATTTAGATTAGGAAATGTAGCCTTCTGCAAACATCACAATATTAGCACAAATGATTTAGATTAGGAAATGTGGCCTTCTGTCTGCACCACAATATTAGCACAAATGATTTGGATTAAAAAATGTGACATCCTACCTGCTTCACCATATTAGCACACCTGATTTGAATTAGGAAATGTGATATTATTCCTGAACCACTGTATTAGCCCAAAAGATTTTGATTAGGAAATATGGCATCCTGACTGCACCACAATATTAGCACAAACTATTTTGATTAGGAAATGTAGCCTGCTGCAAACATTACAATATTAGCACAAGTCATTTAGATTAGGAAATGTGGCCTCCTGCCTCCACCACAATATTAAAACAAATGATTTTGATTAGGAAAGTGGCCCCCTGCCTGCACCACAATGTAAACACAAACAATTTTGCTTAGGAAATGTGGCCTCCTGCCTGCACCACAATATTAGAGCAAATGATTTTAATTAGAAAATGTGTCCTCTTGCCTGAGCAACAATATTAACACAAACAATTTTGATTAGGAAATGTGACCTCCAGCCTGCATCACAATATTATCAGAAACGATTTTTATTAGAAAATGTGGCCTCTTGCCTGCACCACAATATTAACACAAACGACTTTGATTAGGAAATGTGGCCTGTTGCAAACACCATAATATTAGCAGAATTTAGATTAGGAAATGTGGCCTCCTGTCTACATCACATTATTAGCACAAGTGATTTTGTCCAGGAAATGTGGTCTCCTACCTGCACCACAATATTTGCACAAATGAGTTAGATTAGGAAATGTAGCCTCCTGCCTGCACCACAATATTAGCACAAATGATTTTGATTAGGAAATGTGGCCTCTTGACTGCACCACAATATTAGCACAAATTATTTTGGTTAGGAAATGTGGCCTTCTGCCTGCACCACAATATTAGCACACACGATTTTGACTAGAAAATGTGGCCTCCTGCCTGCACCACAATATTAGCACTGTAAGGATTCCAGATGTTTCATGGAACCTGCTTTTCCCTTGTCCAAGATGGAGTCTGTTACTTTGTCCTGTCCTGGAACTTCCTGTCTGTCCAGCTATTTAAATCCAGGTCGGCAGACCCTCCGTGCCTGAGTATTTTATTGCTGTTTACTTCTGAGCTTCCTCCTGGCTTGCCTATGGAGTTCCTGCTGCTGCTCGTTAATCGGTGCTCTCCCTCACCACTTCCAGCTGCCTTCTGTGTTCTAAGCTACTTACGGATCCTGGCTGGGTTTACCTACTGTCCAGACTTCTGAGACTGTGTCTGTTGCGGGCTGCTGTGCGGGACTTGAGCGGGACTTCTCGGCCCAAAAGGTACATTTATGGACCTTCTCCCTGTTATGCTCCACCAATGAATTTCTGGACTTCCATGAAAGGTGTCTTCTCCTTTATCTGCATAGTTCAGGACTTCCCCATACAAGTGCCAGTCGTACTCTTTCTTCTTATTACTGCTGGACTTCCACGTATAAGTGTCGGTTGCACTCTTGCTGCATACTACTGCTTGACTTTCATGTATTAGTGTGGGTTGCACTCTTGCTGCATACTACTGCTGGACTTTCACATATTAGTTCCGGTCGCACTCTTGCTGCATATAACTGCTGGACTTGTTTGTATTAGTGGTCACGCCCCTCTACTAAGTTTGCTGGACATTTCTGTTTTGTGCTGTGGACTTCATTACAATTGCACGAAAGTTTCTGTTAGTTTATGTTCTACTTCTTGCTTTGTTAAATACACTTATTTGTCTCAGCTTTGGTCTCAGACTCATTTTATCCCACGCAATCAGATTCCACAGTACCCACATAATTGTTACAGGATACTCAGGCCATTAAGGAATCTGCTGGGATAATGTCAGCTGAGACAAAGTTGGATCAGTCATTTTCCATGATTAACTCTTTAGAAGGGATGTGGAAGCTTTACAAAACAAGGTTGCTAACTGTGAGGCCCATTTCGGGCAGGCGCTTCAGACTTAGGTAATCAAATTACAGTATGGGCGCATTCACCTCCGGAGCAGCTACCGCCAGCTAGCACTCCCAAGTTACTGCCATTTAGATTTAATGGAGACCGCTACAAATTTCATGGGTTTATTAATCAATGCATTTTGTATTTTGATGTGAGCATTCACTTGGGAAAATCCGCTAATCGAGACTCTTGACCCTTGTCTGAATAATTTGGATGATTTTCTAGCTAAAATGTCTATGATATTTGATGATCCTAATCATCGCACTACAGCTTAAACTGCATTGTTGTCATTACGTCAGGGTAAGCGTTCTGTTGTTGCATATGCTACTGGCTACTGAATTTAGATGGCTGGGGTGGATACGGTTTGGGACTGTTATGCTCAATTACCAATTTTTAAGAGGGGGCTTTCTAGTGTGATTAAGGATGAGTTAGCCCATGCAGATGCTCCTCAAGAGTTAGAGGCGTTCATACAGCATTGCGTCCGCATTGACATACGTATTACAGAACTAACTCTCCCCTTCCTCCTAAAGAACCTGCAGGCAAATCCTCTTGGGAAGTTGAACCAGTTCCTATGCAAGTGGATGCTTTACAGCAGCGTAAGGGCTTATACTCACTGGCGCCGAAAACGAATGATATTCAGCCGAAAAAAAATCGGATTCAAATCTGACCAATGTTATTCAATAGGTGAGTTCTCATTTGAGATTTTTTTCTCATCAGAAATTGATGTGAGAAAAAAATCGCAGCATGCTGCAATTTGATGCGATTTTGGCATGATAATCGCCAATGCAAGTCAATGGGTGCGAGAAATCATCGCACAGCACTCGCACCATGCGAGTGCTGTCCGATTTACACGCACCAGTCTCCTTTGAAAAGCCGGCAATTCATCCCCGGCTACTGTAAAATCACACTGACAGCTCACAAAACACTAGATACATACACATAGAATACATATATATATATATATATATATATATATATATATATTGTGAGACAGTGAAGGAATATGTGGTGAATGAGGTGTATGTTTCGCCTAGGTGCCTTGCTGACTGGTATGAGCGAAATGTGTGGCTTTGTAAACCTGGTGGTAAAGAAGGGTCACTACACCTGCCATTCAGTACACGCTTGCAGCTCAGACCTGAATCCACTCGGGTGTTGATTAGGAAGCCAGAAGTAGGTGCTTGGGAGCACAGTCAGGGAGCTCATTCAGTCTGGACAGGAGTCCAGGCACGGAAGGAGATTCCGGGAGGTGGGCTCTCTCTGTCTGGGTGCTTGAGGTACCCCGGACACAAAGAGGAGACTCTGCGACACTCCATGCTGGTGACTACTGAATAGGAGGTGACCTCTCTCAAGTCTGGACGTTGGAGTTGCCTTCAGACATAAAGAGGAGTGTCTGTGAAACTCCATACTGGTAACATATCATATGTGTTGTTTTGGGCACAGACTGGTAGAGTCTGGGTCCCGGATAGAGAGGGCCATCTATCTAAGTGTAATTAGAGGCTAGACAAGCCTAGGTCTTTTGTTTATGCTTTGTTTTTATCTGTGTGCTGTGGACTTTAATAAAACTGGTTGCGGCCAGTTTTCACCAAACTGCTGTCTGAATGAACTGTTTCCGTGCCATTCTGTCTACCCAGACAGCGATCCTAGAGCTAAATACCCCTGGAAATGTTACAATTGGCGGAGAATGCTGGGGCAGCGCAGTGCCTGATACAGTTAGTGCTGGAGTGTGTATGCAGCACAGTGGCGAGAGACAGCATTAAAGGTGAAGTCTATTGAAATAGCAGCAGAAAAAAAAAAAAAAAAGTGTGTCAGCAGAGACGTCTGTTTGGAGCAGTCTTGGAGAGACAGTGGCCCTGATAGGGTCTGCAGAGAGAAAATGTATGCACAGCAAAGCTGAACTTGTTGTGAAAATGACTGTGGAATGTGCAGCAGCAAGAGAAACGTCTGTGGAGCAGTCTTAAAGAGACAGTAGCCCTAATAGACTTTGCAAAAGAAAAAAAAAAAGGGGTGTTTGCACAGCAAGGCTGAATTTTCTGTGGAAAAAAGCTGTGTAGTGTGTATGCCTTGACTGAAGTCTGCCGTTGTGAAGACAGAGATATCTGACAGCATGGAGGCGCTGTTTGAACAAATGGCGCAAGTTAATATGCAACATAAGACTGCTGTGATTGAGACAGATGAGTCCGGCAGTATGGAGGAGCTCGTTGAGTACCTGGTGCAGGCCCAGCGAAGCATGCAGCAGAGCATGGAGCAGCAGCGCCTGCAGCACCAGCAGCACATGCAGCAGGCCCAGCAGCAATTCCTGCAGCAGCAGCAGGAGAATAACCGGTTATTTGTTGAGCAGATGACAGCACCAAAAAAGGATTTCGGTGCCGCGTCCCGAAGTAATGTTGTGAAGGCACCGGCGTTGTCCGCTATAAAGAAGGCGGTAAGACGGTCCTTGAGAAAAATGACATCTCGTGATGATGTGGAGGTATATCTTACTAGGTTTGAGAGACTGGCAGAGAAGGAGAATCTGCCACTATCTGAATGGGCCATGGCGGTCGTACCCTATCTGATTGGGGAACCCCAAAAAGTCTGGGCTGACCTGAGCAAGCAGGACAGCGAAGACTATGCCAAGTTGAAAGCGGCGATTCTTACCCGGCTGGTGTTACGGTTGCAGCCCGTGCCAGGAGAGTCCATGACTGGAGATACAGTTGGGAGTCTGCCGTCAGCAACACTGCCCAAAGGGTCGAAAAGGTGACAGTGGACCGTTACACCCGAGCACTTCCTCCTGAGGTACAGAGAGAAAGGTACTTTGGCCCCAAAGACTGCCTCCGTGACCAGCCGTCTGAGCGGACGTCACTTCAGAGTTCCCGGACGCTGAACTCTCCCGGTAAGAGCGTTCCAGCTGTTGGGGACATGGAGTATGCTGATAAGCGGGTTCAGGCCCGAGGGGACATGTGGGTGGGAGAGTGTGATGGACAGTGTTGAAGCTGGCGTGAAATTGCAGCCAACTGTCCAATAGAGGGGGAGCCTATGTGTTGTGATGTTGGCAGATCCCTCTCTCTCTGCGCAGAACCTGTGTGTGTGTCCACCTCAGCCGAAGAGACTGGACCACAGGGGTCCCCGGTGGTTGTAAATGACTGCCCAGCACAGGCCCTCTTGGACTCAGAGAGTCCAGTGACTTCCGTATGTGACAGCCTGATTGATAGGGACTTCATCCCTGATAAGCACCTGAGTATGGTGTGCATCCATGGAGACACCAAAGTCTACCCAGAGACTGCCGTGGACTTGGTCCCCAAACTCGGGGAGGTTTCATGTGAAGTGGGGGTAGTGAAGACCCTGGTGCAACCCGTTATATTGGGTAATGACTTTCCCCGGTCTAAGGATCTCTGGGGGAAAAATGTTTCTGATGGACAGTGTGATGAAGCTCCTACTGGGGGTGCGCAGTCCCGAGGGGCGGAACACAATGCTAGTGGGCCGTTAAACTTATGTGATAATGATGATGACCATGATAATATTGATAATGATAATAATGATCATGATAATGATGATGACCATGATGATGATGCTGATATTGATAATGATGATGATGCTAATCATAATAGTGATGATACTGATGATGACCGTGATAAAGATGAAATTTCTTTGCAGGTGATGTTGGGAGACGAGGATGGTGGTTCTCGGGAACCGAGTGTCCCTGACCTGCCTGGCTCCTGTGACAATTTTGGGAGGGAGCCGGTGCGAGACCCCACTCTTAAATCGGCACAGGAAAATGTAATTGTTCTGAATGAGGTTCCCCAAGAGCCTGGCTCTGAGGAGAGGTTTCCTCATGCTGCCATGAACAATAACCTATTGTATAGGGACACTGAAGTCCAGGGAGAGGTCGTAAGTCAGCTCCTGGTATCTGAGCTATATGGAAGTATAGTGCTGGGGTTATCACATAGTCACATACTTGAGGTACCACCTGAGGGAAACCAGGGACCAGATGGTGAAGTTAATGACATGTTAACTAAGGTTCCAGATCAAGATGTGAATGAGAATGAATTGTATAACCCTGACAGTGAGCCGGATGTGAATGAAAATGAAGTGTCTAACCCTGGAAGTGAGCCAGATGTGGCTGAGAAAAGGGGTCAGACAGGGATAGTGGTGGTGATAGTGAGTCATCTGATGACAATAAAGCAACCAGTGCAAGTGAGGAAGGCATGGTAGCAGAGGAGATTGAGAGTCCTGAGAGGAAGGCTGAGGCTGACCTTGCAGTCGGACGGAGGATGGCATCTGAAGATGTTGTACAGTTGGCCGGTTCCCTGGCGAAGACTAAGGTGAAAGACAGGACTCTGAAACTGAACACAGCACAAGTGGATGCTGTTGAAAATGAGAAGTTATCAATGTATGGTGTGGATCTGCATCAGGCCAAGGACTCTGAAGGTGATGCTGCAGAGGTGGAGAAAGCCATGGAAGTGGTGGACACCAGGCCAGGTGCCTCACCAGAGGCTGATGTCTCAAGTGAAGCTGTGAGGAACAAGACTGAAGATGTGGGGACTGACTCTGTCCAGGAATCTGTTTCTGCCGAAGACAGCGGCGTGGACGGGTTGCGGTTCGGATCAGTAGCTGCAACTCGTGAAGCTCAGGCTGGAAGTTCGGCGCCCGGAGCCCCAGCGGTGTTCCCGAGTGACACCAAGGATCTGGATAAGTCACAAGATGAGATTTTGAGACATCAGGCTGGCGTTGGTGAGCTCAAGCGCACTTTCATGGAGTCTACATCGGAGCCACGTCCCAACAAATGGGAAAAGCGATGTGTCACTCCGTTGCCGCTGCAGACACACGGGAGCTCAGATGGGATGCAGAACGTGGTGGAAGAGAAGAATCCTGCGGGTTCTGAGTATACAGATGCCGCTGTCAAGGAGAACTTGAAAGCCGGAATAAATGGAAATATTGGAGACCATAATGATGTGACTGAAGAGGCAGAATGTAAGACTGACGGTAGGGCTTCTGAGCATGTTCTACCAGAAGAGCCTGTACAAGAAGAGGATGAATTATGTGTACCGAAAAAGAAAAACGATCAGCTTCCTCTACAGTGCCAATTGTGGGAACAGTGTGGCTCAAAATGGTCAGAGACCATGGCAGAGGTGCTTAAGTTCTGTGAAATAGAATTTATGAACCAACTGATATTTAAGAAAGTAGATGTGCTAAAAAAGGTTCAGGGGGAATTAGAGAAAGGTGAAAAAAACCCCTATACCTCCTGTGACAGTTGGTGACACAGGGTCAGTGCCCCAAAAACAGGAGGTACGAGAGTTTCTGTGGAAGAATCAGCAGAGGTGTTCTGACGTGCCTGGTCGTACTTCTCTGGCCAGGCACTATATCGAAACTGAGCCCGGCCCTAAGGTCAAGATGAAATAATGCAGGATACCCGAGGCCCGCAGAGAGCATAGGCCTGTGAGGGTACAGGGTAGTACGGATGCTTCAGATGAAGAGAAAGCTGATGTTGGCTATGACTCAGGTGAAGATACAAATGACAGTGGTGAAGATGAAGCTGATGAGGGCCATGACTGGTCCAGAGTTCACTGTCTCTGTTGGATTGTTAACCAGCCCTCCGGTCTGGATGACCAGCCCTCCGGTCTGGAGAAGAGGGGGGGGATATGTGAGACAGTGAGAGTATGTGTATTGAATGGGGTGTATATTTCACCTAGCTACTTTACTGACTGGTATAAGGGAGGTGTGTGGCTTTGTAGACCTAGTGGTAGAGAAAGGTCACTACACCTTACATTCAGTACACACTTGCAGCTCAGGCCTGAAATCACTCAGGTGTTAATTAGGAGACCAGAAGTAGGTGTGTTGGAACACAGTCAGAGAGCTCGCTTAGTCTGGACAAGGAGTCTAGGCACAAGAAGCAGTCTCCAGGAGTTTGAGCTATCTCAGTCTGGGTGCTCGATGTACCCCGGACACAGGAGTAGTCTCAGTGAGAATCCGTGCGAATAGCGGCTGAATAGGAGTGGAGCTCTCTCAAGTCTGGACGTTGGATGTGCCTTCAGACACAAGGAGGAGACTCTGTGAACCTCCATGCAGGGTAAATACTGAACATATGTGTTGTTTTGGGCACAGACTGGTAGAGTCTGGACCCGGATAGAAAGGGAAATCTATCTAAGTGTAATCAGTGGCTAGACAAGCCCAGGTCTTCTGTTTATGATTTGTTTTATATCTGTTTGCTGTGGACTTTAATAAAGCTGGTTGCGGCCAGTTTGCACCAGTACTGCTGTGAATGAACTGTTTCCGTGCCACTCTGTCTACCCAGACGGCGATCCCAGAGCTATATCCCCTGAAAAGCTTACAATATATATATATATATATTGTAACATTTCCAGGGGTATTTAGCTCTAGGATCGCTGTCTGGGTAGACAGAATGGCACGGAAACAGTTCATTCAGACAGCAGTTTGGTGAAAACTGGCCGCAACCAGTTTTATTAAAGTCCACAGCACACAGATAAAAACAAAGCATAAACAAAAGACCTAGGCTTGTCTAGCCTCTAATTACACTTAGATAGATGGCCCTCTCTATCCGGGACCCAGACTCTACCAGTCTGTGCCCAAAACAACACATATGATATGTTACCAGTATGGAGTTTCACAGACACTCCTCTTTATGTCTGAAGGCAACTCCAACGTCCAGACTTGAGAGAGGTCACCTCCTATTCAGTAGTCACCAGCATGGAGTGTCGCAGAGTCTCCTCTTTGTGTCCGGGGTACCTCGAGCACCCAGACAGAGAGAGCCCACCTCCCGGATCTCCTTCCGTGCCTGGACTCCTGTCCAGACTGAATGAGCTCCCTGACTGTGCTCCCAAGCACCTACTTCTGGCTTCCTAATCAACACCCGAGTGGATTCAGGTCTGAGCTGCAAGCGTGTACTGAATGGCAGGTGTAGTGACCCTTCTTTACCACCAGGTTTACAAAGCCACACATTTCGCTCATACCAGTCAGCAAGGCACCTAGGCGAAACATACACCTCATTCACCACATATTCCTTCACTGTCTCACATATCCCCCCCCTCTTTTCCAGACCAGAGGGCTGGTCATCCAGACCGGAGGGCTGGTCAACAATCCTAAAGAGACAGTGAACTCCGGACCAGTTATTCCAACACCAAGTTCATCTTTACCATTGTCATCTGTATCTTCACTTAAAGCAACCGCACTACGCTGTACCGTCCCAGGCCTATGCTCTCTGCGGGCCTCGGGTGTCCTGCACGGTTTCAGCTTGACTTTAGTGCCAGCCTCAGTCTCGGTATAGTGGCTCACCAGATAAGTACAACCAGGCACGTCAGAACAGCTCTGCTGATTCTTCCTCAGAAACTTTCGTACCTCCTGTTTTTGGGGCACTGACCCTGTGTCACCAACTGTCACAGGAGGTATAGGGGTTTTCTCTAATTCCCCCTGAACTTTCTTTAGCACATCTACTTTCTTAAATATCAGTTGATTCATAAATTCTATCTCACAGAACCCAAGCGCCTCTGTCATGGTCTCTGACCATTCCGAGCCACACTGTTCAAACGATTAGCACTGTAGAGGGAGCTGATCGTTTTTCTTGGTCGGTACACATAATTTATCCTCTTCTGGTACAGGCTCACTTTGCATAAGACTCAGAGCTCTTACTTCTTTCTCCAGGAGATCCTCATGGCTACGCATCTTCTCCTGTAGTTGTTGGACGTCCTTTACGTCTTCGGCCCCTTCTTCAGGCTCTTCTGGTAGGACATGCTCAGAAGCCCTACCATCAGTCTTCTTTTCCCCACGTTCTGCATCCCATCTGAGCTAACGTGTATCTGCAGCGGCAACGGAGCGACACATTGCCCCTCCCACTCACTGGGACGTGGTTCAAGTGTAGACTCCATGAAAATGCGCCTGAGCTCACCAAGGCCAACCCGAGGTCTCAAAATCTCATCTTGGGATTTATCCAGATCCTTTGGGTCGCTCGGGAACTCCGATGGCGCACCGGGCGCCGAACTTCCGGCCCGAGCTTCGCGAGTCGCAGCCACGGATCCGGACAGTACACCGTCCACGCCGCTGTCTCCGGCAGAAACATATTCCGGGGCAGAGTCATTCCCCACATCCTCAGTCTTGTTCCTCACAGCTTCACTTGAGACCTCAGCTTCTGATGAGGCATCTGGTTTGGTGTCTACCACTTCTATGGCTTTTTCCACCTCTGCAGCATCACCTTCAGAGTCCTTGGCATGATGCAGATTCACACCGCACACCGACAACTTCTCATCTTCAACAGCATCCACTTGTGCTGTGTTCAGTTTCAGAGTCCTGCCTTTAAAGCTCAGCTCTCCTCCTTTCACCTTAGTCTTCCCAGGGAACCGGCCAACTGTAAAACATCTTCAGATGCCATCTTCTGTCTGGCTGTAAGGTCAGTATCAGCTTTCTTCTCAGGACTCTCAACCTCCTCTGCTACCATGCCTTCCTCATTTGCACTGGTTGCTTTATTGTCATCAGATGACTCACCATCACTCCCAATATCCCTGCCTGACCCCTTTTTCTCAGCCACATCCGGGTCACTTTCAGGAGTATACAATTCATTCTCATTCACATCCTGATCTGGAACCTTAGTTAACATGTCATCCACAACATTAAATTCACCATCTGGTCCCTCAAGTATGTGACTATGTGACAACCCCAGCACTATACTTCTATATAGCTCAGGTACTAGGAGCTGACTCACGACCTCTCCCTGGACTTCAGTGTCCCTATACAATAGGCTATTGTCCATGGCAGCATGAGGAAACCTCTCCTCAGAGCCAGGCTCTTGGGAAACCTCATTTAGAACAATCATATTTTCCTGTGCCGTCCTAAGAGAGGGGTCTCGCCACTGCTCACTCTCAAAATTGTCACAGGACACAGGTAAGTCAGGGACACTCGGTTCCCGAGAACCACCATCCTCGTCTCCCAACATCACCTGCAAAGGAATTTCATCACTATCACAGTCATCATTATTATCAATATCATTATCATGACTATGATCAGTATCATCATCACTATCATGATCATCATCACTATCATTATCAGCATCAGCATCATTATCATGGTCATCATCATTATCATGATCATCATCATCATCATCATTATCATTATCATCATCATCATTATCATGGTCATCATCATTATCATGATCATCATCATCATCATCATCATTATCATTATCATCATCACATAAGTTTAACGGCCCACTAGCATTGTGTTCCGCCCCTCGGGACTGCGCACCCTCAGTAGGAGCTTCATCACACTGTCCATCAGAAACATTTCTCCCCCAGAGACCCTTAGATCGGGGAAAGTCATTACCCAATATGACGGGGTGCACCAGGTTCTTCACTACCCCCACTTCATATGAAACCTCCCCGAGTTTGGGGACCAAGTCCACGGCAGTCTCTGGGTAGACTTTGGTGTCTCCATGGATGCACACCACACTCAGGTGCTTATCAGGGATGAAGTCCCTATCAATCAAGCTGTCACATACGGAAGTCACTGGACTCTCTGAGTCCAAGAGGGCCTGTGCTGGGCAGTCATTTACAACCACCGGGCACACCTGTGGTCCAGTCTCTTCGGCTGAGGTGGACACACACACAGGCTCTGCGCAGGGAGAGAGGGATCCGCCAACATCACAACACATAGGCTCCCCCTCTATTGGACAGTCGGCCGCAATTTCACGACATCTCCAACACTGTCCATCACACTCTCCCACCCACATGTCCCCTCGGGCCTGAACCCACTTATCAGCATACCCCATGTCCCCAACAGCTGGAACGCTCTTACCGCGAGAGTTCAGCGTCCGGGAACTCTGAAGTGACGACCTCTCAGACGGCTGGTCACGGAGGCAGTCTTTGCTGGCGAAGGCCTTCTCCATCAGGCTGACCAGACGATTGGCGTCCTGGTGGTCTCCTTGTCCGACCTCTGGCTGTACCTCAGGAGGACATGCTCGGGTGTAGCGGTTCACTATCACCTTTCCAACTCCATAATCAGGTTTGCTGACTGCAGACTCCCAACTGCATCTCCATTCATGAACTCCCCTGGCACGGGCTGTCACCGTAACACCCAGCCGGGTAAGAATCTCCGCTTTCAGCTTGGCATAGTCTTGGCTGTCCTGCTCGCTCAGGTCAGCATAGGCTATTTGGGGTTCTCCAATCAGATAGGGTGCGACCATCATGGCCCACTCAGATAGGGGCAGATTCTCCTTCTCTGCCAGTCCCTCAAACCTAGTGAGATATACCTCCACATCATCACGAGGTGTCATCTTTTTCAGGGACCGTCTTACCGCCTTCTTTACAGCGGACAATGCAGGTGACTTTGCCACATTACTTCGGGACGCGGCACCGAAATCCTTTTTTTGTGCTGCCATCCGCTCAACAAATAACCGGTTATTCTCCTGCTGCTGCAGGAATTGCTGCTGGGCCTGCTGCATGCGCTGCTGGTGCTGCAGGCGCTGCTGCTCCATGCTCTGCTGCATGCTTCGCTGGGCCTGGACCAGGTACTCAATGAGCTCCTCCATACTGCCGGACTTATCTGTCTCAACCACGGCAGTCTTCACTCAAGACATACACACTCCACAGTCTTATGTTGCACATTAACTTGCGCCATTTGTTCAAACAGCGCCTCCATGCTGTCATCCATGCTGTCAGACTTCTCTGTCTCAACAACGGCAGTCTTCACTCAAGACATACACACTCCACAGTCTTTTCCACAGAAAAATTCAGCTCTGCTGTGCAGACACTTTTTTTTTTTCTCTGCAAACTCTATTAGGGCCACTGTCTCTTTAAGACTGCTCCAATAGACGTTTCTCCTTTGCTGCTGCACACTCCACAGTCTTTTCTACAACAAGTTCAGCTTTGCTGTGCAGACACACTTTTTTTTTTTCTCTTTTGCAAACTCTATTAGAGCTACTGTCTCTTTAAGACTGCTCCAATCAGACGTTTTTCTTGACACACTTTTTTTTTTTTTTTCTCTGCTGCTATTTCAACAGACTTCACCTTTATTGCTGTCTCTAAGCCACTGTGCCGCACGCACATTCCAGCACCATTTGTATCAGCCACTGTGCTGCCCCAGCATTCTCCACCAATTGTAAGCTTTTCAGGGGATATAGCTCTGGGATCGCCGTCTGGGTAGACAGAGTGGCACGGAAACAGTTCATTCACAGCAGTACTGGTGCAAACTGGCCGCAACCAGCTTTATTAAAGTCCACAGCAAACAGATATAAAACAAATCATAAACAGAAGACCTGGACTTGTCTAGCCACTAATTACACTTAGATAGATTTCCCTTTCTATCCGGGTCCAGACTCTACCAGTCTGTGCCCAAAACAACACATATGTTCAGTATTTACCCTGCATGGAGGTTCACAGAGTCTCCTCCTTGTGTCTGAAGGCACATCCAACGTCCAGACTTGAGAGAGCTCCACTCCTATTCAGCCGCTATTCGCACGGATTCTCACTGAGACTACTCCTGTGTCCGGG
>JARQOD010000002.1:184638573-184788573 GCA_033576555.1 Oophaga sylvatica | reverse complement strand
ATAAGGGGTTAAAATGACCTTGCAATTGAAAGGTCACTTTAAGCCAGGTTAATAATTGAGAGCTGTCAATTAGACAACTATCAATTATTAATCCTATTGTATGAAAGAAAAATCAAACACACACACTTTAATAAAAAAGAAGTTTAATGAAATAATCACACAGTTTTTGACCATATTTTATTTTCCTGCTAAAACCATTTCCTGTAATAAAAATAAAATAATAAAGCAAAATTATTCTTACCAATCCGATGTACAGTCAGGTCCCACGGTGTAATCCTTCAGAAAGGGTTAATGTTTACTGCAGGGACTGCAGCTAATGCTGCAGCCTCACAGTAAACCCCCAAATGAATGAGTTCCTCTCCTGGCTGACAGGAGAGGAAGTGGAAAGCTTAATTGATTGCTTTCCACTTTCACTTCAGGTCAGCCAGGGACACAATCAGTGACGTCAGAGGGAACTGGTTAACAAAAATAGGGGATCCCCTCGAAAAAAATTGGCGTGGGGTCCCCCCTATTTTTGTTAACCAGCCAGATGAAGCAGACCGCTGAGGCCTGGATTTTCAGGCTGTTAAGGAGCCAAGATCCATGGACCTTGCCAGCCTGATAATACCAGGCCACAGCAGTCTGCATATCTTGGCTGATTAACAAAAATAGGGGATCCCCTCGAAAAAATTGGCGTGGGGTCCCCCCTATTTTTTTAACCAGCCAGATGAAGCAGACCGCTGAGGCCTGGTTTTTCAGGCTGGTAAGGATCCAATATCCATGGACCTTGCAAGCCTGATAATACCAGGCCACAGCAGTCTGCTTAGCTTGGCTGGTTAACAAAAATAGGGGATCCCCTCGAAAAAAAAACGGCGTAGGGGTCCCCCTATTTTTGTTAACCAGCCAAGTAAAATGCAGACTGCTGCGGCCTGGTATTAAAAGACTGTCAAGGCCCATGGATTTGGCCCTCAACAGCCTGATAATACCAGGCTACAGCAGCCCCACATTTGGCGCATCAAAAGATGTGCCAATTGTGGCACTTTACCCGGCTCTTCCCACTTGCCCTGTAGCGGTGGCAAGCGGGGTAATAAGGGGTTAATGTCACCGTTGATTGCACGGTGACAATAAGCCCGGTTAATAATGGAGAGGCGTCAATAAGACACCGATCCATTATTAATCCCAAAGTTATTAAATGCATAAAAAAAAGACACAGCAAGAAAAAAGTCTTTTAATGAAATAAAAGAGACAACACAGTTTTCATTTCTTTTATTGTACTCTCATTCCTGCGACGCCATCGAACTCCTGTAAAAAAAGAAAAAAAACAAACCAACAGTATACCACCTGTCCGATGCAGTCCATAGTAACGACAGTCCCACGACGATCCAGCTCTGCTACATCGCAATGACAGGCAGAGCCTGTCATCCAGGCGCAGCACAGCTGATTACCTGCTTCCCCGGCGGTGACGTCATCGGACTGACTGCTTTACGGCCGGATTACCCAGCAGTCACTGCAGTTATCGCGAGAAACTGCATGTGACCGCCGGGGAGAAGAGGATGGCGGCCATGAAGCAGTCCAGGCCGTGACCGCCGGAGATCTTCTGCCAGGTAAGTGCCGCTGACTCTGACAACCGACGACGACACTGACATGCAGACCCGACCGACGGACACAGACAGTGACAATGACAAATCCGATTCCGGTATTCGATATGACGAAAATATCGAAACGAATTATCGAAAGGCCGATAGAGCTAATATCGGCCGATACCCGATATTTGCAGTATCGTATCGCTCAACACTAGTCACAATGACATATATATATCTATATATATATATATGTATTCTATGTGTGTATATGTATTGTTTCTATTCTTTATTAAAGCTGTCAGTGTGATTTTATTTGCTTTTTGTGTACATTTTTTTTTACAATGTGATTTTTACATGACTTTTTACATAGAGATAACTGCTCTATGTAAAACTTCATGTTAAAATCGCATTGCATACAGATGGAAAACTGATGGAAAACTGATGGAAAACGCATGGTGCGATTTAAAATCGCATGCAAATCGCATGCCTTTTTACAACAATTGTACCGTTTTTTCCCTGCAGAAAACTGGACCGATTTTTTTCCAGCCAGTGAGTATGAGCCCTAAGAGTAACGAGCACAGGTAGCATCATTTTCTTGAGAGCTTGTGTTCATGCATCGCAGAGCGGGTTGGGTCTTCACCACATGGCATATCAGTCTCTGGGCCAGACTTTTAGTGGGTTGGGCATTTCTTTGTGCGCTTCTACATCCTTCAATCTCTGGGATGTATTCTCTTTTGTTACTGTGACTCCAATCATCATCTTGAAACACAATTCAGGTGCACAACAAAGAGTTGTCCAAAGCTGCCATTCTTCCGGTGTTGTCTATCACTTCCCAGTGGACAGGACTTTTCTTTTCTTTTGCCTCCTGTAGACACGCACCTCCCATGGTGGTTTGGTTTTCTCCACAGGATATTACCTTCTTAGGCATTTCTAGTGAGATGGGCAAATTTTCATGCTCTTCCGTGTCCTCCACTCACTCGATGGATGTCACATCCTTTCTTTTATATCGTCCGCCATCTGCCATTTGACACTGTATTCAGGTGCCATCTTCACTATGCAATACTTCCGCCCCCAAAAAATTGTGTAAGGCAAACCAATGGTCCTGCCCAAGACAACAATTTAGCTGTAAGGGACGATTTGCAACAAGGTTTGCTTCACCATCCCATCATGTTACAGTACCTCTGAGTGTGTCTGTGTTCTAGGGGCTTGCTGTTTACCCACTTTCAGGACACAAGTGGCTTCATGGTACGGGGACTTGATGGTAAGTAATGATTCAGTGAAGCCAGAGTACGTTGTAGCATACTTCAAAAAGGCTTTCAAAGCTTGGTAGAAAACGCAGTAATTCTTCAACATTTTGTCTGCATTACGCAAAGGCTTAGTCTCAGTTACATACAGCATTTATTGAAGGAATTATTATAGTTTCAGAGTGACAGAGTATTTGTGAGAGCTTTCTAGCTCTGAACATCAACTTTCTCTGTCCTTCAGTTCAGTAGATACCCCATGCTCCTTTCTGGTCGGAAAATACTTCTCTGCCCCTGATTTTACACATTGATCCATAGCCCACTGCTATGGCCAGGGATGCCATGTTATCAAGGCCAGGATGCCATGATAACAAATCATTTTCACATTTACTGCATTATGGCAAACATGACAATTATTTGTAACATGGTAGAAGATGAGCAGAACATCATTAAGATATAAAACAAGATAAACCAAGGAATATTTTATTTATTAAAACAAAATATGAAAATTGATTATCAATATATATTTCTTAGATTGCAAAAGGGATTAATAGTAGAAAATCAAGTTTGATTTTCCATTTAGTTGATTAATTTAAAAGCTCATAATGCTTTCAACTTTATTGTACCTGAAGGTTGCATTATACATTATTTCTAACATTCTTGTACACTCATTTGGAGAAATCCCAGAATATGAGATAAACAATATAATCTAAAAGCCCTTAGGTGAGACTGCAAGCATTCATGGTATAGTTATAAACTTCTGTCTACAGAAAAGATTTTTTTCATCCCATTTGATTCTTTGTGTCTGCAGATGTTACCAAGCTTTGTAGCACCTTAAATAGAAACTTCAACATGCTCTCAAATAACATTGCCTGTTACCAAGAGATAAGAGAAGATATGGCAAGAGATTTGCAGTGGAAGCTGTTTTGCATTTTTTTTCATTATGACTACAAGTGGCCTGCTCTCCCATGTGTATCTATTAGATTTCAAAGGGATCCAAACAGATTGAAAATATATACAATTTTGGTACTATTACCTTTCGAATGTGAAAAATAATGAAATCATATGTTTGATCACCTAGGTCCATTGTAAAAGACAGAGGCAATTATTATTGGATGAATGTTTTCAATTCTATTTTTGGAAAATGAGCCATAGATAGTGAATTTCATTTTTGGAACAATATGTTACAGACACCTTTGACCAATCCAGGTTGCCTTCAACAGGTATGATTTTCCCCCATCAATTTTCTTCCAAACAAATTATTGCTGGATGAAAGGTTTTTTGGAATCTAGGATAGCCCTACATTTTAAAGCACTGTAAAAAAAAGATAAAAAGATATGTAGATGGTCAGACTGACATCTCCATTTTTGCACAAAAATGAAAGCTTAATTCACTTACTAACTAGACAAATGTAGAACCATCAGGCAAGGTGGTGATAGATTATTATTGGTATTGGAATCTTAGGACAAGGAAAGATATGAATGACTGTGTCTTGGCATAGGCAAAAAAAGCCCAAAAACAAATAAAGGAGAGCACATAGGGTAAGTACTGGTAACAAAGCAAATACAAATAAATTAGGAGTGCTTACTTTGAGAGGTTGTGCCAGTTAAGCACAACTCCACAAATAGGTAAAACAATGCAGCCTGTCTTGCATCCATGACTAGCTTGCCAAAGAACAGAGACAAGTGGTAATATTAATGCATCCAAGTGTTTGCGGGTAATTCCTAGCTACAGTTGTGTGAAAAAGTGTTTGCCCTTCCTGATTTTCTGTTGCATGTTTGTCACACTTGAATGTTTCAGATCACCAAACAAATTTAAATATTAGACAAAAATAACACAAGTAAACACTAAATGCAGATTTAAATTAAAGTCTTTATTATTAAGGGAAAAATAAATCCAAACCTACATGGCCCCATGTGAAAAACTAATTGCCCACCTGCTCTTAAAACATAAATTAACTGTGGTTTATCACATCTTTGGTAAATGGAGTTAAAATTCCGTAGCCACACCAAGGTCTGCATACTGCTACACCAGTTCTCAATTAAGAAATCACTTAAATAGGACCTGCCTGAAAAAGTGAAGTTGACCTAAATAACCTCAAAAGCTAGACATCATGCCGCGATCCAAAGAAATTCTGGAACAAATTAGAAACAAAGTAATTGAGATCTATCAATCTGGAAAATGGTAAAAAGCCATTTCTAAAGCTCTGGGATTCCAGTGAGCCAAGTGAGAGTGATTATTCACACATGGCAAAAACACAGAACAGTGGTGAACCTTCCCAAGAGTGGCCTGATGACAAAAATTACCCCAAGAGCGCAGCAACGACTCGTCCAAGAGGTCACAAAAGACCACACAACAACATCCAAAGAACTACAGATCTCACTTGCCTTAGTTAATTTCAGTGTTCATGACTCCACCATAAGAAAGAGACTGGGCAAAAATGGCCCGCATGGCAGAGTTCCAAGATGAAAACCACTGCCGAGCAATAAGAACATAAAGGCTTGTCTCAGTTTTGCCAGAAAACATCTTGATGATCCCCAAGACTTTTGGGACAATGCTCTGTGGACTGATGAGACAAAAGTTTACCATTTTGAAATATGTATGGCCCATTAAATCTGGAGTAGAAGTAACACAGCATTTCAGAAAAGGAATATCATACTTACAGTAAAATATGGTGGTGGTAGTGTGAAGGTCTGGGGCTGTTTGGCAGCTTCAGGACCTGGAAGAGTTGCTGTGGTAAATAGAACCATGAAATCTGCTGTCTATTAAAAAATCCTGAAAGAGAATGTCCGGCCATCTGTTCATGATCTCAAGATGAGGCGCACTTGGGTTATGCAGCAGAACAATGAGCCAAAGCACACCAGCAAGTCCACCTCTGAATGGTTTAAGAAAAAGTAAATTAATACTTTGGACTGTTCTAGTCAAAGACACAAGAAGTAGAAACACTGGCACTATCCAACAGCATGCATATGTTATTCAGTCCATGGTAGGCAGCTCATTTGCATCACAGATGTAGATGCATCATCTCAGGCGGGCTACGTCATAAAGAATCAAAATAGAGAGATGAAGAGATGGCACTCTGTGGGCTGGTAAAAAAAATCTTCTTTATTACAGGAAAGTTAAAACATGAATGCAGGTGTGCGGGTTCTGTGGTGGACAACAGCCATTTCATGTACTTGTTATGCTTCAACAGGTCAACATATGTGTATGTACAGTAAAGAGGAAAAGCGTAACAATGTTTTGAACTTTTGACTTTCATGCTTCATATCTTGTTATCCACTTCTACTTTGAACTTGACACTGCTGTCACTTTATAGACAATCATCTTGCATATCTCATACTTTAAATTGACTTTCAATTATTTAGCATATGATTAGTTATGCTGATTCTTGTCATGTCACTGCATTATTACTATTTTGCTCCTAAAGATCTAAATTTTTATTTTTATTATTTTGTTAGTATTTTATAAATCCACTTTAGGCTTTCAACACTGCCTGAATCATTCTGGGCATGCTCTCTATCAGATTCAAACATGTGTCAATCCAAATTTGATCTCAGGTCTCCTCTACACGTACCCAAAGTTGGTGCATGCTGGTCGACTCACTTGGGTATGTATACATTTCCATCAATTCTACCCACAAGTGTTTGATTGGGTTGAGGTCTGGGGAATGTGGAGGCCATTCCAGCACCTCTATTTCATTGCCTTTGAATAATTTCTTTGGCAATCTTGACCTATGCTTTGTATTGTTGTCCTGTTGGAACATTAAGTCATAAAACAACTCCATATTATCCAGACTTTTTCCACAGAATGTGACATTTCCTTCAATTTCTCAATCTGTTAGCCCTTTTTTTCCCTTGTTTCTTTTAGACCCATTTGTACCTGTCAGAGCCTAGTCTAATGACTTTCATGTTATCGCCACAAATCACCCGTTTAAAATCTTTAAATGTCCACTTTTTTGTACTTGATCCTGAAAACTTACTTGTTTGCACTTATCCAGGAAAAACAGTTGATTCCTTTTGCTCAGGCAATGTTCCCCAACTCTGAGGACTGATTTTTCCAGCAGGACAATGCGCCATGTCACATAGCTAGGTCAATCAATGTGTGGATGAAGGACCACCACATCAAATCCCTGTCATGGCCAGCCCAATCTCCATAGCTAAACCCCATTGAAAACCTCTGGAATGTAATCAAGAGGAAGTTGGATAGTCACAAGCCATCAAACAAAGAAGAACTGCTTAAATTTTTGTACCAGGAGTGGCATAAAGTCACCCAAAAGAAGTGTGAAAGACTGGTGGCAAGCATGCCAAGACGCATGAAAGCTGTGATTAAAAATCATGGTTATTTCACAAAATATTGATTTCTGAACTCTTCCTGAGTTAAAACATTAGTATTGTTGTTTCTAAATGATTATGAACTTGTTTTCTTAGCATTATTTGAGGCTGCAAGCACTGCATTTTTTTGTTATTTTGACCATTTCTCATTTTCTGAAAATACAAAATTTATTGCTTGGAAATTTGGGGACATATTGTCAGTAGTTTATAGAATAAAAGAGCAATTTACATTTTACTCAAAAATATATCAATAAAGAGAAAAATCAGACAAACTGAAAATTTGCAGTGGTCTCTTAATTTGTGCCAGAGCTGTATGTAAAAGACGCATAACACTTAAGGTACTGCCACACTTAGCGATCTCGTTAGCGATCAGATAACGACGCAAGCTAACGAGATCGTTGGTGTAATCGCTTTTAGGTCACTAGTAGCTGCCAAACAGGAGATCTCATAAATGACACATCAGCGATCAGTGATCTCTTTAACGACTTTGGCGGTCGTTAGGATCTGTCACAGCATGTACTGAGCGCTTCTGATTCATAGGAATTTCCAGCATCGCTCCTGCTCTCTGCGTCCTGCTAGCCTGCTTTGCAACTTCTGCGATCCTCTCTGTGACGCAAAAGAGAACTTACAGATATTGCAATCCACTCCGTGACGCTAAAAAACCCTAGTCCCGCCTGCGCCGCTGTCTTATGCGTCACAAACGAGGTCGCTCGTCGTTCGCAAAAGGTGCCAAACACAGCGATATAGGCTCACCAGCGGGACGCCAATGATCAAAAAACGGTTCAGAACGCTAGTGAACGATCAGCGACATCACAGCAGGGGCCACATAGTTGCTACATGACACACACAACGAGGTCGCTAACGAGATCGCTAAATAGTGACGTTTTAGCGATCTCGTTAGCGATCTCGTTAGCGATCTCGTTTAGTGTGGCATACCCTTTATTCACATAAAGCAATTGGTGTCTTCCGAGCTGGGAACGTGAAAATTACTGTCCAGTCTTACACAAACATTACAGTATAATCACATAACATACAGGATATGATTATTAGAAACTGATTAAAAATATCCTTTATGGAAAGATTTTTTATTATGAGCTCGGTTGCAACAACTTTATTGGATAATGGATTGCAACCGAACCCAGGGTCCGCGATGCAGTTAGAGTCACTGCTGCCGAACACCCCTTGGGTATGAAGGTAACAACTGACAACTAAAGAATAATATTAGATCTCACCTGTGTTACTTCATGCAAGGAGAGAGATATTTGCACTATCTCCGTTAACTTCACAGGAGATGTGCTGTAGGCTGGCGTAGACGTAGCTCTGTTGACTGCACAGAAGCCACTTGCCAGATGACTAGGTAGTGCATGCGACTTCCACCAGGCGTACGTGTTGTCAGCCGGTGTGCGACCGAACTGAGCAACTGACTGTTCAGCTGGCAGGAGATGCCCAGGTTATGTGCCCCGCAGTCTGCTCAGGGTGTACCGCTACCCTCTTATCCACGCCGCGGACAGACAAGCTATTTAAGGGCTAATCTCTGCCCCCAGCCATCTCGTCAATCGCATCACCAATTACGTCATCCGTGACCAATCAGGTGATGCAGGTCAGAGGATCAGCTGAATTAACCACCAATCACGGTTTGCCATGTCACTGACATGCTCAGTGCAGGCATTTCTGGGCTTAGACTTATAACAGCCTTCTGTTCTGTAACCTAGGTTTAAGGCTATTATGAACAAAGACTCTAGTAACAGCTTGTGCCGCTCGGGTATTAGCTAGGTGTTAGGATCGACAGTGAAGCTGAGCAGCATCTGCCTCGGCTGGACCTGGATGGGAGACCACAGACTCCTCAGACCCAGGCTCGGATTCTGCCGATGCCTAACACTTTTACTGGTTGTCTGCTTTGATAGTATAATCTGCAGATACTTTTGCTGCAGAAATAAAATTTATGGTCACTTGCAAAAGGAAGCTTTTGTGACAATTGAAAGATGGTAGAACCTGTTCTTATTTTGTTTTCTACTAAAAGGCATGCTTTTTATTGTAAGATGTGAATACTTCTCCGTCCAATTATGACAAGAGCATTCTTAAAGTGATACCTTTATTGGCTAACCAGAAAATTATATGTTCGCAAGCTTTCAGAGCGCAGAGGCTCCTTCTTCAGGCAAGATTAAATTTGGAATAATAAGAAAGACACATTAGATGCTTACTATAGTAGGAAATTTGTTCAAGACCTGGGAGGTGTGATGCCTTCAAAAGATAAGCAAAGGAAATCGAATTAGCATTTTCTTACAAATGGAGAGCTAGTGGGAATGTGTTCTTAGCTATCTGGAGTCCTTCTGGTGAAGGTGTGAACTGTGTCTATGTAGTGGACCATAAAACTGGGTGTTAAGTTGAGTCCTAGTGTCAAAGTATTGAACATCCTAATAAGTTTGAATTCCCATATTTTTCTCTCCCTGTCATCCTTAAAATGACCTTTTAGTATTAAGACTTTTAAGTCTGTCATACAATGTCCAGTTCCAGAGAAATGTTTTCCCACAGGCGTGTCCATTTCATTCCTGATCGTATGTCTGTGTAGATTCATCCTTGTTTGTAGTTTTTGCATGGTTTCCCCAATATAGATAGCTCCAGGGCACCTTGTACATTGTATCATGTACACCACATTGGAGGATGTACATGAAAAGGAACCCATGACCTTATAGTCCTGATTTGTGTTTGGTACACGGACTGTATTTGTTGGTAATATGTGGGTACAAGTTTTGCATTTTTTGTTGTTACATGGGAATGTGCCAGTCACTGATGGTGACGAGAGGACACTTCTGACAAGGAGATTCCTTAAGTTAGGGGGCTGTTTGTAGGAGAGGAGTGGTAGTTCTGGGAATATGTCTTTCAATTTGTGGTCTCTGTGGAATATGGGTTGGAGATCAGCACCAATTTTCCTTAGGATGCTCATGTGGGGGTTGTATGTGACCACAAGAGGAGGACATGGAGGTAAATGCCTCGCTAACCGCCTCCCAGTGGTTGCAGTTGCTGACCACTCTGGAATCCTTTCGGGCCGTGTTCACTAACCGACCCGGAAGGACCAAGTTGGCAGTCCATGAGGTGGACACCGGGAATCACGCTCCGTTACGGCGGACACCTTATCGGATCTCTGAGGAGGTGCAGCAGATTATGCGCCAGGAGATCCATGAGATGTTGCAGCTGGGGGTGATCCGACCGTCCAAAAGCGCGTAGGCCTCACCTGTAGTTCTCGTGCCAAAAAAGGGTCGGACCACCCGGTTCTGCGTGGACTCAGGGGGCTCAACGCCATCACTACCTCTGATGCGCACCCAATGCCACGCATCGAGGATCTGCTGGAGCGGTTGGCGAATGCCAAGTACATATCCATCATGGATTTAAGCCGGGGATACTGGCAGATTCCCCTGAGTACTGAGGCGCAGGAGAAATCCGCCTTTATCACCCCTTTTGGACTGTACGAGTCCACGGTCATGCCTTTCGGCATGAAGAATGCCCCTGCCACTTTCCAGCGGATTATAACCACCTGCTTCAGGGACTGGAGGAGTACGCTGTGGCGTACCTGGACGACATTGCCGTCTTCAGTTCCACCTGGGAGGAACACCTTCAGCATCTCCAGGAGGTGCTCAAGCGTATTCATCAGGCAGGTCTGACCATCAAGCCGGGAAAATGCCAGATGGGCATGAGGGAGGTCCACTACCTGGGGCACCGGGTAGGCGGGGGTTCCATGAGTCCAGAGCCCGAGAAAGTGGACGCGATCGTGTCCTGGCCCACCCCCAGGACCAAAAAGCAGGTGAAGTCCTTCCTGGGCACTGCAGGGTACTATAGGCGTTTCGTACCGAACTATAGCGCCATTGCAAAACCCTTGACGGACCTCACCAAGGGCGGTCTACCCCAAACAGTCAGCTGGACAGATGGCTGTGAGGCGGCATTCCGAGCTTTGAAAACAGCCCTGTGCAGCTCTCCAGTGTTGAAAGCCGCCGACAGCAGTCGGCCATTCCTGGTACAGACTGACGCCAGCGAATTTGGCCTCGGTGCTGTACTCAGCCAGGTTTACTCGGGAACCAGGAGCACCCCGTGTTGTACCTGAGCCGGAAACTTCTGCCGAGGGAAGTGGCATACTCCACCATCGAGAAGGAGTGCCTGGCCATGGTCTGGGCACTGCAACGTTTGCAGCCCTACCTGTACGGGCGCACCTTCAAGGTGGTCACCGACCACAACCCTCTGAGCTGGCTGCACACAGTGTCCGGAACCAATGGTAGGTTGCTAAGCTGGAGCCTTGCCCTACAGCAGTATGATTTTGCCGTACAACACAAGAAAGGCAGCGATCATGGGAATGCTGATGGGTTGTCACGACGTGGCGAACCCGCTGAGGTGCGCATGGCGGATTACCGAGAGGTCATGCCTCCGTAGCGCCCTCTAAGGGGGAGGTGTGATGACATCTACTACATTTAGCAGCTTGTGTATAGCTGAGCTTCCCTTCCCCCTCCCAGCATAAGTAAGGCTCAGTGTAACCTGAGCTACCAGTGCTGGAGTTTCCCGCCTCACCGCAGGGGTCCCCATTGTCCGCACATGTGCTTTTGCTCCCCTTGCAGTCATTATGAGGATTCATCCTTTTTGCTTATAACACGGTGGGAGGTTGCGTCAGAAACACGAAAGTCCCTGTTTTGAACCATGCGCCGACAGGCATCGTTCCCGTGGTACTGGTGAACCCGTAACTCCAACAGAACCCAAGAAACAGATTTCTGCTTAGCCGATCCACCCAGGCACTCTGCGTTTAGACTTAAATGCACGCCAACATCTTGCGGAGTACAATGGTATGCTGTGCATCGCTGTAAGAGACTCCATCTCTAAGTTATGATAGTTATTAGTTTTCTGAACTAAGATCACCACTTAGAGCAAGAGGAGGACCCTGCTAACTCCACCCCGTTTATGATGTCACGGCCACAGGTCTATAAGGTAGGGGCCAGGTATTCTGCCTCTGATCTGCCCTGGACACCAGACTTATAGCAGCTCTGTGATGCATTGTGATGTGTCTCCCCTCCCCCGACCGCATGGCTTGCCTACTATGATCTAAGAACTGTAAGTTGATCTTCCTTATGTTAACCCCTTTTATTTTCTGTAACCATATTGTACATAACGATATTGTCTCAGCATGTTACCATTTTTTTTAAACTATAAGCACTGCCTGCATTTTTAAGAATAAACCTATAAAATTATTAGTTTGTTTCTCCTGCTCTATAAACGAATTTACACGTGCCTGAAGTACTACGCTACTGTTTTGGGGTTGCTACGGACCCTCTTGATAAATTGTTCCTAGTAAACCGTAGCTGGTGGCAGCTTAAAAGAAGGGGTGTAAAGTGTTGACCTATGGGGTGGCGTTGGCAGTGACGGAGCGGGTTTTATAAGTGTATTGCCCGGCTGCGGCCCGGAGTAATTACAATTCCCTCACTGCAGCGTGCCCAATAGCCAGCACACATCCAAGTGACCCGTCTGGCGACTAATTATCCTAGGTGCAGTTCCCTGACTGACCTGAGGGTAAGGGGGGCGACAGAGAGCTGCAAGTTCCTAAGTGGAAGTGGGATAATTATAAATCCCTGCAGTTTACTGGGTCGGACGGCAGCAGCCGTCGTGTGTGTGCGCGTGTTCGTCACATTTGCGGCACGGAGGGATCACAAGCCGTGATACCCCGGGCTACCGTGTGGCGGACCGTGTGCCCGTTTCATTGTACACCATATTGTAAGATGTAAAGTTCTTTGTCAGTTGTACATCCTGCCTTTATCCTAGACCTTTTCAGGGTAATGCCATTTAAGGTTACGCTGTCAATAGCTATTGTCATGGGAACTGAAATATCATTACTAAGAAACAGCAAGAGACAGAATGAAGGCAGAAGAGTCAGCACCAGAATAGAAAAGCAAATGGACTTGATTTTGTTAGTCCAATGTAAACATGGAACTGAAAACGTACAGACATAGTCTCCGTAATTCAGGTTTTGAGATGCAAGGGCTGATAAGTTTGAAATAATAAGAATTATGGATATAATTGAAACTTTCTAATTGAATCAGTATTTATGTAAACAAAAAAAGTATTCTTTGGGTCATTAATGATTCTTTTATATAGCTGTAATCCATTGGTTAAAGATTATTTGTTTACTGTACATTTACGATCCACGGGCAGCAGGTATCAGTCACTGGCTGTATGATCTCAGCCACGTATGTTTGACATCACAGTATCTCAGAGAAAAACATACTTTAAAAGCCGCCTATATGCGCACATAGGCAGAGACCTGTCAACTCAGGGCAGCGGGAGAGGAGCAGCCACCATGGATCTGTCTGTCTGACTAGTGTCCAGTGTGGTTTGATTCCCGGCAGCTATTAAATTTTGTTTTTATCTAAAACACTGCAGCGTTTCAGAGTCAAACATACTTTCCATGTTTACAGACAAATTGAAGATATGCTAGGGACATAACTACTATGAAATTTCTATAAACTTTTTGATGTTGAAACAAAGAATCACGACAAATATTTAGGTTATTATTCATTTTACTGATTCCAGTATTTAACTATTTAAAGTGAACCTGTCAGCAGGATTTTGTTCAGGAAACTACAGTGTTAGGTTAGTGCCGTTATGCTGATTAAAATGATACCTTGGCTGATAAAATCCATCTTGTGGTTGTTTAGTCTCCATTTGTAGCTTTCAGTTAATGAGATTCTTGTGCTTCGGGGCTGCCTGTGGGCTGGGCTTTATGTGATGCTCTGCTTACATATCCATCCTTATGGGCTTTTGACAGGTCACTGATCCTTCAATGACCTGCCCCTATTTTACATAATACATATGATATTGTGAGGTTAAAAAAAATTACATTCAGCAAAATGGCGCCGGTGCCTGCGCAGTAGCATGTATGGCATTATGCATATAATATTGTATGGTAAAAAAAATTAACTTAATCAAAATGGTGTCGGCGGCGCATGCGCACTAACATCTATTGTATTCCGATAGATGCTGCTGCACAAGAGCTGCCACAGGCACAATTTTGCTGCAGCCATATTTTTTCTGCAGGAAAATGGTGGCGGGAATGCGCCGTAGCATCTATCAGCAAGCGATAGATGTTAATGCGCATGCGCTGCCTCTGCCACCATTTTGCTGGAGGAAAAAAATATGTTGCTGAAGCAAAACGGTGCCGGTGGTGTCGCTTGCACAGTAGCATCTATCGGAACCCCATTTTGATGAAGTTATTTTTCTTAACCCTACAATATGATATGCATAATGTGATACATATGCAGTACATGCTACTGTGCAGGTGCCATTTTGCTGAATGTAATTTTTATTTCCTAACCCCACAACATTATATGCAATATGCAAAATAGGAGGCAAGTTACTGAAGGATCAGTGACATGTCATAAGCCTATAATGATGCATATGTAAGCAGAGCACCACATAAAACTCCCTACAGGCCACCCCCGAGCACGAGAATCTAATTAACTGAAAGCTACAAATACAGATTAAACAACAACCAGAAGATGGGTTTCATCAATCCAGGTATCATTTATTCAGTATAACAGTGCCTACCTTTCAGTGTCTGTAGTTTACTGAGCAAAATCCTGCTGACATGTTCGCTTTAAAGAGAATCTGTCATTAAGCTTCAAGATGTACTAGTCATATACCTGTTACCTGCATAATTCAGGACCGTCTGCTAAGTATAGCTTGTGTCTGAAACTTATTAATGTCTTTTGTACAAATGGCCTGACTATTTCAAAGACTATGCTACCTATGGAATGGTAAGTAAATTGAATCAGTCAACATATTTGTACCTATGAAACTAAGTAATGTTATGGCTGTATAGACTGTTGCTCCCCAACACCCAATAAAAATTACATCTTTTTTGTATACATCCAGTGTTTAACGTGTGAAAAATCTAGCATAGCAGACAAATGTAAATCATGCTGGATGTTCATTGGAAGCATTTTAGTGCACTTTCAGCAAGATTGGCTTTATTCCAAAAATTTCTCATGACAGGCAAATCTGATGCAAAATAATATCATGAATATTGGTGGTGTCATGTCATAAGACTTGGGAATCATACAGTTACAAGGGTGTGACAGAAGCTGTCATGCTCCTCTTTCCCTAAAGATAACGTCTACAAGGAGTGTATTTAAATATGTATTGTGATGTGGTTTTATTATATTTCTTGAGATTGATTTGTAAATCTGCATAGAGTTCTATAGGCTCTAAGTGATACAGTTAATGTAATACAGTGTGATCAATGTCTAATGTGAACAATCTATAGTATTTAGCCAGGCTGAGAGTATAATTCATAACATATGATATAGGGATTAAGTTAGAATGGAAAGATTCAGTTGTGGGGATATTAGATATAGTAAGGGGGTTTGCAAGATAGTATACAGTAAATATAGTTGGGACCAAACACACCAGAGCAGGGGCAAGTTCAGATAAGGAGAAACACTTCTTGATTAGATTAGATAGTGTGTAAGTTAGTAAGAAAGAAAGCAAAGTTCAAGGGCACAGGGCTGGAGGCACGAGAAGTACCTATCGTTCAGGTGGTATGAAATCCTGTGGAACTCCCTGCGGACATTCCTGTAACGTCCAGAGCCTCAGACCTGAGTCAGTGGCTATGTAGAGCACTGACATTACTTCCATAACAAGGAAGATGGATGGGAAAATGCGTGAGAGGGGCCTTGACAGATCCGGTGAGTACTGCGGAGCCAAGCAGAAAATCCCTGGGACTGAAAGGTCTAATAAGTGGAGGGATAGAACAGGCTAAAAGATTGGATAATGTGAATGTGTATTGTGCCAGGAACCTTTGTAACGGAAATGAAGGTTGTGCCCAATACAGCCTGATGATATCTACTAAGCTAAAACTGTTAAGTAAAGTTGGACTGATTAAGCAGAACAAGGTGTTGTCTGGTCTATATGCTGCTGTTCCTGGATCCAGAAGCAAGGAGACAGCGGAGGTATGCGGCCGAACCATGAGTGTTCTGCACCACACGTACAGCACATGGGAATCGGGATATAATTTATTTGTAGGGTGCCAGGGTGTGGGGACGTAGCAGCCCTTCACCCATGACTAATGTGTAGCCCTGGTACACAATACCAGGAGGATGAGTGGAGAGGTAACAGTTAAGGGCTCTTCATAACATCACGTACACTTCGGACACACCCAGCAGGGGTGTGGAGGGGAGTGATTCATTCAGTCAGTTTCCTGTCCTTGGACAGAGCAGACGTGTTCAAGTCTGAGCCTGTTAGCAGTTCAGAAAGTGGAGGCTAGTACAGGTGGCCTAGTTCACCTCAGCCTAGTCAGAGCTGTGCCCCACTGGAAGACAGACTGAGATATCTATTAAGAGTCGAGCAAATCGAAGGGCAAAGTGGAAGGAATATTTAAAAGTGCTTTTGGATTGGAGAATTCCTGCACATTGCTACCGGTCACTGGGGACCGAAGGATCACTATAGCTTCAAGCATAGTGGTAAGAAAACCAGAGGCTTACCGGACCTTAGGTCGTGGAAAGCAGCCCTGAAGAGTCAGTACGTAACTGGGGTCAGGGGGAGTGAGGACCTTGAGTCAGTGCACGACAAGATAGGAATTCAGCTCTCTCACAGGAAGGCTCCAACCACAAAACTGACCGGGCCGTACAGCTTTGGAATAGCTGGAATTATAGAGGGAACTACGCTTCAAGCTGGTTGGACTCATCAACATTGGACAGTAAAGGAGGCCCCTAACTTGCTTAGCCGTTGCCTCAAAGCTCATCCTCCATCAACCCCATCAGCCTCCCTGGGAACTGCCTTACCATCTTGCAAGTAAAGGTATGGAAAGACGCTGACGGTGTGAGACTGAGTTATTAATTGCATGCCTGCACAATCCCTATATAACTACCGACCTGAGGGAAGAGTCCCACCTGTAGGGGACCCGACATCTAGCTGCCTTACCATCCCCTCAGAGATCTGCAGCAGCGCTGGTACAAATTACCAGAAGACTACAGGTGGCGTCACGAACTGTATATAAATATATCCCCTGTAAATATTCCCCCCAATATACGCCAGACCGCCAGGGCCACAGACCGAGCCACCGCTACCTGTGACAAATCCCATAGACTTCCATGGGCTCGGCTCTGAGTACCCCATTGCCCTGGTAACCCACAATTGTGGTGGCGGGTCGACACAAGACTTTGGCGTCACGAACAGGATACGAAACTTGCAGCATTGCGAGCCCTGTGTGCCTGTTGAGTGTTTTGATGAAAAAGACTGTTGCTGTTGTTTGGCGCCAAATACCGCCATATTTGCCGCCAGATTCGCGCCCTAAGGCGCTGGAGAAGAAGGTGGGCGTACCTGAAAGAGCGCGCAGAGTCTTGGACACGCCCCTGGCTCTGACTCATCGGCAGGTCCTGCAACAGGAAGTGAACGCTCTGACATCAGAGCGCCTGCGACGAAGGTCCTGTTCTCACTGCGGTGCCTGTGAAGTAGCAGCGTCTGAAACCGGTAGGCTCCGTTTAACCAAGGGGGCGCTAAGATGTCACAGCAACCGGCTGACAGTGCGGCCCCACCGGAGGCCCCAATCCCGCACCGCTTGGTATTGTAGCGCCAGATGGGGGTGCAGGCCCAGCACCCAGTCCGGTAGTCCCGATCATGCCACTAACGCTCCCATATATGCCTGGGGCGAAATGGCTTCCCCAATACAGCGGTGAGCCAGGCACTTTAGCAGGCTTCAAGCGGAAGTTATGCAGCATCCTAGAAATGTACTCCATGCCTGAGAGACAAAAAGCTGCTGTGCTAATAGGGCAGCTAACTGGCGCTGCTGAGAGGGAAGTGGAGACTTGGGATACCGTTGATCAGGAGTCGGTACCTGCGATCTTCCTTAAGCTACATGCCATATTTGAAGACCGCACAGAAACGGATCTCCGGATGGCCTTCTATCACTGTTCACAACAGCCAGGTGACAGCATCCGGGACTACGCTTGCCGACTACAGGGAGCCCTGAGAGCCCTCAAGCAGATTAACAATTTAAATGCTATCGATGAGAATAAAATGTTGAAAGAACAATTTATACAGGGATTGAGATCCCAAGAGGAACGCAGAACTGTAAATTGGTGGTCCTTAGATCATCCGGATGCTACCTTTGATGCCCTAAAGGACATGGCAATAAAAGGGCTGCGGCCCCTGGGCAAACCTGAGGTGGCAACCCAACATCATCAGGCTGAAGTCACTTTGGAACCGGCAGTAACCCCCTGTTCCCGTTAGTGGCCGAAGCCAAAGCGCAGGTGACACCTCCCAGTGAATTGGATTGTCTGCGCTCAGAGGTGCGCCAGCTGACTAAAAATCTGGCTGCTGTAATGAGTGCCCTACAGCTGCGGAAAGAGGAGGAAGGGAAGATCTTGTTAGCTGACTGCCCAGAAGACGTCCCGTGGATGCACCGGAGAAGAAAGAAGACGTCGCCCCCCCGGAGGAGGACAACGCCACCCCAGGAGCGACCTCTGATCAACACCCTCCTCGTCGAGAGATCATCTGTTATCGCTGCAACCGGAAAGGTCATCTGTCTCCACAGTGTCCTTTAAACGGGCAGAACCTGGGTCCAAGGGCCAACACCCAGGAGAATACCCGTCAGGCCCCCTAGACTGGAACCGCAGGTATGTGGGTGGGCGACCCTACCTGTCTATTATTCTAGATGGTATTGCTGTTCCAGCATTGTTAGACACTGGGTCCCAAGTGACCCTAATACCTGATGCCCTATATACCAAGTACTGGTCAATGGACAGTCTTAAACCTCGAGCCTTGACTTTACCGTATATGCTTCTAATGGTCTTCCTGTAGAAGTACTCGGAACAAAATGTGTAGATGTAAAGGTGGGCAGAGAGGAGTTGAAAGAACAAGGGCTTCTGGTAGTAAAGACTGTAAATGAGGAGAACGGTTTAAATATAATTTTGGGTACTAACATTATCGGTAATTGTTTGGGAGAAGTTGTGTTCTTGCTCCAACAGCTCGCTGAGATTGCCCGACCAAGGCAGAGAGGAGTAATGCAAAGAGAGATCCGGGCCCTGGTGTGTCAGCAGCAAGCGAAGCTTACAGATGGCGAAATTGGTAATGTACGGGTCACTGACTCGGATCCTATTGTGATACCCCCAATGAGTGAAATGATCATTTGGTGCAGGGCAGCCATAGGTCTGAGAGGACAGAATTACCAAGCTGTAGTAGAACCCCACCATTCAGAACATAGACCTACACTTATGACTGCTAGAGGAGTAGTAGAAGTGGTGAATGGAAGAGTACCGGTACGGCTTCTCAATTGGGGAGATGATGAGGTAAACTTACCCCGTTATGCAACCATTGCAAAACTACATGCTGTTGATAATAATTCTATTCTCCCGGCTGAGTCCTTAGACTCCTGTCAAATAGCGGAGGATAATGACCCAGCAACCCAGGTGGCGGAATGGTGTCAGCAACTCCATGTTGGGACGGACACCACTCCCGCTCACCAGAAGCAAGGGGTATTACGGGTGGTGCAAGAGTACGCCCAAGTGTTTAGCAAAAATCCACTTGATTTTGGGATAATTAAGGGAGTACAACATCATATCCCTACAGGCAGTCATCCTCCCATCAAAGAGCGGTATAGGCCCATACCTCCAGCTCATTATCAGAAGGCTAAAGAAATGTTGAATGATATGAAGAAAGCCGGGGTGATAAGGGATAGTTGTAGCCCCTGGGCAGCCCCTCTAGTTCTGGTTAAAAAGAAAGATGGTAGTATGAGAATGTGTGTGGATTACAGGCAGGTGAACCGCATAACACACAAGGATGCATACCCGTTACCACGCATAGAGGAATCATTAGCTGCTCTGAAAACGGCTAACTACTTTTCTACCCTTGATCTGACTAGTGGTTACTGGCAAGTGGCTGTGGCTGAGGAGGATCGTGAGAAAACGGCTTTCACCACCCCAATGGGGCTCTGTGAGTTCGACAGAATGCCGTTTGGGCTCAGTAGTGCCCCAGGAACATTTCAGAGAGTGATGGAAAACTGTCTGGGACATCTCAATTTTGAAACCGTGCTGCTATACCTAGACGACGTTATTGTGTATTCCAAGACATATGAGGACCATCTGAAGCACCTGGCAGAAGTGTTTGAGTCCCTGTCCAGGTACGGGATGAAGTTGAAACCCTCAAAATGCCATCTACTCAAACAGAAGGTACAATACTTGGGGCACATCGTCAGTTCGGAAGGAGTAGCGCCGGACCCAGAGAAAGTCACCGCCATCCAGAAGTGGCCGGAGCCGAAGAACCTTAAGGAAGTGCGACAGTTCCTGGGACTAACGGGTTACTACAGGAGATTCGTGAAAGATTGCACGAAGAAGGCAGCTCCTTTACAGGACCTCCTGGTAGGACAATCCTTAAAGAGCAGAAACCCTCCCTTTAACTGGGGTAAAGAACAGGCTGAAGCATTCCAAAAGATGAAAGAGATCCTTACAGGTGATGAGATCTTGGCCTATCCTGATTACAGCCAACCGTTCCTGTTGTACACCGACGCCAGTAATGAAGGTTTGGGAGCAGTTCTCAGTCAGAAGCAGAATGGCCAAGAAAAAGTCATCGCATATGCCAGCAGAAAACTCAGGCCAACTGAGAGGAATCCGGAAAATTATAGCAGCTTCAAGCTGGAGTTTCTGGCGCTGGTCTGGGCCATTACTGAAAGATTTAAGCATTATCTGGCCTCCAATCGGTTCACTGCGTTTACAGATAACAACCCCTTAACGCACCTGGAGACTGCCAAGCTGGGTGCCATGGAGCAGCGATGGATGGCTCGGTTGTCCAATTACCAGTTTACTATCAAGTACCGGGCAGGTCGAAAGAATGCTAATGCTGACGCGTTGTCCCGAATGCCGCATGACTCTGACACGGAAGAAGAATCGGACGACCTGGAAGAAATTGAGCTACCTGCGTTCCATCGAAATGGGGTAGTCCACGAGCATCGAGTCCACAGAAAGCAGTATGGTGCAACATTAAATCCTTTACCCCATCACAGTTGGAAAGAGACTCAGGACAGTGATCCAGTGGTTAGCCGCATCAAGGAGTTGTTAAGACAGGAAGGCTCCTCTTTGGAAAAGGATGCACCTATGTCAGCCAAGCTCCTGTGGAACGAGAAAAGCAGGTTGTTCCTATACCGTGAGAAGTTGTGCAGGAGATACGTCAACCCCCGAACCCACGAGATAGTCTGGCAAATAGTGGTACCCAAGGCAGACGTCCAAATGGTGTTGGAAGCATACCACGATCAAGCAGGACACTTTGGTTGGAGAAAGCTGGAGACCCTGTTGAGATGCCGGTTCTACTGGGTAGGGATGCGCAGCTCCATCGAGAGGTGGTGTCGGAACTGTGGACCCTGTGGTCTCAGAAGAAAGGACTACGGTAGTCAGAAGGCACCCCTGCAACCTATCCGGACGACTCGTCCCCTGGAGATTGTGGCCCTGGACCACGTCAAACTGTCGCCAAGTAGATCGGGATACTCATACGCCTTGACCATGGTGGACCATTACTCCAGATTTCTGGTGGTTGTTCCAGTTAAGGATCAGACCGCAGTGACGGCCGCGAAAACCTTTCAAGCAAGTTTCTGCAGACCGCATGGGTATCCGGAGCAAGTATTAACCGATCAAGGACCTGCTTTCGAAGCTGATTTATTCAAGGAATTCTGTCACATGTACGGGTGCAAGAAAATTAGAACAACACCATACCACCCTCAAACCAACGGTCTTTGCGAGAAAATGAACCATATTGTCCTGGATTTGTTGAGATCCATACCGTTGGAAGACAGGAATCGATGGCCGGACTTACTACCTGATTTGGTTGATTTGTATAACCATATACTGTGAGTTCAACTAACTGCACTCCAGCCTATCTTATGAGAGCAAGGCCTGGAAGACTACCAATGGATCTAGAACTTGGAGTGGTAGAACCGGAGGCAGACGACGCCATTGAAAACTGGGACATCAATCGGCAAGAGCAATACAGAAGAGTGCAAATCTGTGTAGAGGAAAGTCTCAACAAGGCACGGGAGAAACAGGAAGATGTTTACAACAGAAATGCTCCTGCCAAGCCTTTGATGCCTGGAGAGGTAGTATTAAAAAGAAAAAGGAAGATGCACAAATTGGATAACCAGTGGGAGCAAGAACCCTACGTCGTACAAGATTCTAAATATGACAACAGAAAAGTTTGTGTCGTCAGTAAGGACGGAGGAAGAACAACAACCACTGTGTCCAGAGACCATTTGAAATTGTGTCCAGAACCCTTAAAGCGTTGTGAAAAGAACCCTGTCATCAATCAAGGAGAAAGAAAGGAAGAGGTCATACACACAGATCTGGGAGATTTTCCTGCGGATTGGCCCGACTGGGAGATGCTGTGATAATTCCAGTGTTGCAGTTTTATCAGCCACAAGAGGAAGTTCTACCTCCAGTTGTGCCTGTGGTGCCAGTTGAGCCCGCTCAGGAGTTACCCATCCCAGCAACACCTCAACCTGTGGAACCTCAAGAAGGATCATCTGAAGCAGCGCCCCATACTATGGGATCCCCTGGTGAAGCTGACTCACACCGCCCAGCCATCAGTACGCTTGCCAGATCCATAGAAAGATTGAGGCAGTTCTATAGTTTGCCGTTACGCAGTGCAGACAGATCGCAACTTGATATACCTGAAGCTACACCACGTAGATCAGAGCGAACCACCAAAGGGAAGTTACCCATTAGATATCAGCAGTGATTATAACGAATTGATGTGAATATTGTAAAAAGTCTATACATATATGTGTCTTTTCCTTATTATGTCTTATAATGGACTCAGAGGCTGAGGACTGAGCCAGCCCAAAAACTGTATCTTGTAAATAGTTGCACTAAGGTGCCTTTTAATGGTTTCACACGAAGCCTTGACTTACCTCTGAACAGAAAACCCGTGTGGTGTGGCACTGAGTGAGGTCTGCATTCGGATGTCCTGCAGCCCACCCAGGACCCACGTTGAAGGTTTGGTGCGGGTCCTTCACAAGTATATTGTCTATTTATATGAAAAATGTTATTTAATATTTGTATTTTTCTATAATGTTATTGTTTGCAACGTTCAAGACATCCTTACCTCCCGGATGGGACGAATTAATGTTTAATGTTCAATGTTAAATGCATAAACAAAATTGTCTCTTTATATTTTACAGCCCGGGAGTGCTGTCGTTTACCATGGGGGAATGTGTAGCCCTGGTACACAATACCAGGAGGATGAGTGGAGAGGTAACAGTTAAGGGCTCTTCATAACATCACGTACACTTCGGACACACCCAGCAGGGGTGTGGAGGGGAGTGATTCATTCAGTCAGTTTCCTGTCCTTGGACAGAGCAGACGTGTTCAGTCTGAGCCTGTTAGCAGTTCAGAAAGTGGAGGCTAGTACAGGTGGCCTAGTTCACCTCAGCCTAGTCAGAGCTGTGCCCCACTGGAAGACAGACTGAGATATCTATTAAGAGTCGAGCAAATCGAAGGGCAAAGTGGAAGGAATATTTAAAAGTGCTTTTGGATTGGAGAATTCCTGCACATTGCTACCGGTCACTGGGGACCGAAGGATCACTATAGCTTCAAGCATAGTGGTAAGAAAACCAGAGGCTTACCGGACCTTAGGTCATGGAAAGCAGCCCTGAAGAGTCAGTACGTAACTGGGGTCAGGGGGAGTGAGGACCTTGAGTCAGTGCACGACAAGATAGGAATTCAGCTCTCTCACAGGAAGGCTCCAACCACAAAACTGACCGGGCCGTACAGCTTTGGAATAGCTGGAATTATAGAGGGAACTACGCTTCAAGCTGGTTGGACTCATCAACATTGGACAGTAAAGGAGGCCCCAAACTTGCTTAGCCGTTGCCTCAAAGCTCATCCTCCATCAACCCCATCAGCCTCCCTGGGAACTGCCTTACCATCTTGCAAGTAAAGGTATGGAAAGACGCTGACGGTGTGAGACTGAGTTATTAATTGCATGCCTGCACAATCCCTATATAACTACCGACCTGAGGGAAGAGTCCCACCTGTAGGGGACCCGACATCTAGCTGCCTTACCATCCCCTCAGAGATCTGCAGCAGCGCTGGTACAAATTACCAGAAGACTACAGGTGGCGTCACGAACTGTATATAAATATATCCCCTGTAAATATTCCCCCCAATATACGCCAGACCGCCAGGGCCACAGACCGAGCCACCGCTACCTGTGACAAATCCCATAGACTTCCATGGGCTCGGCTCTGAGTACCCCATTGCCCTGGTAACCCACAATTGTGGTGGCGGGTCGACACACTACCACCCTGTGCACCTTACACAGTATTGTATTGTATTGTGCTGCTATGCAAAGAGGTTTGCCTTTTAGAAGTGTGTCCTCCCTCTCTGCCTGTCTGCCTCCCTAGCTCTGATGTCAGCAATCCCCCATTCTTTTTCTTCCTCCTGCTGTGTCAGCTATCTTGGGAAGCACAGGTCTTCAGCTCTGGTGCAGACTAGTCTGTTTTACCTTCTGCAGCTGTTACAGCTTCTGCTACTGTAATTGTACATGCTACATGAATTCAGCTTGAAAATAAACCTTCTGGAATCTTCATACTTGCCTTCTGCAGTCGAGTTAAGCTATCTGATGAAATCTCTTTGTGTGAGTAATTGTACATAGAGACACCCAAAGAAACAGTGTCTCAAGCACAGCCTAGTTAGGGAGCCAAAATAGGAGGACAACCTCCATATAGCTATATTACTACTCCTACGCTTAAAAATATGCTGTTAGGTTCCCTATGAAGCTCTAAGTACAAACATGTGCTTTTAGTAATAGCAGGAGCTCCTAAATCATGGAGATGAAAAGAGAAGGCTTTCAGCCCCTTATAACTAGGTATTGATATAACACCAATGTATGAAAATATTTTCTATTTTTGTACTAATTTTAATTTCATTGGGGGATGGGAATAATGACTTTGTTTTGACCTGTAATAAATTTTATTTATATTGGATCCCTAAGTAGATGATAATATTACTATTTTCAGGACAAAGCTTGAAGTATGTAGTCTCTGTGATGTGCAATTTAGCTTGTTTTGATAACTTTTTATTGCATTATGGGGTGGGTGTATGATGACTTAGAAAAAAGTAATTCTTGCATTTTGATTTTTTTATGACAAAACTGTATGGATTCATTAAATTATTTTTTTGCTAGACCAATCTTTTATGGACATGTAACAAGGTGGCAAGGGGTGGTAGTTATGGCCGAGTCCACATAAAGCAACAGTCCATGAGCACCCCGGCCCCTTGCACATAAAACAGCCAGGACAGGTACAACCCCAGGAGATTCATCTCTTCTCCACAGTCACTGCAGCACTGGCAATTAGGATCCAGGAATACAGTTGTAATCCAACAGGGAAACAATTTATTGTAAAATAAAAGAAGTAGAAAAAGTAGATGCAGTAAATCAGGTGAACTTCCTGCTCTTTCTCTAGTTCCCTTCACTGCCGTAACAGGGGCAGCAGCAAAGGCAGCAAGGGTAATAGTAACAGCCCTTAAGCCGATTTCTGTATGCTTACAGTCCTCGGAGGGGCACTACTCAGTCCTGCTGCCCGCTTCACTGCCCGTGGGTCCGGGGCTGCAGTCTCCCTCCTGGGGTTTGGCGAGCTCCCGGTTGCTGCAGACCACCTTGCCCTGGTAAAGCCTGCACAGGCACTGAATAGCACAGGAACTTCCTGTTCCTTCTTGGAGATATTAACCCAACCCCCTGGGTTAAACCCTTTTGTCGCTGCCTCTAACATGTGCATAGCAAACATAACACAATGCAGTACAACAGTAATACATAGCATAGAATAACAATACAAAGCATTGGGAACATCACAGCACATACATTACCAGAAAATACAAAATAAGGCATTAATACACAGGTACACCCAGTGAGTACTGCATAAAGTGCACAGGACCAGCTCAAAGGAGAGAGGTGAGACAATGACGCCCTCTGCCTCCTCCTTACAGACATACTGATACCAAATATGCTTATTTCTTTTTTAGTTATTTATTTTCCAATTCAAAAAAATCTGCAACCACTTTTTTATTATTTCACCAGTGATACTGAACTTGCAATTGTTTAATTGCTTGTGCTATGTACTGTAATATTTATGGTATCAAAAAATCACGGACAGACAATAGTTTAATGGCACATTGAAAAGCCATAATAAATCACTAAGATCATAAGTAGTGTTGAGCGATACGATACTGCAGATATCGGATATCGGCCGATATTAGCTGTATCGGGCTTTCGATTCCGAATACCGATATTTTCGTCATATCGAATACCGGAATCGGATTTGTCACTGTCACTGTGAGTGTCCGTCGGTCAGGTCTGTCAGGAGTCAGCGGCACTTACCTGGCAGAAGATCTCCGGCGGTCACGTCCTGGACTGCTTGAGGCCGCCATTATCTTCTCCCTGGCGGTCACATGCAGTTTTTCGCGATAACTGCAGTGACTGCAGGGTAATCCCGGCCGTAAACCAGTCCGATGACGTCACCGCCGGGGAAGCAGGTAATCAGCTGTGCTGCGCCGGGATGACAGGCTCTGCCTGTCATTCTGATGTAGCAGAGCTGGATCGTCGTGGGACACTCGTTACTATGGACTGCGTCGGTCAGGTGGTATACTTTTTTTTTTTTTTTCATTTTTTTACAGGAGATCGATGGCGTCGCAGGATGCGACTGTAATAAAAGTAATGAAAAATGTGTTTTTTTTTTTTTTATTAAATTAAAAAACTTTTTTATGAACATTCACCCGTCCGGGTACATCAACAATTTAACTATTTATCAACAATTTAACTATTTATCAACAATTTAACTATTTACATACAGGGACCCTGTCCGGGTTATTTATACTTCTTTGGCCGGGGTGTTCCAGGTACCACCTGGTACTCTTCTGATGCTTGCCAAACATCCGAGGCACCAAGGACCACCAGGACCTGATGACGTCGTGTGGCCTGTACAGTAAAGTCGTGACCCGCTATCTGGGTCTGTGTGGCCACCTCTTTCATCTCCCTCCGGGTCTGGAACCCTATGTCCCGGACTGAACGAACCCCAGGGGGCCTAACAGGCGCCGGGTACGGGCCAGCTATAGTTATCATGTCCATAGCTGGGGCTGCTGAGGAGACCACTGAGGGAGGCTGTGGAGATTTACGGCGTGGGGTGGGCACTTTTGCAGAGGCCTGGATGTGGGAGGCTGAAGGCTCCGAGGGTCTCACAGGTTCCTGACACTCTGGGGAGTAGGGGTCGCACCTGGTAACATTTAGGGCGTACCACCCATTGTAACCCCACTGTCGGGTGTAAGTCACCAAGTCTCCTGGCAACAGGTCCCTCCCCGGGTGTCCTTCTGGGAGGTGAGTCTCCACGTCCCGCCGGGTCACAAAAACTTCTAAATAAAGTCCAGGCTCCTGGATGAAGCCCCAACCACCTTTCAATTTAAAGCTCCGTACTGCACCCTTACGCTGCGGCTCCCTCAGGGTTCCTTTATCCTTTCTCATCCGGTCCTTATCTGCCCGGTCCTTCTCCAGGTTACGTTGGCGAAGTTTTAGGGTTTCTCGCTGCTCCCTTTGTCGCTCTGCTTCCCGCTCCCAACGTCTACACTCTTCCTCCTGACGCCGGTTGAAATTCTCCTCCACCAGCAGCTCCATGTCTCCACCACTCCACTGCAGCTTGCAATGTCCGGTTTGCGGCAGCTCTCCTGGCGCCCCCCAGTCCTGGCGGCGCTCCCCTGCGGAGGAAGCAGACGGCTCTAAATCAGATGACAGTCGGGGCTCCGGTACAGGCAGGTAGTGCTCTGGTGCCTGCGCGGCCTCCTCCATGAGGACGGGTGTCGCTTCTTCTGTCTCAGCGACGGGGGCAGACAGCGGGATCTGGGGTGCTGACGGTGCTGCGGTTTTTTCAGGAACGGGTGCCTCCACTGCAACAACGTCAACCGGATCACATTGCAAGGGCTCCTCTACTAGAACGGGTGCCTCACCTTCCGGTACAGACACTTCAGGTAAGAGGGATTGGCGCCGCTCCAAGTTTATTTTTAGGGCACGCCAGCTCGCTTCCATCCTGGCGACCTCCTCCTGGTGCCGGGCCAGGCCTCTTAGGGTATCCTCCGCTTCTTGCAGCGTAGGAGGGTTTACAGGCCGGGTGCCCAACGGTGATTCCGTGGCGATCGGGTCGCTTCCGTGGGGGGAGAGCTCTGACTGCTCCATCCCTTCACACTTCTGCTCGTGTCCATTAGCCATCTCTGCCAAGTCACATGTGTCATTAGCATCTGGAGAGGGCCCCTCCTTTGTAGGGAGGCGGGACCTTCGTGTTAGTTTCTGCACACTGAGGAGGATGAGGAGGCGGAACTCCAGAGCTGTGGGGCACGATCTTACATTGCAGTAACATTTACACTGGTCGCCGGTCGGCCATCGTTTTCACGCCACTGAGTGAGTGTACACCCACGAAGAGCACGCCCTTCTTCTTCACCAGTGCCTCGTCGTGACACAGATATGGCGGAAAAAATTGGCAAATACATTCTCTGATGATTTTAGCAATTCTCAAGCACAGAGTCTATTTTACTATGTAGAAGTGTATAAACTATAAATATATGTTTATATATATGTCACAATGACATGTATATATATATATATATATATGTATTCTATGTGTGTATATTTTGTGTTTACAACGAAAGAAAGGGTTTTTTTTGTTGCGATATTTTGTTCCCATAGACTTACATGGGACTTCCGCTATCGGAATCGGATATCGGCGATATTTAGTGATATCGGTTATACCATTCCGATCCGATATTTTTCGATATCGAGCAGTATCGCTCAACACTAATCATAAGTGATTCATGTCGAAAGCCCATATTCTGATAGGAAGACATTAGCAGCAGCATTCACTATAAACTGTAAAAGGATGATAACAGCAGCCATAATAATCTGTGTATTTTTTTCCAGCTTCAAAAAAATCAAGGATGCATTATTTTTTTTATGGACAGGGCAGAATTGTGCCCTATTTTTACTGACTGTCCAGGAATTTCTGGACTGTTGGCAACCCATGCTCAGCTTCAGAGCCCGATCCATACACTGGAAACGATATGGGACATACACATAAGTCCTGTTGGAAGTGGATGAAAGAGACTTATTCATAATCTTCTTTGCACCTGTTGATGCTTTCAGTATTTAACCCCTTTTTGCCATCTGACGTACTATTCCGTCCATGTGCCCTGGGACTTAATTCCCATGGACAGAATAGTACATCATATGCGATCAGCAGCGCTCACGGGGGGAGTGGAGCTGATTGCGGCCGGGTGTCAGCTGATTGCCACAGCTGACACCTGGCACTAAGTGACGGGAACGGTCATGGACCGCTCCCAGCACTTTAACCCCCGGAACACTGCGATCAAACATGATCGCAGCGTTCTGGTGGCACATAGGGAAGCATTGCACAGGGAGGGGGCTCCCTGCGTGCTTCCCTCAGACTCTCTGAGCAACGCGATGTGATAGCGTTGTTCCGAGGGCCTCCTCACTGCAGGCCCCGTTCCAAGATGGCAGCGGGTCATTCCGGGTCCTGCAGGGAGGTGGCTATTCAGTGCCTGCTGAGAGCAGGCGCCGGCAAGCCTCCTGCACTGTCTGTCAGATTGCTGATCTGACACAGTGCTCTGCCAACTGTCAGATCAGCGGTCTGACGCTATATAGTAATGTCCCACCCTGGGACAATGTAAAAATGTACAAAAAATAAAAAAAAACATGTGTAAAAATATTTTAAAAAATCCCTAAATAAAAAATATTTCCCCAATAAACACATTATTATTATGTAAATAATAGTATAGCCGCGTTCATAACGACCTGCCCTTTAAAACTGCCCCACTAGTTTTCCCCTTTATTGAACCCCTTAAAAAATAAGGCAAAAAAACAATGCTTTATCATCAAACCGCTGAACAAAAAGTGGAATAACACGCAATCAAAAAGTGGATATAAATAAACATGGTACCGCTGAAAACGTCATCTTGTCCGGCAAAAAACAAGCTGCTATACAGCATCAACAGCGAAAAATAAAAAAGTTATAGCTCTCAGAATAAAGCGATGCAAAAATAATTATTTTTTATATAAAATAGTTATTAGGCTGGAGTCACACTGGCGACTAAATCGTACCACTAGAACGCGATGAAATATCGCTTTGCAGTCGACCCAATATTAATCAATGGAGTAGCTCCCAACATCCGATTTTTTGTGGTCCGATTTAAACGTGCAAGTGCAATCGCAGCATGCTGCGATTGTCACCGATTGTGGGTCGACTATCGCCAATGCAAGTCTATGGGAGCGATGAAAAGTGGGATTACAAACGGACCGCACGTGTGAGTTGCGATTAAATCGCACAACTTTTCCAGGTGACAGGAAACTGGCTTTGAATTTCTCAGGAAGCCTTTACATGCTAATTAGCTAAGCGCATCTTAAAAAAAAACAGGAAGAACGCCTACACGGAGTCCAGAAACATGGCATCTAGCCACATCAATGTGGAACTCCTCATCGTATTGGTGCAGGAGAGGCCTGAATTGTGGGACCAGCGCGATCCCAACTACAGTAATCGGACGCGCAAAGAGGCGGCATGGAAAACGATATGTGAACACATTTTTCCGGACTATCATCAGAGATCCAGGGAGGACCAAGAGCGTCTTAGTAAGTACCACATGTAACGGTTTTTGAAATTTTGAAAAAAATTGATGAAGCAAATAATAATGTAGCCTTATGTGTTTAAATGATATTTAAAAGGCAGCATTATGGACCTCTTCCTATTTAGAACTACACATTGATGTGTGTGTACACAAACAATATCCATGTATATTAAAATATCATCGATGCTTCGGCATCTATTGACTACAACATTTTGTACTTCTCTTCACCTCAGATGTAGTGTGTAGGTCCTAAAATTCAAACTGAATGAGGCGTTTTGTAAAGGGCCAAGCATTTTTGAAAATTAATGTTAGTGCTTATAACATGGATACTGCTGGTTGTATGTTGATGTATTTCAATATTGTAAATCACATCACACATGACCACTATTTAAATGTTCAGTGTTGCATATTTTGTATTTTTGGCTTAATAAATAGATATCAGTCATTGTAACCGTTATGCTGTTCTTACATTTGTAGTGACTGATGTGACAAGGCGGTGGCGCAGCTGTCGGGACTGCTACCGGAGGGAGAGGCAGATTAGGGATCGGAGTGGGGCTTCAGCATCTAAGAAGAGGAAGTACCTCTATTTTGATAGACTAAACTTCCTTGCACCAGTGTTGGATCTGCGACCGTAAGTGCATGTGTGTTGAAGCACTTTCATGCCAAACTTTGAATTTTTATGGATTTTAATGTTTACATTTTTTTTCATTCCTAGAACGGAGTCAAACCTAACTGAGAGGGAGACGGGGTCCGACTCCGAAGTGCTTATCGACCCCGTTGGTGATGGGGCAGAGGAGGCAGGCCCTTCCTCGGCAGCATGTGGGTCCACCCAAGCAGCACCAACAACAGCTGCAGGAGCTGAGGATTCACAAACACAGCATCATGAAAATGAGTACCTACCTCAGAGCAGCAGCCCTAATAGGGCTGAAGATGTGTCTCCTCCTCCTTCCCAACGCACAAGGCGAGGTAGGCGGCGACGAGAAGGAGTGGGTTCTGTGACAAGGAGGCAGGTGGACCGAGGAGTTTGGACTATTTGTCCAGTGTAGCTAATGATGATGGGGAGGAGGGATTTTGCCGCAGTCTGGCCCCTTACTCCGGGCTACTCCAATACAGCACAGACTGAGGATCAGAAGTGGACTGCACATTGTGTTGGAAGCTGGATCAGCGCCTAATGATCCAACCAACCTACTAGATTATCTTCATAGATGGGTGGTTGGTCCAGAAAATGTCTTGAGGTTGTTAGGACCAAATCCCTCACAATCTGCTTCAGCCTCTGATCCTCCTCCTCCTCATCATCATCATCCTCCTCCTCCACCTCCTCCTTGTGTCCAACAAAACCCAACTCCTCCTCCTCATCCTACTGCAGCTCATTCTTTCTATGGAGCTTCCCAGCTCCAAACCATGGGACAGAGTGGCCATCCACAATATGCCCACTCTAACATACCCAATGTTGTTGGCTGGCCACAACATGGATATGTTAGACATGGGCATATTGGGGGTCACTCTGCTAGTGCTCAGTCATATCAATATGACTATGAGCATCAATTCCCTATGTACCCCTACCCACAAGGCATTCAGGATGCAGCCAGTAACCCAGCTGCTACCGTAGGTTCTGCAACAGCTCATTCTCAAACACAGGTTGCAGATAGTGGAAGGCCGAATACACAACCTGGCCCTCCATCCTCACCAACACCACCACCAAGCTACCATCAATTGTAGCTGTAATTTTTTTTTTTTGTATGGAACTAATATATTTTTTTATTTGCATATTCAGAATCTTATACATATTTTATTTTTATGTTTGGACATGTTGGTCCTGTTTACAAAATATATCAGCCTGTAAAAGGCTTCAAAACAAACCACTAATGAGTAAAATTAGTGAAGTTACATTGGTTGTCTGTGTTTATTCTTATATGTTATGTAGTGTCTTAAGTATGGTAAAGTGTTAAAAAAATAATTAGAGTCTAACATGAATTGATTAATCAAAAGGAACTTTATGGTATCATATCACATAAAACACACTACATACCTATGGCCTGATCTTGCCAAGGAATAGAACCAGCAGGGGAAACAAAATAATTGGTCAATAATTCACGCACTTTGAGTCCAGAAGGGGGACGACGAGGATGGATGACTGCTCTCATAGGCCTCGTCATATTATCAGACTGAAGGTCAGGCATATCAGCTGATGAGCATTCATGCATTCTTGTAAAATTATGTAGTACCACACATGCTTGCACTACAAGATTAACATTTGATTCACTTAGCTGAATGGCTGATTGTAGGACACGCCATTTGGCTGTAAGAATACCAAATGTGCACTCCACCAGGCGTCGTGCACGAGAAAGGCGATAATTAAATATGCGTCTCTGATGGTTCAGATTGCGCCGAGGATATGGCCTCATAACATTACAACTTAATTGGAAGGCCTCATCCGCTACTACAACATATGGCACTGCATCCACATTTGAGTGTGGAAGTTGACATGCTGGTGGTAAGTCCAATTGGTTATTGCGTAGCCGCCGACCCATAATGGAAGAATTGAAGACTCTGGAGTCTCCAGTCCTTCCATAGGCCTCAATGTCTACAATTATGAAGCGGTAGTTACTGTCGACCAAGGCCAACAAAACTATAGAAAAATATTGCTTATAATTGTAGAATTGGGTCCCTGAGTTCGGCGGCTTACGCACACGTATGTGCTTCCCGTCCAGGGCTCCAATACAGTGTGGAAAATTACTGCTTTCTTGAAATCCATGTGCAATCCTCAACCAATCTTCCATTTTGGGCTCTGGCATGACCTCTTTATTTAGTCTTGACCAAATTTGTCCACAAGTAGAGCTGACTATTCCGGAAATGGTGGATTTCCCTATTAAAAACTCTAAATGCAGAGCAGCGTATGAGAGCCCAGTGGAAAGGAACCTGCAATACAGAAACAACAACAAACATGTACACATCAGACAAACAAAATATAAAAAAAACATGAAACAAATGTAAACAGTGGACATTTGTATACTCACCCATTCTCTTAATGTTATGACTTACTAACCATTAAGACTGCTACACACAAGCATATAGTGAAAAGCTTACAATTTCATAATGCCTTCAGGTTCAGTATGTTAAGATGAACAAAGTTAGAAGAATGTGAAAGATGGTAAATTAGGCAAAACATCATCAACATATCGTTGACACACATACCTTAATGTTAGAAGAAGCCTTTCCTCAGAAGAAATTGAAGGACGCATCCTGGTGTTCTGAAAGGTGATTCCAGGGCGCAATATGTCCAGCAAAATATCAAAGGTGGCAACACTCATGCGACAATAGTCAAAAAACTTGTCTGGATTCCTACGCAGTGTCGAATACAGGCGCTCAAAATGCCCTTTGCTGATCCTTCGCATCACAAGGGGATGCACCCACATCCTTCTGCGGATTTTGTGAGAAACAACTACAGGGTATGGTTCCCCAAAAGTTCTGGATAGCAGCCAATAGTACAGCAGACGCTCAGTTCTATTAAACCTTAGTCTGTCACTCATAATTTTAACTTAGCAGCAACACAACAGGAACCACTAAGAAGCAAAACACTCCACGGCAACGTTGGGAGGGTAATAACAGTCAAACCACGCTTAAATATGGGTCTGGCTCATTATTCAAATTATTTGCAGGCCTCAAAAACGTTAAATGTCCATTTTGCTATGATGCCACTAAAAATCGGTAGTCGCTGGGTAATCGGATGTGAAACGTAAGCGTACATGCTACAAAATCGCATCAACTACAAAAAATCGGATGCTAGTCGCATCAATGTTCATGAAATTTTAATCCGATTATCGACCGACTAAAACGGTCCGATTTTTTAGACGTTGTGTGTGATTCCAGCCTTATTGTATAAAAGCGCCAAAACATAAAACAATGATACAAATGAGGTATCGCTGTAATCGTACTAACCCAAAGAATTAAACTACTTTATCAATTTTACCACACGTGGAATGGTATAAACGTCCCCCCAAAAGAAATTCATTAATTGCTGTTTTTTGTTCATTCTGCCTCCCAAAAATTGTAATAAAAAGCGATCAAAAAATGTCATGTGCCCAAAAATGGTACCAATAAAAACGTAAACTAGTCCCACAAAAAATAAGACCTCACATGACTCTGTGGGCCAAAATATGGAAAAATTATAGCTCTCAAAATGTGGTGATGCAAAAACTATTTTTTGCAATAAAAAGTGTCTTTTAGCATGTCACAGCTGCCAAGCATAAAAACCCGATATAAAAACCCACTATATATAGTAAATCAAATCCCCCTTTATCACCCCCTTAGTTAGGGAAAAATAATAACATTTAAAAAAATGTATTTATTTCCATTTTTCCGTTAGGGTTAGGGTTAGGATTAGGGTTAGAGGTGTGTTGGGGTTAGGGTTGGAATTAGAAATGGGGGTTTCCACTGTTTAGGCACATGAGGGGTTCTCCAAACGTGAAATGGCATCTGATCTCAATTCCAGCCAATTCTGCATTGAAAAAGTCAACCGATGCTCCTTCTCTTTCGAGCTCTGCCATGCGCTAAAAAAGTGGTTTAACCCCACATATGGGGTATCAGCGTACTCAGGACAAATTGCAAAATAACTTTTGGGGTTCAATTTATTCTGTTACCTTTGGGAAAATAAAAATTGGGGTGAAAATATCATTTTTGTGGAAAAAAAATATTTTTTATTTTTATGGCTCTACGTTATAAACTTCTGTGAAGCAATTGGGGGTTCAAAGTTCTCTCCACACATTTAGATGAGTTCCATGGGGGTCTAGTTTCCAAAATGGGGTCACTTGTGGGGGTTTCCACTGTTTAGGAACATCAGGGGCTCTCCAATAGCGACATGACACCCGCAGACCATTCCATCAAAGTCTGCATTCCAAAACATCACTACTTCCCTTTCAAGTCCCAACGTGTGCCCATGCAGTAGTTTTCTCCCACACATGGGGTATCAGTGTACTCAGGACAAACTTGACAACAAATCTTGGGGTTCCAATTTCTCCTGTTACCCTTGGGAAAATAAAAAATTGGGGCCCAAATGATCATGTTTGTGGAAAAATATGATTTTTTTTTCACGCCCGGGCATTATAAACTTCTGTGAAGCACTTGGGGGTTCAAAATGCTCACCACACATCTAGATAAGTTCCTTGGGGGGGTCTAGTTTCCAAAATGGGGTCACTTGTGGGGAGTTTCCATTGTTTAGGCACATCAGGGGCTATCGAAACGCGACATGATGCTCACAGACCATTCCATCAAAGTCTGCATTCCAAAATGTCATTACTTCCCTTCCAAGCCCCGAAGTGTGCCCATACAGTAGTTTTCTCCCATATATGGGGTATCAGCGCACTCAGGACAAATTGGGCAACAACTTTTGGGGTCCAATTTCTCCTGTTACTGTTGGGAAAAAAAAAACTGGGGACTAAAAGATCATGTTTGTGGAAAAAAATATGATTTTTTTATTTTCACGCTCGGGCGTTATAAACTTTAGTGAAACACCTGGGGGTTCAAAGTTCTCACAAAACATCTAGATAAGTTCCTTGGGGGGTCTAATTTCCAAAATGGGGTCACTTGTGGGGGGTTTCCAATGTTCAGGCATATCAGGGGCCAGGGGCGTGCTGGCTTATGAAAAGGGCGGTGGATAGTATAGTCATGAGGGCGCCATGCTCCAACCCATTCTCCGCCCCTTCCCGCCCTCACACAGGAGAAGTCTCTCCATGGCAACGGGCACAGCGCAGGAGCCCCGCCCACTCCCGTCATGTGACCCTCGCCACTGCTCCCGCAGCCTCTTCCCCGCCCGCCCTCTCGCGTCACCGCAGCCGCAGGTCCTTGTCCTCCGTCCAGGGCCGGCTCCAGGTTTTTATGGGCCCCGGGCGAAAGAGCCTCAGTGGGCCCCTTTAACACAGACCACGATTCATGATGCACAGATACGGCAGAGAAATATGGATATAGTACAATGCCAAATACTTCACTTCTTCCATTACATGAGTGATATCTATTGTAAATTGTACAATAGCTCAAAAACCGCCAAATCCTCACAGCGCACAGTACAGACTGAACAGTACAGTCCTCCATACAATATTATGGGCACCACATAGTCTCCCCCTCATCACCCATATAATACCCCATGCAGGATGTCACCCCTCATATAATGCTCCATACAGAATACTGGACCCAATATAATGCTCCATACAGAATACTGGACCCAATATAATGCTCCATACAGGATACTGGTCCCCATATAATGCTCCATACAGGATACTGGTCCCCATATAATGCTCCATACAGGATACTGGTCCCCATATAATGCTCCATACAAAATATGGAGCTCTCCTCTGCGCTGTACTGCGTTCTGCACTGTTACAGCTCAGGAAAGGGCCTGTGGAAAGACTCCCCATTATCATCATGATTGCCTTCCACCATCAATCATCAATGCCTAGCCTCCATATCATCATCTTCTCCCCATCATCAAATGCCTGCCCATATATCTATCTCAATGCCTGCCCATTCAATCATTCATCTTCTCCCCATCATCATCAATGCCTCCCCATTATCAGCAATGCCTGCCCATCATCATCTCCTCCCCATCATCATCAATGTCTGCCCATCATCATCTTCTCCCCATCATCAATGCCTCCCCATTATCAGCAATGCCTGCCCATCATCATCTTCTCTCCATCATCAATGCCTCCCCATTATCAGCAATGCCTGCCCATCATCATCTTCTCCCCATCATCAATGCCTCCCCATTATCAGCAATGCCTGCCCATCATCATCTTCTCCCCATCATCAATGCCTCCCCATTATCAGCAATGCCTGCCCATCATCATCTTCTCCCCATCATCAATGCCTCCCCATTATCAGCAATGCCTGCCCATCATCACACACAGACAGCACACAAGCAGTCTCTCACATACATACATACACACACAAAGCACCGCACTACATACACACACAGACACACACACAGAGACGTCTTACCTGTTCAGCGTCCCCGTGCTCTGTGCCACAGCCGGCCGCTGAATGATGACGTCATTCAGCGGCCGGCTGTGAGAGGAAGCGCCGGCTCCCCCTGGAGCCCGGAGCTGCGGCAGCGGAGGCACGGGAGAGGTAAGTATTGTTGCCAGCCCTGAGCAGGCGGGGGGGCCCAGTGGCGGCGCTGACACCGCTCTCCGCGCGGGGGTGCCAGACTGCGAGTGGGCCCCCCCGCCTGCTCAGGGCCCCGGCACTGGTCCGGGTGTGCCGGGTGCTGACGCCGGCCCTGCCTCCATCCTGCGGCGGATGGAGCGCCCACCCCGGATCGGATTCGGAGGCGCCGGCCGACTCCGAGGGCGCACCGGGACACGTCCCGGTGTCCCGGTGTGCCAGCACGCCCCTGTCAGGGGCTCTCCAAATGCAGCATGGAGTCCGATCTCAATTCCAGCCGATTTTGCATTGAAAAACTCAAACTGCGCTCCTTCCCCTCCGTGCTCTGCCATGCGCCCAAAGAGTGGTTTATCCCCACATATGGGGTATCAGCATACTCAGGACAAATTGCACAATAACTTTTGTGGTCTTGTTACCCTTGGGAAAATAAAAATTAGCTGTGAAAAGATCATTTTTGTGGAAAAAATATGACTTTTGAATTTTATGGCTCTACGTTATAAATTTCTGTGAAGTCCTTTGGGGTTCAAAGTGCTCACCACACATCTAGATAAGTTCCCTTAGCGGTCTAGTTTCCAAAATGGTGTCATTTGTGGGGGGTTTCCAGTGTTTAGGCACATCAGGGGCTCTCCAAACGCGACATGGTGTCCAGCCAATTCTGCTTTGAAAAAGTCAAACGGCGCTCCTTCAAGAAGATCATTTTTGTGGAAAAATTATGATTTTTTTATTTTTACTGCTCTACGCTATAAACTTCTGTGAAGCACTTGAGGGTTCAAAGTGCTCATCCCATATCTAGATAAGTTCCTTAGAGGGTCTACTTTCCAAAATGGTGTCACTTGTTGGGGGTTTACACTGTTTAGGCGCATCAGGGGCTCTTCAAACACAACATGGAGTCCGATCTCAATTCCAACTAATTTGCATTGAAAAGTCAAATGGCGCTCCTTCCCTTCCGAGCTCTGCCGTGCGCCCAAACAGTGGTTCCCCCCACATATGGAGTATCAGCATGCTCAGGACAAATTGCACAACAACTTTGCGTTCCAATTTCTCCTGTTACCCTTGATAAAATAAAAAAAATTGGATCTCAATTAAATATTTTGTGAAAAAAAGTTAAATGTTCATTTTTTTTTAAACATTCCAAAAATTCCTGTAAATCACCTGAAGGGTTAATAAACTTCTTGAATGTGGTTTTGAGCACCTTGAGGGGTGCAGTTTTTAGAATGGTGTCACTTTTGCATATTTTCTATCATATAGACCCCTCAAAGTGATTTCAAATGTGATGTGGGCCCTTAAAAAAATGGTTTTGTAAAAATGAGAAATCGCTGGTCAACTTTTAACCCTTATAACTTCCTAACAAAAAAAAATTTGGCTTCCAAAATTGTGCTGATGTAAAGTAGACATGTGGGCAATGTTGTCTAGTAACTATTTTTTGTGACATATTTCTCTGTTTTAAGGGCATAAAAATTAAAATTTTGAAATTGCAAAATTTTCAAAATTTTCTCCATATTTCTGTTGTTTTCATAAATAAATACAAGTTATATCGAAGAAATTTTACCACTCACATGAAGTGCAATATGTCACGAGAAAACATTCTCAGAATCGCCAAGATCCGTTGAAGCGTTCCAGAGTTACAACCTCATAAAGGGACAGTGGTCAGAATTGTAAAAATTGGCCCGGTCCTTAACGTGCAAACCACCCTTGGGGGTAAAGGGGTTAATGGGATATATTTTGTTTTGCTGTAGTCCTCTATTGTCATCTTTCGTTTCTCTTTCTACCTGTTGGACAAACCTACTAGTTGCTATTTACTAAGATTACTTACCTGGATACAAGTGTGCATATGGATGGTCCTCATATTCTTGGTCCGAAATATAATATTATAGTGTTTCCTATTTGTTGGCCCCCTATAAGGACTTTTATTCCACGTTTTATGGTCAGAGGTATATTTGTGTTTGACTACACTTTTTAGATTATTTTAGTGGTACTTCTTATAGATCCTGTCCTATTTTACACAAAATAAAAATCTTTGAATAAAAAAAAAGATTTATTTCTTATGCTACTAATTGTATAAACATTTTACCATAGTTTGATGTTAGTGTGACCAATTGGCAAAAAACTGTGTTATAATCAGTATGAAAGCATTAACTTTGATCAGTAAAGATGCATGGATTTACTAAATAAAACAGTAAAATAAAAACAGGCTTAGAAGCCAATTTAATGTTTTCCAAACTAGAATGACATTACCATAGCAACATAGATATTATCAGCCATACCATTGATGGATTTTCCTCAAGGGATAAAACAAGTACAGAGATTCTATAGTTTGCTCTAATCCCATGATCACTTGGAATATTACGTATTTATTGTTGGAGCATTGAAGTCATAATATTATGCACTATCTTGTGTCTTTTCTGTTCCCTTTAAGTGACATAAGATATAAAATGAAGAGGTTATTCATTCTTCTTTTAGATCACTTATCATAAGGAATAGCAGGTTTTGTAAAATTTGTGTAGCATCCACAGAAATGCTATTTTTTTAGTGGGATGTCCCCTTTAATGTTCAATGAACATTTAAATTTTATTAGTTCTTATTTGTTTTTTATCATCCGTTAAAATCTGTGGTTATTTTGATGAACAATTATCATTGTACACATGTATCAATTTCATTGCATTTCACATTAATCACAGGTCTAGCCTAATTAACCTTCGCTGTGTTATTTTTCCTTTGATATCAGCTATTAACCTTCTAAACATTTCCTCAAGCTTGCATTTCAGCTTGCCCTTTTTATTCTTGACCCTGCAGGCAGACCTCCTTGGCTGTCAGAACCAGTCTGCCACTTATCTTCCTCATAGCATTTAATTAAATGTGATGATTGTTAATAAAAGTATTGTAGAAAAGAGTCTTGCTGGTAGATTGTAATATTTCGAACTTGTCGCTTTTAAAAATATTCATGATGTTTCAAAAGACATGAATACATTTACTAAACTAAAGTCTAAAAATTCTATAGAAATATCCACTTATTAGCCTGAACAATAAAACCAACTGTCTAATATTGTATTGTTCCCTTTGTATCCTGTCTTGTTTGATATGTTATCAATATAGATAATCTAATCTTTTCTAATTCAAATTCACAAAAAATTCTTTAGCAGGAATAACATGGGTAACACTCTGAGGTCTTCTATGTGTTTATTGAACCCCTTTAACTCTCTTAAGCCTCTTTTCAACATCCACCACACAAGTATGGCACTGTTCAATCCTGAACAGCCAATCACAGGCTTTCTCATTGTTTCAGCCAATCAGATTGGCTGAAACAGTGAGATCCCAGGCTAGGATCGAGTACCGATGTACTCGATCCTAGGCCGGTGCCTAGGATCATCCAGACCCCCCCACTGGATTGGCGCGATCGCCGATCACATTGATCGCGCCAATCGCAAGGCACAGTCGTGACATTACCGTGCTGTGCCCTGCCGGTTCCTGCTGGATCGGTGCTGTAATAGCACCGATCCTAGGCCGGAACATAGGACAGGCCTAGCAGGGCCTGCAGGAGCTGATTGGCACGATCAATGTCATGGTCAATCGCGCCAATCGCAGGGCACAGCCGTGGTATTACTGTGCTGTGCCTTGCTGCTGACCTGCCGGATCGGTGCTGTAATAGCACCGGTGCTGTAATAGCACTGATCCTGCTAAAGAGACTCAGGACAGGCCCAGCAGGGCCTGCAGGAGCTTATTGGCGCAATCGATGTCATCGTCGATCGCGCCAATCACAGGGAACAGCTGCGGTGTGACCGCTGTCTGACCGTGCTGTGCCCTGCTGCTGACCTGGCTGGTGACCTGCCTAGGATCGGAGCTGTGAGCTCCGATCCTAGGCATGTTGCCAGGGTAACCAGGAGAGCTCTGACTGGTGGGATCATGTTATGATCGATCCCACCAATGACAGGTCATAGCAGCGATATGACCGCTCTGTGACCTGTCTCACCTGGCTCTGACCTGTGTGTTACTGCTCTGCAGGGGTCCTCACACTTGCTGAGGATTCCTGCAGAGCGGTCACACTGATCTCCTCCTGTGCTGGGCCTTGTAGTGCTGAAGAAGAAGACAGAAGAAAGAAAAAAGAAGAAAGAAGAAAGGAGACTACAACCGGTAAGTGTTGATCCCTGCCCAATCTCTCTTCTTTCCCCCCATCCCCTCATCCCCCTTCCCCCTCTTTTTACCCCCTCCACCCCGCTTTGCGCTGCCTCTGTGCGCACATTTAGCAGCCGCCGAGCGTTAATTGATGACGCAATTCACCGATCAACACTTGTGCTCTCAGCCCCCTTTGCGCCACCTCCGTGCGCACACCCTGCAGCCGCCGAACTTTGATAAGTGACGCAGTTCACTTATCAGAGCTCGCGTCCGGTGGGTTTCCTTCCCTGCGCTACATCTAGCAGCCGCCGAACTTTGATAAGTGACATGGTTCACTTATCAGAGCTCGCGCCTGCCATTTTCCTTTTTTTTTCACCTGCCTTTGCGCCACCTCCATTTCCACATTTAGCAGCCGCCGAATTTTGATAAGTGACACAGTTCACTTACCAGATCTCGTGCCGGCTGTTTTCCCTTTTTTTTTCACCCCCTCCTTGCGCCACCCCCTTTGCACCACATCTAGCAGCCGCTGAACTTTGATTAGTGACACAGTTCACTTATCAGAGCTCGCGCCTGCCATTTTCCTTTTTTTTTTTTTACCTGCCTTTGCACCACCTCCGTTTCCACATTTTGCAGCCGCCGAATTTTGATAAGTGACACAGTTCACTTACCAGAGCTTGTACCTGCCGTTTTTTTTTTCACCCCCCTTTCCACCACTCCCGTGTGCACATCCAGCAGCCGCCGAACTTTGATAAGTGACGCAGTTCCTTATCAGAGCTAGGGCCTGCTGTTTTAGACTTTTTTTTTCATAGGCATTTTTTCTCCCCATTTGTTTTTTTTCTTTTAGATTTTTCTTTTCAGAATAGTTTGCACAAATCACTATTCCCCCCACACACATACACATAGCTATCAATAAAGTACACCCAAGCACCATATTCACAAAAAAAAGTCCCACCCGTCCCGTTCATCCCAACAGCGCTATTCATTGGAGGAGGCATATGCTTTCCTTGCCTCCGACACTGATAGCGAGGGAGAGGATCCAACATTTCTTTATTTCTCTGATTCTTCATCCTCATCCTCTTTCCCCTCCTCATCTTCCTCCTGGGGTCCTACGCAACCGCCACGCAGACACCCCAGGACAGAAGATGAGGCATCTGTCACCATTCCAGAAGACGAAGCAGAACCAGCGCACCCCACTACGGACCCCGTGTGGACCTTGCCCCCCGAAAATTACGAGCCACTGTTCCTGATTTTGTGGCAGAATCAGGAATCAAGTTTGACACCACCGGGCTCACAGAAATAAACTTTTTCAGTCTTTTTCTTTGAGGATTTTATTAACCTCATGGTGGAGCAAACAAATTTGTACGCTCGTCAATTTTTGGCGCAAAACCCGCGTTCATCATATTCTAACTGGTCTCCTGTAGACGCAGTTGAAATGATGCAGTTTTGGGGCCTGGTCCTTCACATGGGGATCCTGAAGAAGCCAGAACTTCGGCAATATTGGAGTGTTGATGTTTTACACAACACTCCAGTGTTCCAAATGGTCATGTTCCGGACGCGTTTTCAGGGCATCCAAAAATTCCTGCATTATAACGATAATGCACAGTGTCCCCCACGAGATGACCCCAACTTTGACCGTCTGTTCAAAGTTCGGCCGGTCATCGAACACTTCAACAAAAAGTTTGCTAAAGTGTACGTGCCTCAAAGTGACATCTGCTTGGATGAGTCCTTAGTTCATTTTAAGGGACGGCTCGGATTCTGTCAGTACCTGCCCAGCAAGAGGACCAGGTACAGAATGAAACTCTACAAACTGTGTGAGAGTACCTCAGGGTACACACACAGCTTTAGAGTTTTCGAAGGAAAGGACACCAGGATTGAACCCCCTGAATGTCCTCCTGTCCTGGGAGTGAGTGGGAAAATTGTGTGGGATTTGGTGCACCCACTGCTGGATAAAGATTATCACCTCTACACCGATTTTTTTATTCCAGCATCCCACTCTACAAATCTCTCTCAGCGTGAGGTACCGCAGCTTGCTGTACCGTCCGCAGAAATCAGAGGGGCCTCCCGAAGACGCTGCTTGGGCAGATGCTCAGAAAGGGTGAGAGCAGAGCCCAATGTAGCGACCACCTGCTGGTGGTCAAGTACAAGGACAAGAGGGATGTCCTTCTCTTGACCACCTTACACGGTGATGGCAGCACCCTCGGCACTGTACGTGGTACCTCTACACAGGTCGGCAAACCGGACTGTGTACTGGGGTACAATAAAAACATGGGGGGCGTTGATCTCTCCGATCATCTCCTCCAACCGTACAGTGCTTTGAGAAAGGCCAAGATGTGGTACAAAAAGCTGGCAGTGCACATCGTACAAATGGCAATGCACAACGCTTTCCTGCTGTCACGATGTGAATGCCACAAAGATAAGTCATACCTTCAGTTCCAGGAGGTAGTGATCAAGGCCCTGATGTTTGGCGCTCAGGAAGGAGCGGGCCCCAGTTCCTCACGGAACTGAAGGTGCTCGTATTGTACCAGGTCAGCATTTCCCGGGGAGGTCCCGCAAACTGGAAAAAAAGGTAAATCGCAAAAAAGGTGCCGAGAGTGTTACAAAAGGTGAATACGCAGGCACCATTTATCAATGCGACTCCTGCCCCGAAAAAACATGGCCTGTGTATGAAGAATTGCTTCAAATTGTACCACACCTCCATGCACTATTTAGAGTTGAGAGTCCTCAGTGGTTGATACCTTTTAATGGCTAACTGAAAAGATGGTAACAAATTGCAAGCTTTCGAGGCTACTCAGGTCTCTTCATCAGGCTGAACTAATGCAAAATCTGAAGAATCACATATTTATACACCACACAGCACAGAAAAAATGCAATAGGTAAGACAAGTGACGTGAAGCAGAACTGTCATTATGGGAGATAGAGATGAACATAAATATTGGAACAGTTCATAGATAAGGAGTGTGAAAGTTTTATTGCCCTCTGATTGGGGTCTGGTAATGTTTTGTGATGTTTTCACAGGGTCTTTGGAGTAAATTCCTTAATTGATGTAAAACGTCATAATGCAAAACCTGTCCATTTATAATGACCACGGACAAGATAAAGATCCCCAACTCACATCGGGACTACAAGATACCAGGTACTTTCAGCTGCATCACATCTAATGTGGTGTACCTAATTATATGTACTAAATGTCCAACTGGGGGTCTGTATGTGGGAGAGACCGGACAAAAACTGAGAACAAGGATGAATTCTCATCGCCACACATAAGAGAAAAAAGAATGGATCTACCTGTGGCAAAACATTTTTCTTCCCCTGGTCATAGCATGTGGGATATGAAATTACTTGTATTGAAAGGTGGTTTCACATCTCAGAGACACAGAAGAGTTTGCGAATACAAACTGATGGTGACCTTTGACACTCTTAATGCTGGAATGAACCTGTCACACAGATTTATGATGTTTTACATCAATTAACCCCTTCATGACCCAGCCTATTTTGACCTAAATGACCTGGCCATTTTTTGCAATTCTGATCAGTGTCCCTTTATGAGGTAATAACTCAGGAACGCTTCAACGGATCCTAGCGATTCTAAGATTGTTTTTTCGTGACATATTGGGATTCATGTTAGTGGTAAATTTAGGTCGATAATTTTTGCATTTATTTGTGAAAAAAATGAAACTTTGGCCAAAATTTTGAAAATTTCGTAATTTTCAAATTTTGAATTTTTATTTTGTTAAACCAGAGAGTTATGTGACACAAAATAGTTAATAAATAACATTTTCCACAGGTCTTCTTTACATCAGCACAATTTTGGGAACAACATTTTTTTTTTGTTAGGAAGTTATAAGGGTTAAAAGTTGACCAGCGATTTCTCATTTTTACAGCAAAATTTACAAAACCATTTTTTTTAGGGACCACCTCACATTTGAAGTCACTTTGAGGGGTCTATATGGCAGAAAATACCCAAAAGTGACACCATTATAAAAACTGCACCCCTCAAGCTACTCAAAACTACATTCAAGAAGATTATTAACCCTTCAGGTGTTTCACAGGAACTAAAGCAACGTGGAAGGGAAAAATGGACATTTTAATTTTTCCAACAAAATTTTTCTTTTAGCATCAATTTTTTCATTTTTGCATGGGCAACAGGATAAACTGGACCCTAAAATTTGTTGGGCAATTTATCCTGAGTACACAGATACTTCATATATGGTCATAAACCACTGTTTGGGCGCACGGTAGGGCTCAGAAGGGAAGGAGCGCCATTTGACTTTTTGAATGGAAAATATGCTGGAATATTTAGCGGTTGCCATGTCGCATTTGGAGAGTCCCTGTGTGCCTAAACATTGGAGCTCCCCCACAAGTGACCCCATTTTGGAAACTAGACCCCCCAAGGAACTTCTCTAGATACATAGTGAGCACTTTGAAACCCCAGGTCCTTCACAAATTGATCCGTAAAAAAAGAAAGTACTTTTTTTTCACAAAAATTTTCTTTTAGCCTCAGTTTTTTCATTTTCACATGGGCAACAGGATAAAATGGATCCTAAAATTTGTTGGGCAATTTATCCTGAGTACACCGATACCTCATATGTGGTCATAAACCACTGTTTGGGTGCACGGTAGGGCTCAGAAGGGAAGGAGCGCCATTTGACTTTTTGAATGGAAAATATGCTGGAATATTTAGCGGTTGCCATGTCGCATTTGGAGAGTCCCTGTGTGCCTAAACATTGGAGCTCCCCCACAAGTGACCCCATTTTGGAAACTAGACCCCCCAAGGAACTTCTCTAGATACATAGTGAGCACTTTGAAACCCCAGGTCCTTCACAAATTGATCCGTAAAAAAAGAAAGTACTTTTTTTTTCACAAAAATTATCTTTTAGCCTCAGTTTTTTCATTTTTACATGGGTAACAGTATAAATTAGATCCTAAAATTTGTTGGGCAATTTCTCCTGAGTACAGAGATACCTCATATGTGGTCATAATCACTGTTTGGGCGCACGGCAGGGCTCAGAAGGGAAGGAGCGCCATTTGACTTTTTGAATGGAAAATTAGCTCCAATCGTTAGCGGACACCATGTCATGTTTGGAGAGCCCCTGTATGCCTAAACTTTGGAGCTCCCCCACAAATGACCCCATTTTGGAAACTAGACCCCCTAAGGAACTTATTTAGATGCACAGTGAGCACTTTGAACCCCCAGGTGATTCACAGAAGTTTATAACGCAGAGCCGTGAAAATAAAAAATCATTTTTTTTTCTCAAAAATGATTATTTAGCCCACTATTTTTTATTTTCACAATGGTTACAGGAGAAATTGGACCCCAAAAGTTGTTGTCTAATTTGTCCTAAGTACGCTAGTACCTCACATGTGGGGGGGAACCACTGTTTGGGCACACGTCAGGGCTCGGAACGGATGTAGTGACGCTTTGAAATGCCGACTTGATGGAATGGTCTGCGGGCGGGCAGAGCCCCTGATGTGCCTAAACAGTAGAAACCCCCCACAAGTGACCACATTTTGTAAACTAGACCCCTCAAGGAACTTATCTAGATGTGTGGTGAGCATCTTGAACCCCCACGTGCTTCACAGAAGTTTGTAATGCAGAGCCGTGAAAATAAAAAATCATTTTTTTCCTCAAAAACTGATTTTTTTAACCCGCATTTTTTTATTTTCACAAGGGTAACAGGAGAAATTGGACCACAAAAGTTGTTGTACAGTTTGTCCTGAGTACATTGGTACCCCATATGTGGGGGAACCACTGTTTTGGCGCATGGGAGAGCTCAGAAGGGAAGGAGCGCCATTTTGGAATGCAGACTTGATGGAATGTTCTGCGGGCGTCATGTTGCGTTTGCAGAGTCCCTGATGTGCCTAAACAGTAGAAACCCCCACAAGTGACCCTATTTTGGAAACTATACCCCCAAGGAGCTTATCTAGATGTGTAGTGAGCACTTTGAACCCCCAAGGGCTACACAGAAGTTTATAACACTGGGGCATGAAAATAAAAAAATCATATTTTTTCCACAAACATGATCTTTTAGTCCCCAATTTTTTTATTTTCCCAAGGGTAACAGGAGAAATTAGACCCCAAAAGTTGTTGTCCAATTTGTCGTGAGTACGCTGATATCCCATATGTGGGAGAAAACTACTGTATGGGCACACGTCGAGGCTCGGAAAGGAAGTAGTGACGTTTTGAAATGCCGACTTGATGGAATGGTCTATGGGTGTCATGTTACGTTTGCAGAGCCCATGATGTGCCTAAACAGTAGAAACCCCCCAAGTGACCCCATTTTGGAAACTAGATCCCCCAAGGAACTCCTCTAGATGTGTGGTAAGCACTTTGAATCTCCAAGTTCTTCACAGAAGTTTATAACGCAGAGCCGTGAAAATAAAAAATATTTTTTTTCCACAAAAATAACTTTTTTAGTCCCCAATTTTTTTTTCCCAACAGTAACAGGAGAAATTAGACCCCCAAAGTTGTTGTGCAATTTTTCCTGAGTACGCTAATACCCCATATGTGGGGGTAAACCACTGTTTGGGCACACGTCGGGGCTTGGAATAAAGGGAGCACTATTTGACTTTTTGAACACAAAATTTGCACGAATCAATGGTGGCGCCATGTCGCGTATGGAGACCCCCTGATGTGCCTAAATAGTGGAAATCCCTCAATTCTATCTCCAACCCTAACCCCAACACACCCCTAACCCCAACCCTAACCCTACACACCCCTAACCCTAATACAAACCCTAACCATAACCCTAACCCCAACACACCCCTAACCCTAATCCCAACTCTAACCATAAACCTAACTACAAGCCTAACCCTAATCCCAACCCTAACCCCAAAACACCCCTAACACTTATACTAACTCTAACCACAAACCTAACCCTAATCCCAACCCTAACCCTAATTCCAACCCTAACCCTAATTCCAACCCTAACCCTAGTTCTAACCCTAAACCTAGTTCTAACCCTAAGGCTGGGTTCATATTGCGTTTTACCAGCCCGTTCAACACATAGCGTTGACGGGCTGGTAACGGTATAGCATAACGCGATCGCGTTATACTATACCCGCTAGTGCAGAGGAATCAGCGATAATTCATCTGTGCTAGCGGTGACGGAGCCCAGACGCTGCAGCCCGCGTCCAAGGCTCCGTCACTGAATGACGACACGTCGCGAACGCATGCCGCTTCACGGCATGCGTTGCGATGCGCACACAAATGGGGTGAATGGCAGCGTTAACGGACTGCGTTACACCGCGTTATACCGCGGTGAAACGCAGTCCATCTAACGGACTGCCATAATGCAATATGAACCCAGCCTAACCCTAAACCCTGAGGCCCTGTGCACACGTTGCGGATTCACTTGCGGATTTTTCTAAAACCCGCAGGGTAAAATGACCTGCCTTTTACCTGCGTATTTAGCGCGGATTTACTGTGGTTTTTCCCTGCGGTTTTACACCTATAATGGAATAGGTGTAAAATCGCTGTGGAATCCGCACAAAGAATTGACATGCTGCGGATTTAAAACCGCAGCAAATCTGCGCTGAAAAATCTGCAGCATGTGCACAGCGTTTTTTTTACCATTTATTTGCATTGTACTGTACATGGTTTCTGGATCTGCTGTGGATCCACAGTGCAAATCCGCTGCTGATCACGCAGCAAAATCCGCTGCTGATCCGCAGCAAATTCCGCAGCAAAATCCGCTGCTGATCCGCAGCAAAATCCGCAGCAAATTCCGCTGCTGATCCGCAGCAAAATCCGCTGCGGATCCGCAGCAATATCCGCTGCTGATCCGCAGCAAAATCCGCTGCGGATCCGCTGCTAATCCGCAGCAAAATCCGCTGCTGATCCGCAGCAAAATCTGCAACGTGAGCACAGGGCCTAATAGGAAAAAAAAAATTCTTTATTATTTGTCCCTACCTATGAGAGGGGGGTTCACTTACTTTTTTTTTCATTTTGATCACTGTGACATTTTATCACAGTGATCAAAATAAATTTCTGGAATCTGCAGGGCGCACTGCGCATGTGCCGGCCGGCGGGCGCCCTGCGCATGCGCCTGCCATTTTCCAAGATGGCGGCGCCCATGAAGAATCCCGGGCAGCCGCCGGGACGGATTCAGGGACATCGGTGGACCGGGATAGGTGAGTATGGGGGTCGGAAGGTGAGGGGGGGATCGGAATTTGGGGGCAGCGGAGGCCAGGACAAGGGGAGCTGTTAGTGACGGCGGTGACCGATCACCGCCATTTTTCGGTGGCGGCGGCTGATCGCCGCCGTGACTCGATGTGTGGGGGGGTCGGTTCTCAGTCTCCAGCCATGGCAGATGCTATTGCAGCATCGGCCATGGCTGGATTGTAATATTTCACCAATTTCATTGGTGAAATATTACAGATTGCTCTGATTGGCTGTTTCACTTTTAACAGCCAATCAGAGCGATCGTGGCCACGGGGGGGTTAAGCCAACCCCCCTGTGGTGAAGCACAAAGGGTCTTGTGCCTGCGGGTTGGGTGACCTTTCAGTGACCCCGGTCACCCGGCCCGCAGGAACTCGATCCTTTCATGACGCCACATAGGCGTCACAGGTCGGATTGGCACTGACTTTCATGACGCCTACGTGGCGTCACAGGTCGGGAAGGGGTTAAGGAATTTACTCCAAAGACCCTGTGAAAACATCACAAAACATTACCAGACCCCAATCAGAGGGCAATAAAACTTTCACACTCCTTATCTATGAACTGTTCAAATATTTATGTTCATCTCTATCTCCCATAGTGACAGTTCTGCTTCACGTCACTTGTCTTACCTATTGCATTTTTTCTGTGCTGTGTGGTGTATAAATATGTGATTCTTCAGATTTTGTATTAGTTCAGCCTGATGAAGAGACCTGAGTAGTTCGAAAGCATGCAATTTGTTACCATCTTTTCAGTTAGCCATTAAAAGGTATCAACCACTGAGGACTCTCAACTAGGGTTGAGCATTCCGATACTGCAAATATCGGGTATCGGCCGATATTGGCTGTATCGGAATTCCGATTCCGAGTACCGATATTTTCGTCATATCGGATACCGGAATCGGAATTGTCACTGTCACTGTCAGTGTCCGTCGGTTGGGTCTGTCAGGAATCAGCGGCACTTACCCGGCAGAAGATCTCCGGCGGTCACATCCCGGACTGCTTAATGGCCGCCATCCTCTTCTCCCCGGCGGTCACATGCAGTTTCTCGCGATAACTGCAGTGACTGCTGGGTAATCGCGGCCGTAAAGCAGTCCGATGACGTCACCGCCGGGGAAGCTGGTAAGCAGCTGTGCTGCGCCGGGATGTCAGGCTCTGCCTGTCATTCCGATGTAGCAGAGCTGGATCGTCGTGGGACTGTCGTTACTATGGACTGCGTCGGACAGGTGGTATACTGTTGGTTTTTTTTTTTATTTTTTTACAGGAGATCGATGGCGTCGCAGGAATGAGAGAGTAATAAAAAAAATGAAAACTGTGTTGTCTCTTTTATTTCATTAAAAGACTTTTTTCTTGCTGTCTTTTTTTTACACATTTAAAAACTTTGGGATTAATAATGGATCGGTGTCTTATTGACGCCTCTCCATTATTAACCGGGCTTATTGTCACCGTGCAATCAACGGTGACATTAACCCCTTATTACCCCGCTTGCCACCGCTACAGGGCAAGTGGGAAGAGCCGGGTAAAGTGCCATAATTGGCACATCTTTTGATGCGCCAAATGTGGGGCTGCTGTAGCCTGGTATTATCAGGCTGTTGAGGGCCAAAATCCATGGGCCTTGACAGTCTTTTAATACCAGGCCGCAGCAGTCTGCATTTTACTTGGCTGGTTAACAAAAATAGGGGGACCCCTACGCCGTTTTTTTTTCGAGGGGATCCCCTATTTTTGTTAACCAGCCAAGCTAAGCAGACTGCTGTGGCCTGGTATTATCAGGCTTGCAAGGTCCATGGATATTGGATCCTTACCAGCCTGAAAAACCAGGCCTCAGCGGTCTGCTTCATCTGGCTGGTTAACAAAAATAGGGGGGACCCCACGCCAATTTTTTTCGAGGGGATCCCCTATTTCTGTTAATCAGCCAAGATATGCAGACTGCTGTGGCCTGGTATTATCAGGCTGGCAAGGTCCATGGATCTTGGCTCCTTAACAGCCTGAAAATCCAGGCCTCAGCGGTCTGCTTCATCTGGCTGGTTAACAAAATAGGGGGGACCCCATGCCAATTTTTTTCGAGGGGATCCCCTATTTTTGTTAATCAGCCAAGATATGCAGACTGCTGTGGCCTGGTATTATCAGGCTGGCAAGGTCCATGGATCTTGGCTCCTTAACAGCCTGAAAATCCAGGCCTCAGCGGTCTGCTTCATCTGGCTGGTTAACAAAAATAGGGGGGACCCCACGCCATTTTTTTTTCGAAGGGAACCCCTATTTTTGTTAATCAGTTCCCTCTGACGTCACTGATGGTGTCCCTGGCTGACCTGAAGTGAAAGTGGAAAGCAATCAATTAAGCTTTCCACTTCCTCTCCTGTCAGCCAGGAGAGGAGCTCATTCATTTGGGGGTTTACTGTGAGGCTGCAGCATTAGCTGCGGTCCCTGCAGTAAACATTAACCCTTTCTGAAGGATTACACCGTGGGACCTGACTGTGCATCGGATTGGTAAGAATAATTTTGCTTTATTATTTTATTTTTATTACAGGAAATGGTTTTAGCAGGTAAAATATGGTCAAAAACTGTGTGATTATTTCATTAAACTTCTTTTTTATTAAAGTGTGTGTGTTTGATTTTTCTTTCATACAATAGGATTAATAATTGATAGTTGTCTAATTGACAGCTCTCAATTATTAACCTGGCTTAAAGTGACCTTTCAATTGCAAGGTCATTTTAAACCCCTTATTAACCCATTCACCACTGCTACAGGGCAATGGGAATAGACGGGCAAAGTGCCAGAAAGGGCAAATCTAATTAGAGATTTGCCCTTTCTGGGGTGTCTGGGGGCAGATGTTAAGTAGCCGGGGGGCCAAAAAAAATGGTCCCTCTCTGGGCTATTATTATCTGCCCCCACTCATTGGCTTTGTCTGTCTGGTTGCGAAAATAGGGCGGGAGCCCAAGCATTTTTTTTCAGCAATTTTACACCTCATATATATATATACATGTCATTGAATTTGTGACACATATATATATATATATATATATATATATATATATATATATTATATATTTATAGTTCATACACTTCTACATAGTATAATAGCCGCTAATTCAATTGCCGGCTTTTGTGAAAATGCAGAACCCGACATGAAATGACACTTGGTGTACATAGGGTTAACCATGTCTTTTCATGTAGTTTGATATCTGATTTGCACAAACAATTACATGAGTGTAAGTGTGCAAAATTTCACACCTGTAGGGGTTAATTAAAGGTGTAAATTCGTAGCAAAAAAGTCAGTTTTTTTTACAACGAATTTACACCTTTAATTAACCCCTACAGGTGTGAAATTTTGCACACAGACTGATGTAATTGTTTGTGCAAATCAGATAGCAAAGGACATGAAAAGACATGGTTAACCCTATGTACACCAAGTGTAATTTCATGTCGGGTGCTTCTGTCTTTTCACAGAAGCCGGCTTTACCCGGCAATTGAATCAGAGGATATTTTACTATGTAGAAGTGTATAAACTATACATATATGTATATATATATGTTACAATGACATGTATATATATATATATATATATATAGTATTCTATGTGTGTATATTTAGTGTTTACAAGGAAAGAAAGAGGTTTTTTTAGTTACGATATTTTGTTCCCATAGACTTACATGGGACTTCCGGTATCGGTATCGGGCATCGCCGATATTTTAATGGTATCGGCGATACCATTCCGATTCCGATACTTTTGGATATCGGAAAGTATCGCTCAACTCTACTCTCAACTCTATATATTTTTCTATCTACTGGCTAACACGGTACAAAGATATACATCTTTACTGTATCTCCATGCACTACTAATTTACAGGAAACTGTAGATTAGTTCCAAAAAGGGGGCACATCTAGAGAAGTTTCTTGGGGGTCTAGTTTCTAAAATTATGTCACTTGTGGGTTTTTTTACTGTTTAGGCACATCAGGGGCTCTGCAAATGGAACATGACGCCCGCAGACCATTCCATCAAAGTCTGCATTCAAAAACGTCACTACTTCCCTTCTGAGCCCCAACAAGTGCCTAAACAGCTTTTTTTCCACATATGGGATACCAGCGTACTCAGGACAAATTCGATAACAACTTTTGGGTCCAATTTCTTCTGTTACCCTTGGGAAAATTAAAAATTGGGGACGAAAAGATCATATTTGTGGGAAAAAAATAGGATTTTATATTTTCACGCCTGGGCGTTATAAGCTTCTGTGAAGCACTTGGGGGTTCAAAGTGCTAACCACACATCTAGATAAGTTCCTTTGGGGGTCTAGTTTCCAGAATGGGGTCACTTGTTGGGGCTTTCCACTGTTTAGGCACATCAGAGGCTCGCCAAATGGAACTTGACGCCAGCAGACCATTCCATCAAAGTCTGCATTCAAAAACGTCACTACTTCCCTTTCGAGTCCCAAAGTGTGCCCAAACAGTAGTTTTCTCCCACATGTCGGGTATCAGCATACTCAGGACAAATTGGACAACAACGTTTGGGGTCCAATTTCTTCTGTTACCCTTGGGAAAATTAAAAATTGGGGACTAAAAGATCATATTTGTGGGAAAAAAAATAGGATTTTAAATTTTCACACCCGGGCGTTATAAGCTTCTGTGAAGCACTTGGGGGTTCAAAGTGCTAACCACACATCTAGATAAGTTCCTCAGGGGGTCTAGTTTCCAAAATGGGGTCACTTGTTGGGGGTTTCCACTGTTTAGGCACATCAGGGGCTCTCCAAACGCGACATGGTGTCCGATGTCAATTCCAACCAATTTTATTTTGAAAAAGTCAAACGGCGCTCCTTCCCTTCCGTGCCCTGCCGTGCGCCCAAACAGTGGTTCCCCCCCCCACATATGGGGTATCAGCATACTCAGGAAAAATTGGACAACAACTTTTGTGGTCCAATTTCTCCTGTTACCAAAAAATTGGGGACTAAAAGATCAGGTTTGTGGAAAAAATCAGATTTTTTATTTTCACGCTCCTTTTACCCTTGAGAAAATAAAACAATTGTTGCTAGAAAATCATTTTTGTGACTAAACAGGTAAATGTTAATTTTTTCCTTCCATGTTGCTTCTGCTCCTGTGAAACACCTGAAGGGTTAATATGTGGTTTTGATCAGCTTGGGGGGTGCAGTTTTTAGAATGGTGTCACTTTTGGGTATATTCTTCCATATAGACCCCTAAAAGTGAATTCAAATGTGAGGTGGTCCCTAAAAAAATGGTTTTGTAAATTTTGTTGTAAAAATGAGAAATCGCTGGTCAACTTTTAACCATTTTAACTTCCTAACAAAAAAAAATTTTGTTTCCAAAATTGTGCTGATGTAAAGTAAACATGTGGGAAATACTATTTAGTAACTATTTTGTGTGACATACAGTACAGACCAAAAGTTTGGACACACCTTCTCATTCAATGATTTTTCTGTATTTTCATGACTATGAAAATTGTAGAATCACACTGAAGGCATCAAAACTATGAATTAACACATGTGGAATTATACATTACACTTTACAAAAAAGTGTGAAAATATGTCTTATATTCTAGGCTCTTCAAAGTAGTCACCTTTTGCTTTGATTACTGCTTTGCACGCAGAAAAGGTGAACGGATGGACTCTACATACCTGGTTCCCACCGTGAAGCATGGAGGAGGTGGTTTGATGATGTGGGGGTGCTTTGCTGGTGACACTGTTGGGGATTTACATACTTCCTCAGTGAAGCTCCGCCCTCCACCGCACCTCCTCCAGTCAGCTCCACCTATGTCTGCATGTGGCCTGAGTAACTGTATTTAAGATGGGTACGCAGGGCCATGCGGATGCATGCGAATGCCACCGTATGCGTCGTTTTGACGGTGCGGCTACCGCAACATAGTGCAACTTGTTGCAGACGTATGCGGACGATACTCAGATCTACCTCTCTGGCCCAGATGTCACCTCTCTGCTGTCCAGAATCCCGGAGTGTCTATCAGCCATATCCTCCTTCTTCACCTCTCGCTTCCTAAAACTCAATGTAGACAAAACCGAACTCATCATCTTTCCTCCATCTCACGTATCTTCCCTACACATGAAATCCGCTGCCTAGGAGTAACTCTCGCTCTGCCCTGTCCTTCAAACCACACATCCAAACTCTTGCCACCTCCTGTCGCCTCCAACTTAAAAACATTTCCAGAATCCGTCCCTTCCTCAGCCCTCAATCTACTAAAACTCTTGTGCATGCCCTCATAATCTCCCGCCTTGATTACTGCAAAACCCTCCTCTGTGGCCTCCCCGTCAACTCTCTTGCACCACTCCAGTCTGTCCTCAACTCTGCTGCCCGACTAATCCACCTCTCCCCTCGCTACTCCCCTGCTTCTCCCCTCTGCAAATCCCTCCACTGGCTCCCAATTCACCAATGAATCCAGTTCAAACTACTAACACTGACCTACAAAGTCGTTCACAACCTGTCCCCTCCCTATATCTTTGAAGTAATCTCCCAATATCTTCCTTCACGTAAACTTCGGTCCTCCCAAGACCTCCTTCTATCCTCCACACTTATTCGTTCCTCACACAACCGCCTCCAAGATTTCTCCCGAATATCCCCCATTCTCTGGAATTCCACGCCTCAACATGTACAATTATTCACCACCCTTGGATCCTTCAGACGGAACCTGAAAACCCATCTCTTCAGGAAAGCCTACAGCCTGCAATAACCATTCCGCCTCGCCTCGAACACCATAGCTTCCGCCTCGCCGCCACCACCCGAGCTGCTGCCTCGCCGCCACCACTCTAGCTGCCGCCTCGCCGCCACCACCAGAGCTGCCGCCACGCCGCCACCACCAGAGCTGCCACCTTGCCGCCACCACCACCAGAGCTGCCGCACCCCTTACCTTCTGTTTCTTCCCCATTATCCCGTAGAATGTAAGTCCGCAAGGACAGGGTCCTCTCCCCTCTGTACCAGTCTGTCATTGTAAATTTGTTTACTGTAAATGATAGCTATATCTTTGTATGTAACCTCTTCTCATGTACAGCACCATGGAATTAATGGCGCTATATAAATAATAATAATAATAATAATAATAATTTGGCGCAGGTTACCGCACCATCAAAACGATGGATGCATCCGCATGGCCCTGCGTACCCATGTTAAATATAGGTACTCAGGCCGCATGCAGAACGCATGCAGACATAGGCGGAGCTGACCGGATGAGGTGCGGCGGTGGATGGAGCTTCACGGAGGAAGTACGCAGCCCTCCACAGCACCTCCATCCGCAAGTGAGAAACCAGACTAAGCATGTCACAATATCCATCACCACCATCTGATATGGATTATATGGATGCAGCGAATGTCAGGCTGCTGCAATGCAGATAGGTGGAGACTCCACTAGATGGCAGTAGAGAGCGCAGAATTGCACCTAAACAGAGCAGGCTTGCAATGCAGCAGCAAGGCTACCCCAGGTGGCAACAGAATAATCAAACAGGCCGAGTCAAGCAACACACAGTAGCGCAGTACAAAACGGAATAAACAAACTCAGAGGCAAGTCAAGAAGGTCAGTAGCGGTCAGGAGTGGATAAGCCAAAAAACAGAAGTAGGTCAGGATACAAGCCAAGTCAGAACTGGGAGATCAATACACTAAAGGGGAAAACTGAGTAAAAACGGGAATGGGGAAAAACAGAGACAAGGGTTCAGACAGCAAACACAGGAGGACAAATCAGAGCAATCAGAGTCAGCTACAGCAGCCCTAGGCAAAAACTATAACCCACAACTCCTGCAGGAAGCAGCGGCAATAAATAGCCAACCTGAATTCTGACTGAGGCTGATCAAGGTTAACTCCTGACATGACAAGACTGGGGAAAAGGGAAAACAGGAATCAAAACCAGGTCTGGATGATGACAGTGTTAAGCTTATGCCTGTGTAGCAATTCATTCTGGATTAATAGGTTAGACACTGAAAGACCCGAATGAGCCTTCTGGTTCTTGGACAGACTAGATATCTTGACTACACAGTCCCTGGTGGTGCCTGCGGGTACAGAGAAAGCCCTAACCAAAGAATTATTAGATGTCAACTCTGACCTAAATGGCCATCAAATTGCTCCATGTTTCTTCTAAAGAACTGGAGGGCAGAGCAGATTGTGACTCAACTACAAGAGAAGTGTGCTGAACAAAGGAAAGATGTCTCATTGAGTACAGTAAATAATAAAATACCAAACAAAAAATAAAGTAATACTCTTAAAAATATACAGTACAGTCTACTTACTAAAGTTAAACAGAAGAAAGGTGCAAAGTATATAAAAGAAACAACAAGGTGAAAAGCTCACAGACTGGATCCAAACATCAACATAATGTCCGAACACCTAATGAAATTATAACCAATTGCCTGCTGGAGATCAGAATATAATCTGCACCCAAAAGGTGATAGGTGGACAAATGAAAACATCTGTGTTGAGCTAGACAGACTGCAGCCAGAAACCAGAATCCAAACACCCAGAGAAAAGGTGTGTCTCCTGTGGCTCAACAAAAAGAGAAGTTGACCATAACACAAGCTCATGGGATCAAATCCATGAGCAAGACAGTTTCAACAATATGGCGGAAGAGTATGTGTCCACACGTATCCACACACTGATTGATGGTTCTGGGTCTCCAAATTGGACAAATGGTCTGAGCTTGCCCTTTACACCTTGGAGGTGCTGGCCTGCCCTGCGGAAAATATACTGTTGGAATGTGTGTTTAGCACATCAGGAGGTGTGATCACAGACAGGCGAATTCGCCTGTCCACAGCTAACATGGGCAAGGTCACATTCATTAAAATGAACCAGGCATGGCTACCACAGGACTATTACTTACCTTTTCCTGAATATAGAGGTATACCAACCGCACCCAGGCATTGTTAGACTTCATCACTGTTTGTTCTATTTTCCATTCACAATGTTATGGGGCCTACCCAAATTGAAATAAAAAAAAAAATACACTGTATTTTGCAGAGTACACCCACACAGGGTCTTTTGCAGAGTACCCCACAGAGGCTTTTTTCAGAGTACTCCCACAGAGACACATGCAGAGCACACACACAGATTTTTCTGGCACAGTATTCCTACAGACACGGTTGCAGAGTCGAAAAATTTGCTTTTAGGCACAGTACTCCCACAGACACAGGTGCAGAGTATAACTATTTTTTAGGCCCACAACTCGAATAGACACAGCTGCAGAGTACATAGAGAGGTTTTTTTGCCACAGTACACACATCGGTTTTTGACGCAGTACTCACAAATGCTTTCTGGCACATTACTCCGAGGCTTTTTGGCACTGTAGCCCCAGAGACTTTTTGCCACAATATGCACAAAGGCTTTCTGGCACAGTACTCCCAGAGACCTTTTGGCACAGTACACACAGAGGCTTTTTGGCATAGTACTCCCAGAGGAAGGGTTGCAGAATAAATACAGAGGCTTAAATTGACAGTTCATTTTTTAGTCACAACCACAATTCGTACACATACAGCGGTACAGTAGAATTCTTTTTTAGACACAAAATGACGGCTGCAGAGTAGAATAATTTTTTAGAAACACTACTCATATAGACACAGCAGTAGAATAAAATAATTTTTTTGGCCTGAAAATGGGAGACGGTTGCATAGTAGAATTGTATTTTAGACACACTACTCACAAGAAGACAGCTGCAGAGTAGAATAATTGATTAGACACACTACTCCTTTAGACACAGCGGTAGAATAAAATAATTTTTTTGGCCTAAAAGTGGGAAAGAGACGGTTGCATAGTAGAATTGTATTTTAGACACACTACTCACAAGAAGACAGCTGCAGATTAGAATAATTGTTTAGACACACTACTCGTATAGACACAGCAGTAGAATAATATATTTTTGGCCCACAAATGGAAAAGAGACACCTGCATAGTAAAATTGTTTTTAAACACATTACCCACAAAAAGACAGTTGCATAGTAGAATATTTTTTTAGACACACTACTCATATAGACACAGTGGAAGAATAAAAGAATTTATTCAGCCCACAAATGGGAAACAGATGGCTGCAGAGTAGAATTTTATTTTAATCCCAAAAACACTGCTATAGAGTATACAATTTTTTTTAGAAACACTACTTCTATAGAAAATGAGATGGCTGCTTCTGAGATTTATTTATTTGCTACACTTTCAGAAAAGTCAAAGAGGTCTTGAAAAATTATTTATTTGGCCTACCCTACAAATTTCAACGAGATGGCTGATGCCAATTATTTCTTTGGCACACTACCTGAAAATACACAGCTGTCCTTAAAAATTATTTATTTGGTCTACTAATGGCAATGAGATGGCTTATACCAATTACCATATATTCTCGAGTATAAGAAGATCCGAGTATAAGCCGAGGCCCCTAATTTTGCCACAAAAAACTGGAAAACTCATTGACTTGAGTATAAGCCTAGGGTGGGAAATGCAGCAGCTAATGGTAAATTTCAAAAATAAAAATAAATACCAATAAATGTAAAATTAATTGAGACATCAGTAGGGTAAATGTTTTTGAATATCCATATTGAATCAGGAGCCCCATAAAATGCTCAATACAGTTCATGATGGGCCCCATAAGATGCTCCATACAAAATATGCCCCATATAATGCTCCATAAAGTTCATGCTGGGCCCCATAAAATGCTTCAAACAAAAAATATGTCCCATATAATGCTGCACAAAGGTTAATAATGGCCCCATAAGATGCTCCATAGAATAATATGCCCATATGCTGCACCATAAAGGTTGATTACCCCATAAGATGCTCATAGAATAATACGTCCCATATGCTACTCCATAAAGGTAGATGGTCCCCATAAGCATGCTCCATAGATATATATGCCCCATATGAAATTGCTGCTTCATAAAAGTCGATGGCCTCATAAGATGCTCCATAGATATATATGCCCCATATGCTGCTCCATAAAGGTTGATGGCCCTATAAGATGCTCCATAGATTTATATGCCCCATATGCTGCTGCAATTAACAAAAAAAAGACATACTCACCTCTCGTCGCTGGGGGCCAGGTGCCGGGGTCCTGAGCAGGCGGGGACATTGGCACGCTATGGGGGCCAGGTGCCAGTGTTACCACTGGCTCAGGCCCCCGGCACTTGCGAATTCACCGGTTCCCGTCGTTCTGTCTTCCGGGTCTCTGCAGTTCAGGCAGAGGGCGCGCACTAAACACGTCATCGCGCCATCTGACTTGAACTTCACAGCCAGAGGACGCGGAAGACACAGCGTGGCGGTGGAACGGGGACAGGTGAATATCGCATGGCTCCCCCATCCTCCCCGTCATACTCACTTCCTCCTGGCATAGCGTGGTCTCCGCACCTCTTGCTTCTCTGTTGTCCTGGGGCCAGCAGCTCCTTCCAGTGTTCCAGTGTTCAGTGGTCATGTGGTGCCACTCATTAAAGTGCCTATGGGAGTTGAGTCGCATCCATATTCATTACTTTAATGAGTGGTACCACATGACCGCTGAACACAGGAAGAGCTGCCGGTGCCAGAGACCATCTGAGAAGCAGAGAAATGCAGAGACCGGCCCAGGAGGGGGTGAGTATGATCTGACAGCTGCCAGCTCCTGCGCTCCCCTCCCCTTCCTACCCCTGGGACAATGACTCGAGTATAAGATGAGAGGGTCACTTTCAGTCTAAAAAAATGGGCTGAAAAACTCGGCTTATTCTAGAGTATATACGGTATTAATTTCTGTGACTACTAGAAAACACACAGCAGCTTAAAGGAGCAGTACTCCCACTGGTGTAGAGGTGCAGAGTACACACAGCAGCTTAAAGAAATATTACTCCTACAGTCGGGGGGTGCAGAGTATACACAGCATCTTAAAGCAACAGTAATCCCAAGGTGGGGGGTGCAGAGTACACACAGTGGCTTTTAGTACAGTACTCTTTCAGATGAGTTTGCAGAGTATACACAGTGGCTTTTAGCACAGTACTAGAACAGAGTGAGCAGTCAGAATTTGTCCCTCACTCCAGCTGCAAGAAAGGAGAATGTTGATCCAGCCATATAGCCTGTATGCCTTTTTTAGTAAAAAAAATAGCTTTCATTAAGCCATTTAAGCACATAGTAGCACAAATACATGGGTGCAGAATTAAAAGAAATGAGTTGGTTTTAATACTGCACCGGTGTATTTGTTCTACTATGTGCATATAAGCAAATGTAAGTTGATCAAGTATTTGCGCTTGTTTTAAATGGCTTAATAAAAGCTATTTTTTATTCAAAAAAGCATACAGCCTATATCGCTGGATCAACATTCTCCCTTCTTGCTTATACTGTGTCTGCTCTGCCCAGATCCGTGTGTGGCTTGGACCTTGTGTAGGAACTACCGACCAGAACAGATGAGCTGACTACTGTATTGTTTTTCCTCACTACAGCTGCATCCTATCCCTACACTAATAAGAGTAGAATGGTGGCGGCACTCGTGATCCAGGTTTTCTACAGGAACCGGACCCCTGTTCAGGTTAGCTCATCTCTAGTTATAACTAGTGATGAGCGAGCAGTAAATTGCTAGGTTGCTCGCTACTCATATTCAGCAGGTTGGATGCTTGAGTACCGAACATAAATGAGCATTGTAAGTCAATGAAGGAGTCAATCATTTGTCTGGGAGACAGGTACTCGATGGCCTGGTAGGAAAAAGAGAGATGCTCTGACCTTTGTAATAAGCTCATTTGAATAAGACCCACATGCAGCAATGAGCTGGGAATGCCCATGCTGGGAGCGCAGGGAATGCTCTGTCAGCCAGACTCTTTGTGAGCTCTTTCTTTCTCTTTCTATCTCATCTACATCAACCAATCATATGTACACAGCCTCCTCCAAAGGCCGGCCACAGCAGCACAGGGGAAGTCAGGAGATCTAGCCACAGCAGCATAGAGTATGTCATAGGAGCCAGCCACAGCAACAGCAGCAAAGATGATGTCAGGAATCCCAACCACAGCACCACAGAGGGTGTCAGGAGAGCCAGCCACAACAGTAAAGAGGATGTCAGGAGAGCCAGCTACAATAGTATAGAGGATGTCAGGAGAGCCAGCCACAGGAGCACAGGGGAAGCCAGGAAAGCCAGTCACGGCAGCACAGAGTATGTAAGGAGAGCCACCACAGCAGCACAGAGGATGTCAGGAGACTCAGCCACAGCAGCACAGATGTTAAGTGAGACAGCCACAGCAGCACAGAAGATGTCAGGAGAGCCAGCCACAGCAGCACAGAGGACAAAGAGGAGTTTGACATAGTGTTATACAATGGTATGTAAAAGTTTGGGCACACCTAGTAAAAATTACTGTTACTGTGAATAGTTAAGCAAGTTGAAGATTAAATTATCTCTAAAAGGTCTAAAGTTAAAGATAACACATTTCCTTTGTGTTTTAGGCAAAAAAGTATAAATCTAGTAATTTTTTTTTTCAACTTTGACCAATGAGTCAGACCTTAATTAGCCTATTAGGTTTATGGCTTGTTCACTATCTTTGTTAAGAAAGGCCAAGTGATGCAAATTTCCCAGTGTTATAAAAACCCAGCCTGCTCTAACCTTGTGCCAAAAACAGTAGCCATGGGTGTTTCTAACCAGCTAACTAGCACTCTGAAAACAAAAATTGTGGAGGCCCACATAGCAAGAGAAGGCTATAAGAAGAAAGCAACATATTTTCAAGTTGCCCATTGCTCATTTTGAAATATAATTAAGAAATGTCAGTTAGCAAAAAAAGTGGAGGTCAAGATAAGGTCTGGAAGACCAAGAAAATTTCAGTGAGAAAACGTAGGATCCTGCTCGTAGGATTGCTAGAGAGGCAAATCAGAACCCTGTTTAAATGCATAGGACCTTCAGAAAGATTTAGAAGACTGTGCAGTTGTTCTACTGTTCAGAGACAACTGCACAAATATGGCCTTCCTGGAAGAGTCATTAGAAGAAAACCTCTCTTGCGGCCTCATCATAAATTTCAGCTTTAGAAGTATGCAAAAGAACATCTAAACAAGCCTGATGCATTTTGAAAACAAGTCCTGTAGATCGATGAAGTTAAAATATAAATATTTGGCACCAAATATCAAATTGTATGTGTGGAGAAAAAAGACACAGAATTTCAGAAAAATAACTTATCGCCAACCATTAAGCATGGGGGTGGATCAAACATGTTTTGGGGTTGTGTGGCAGGCAATGGAATGGGGAACATTTGATGGGTAGAGGGAAGAATATATTCCATAAAATTTCCACAAATTCTTGATGCAAATTTAACACCATCTGTAAAAAAGTTGAAGTTGAAAAGAGGATGGCTACTACAAATGGTTAATGATCATAAACACATGTTAAAATCCATAATAAACTACCTCAAAAGGTGCAAGCTGAAGGTTTTACAATGGCCCTCACAGTCCCATGATTTGAACATCATTGAAATATGTGGCTAGATCTCAAAATAGCCGTGTATGCAAGACTACCTAGGAATCTCACAGAACTGGAAGAATTTTCCAAAGAAGAATGGATAAGAATCCCTGAAAGAAGAATTGAAAGACTCCAGGATGGATACAAAATGCGTTTATAAGCTATGATATTTGCAAAAGGGGGTGCTGCTAGGTACTAAACATGCAGAGTGCCCAAACTTTTGCATCTGCTCATTTTCCTATTCGTCATTTTTAAAATGTAAAAAAGGTTTTATATGTATATATATATATATATATATATATATATATACACACAGCTCTGGCAAAAATTAAGAGACCACTGCACAGTTTTATAAAAATCAGCTTCTCTACATGTCTGAAAGCCATTTCATTCCAGTGTCAGTTGAATTCCAACCAGAGTATACATCATTCTACTTAATGTGCTTCTGATTAGGTGATCATCTGAACCAAATCTTATATAATGAAAGGAAAGTATAAAAAACACTGCTGTGGCGTTCACAATCCTGCAATAGGACAAGCTGGATGGCAAAACAAGTGCAAGTAATATCCCAAAAGTAATAGGAATAAAAAAATAACTTTTAACCATGCCAAAGAAGTTGAAAAGAAAAGTATTGAGTGAGGAAAAGAAGGGCTCAATTCTGGCTTTACTAGTAGAGGGATAAAGCAAGTGTCATGTTGCTCCATCCTTAAAATTTCTAAGATGGCAGTCAATTACAGCAAGGTCAAGCATCATTGGAGACAACAAAGCTACAGACCGGCAGAGGGCGAAAACAACTTTCCACTGACCGGGATAACCGTCATCTTATTCGAATGTCACTCAGCAACCACAGGATGACATCACGTGATCTATAAAAGGAATGGCAAATGGCAGCTGGGGTGAAGTGCACGGCAAGAACAGTTCATAAAAGGCTCCTGGAGGCAGGGCTCAAATCATGTAAAGCTAGAAAAAAGCCTTTCATCAATGAGAAGCAAAGAGAGCCAGGCTGAAGTTTGCCAAAGACCATAAGGATTGGACCATAGAGGACTGAAGTAAGGTAATCTTCTCTGATGAGTCTAATTTTCAGCTTTGCAAAAAACCGGGTCATCTAATGGTTAAAGGGAGACCTGGAGAAGCGTTTAAGACACAGTGTCTTGCACCCACTATGAAATTTGGTGGCAGATCGGTGATGATCTGGGGATGCTTCAGCAAGGATGGAATTGGGCAGGTTAATCTTTGCGAAGGAAGTATGAATCAAGCCGCATACAAGGTTATTCTGGAAAAACAGTTGATTCCTTCTGCTCACGCAATGTTCCCCAACTCTAAGGACTGTTTTTTGCCCCCCGGAGAAAGCCCACGCAAAACGCATGTTGGATCTAAGATCTAATGGAATAACACTATCTTTGATAATCATGTCTCCTTAAAGTGATATACACCTCTTATTTATGATTGACCACCTTTTTTGCAAAATTAATTGCCTTTACAATTACGGTAATTATTTATATAAATGAATTAATAGGCACTAGTGGCTTACTTTGATGGAAACATGTAGGAGCGGGTTATTAACCTCGTAAGCACTGGCACTTTATGTAATTTGCTGCTATCCAATGGTCCTCCCACCAGCGAATAATACTTTTTGTGGACAATGCGTTTTATACTTGTGTCCAAACTATCTTCTTTGTCAGTGTTTCTGCAATTTTGTTGTTTTATGCTTAGTTTGTTCTGTACATATTTTTCAATACATTTTCTTATGATTGATTTTGGACTGTGCTTCTCCATTTCTGTCTTCTTGCTTATAAATATATGACTCTTTAGATTTTGGCTTATATTATTCCTGATGAAGAGACCTGAGTAGTCTTGAAAGTTTAGTATTTCTTACCATTTTTTCAGTAAGCTATTGAATGGTACAAATTACCCAGACCTCTCAATGTTTTATATATTTCTATTTACTGGCTAATATGGTACAAAGACATATTTTTCCAGGCTGTATAGGACTTTGTTCATACCATTTACTTAGTCGTGCCATACATCGGTCTTTCTCTAGTTTTCATTGTACCAAGTCCTTGCTACCCATGTGCTTTATTGCCTTCCATAACAATGCCCAGGGCCAGTGTGCCCACCCGGACCTGAGGCTTTGTGAACAGTATCTTAAGACCATGGATTCCAACAGTGTAGCAGCTGCAATACCTTTGCCACTGGATACAAAGAATTTGTGATTACTGGTTTTATAATATACTGTTAGTCCAGATAGTGCCAAATATTTCAGCCCTGCTTGTATGCACTGCCTGTGACAACTGCAGTTTCACCATCAGCTTCTCAACACATGGACCCCACTTGACTTCTTGAAGGACTTAACCCCTTAACGATCGCCGACACGCCTTTTAACGGCGGTCATTAAGGGTACTTAAACCCCAGCACCATTAATTAACGCCGCTGTGGAGAAAGTGAATAGCGCCCCCCAGAGGCGCATTTTCTCCGGGGTCTCGGCTACCGGGGGTAGCCGAGACCACAGAGAACATGAATCGGGTCGGTTTTTACCGACCCCGATGTTGCGATCGCCGTTATTAACCCTATAACGCCGATCGCAACAAAAAAAAATAATCTGATGTGCCATTTAATTTCTCTGTCCTCTGACATCAGAGGAGAGAAAAAAAGGGTCCGTGATCCCCCCCTTGTGGCCCCCAATCTGCCCCTTGTGGCCCCCGGGCCCACCTGCCACCATGCTCAGTGCGCCCGCCGCGATCTGCCGGGGGGTGGGCAATTTTCTCCGGGGTCTCGGCTGCCGGGGGTAGCCAAGAACCCAGAGAACATGATCTGGGTCGGTATTTACCGACACCGGTGTTGCCATCGCCGTTATAACAGTATAACGGCGACCGCAACAAAAAAAAATAATAAATGATTTCTCTCCCCTCTGATGTGATTGCACATCAGAGGGGAGAGAATTAGGGTCCACAGTACGCCCGATTCCTCCCCCTGTACCTCCCGGTGTCCCCCGTCCTTCGGCAGGTCCCAGGCTCCCGTCCTCTTCTTCCTGTAAAAAAATATGGCAGGCGCATGCGCAGATTCAAAACATTTTTCATTCATTCTCCTGAAAGTACATTTTGATCACTGTGATAAACTATCACAGTGATCAAAATAAAAAAACAGTACATAAACCCCCCCTTTATCACCCCCTTAGTTAGGGACATATAATAAAATATAGAAATTATATTTATTTTCATTTTTCCATTAGGGTTAGGGTTAGGGCTAGGGTTTGGGTTATAATTAGGGTTAGGGATAGCATTAGGGTTAGGGTTAGCATTAGGGTTAGGGTTAGGCTGGGTTCATACTGCGTTATGGCAGTCTGTTAGACGGACTGCGTTACACTGCAGTATAATGCGGTGTAACGCAGTCCGTTAACGCTGCCATTCACCCCCATTTGAGGGCGCATCGTGCCATCATTCAGTCACAGAGCCTCCGGCACAGCCTGCAGCATCTGGGCTCCGTCACCGCTAGCGCAGATGAATCATCTGCTGATTCCTCTGCGCTAGCTGGTATAGAATAACGCGATCGCGTTATGCTATACCGTTACTGTCATGCAGCTGTAATGCAGGCTAGTGTGTGCTCCACCTGTAGGTTACAGAGGGGAGAAGGGATTACACACTACCAGAGTAGGCCTGCACTGCAGCAGCCAAAACCACCACCAGGTGGCAGCAAAAACATCCAAAACTGAGTCAGGAATAATCAGTCAACTGAAGTATTAGAGGTCTCAGCAAGTCCTCTACAGAGCAGAAACACAGGCGCCACCAAGTGGCGGGAGCGTGGTCAGGCAAGCCAAGTCAAAACCGTACGGAGGCAGCAGGACAAAAGGAATAAGCAATATGCGTGGTCAGGAGAAAGCCAGGAGGTCAGCAACGGTCAGAAGCAGATAAGACAAACACAGAAAGCAGAAGCGAGTCCGAATACAGGCCGAGTCAAAAACCAGAGAATCAAACAGACAAACAGGGGAATGCAGGGAACAGGGCAGACAGAGGGAAACAACAGACATGGGACAAGTCAGGGATAACAGCAGGACAAATCAAGGGTTACCAGTCAGGTTCACAAGCCGAAGGTAGCAGTATAGCTCACACTGCTAGCAGGATGTGTGAGAGCTAAATAGCCAACCTGAACCCAGAATGAGGCAGAGCAAAGTTAACCCTTGACATGATCCGCCCGGACCAAGGGCAGACAGGACTAAACCCTGGAACGGATCATGACAGTACCCTCTTCTCAAGGGGGGCCACCGGACCCCCAGACTTCCCAGGATAACGTGCGTGAAATGCCCGAACCAATCGATCAGTATGTACCGATCGCGCCGGGACCCAAGATCAATCCTCAGGACCATAACCTTTCCAATGGACCAAATACTGAAGTGAACTACTGACCCTACGCGAATCCACAATCCGTTCCACTTCAAACTCGGTCTGACCATCCACAGAGACAGGAGGCGGAGGGATGGAGGCCCTGTGGAAGATGGTACAAATGACTTAAGAAGGGATTTATGAAACACATTGGGGATCCGGAGTGACGGAGGAAGGCGTAACCGAAAGGCAACAGGATTGACCACCTCCATGATCTCGTAAGGACCAATAAATCTGGGACCTAGCTTAGCAGAGGGAACCCTCAGACGAATATTCCTGGTGGACAACCATACTTTATCTCCCACCAGGAACATAGGTCCTACAGACCGTCGCTTATCCGCAAAAAAATTATGTTTGCCCTGAGCCTCCCCAATGTTCTTTTGGACCTCCCTCCACACCTCCCCAATCTTTGTACTGCCGTATCAGCCCCTGGACATCCTGAATCCAGCCTAGAAAATTCGCCAAAATGGGGGTGAAAACCATAGTTACAAAAGAATGGAGAGGTGCCAGTGGACTGGTTAATCCGATTATTGAATGCAAATTCAGCCACAGGCAATGAAGAACACCAATCATCCTGCTGAGACATAGCAAGACACCTCAAAATCTGTTCGAGTGACTGATTGGTCCTCTCCGTCTGCCCATTGGTCTCAGGATGGTAAGCAGAGGAGAAGGTTAAGCAAATACCCAGTCTTTTACAAAATGCCCTCCAAAATTTGGACACAAACTGCACCCCTCTATCAGAAACCACACTCAAAGGCACGCCATGCAGTCGTACAACGTGCTCAACAAACAACCTAGATAGTGTCTCAGCATTAGGCAATCCTGCCAGAGGTACAAAATGCGCCTGTTTACTGAATCTGTCAACCACTACCCAGATTACAGTTTTGCTATTAGAAGGAGGGAGATCAGTGATGAAGTCCATGGACAAATGAGTCCAAGGTCTATCTGGAATTGGCAATGGCACCAATTCCCCGGCCGGCCGGTTGTGTGAGCTCTTAGCACGGGCACAGGTATCACAAGCAGACACAAACATAGTGATATCAGAGTTCATGGAGGACCACCAAAATAGCCTAGCAGTGGCTTTCCGAGTGGCTGAGATCCCCGGGTGTCCACTGAGAGCAGAATCATGGAATTCCCGGAGAACCCTCAACCTGTATTGAACGGGAACAAAGAGTTTATTATCAGGCAAAGAGGAAGGAGCAAGAGACTGAGCCTTCTGAATTTCCTGTTACAATTCAGAGGATACCCCCGAAACAACCACCCCGTGCTGAAGAATGGAGGAAGGAGGTTCAGGGGGTGATATTGAATCAAAACTGCGAGATAAGGCATCAGCCTTGACATTCTTGGAACCAGGCCGAAAAGTGATTGAAAAATGAAAACGAGAAAAAAAAGCGACCACCTAGCCTGTCTAGGAGTCAACCGTTTAGCAGATTCAAGATAAGACAAGTTTTTGTGATCCGTGATAACCGTGATCCGATGAACCGCCCCCTCCAAAAAATGCCTCCATTCTTCAAAAGCCAATTTTATGGCCAATAACTCCCGGTTACCCACATCATAGTTCCTCTCCGCAGAAGAGAACTTCCGGGAGAAAAAGGCACATGGTCTTAAATTAGTCAAGGTAACGGGTCCCTGTGACAATACAGCCCCCACTCCCACCTCAGATGCGTCCACCTCTACAATGAGCGGTTCAGATGGATCGGGCTGACCCAATACAGGAGCAGACATAAAACATTTCTTTAGTGTAACAAATGCTTCAACTGCTAAGGTTGACCAAACTTTGAGATCAGCCCCCTTGCGAGTGAGATCGGTGAGTGGTTTGACCACCTGAGAAAACCCCTTGATGAATTTTCGATAATAATTGGCGAAACCCAGAAAACGCTGCAACCCCTTGAGGTCTCTGGGTTGCACCCAATCAACAATGGCCTGTACCTTTCTGGAATCCATCCGAAACCCATTGGCCGAAAGGATGATCCCCAGAAAGGAAAGCTCCTGGACACAAAACAAACATTTCTCGGGTTTAGCAAACAGAGAATTACCCCGTAACCTGTGAAGTACAGCACGTAGATGACCAATGTGGGATTCCTTGTCAGGCGAGAAAACAAGGATATCATCCAAGTATACAACCATAAAGCGCCCGATAAAATCAGAGAAAACATCATTCATGAAGTTCTGAAATACTGCGGGCGCGTTCGTGAGACAAAAGGGCATGACCAAATTTTCAAACAGACCTTCAGAGGTGAGAAATGCCGTTTTCCACTCATCCCCTTCATGAATATGGATACGGTTATATGCTCCCCTGAGTTCAAGTTTGGAAAACCACTTAGCCCCAGACACTTGGTTATAAGATCAGGAATGAGTGGGAGAGGGTAGGTATTTCTCACCGTAATTTTATTTAGTTCTCGGAAATCGAGGCACGGGCGTAAACCACCATCTTTTTTCTTAACAAAAAAGAATCCCACGGCCACAGGTGAGACAGAGGGATGGATGTGACCTTTGCGTAGGCTATCAGAGATATAGTTTTTCATAGCAGTACGTTCCGGGCCAGAAAGATTGTACAAACGGGCTTTGGGCAATTTAGAACCAGGAATAAGATTAATTGCACAATCATAAGGACGGTGGGGTGGCAAAACCTCAGCCTCTTTTTCGGAGAACACGTCCCCAAAGTCCTTCAGGTACTCCGGAATACCCTCCGGACTAATGGCAGACACAAAAACAGCAGAAAGACAACCATTGGAACAATTAGGACCCCATTTAACAATATCACAAGATCCCCAGTCAATAACAGGATTATGCCTCTGCAACCAGGGGAACCCCAACACCAGTCCTGCAGGAAGATTATTCATAACATAACATGAAATTCGTTCCTGATGTAAGGAACCCACCTTGAGGAGGAACTCCTCAGAGACAAACTTAATGACATTTTGAGCCAACGGTGTCTTATCAATTGCAACGATATAGATGGGAGTCTCTAGCCTGACTGTCCCTAACTTTAACTTGGACACCATACTAGAGTTAATGAAATTCATGGAAGATCCACAGTCCACAAATGCTGAAGTGGAAGCACTACCACCTCCATAACACAGTTCCACCTCTAACAAAATTTTCTGAAAAGATGAAAATGGTACCTGAGAGTCTGGATGACCTCCTAGATCATCACCCAGACTCGGCAGCTCCTTATTTGATGGACAAGAGGGGCAGTCCGTCTTCCAATGTCCCGGATCTCCACAAAAAAAACATAATTTCTCATCTCGTCTCCGTCTCCTCTCTTTCTCCTTGAAATTAATGGTACCAACTTCCATAGTCTCCTTGAATGATACCACCTCAGACTTGGCAGGCAATACGGGAATCTCATGCTGGATAATTCCTCTCTCCCGTAACCTCCGGTCCATACGAATGGCCTGGGTCATGGCCTCTTCCAGGGAACTGGGCGGCATATGAAGGGCCAGCGCGTCTTTGAGATGATCCGATAATCCTCTCTCAAACAGGCATCTTAGAGCAGAGTCATTCCAGGACACCTCAACAGACCACCTTCCTGAACTCAGAACAATACTGTTCAGCAGTGAGTTCATTCTGAGAAAGACCCATGATCATGTCCTCTGCCACCCTGACCGGTCTGGTTCATCATAAATCAGTCCCAAAGCCTCAAAGAATCTGTCCACAGACACACGTTCAGGGGCAGAAGCAGGTAGAGAGAAAGCCCACGACTGAGGTCCCTCCCGCAATAAGGAAATGATTATCCCCACCCGCTGACTCTCATCACCAGAAGATAGGGGTCTAAGTGAAAACCATAGTTTGCAACTCTCCCGGAAAGTACTGAATTTCTCCCTCTCCCCGGAGAAGGTATCTGGGAGCTTTACTGTAGGTTCAGGAGAGTGCAAAGAAACATTGACAGTGTTAGAGTGCTTACAGTCAGTCTGCAACGATATTACTGTGTTAGAAAGCTCCCTCTGTTGCACAAATAGGTCTTGCATAATCAATGGCAAACTATTCATGTGATCTGCCAAGGTATGGAGCGGATCCATAGCAAACAGAGCAGAGAAAAAAAAAATGCAGAAATCCCTTTATATGTAGGGGTGAGCTATAGTGTCCTGCAGCTGTAATGCAGGCTAGTGTGTGCTCCACCTGTAGGTTACAGAGGGGAGAAGGGATTACACACTACCAGAGTAGGCCTGCACTGCAGCAGCCAAAACCACCACCAGGTGGCAGCAAAAACATCCAAAACTGAGTCAGGAATAATCAGTCAACTGAAGTATCACAGGTCTCAGCAAGTCCTCTACAGAGCAGAAACACAGGCGCCACCAAGTGGCGGGAGCGTGGTCAGGCAAGCCAAGTCAAAACCGTACGGAGGCAGCAGGACAAAAGGAATAAGCAATATGCGTGGTCAGGAGAAAGCCAGGAGGTCAGCAACGGTCAGAAGCAGATAATACAAAGACAGAAAGCAGAAGCAAGTCCGAATACAGGCCGAGTCAAAAACCAGAGAATCAAACAGACAAACAGGGGAATGCAGGGAACAGGGCAGACAGAGGGAAACAACAGACACGGGACAAGTCAGGGATAACAGCAGGACAAATCAAGGGTTACCAGTCAGGTTCACAAGCCGAAGGTAGCAGTATAGCTCACACTGCTAGGAGGATGTGTGAGAGCTAAATAGCCAACCTGAACTCAGAATGAGGCAGAGCAAAGTTAACCCTTGACATGATCCGCCCGGACCAAGGGCAGACAGGACTAAACCCTGGAACGGATCATGACAGTTACCAGCCCGTCAACATTATGTGTTGAACGCGCTGGTAAAACGCAAAATGAACCTAGCCTTAGGGTTAGGGTTATAATTAGGGTTAGGGTTACAATTAGGGTTAGGATTACAATTAGGGTTAGGGTTACAATTAGGGTTGGAATTAGGGTTGGGATTTAGGTTAGGATTAGGGTTAGGGTTGGGATTAGGGTTAGGGTGTGTTGGGGTTAGGGTTGGAGCTAGAATTGAGGGGTTTCCACTGTTTAGACACATCAGGGGGTCTCCAAACACGACGTGGCATTCAAAAAGTCAAATGGCGCTCCCTCCCTTCCAAGCCCTGCCGTGCGCCCAAACAGTGGTTTACCCCAACATATGGGGTATCAGCGTACTCAGAACAAATTGCACACCAATTTTGGGGTTCTAATTTCTCCTGTTACCCTTGGGAAAATAGAAAATAGCTGGCTAAAAAAATCATTTTTGAGGAAAAAAATGATTTTTCATTTTCACGGCTCTGCGTTTATAAATTTCTGTGAAGCACTCACCACACATCTAGATAAGCTCCTTGGGGGTCTAGTTTCCAAAATGGTGTCACTTGCAGGGGGTTTCTACTGTTTAGACACATCAAGGGCTCTGCAAACACAACATGGCGCCCGCAGAACATTCCATCAAAGTCTGCATTACAAAATGGCGCTCCTTCCCTTCCAAGCTCTCCCATGCGCCCAAACAGTGGTTTCACCACACATATGGGGTATCAGCGTACTCAGGAAAAATTGCACAACAACTTTTGGGGTCCAATTTCTCCTGTTACCCTTGGGAAAATTAAAAATAGCAGGCTAAAGAATCATTTTTGAGTAGTGTTGAGCGATACTGCTCGATATCTAAAAATATCGGATCGGAATGGTATCGCCGATATCACTAAAATATCGGCGATACCCGATACCGATACCGGAAGTCCCATGTAAGTCTATGGGAACAAAATATCGCAACTAAAAAAACACTTTCTTTCCTTGTAAACACAAAATATACACACTTAGAATACATATATATATATATACACATGTCATTGTGACATATATATATATACATATATTTATAGTTTATTCACTTCTACATAGTAAAATAGCCTCTGATTCAATTGCCGGGTAAAGCCGGCATTTGTGAAAAGACAGAAGCACCCGAGGGTCCAGTCGCCACAGAGATGTTGCATCGCACCCAGCGGTGTGACAACTTACTCTCAGGTAAGGAGGAAACACCCCATTGACTCCAACCACTGCATTCAACAGTACACTATGCCAGCTGAGTGTAGGCGGACCCAATGGGATGGTCTAGCTCAGGCTGGTTAGAACAGGGTGTAGCTAGTTGGATGGGAGGGGTTGAGGCAGCCTTATGCTGCATGTCTTTGTAGTAAGAATTGTTTCCTTTCCTGCTTTCTTACTACGTCGCATACTCCACTCTGCTACATCACTCTGCACCATTGCTCTATCTCACATCTATCTGCCCTGGAAGGATACCGTCTTACCTGTACAAGACTTCTTACCTAGCTGCACTACACCATCCCTGCCAGAGGACCTGCACAGCAGCGCTGGTCACCCTGACCAGGTACTACAGGTGGCGTCACGACAAACTACACAAACATTCTATCATCCCCTGGAAATATCCCACATTCCAGTGAGCGACCAGGGCACGGACATAGCTGTGCTACCCGTCACATCCCCCATAGAAGTCGACGGGCTTGGTGCCGAGTACCCCCAAAACCTGTGGCTCTGTGCGACTCAACTTTGGCGTCACGAACAGGATTCAGAAGCTCGCTATAAGCGAGTCCTGTGTGCCTTAATTGAACTGTTTTTTTGCTTGAGAATTGCAAAAATCATCATAGACTGTATTTGCCATTTTTCCGTCATATCTGCACCACGAGGCACAGGTGAAGAATAAGGGCGTGCTCTCGTGGGCGTACACTCACTCCGTGGCGCGAAAACGATGTCCGCACACTCTAAATGTTACTGCAATGTAAGATCGTGCCCCACAGCTCTGGAGTTCCGCCTCCTCATCCTCCTCAGTGGGCGGAAACGAACGCGAAGGTCCCGCCTCCCTACAAAAGATGGCGCCTCTCCTGATGCTAATGACACATGTGACTTGGCAGAGATGGCGAACGGACATGAGCAGAAGTGGGAAGGGATGGAGGAGTCAGAGCTCTCCCCCCACGGAAGCGACCCGATCGCCACGGAGCCACCGTTTGGCACCCGGCCTGGAAACCCTCCTACGCTGGAAGAAGCGGAGGATACCCTGAGAGACCTGGCCCGGCACCGGGAGGAGGTCGCCAGGATGGAAGCGAGCTGGCGGGCCCTAAAACTACAATTGGAGCGGCGCCAATCCCTCTTACCCCCTGAAGTGTCTGTACCGGAAGGTGAGGCACCCGTTCCAGTAGAGGAGGCCGTGCGGGCATCCCAGCCCTTGCAATCTGAACCGGTTGACAGTATCTCAGTGGAGGCACCCGTTCCAGTAGAGGAGGCCTGCGGGCATCCCACCGCCTCTTGCATATCTGTAACCGGTTAGCCTCACGTATCACAGTGGAGGCACCCGTTCCTGCAGAAAATGCCGCACCAGCACCCCAGATCCCGCTGTCTGCCCCCGTCGCTGAGGCAGAAGAAGCGACACCCATCCTCATGGAGGAGGCCGCGCAGGCACCAGAGCTCTACCTGCCTGTACCGGAGCCCCGACCGTCATCTGTTCCAGAGCCGGCTGCTTCCACCACAGGTGAGCGCCGCCAGGACTGGCGGGCGCCAGGAGAGCTGCCGCAAACCGGACATCGTAAGCTGGCGTTTGATGGTGGAGACATGGAGCTGCTGGTGGAGGAGAATTACAACCGGCGTCAGGAGGAAGAGTTGAGACGTCGGGAGCGGGAAGCAGAGCGACAAAGGGAGCAGAGAGAATCCCAAAAGCTTCGGCAACGTCACCTGGACAAGGACCTGGCAGAGAAGGCACGTATGAGCAAGGATAAAAGTACGCTGAGGGAGCCGCGGCGTAAGGGTGCAGTACGGAACTTTAAGTTAAAAGGTGGTTGGGGCTTCATCCAGGAGCCTGGACTTTATTTAGAAGTTTTTGTAACCCGGCGGGACGTGGAGGCTCACCTCCCAGAAGGACACCTGGGGAGGGACCTGTTGCCAGGAGACTTGGTGACTTACACCCGACACTGGGGTTACAATGGATGGTACGCCCTAAATGTTACCAGGTGCGACCCCTACTCCCCAGAGTGTCAGGAAACTGACAGACCCTACGAGCCTTCAGCCTCCCCCAACCAGGCCTCTGCACAAGTGCCCACCCCACGCCGTAAATCTCCCCAGCCTCCCTCAGTGGTCTCCTCAGCAGCCCCAGCTATGGACATGATAATGATAGCTGGCCCGTACCCGGCGCCTGTTAGGCCCCCTGGGGTTCGTTCAGTCCGGGACATAGGGGTCCAGACCCGGAGGGAGACGAAAGAGGTGGCCACACAGACCCAGATAGTGGGTCACGACGTCACTGTACAGGCCACACGACGTCATCAGGTCTGGGTGGACCCTCCTGTCACGGATGTTTGGCAAGCTCCAGAACAGTACCAGGTGGTACCTGTAAGAGGCCAGCCAAAGAAGTCTAAATAACCCGGACAGGGTCTCTGTATGTAAATAGTTAAATTATTGATGTACCCGGACGGGTGAATGTTCATAAAAAGAAGTTTATTGTTGCCATAATATACCCAGATTGGGTAATGGTTTGATGTACCCGGACGGATGAATGTTCAGAAGAACAAGTTTATTGTTGCCTTAATATACCCAGGTTGGGTAATGGTGTTTCACTGTAATCAAAATGTTGAACTTTGAAGCCATGAACTGTACTGGCTCACAAACTTTTCTGTAAATAGTTGGCACTTCGGTGCTCCATCTTGGTTTAACAAAAATCTTAACTGTGCACTATTTTCAACTACCTCAGAAACTAAAAACCCGTTTGGTGTGGCCGAAAGTGAGGTCTGCTCAAGGAAAGTCTTGCAGCCCACCCAAGACCACAGTTGGAGGTTTGGAGCGGGTCCTCCACAAGCACAAGTAAAGGACACTGTGAAGTTACCCCGGTGGGGGTAGTCCTAAGAAGTCTCCACGAACTTCGGCACTAATGCTATTTGCACTTTTGTAATGTTATTATTAAAAATATTATTATGCAACGTTTAACTTGAAGTGTTTCCTGCTTTCTTACTACGTCGCATAGTCCACTCTGCTACATCACTTTGCACCATTGCTCTATCTCACATCTATCTGCCCTGGAAGGATAGCGTGTTACCTGTAGAAGACTTTTCACCTACCTGCACTACACCATCCCTTCCAGAGGACCTGCACAGCAGCGCTGGACACCCTGACCAGGTACTACAGGTGGCGTCACGACAAACTACACGAACATTCTATCATCCCTGGAAATATCCCACATTCCAGTGATCGCCCAGGTCACGGACCGAGCTGTGCTACTCGTGACATCCCCATAGAAGTCGACGTGATCGGTGCCGAGTACCCCCAAAACCCCTGTCTCTGTGAGACTCAGCTTCCCTCACTGTGCTGGCACTTTACATTTACAATGCCTCTGGGTTTTTTTTTTGGGGGGTTGGGGAACATTCAGACTTTTGCTATGGGCCCCATGATTTATATGTACGCCCCTGCTGCTGAGGCATGGTATTTAAGGCTGTTAAGGAGCCAACATACATGGACCTTGCCAGCAGTGTCGGACTGGAGTACCTTGGGCCCACCAGAGAAAATATATTCTTGCGGCCCAACATCATACTTCCCAACCTTTGAATAAGGGAAAGAGGTACAAAGGCTGTGGCACGCTGTGCATGCTGCAGAAAATTTTAGGCCATGCCACGTTGCACCACAGACTGTCCAGGAGTTGGTGGATGCTTTAGTCCAGGTGTGGGAGGAGATCCCTCACGAGACCATCCGTCGCGCTCATCAGGAGCATGGCCAGAAGTTGTAGGGAGGTCATACAGCATACCTCCCAAATTTGGAAGACAGGAAAGAGGATTAAAGGCTGCGGCGCGTGTTGCGCGCCGCTGAAATTTTAGGCCACGCCCCGACAACACCCATTTCACAGCTAATCACACCCATATCCCCGCCCCAAGCGTAACCATTTAGCACTGCTGATCACACTGACTGGTAATGAGGGCACAGTGGCTGGTACTGAGGAAAAGAAAGAAAGAGCAGCGGGAGAGAAAGAACAGAGAAAGAAAGAGGAAAGAAAGAAAAGAGAGAAAGAAAGAACAGAGAGAAAAAAGAACAGAGAGCGAGAAGGAAAGAACAGAGAGCGAGAAAGAAAGACTAGAGAGAGAGCCATAGGCGTAGCTAGGGTTTTGGTTTAGTGGGGGCAAAACTTCTGAGTGGGCCCATCATCAGAGAACCTCAGCAAATGACCGCGCTGTTGGCCAAAATAATCTATATATAAAAAGACCAATATTGATATTACCGCCATATGGTCTGTGTTAAATAATACCAGTCCTACAGAACATATAGATTACAGCACAGGTACAGATAATGACTTACCGCTGATGTTCTTTCTAATGGAATTGTTCACTTTTCATGTCTTTTCCATCTGGCCCACACCGACATGACGACTTCTCCAGCCAGGACTCGACTGCACCCCCATTAAAAAAAAAAATAAAAAAAAACTCACCTCCCGGCTCCTGTGCTGCTCACTGTTCTCCCTCTCAGCGTCTGACAGCGGGCGCCGGCAGGTGATGTTATTGCGCCCGCTGTCATACGCTGAGAGGGGGATTATGGGAGAGAAGGAGCGCTCGCTCCTTCTCTCTCTATGCGGTCAGCTTTATCGGCTGGATGCCGATACAGCTGACCCTCCGATGATGGGTGGGGGGCCCACTGCTGGCACCGGGACCCCCAACGCCTGTTCAGGCCCCATAGCTTCCAGGCGGCAGAGCAGGGAGAGCGATTCTCCCTGCTCTGCCGCAGAATGTAACTGTATCGTAGCTCCGGGTGGGCCCCCTCAGAGCGCGAGCCCCGGGGCCACCGCCCCCTCTGCCCCGTGACCTATCCTTTCAAATCAGGGCCCACCACGCAGGAGCTGGGGCCCACCGTAGGTTTCTCTGGTGTCCCGGTGCCTCAGTCCGACCTGCTTGCCAGCCTGATAATACCAGGCCACAGCAGTCTGCATATCTTGGCTGGTTAACAAAAATAGGGGATCCCTCGAAAAAATTTGGCGTGGGGTCCCCCCTATTTTTGTTAACCAGCCAGATGAAGCAGACTGCTGAGGCCTGGTTTTTCAGGCTGCTAAGGATCCAATATCCATGGACCTTGCCAGCCTGATAATACCAGGCCACAGCAGTCTGCATATCTTGGCTGGTTAACAAAAATAGGGGATCCCCTCGAAAAAAATTAGGCGTGGGGTCCCCCCTATTTTTGTTAACCAGCCAGATGAAGCATACTGCTGAGGCCTGGTTTTTCAGGCTGGTAAGGATCCAATATCCATGGACCTTGCCAGCCTGATAATACCAGGCCACAGCAGTCTGCTTAGCTTGGCTGGTTAACAAAAATAGGGGATCCCCTCGAAAAAAAAACGGCGTAGGGGTCCCCCTATTTTTGTTAACCAGCCAAGTAAAATGCAGACTGCTGCGGCCTGGTATTAAAAGACTGTCAAGGCCCATGGATTTTGGCCCTCAACAGCCTGATAATACCAGGCTACAGCAGCCCCACATTTGGCGCATCAAAAGATGTGCCAATTGTGGCACTTTACCCGACTCTTCCCACTGCCCTGTAGCGGTGGCAAGTGGGGTAATAAGGAGTTAATGTCACCGTTGATTGCACGGTGACAATAATCCCGGTTAATAATGGAGAGGTGTCAATAAGACACCGATCCATTATTAATCCCAAAGTTTTAAAATGTATAAAAAAAAAGACACAGCAAGAAAAAAGTATTTTAATGAAATAAAAGAGACAACACAGTTTTCATTTATTTTATTATACTCTCATTCCTGCGACGCCATCGATCTCCTGTAAAAAAAGGAAAAAAAAAAACCAACAGTATACCACCTGTCCGACGCAGTCCATAGTAACGACTGTCCCACGGCGATCCAGCTCTGCTACATCGGAATGACAGGCAGAGGCTGTCATCCCGGCGCAGCACAGCTGATTACCTGCTTCCCCGGCGGTGAAGTCATCGGACTGACTGCTTTACGGCCGGGATTACCCAGCAGTCACTGCAGTTATCGCGAGAAACTGCATGTGACCGCCGGGGAAAGATGATGGCGGCCATCAACCAGTCCAGGCCGTGACCACCGGAGATCTTCTGCCAGGTAAGTGCCGCTGACTCCTGACAGACCCGACCGACGGACTTTCACAGTGACAGTGACAAATCCGATTCCGGTATACGATATATGGAAAATATCGAAACTAAGTATCGAAAGTCCGATACAGCTAATATCGGCCGATACCCGATACTTGCGGTATCGTATCGCTCAACACTATTTTTGAGGAAAATTTTTATTTTTTATTTTCACGGCTCTACGTTATAAACTTCTGTGATGCACTTGGGGGTTCAAAGTGCTTACCACACATCTAGATAAGTTCCTTAAGGGGTCTAGTTTCCAAAATGGTGTAATTTGTGGGGGGTTTCCACTGTTTAGGCATATCAGGGGCTCTCCAAATGCAACATGGGTCCAATTTCAATTCCAGCTAATTTTGGTTTGAAAAAGTCAAATGGCGCTACTTCCCTTCCAAGCCCTGCCGTGTGCCCAAACAGTGCCCCCCCCCACATATGGGGTATCAGCGTACTCAGGACAAATTGGACAACAATTTTTGTGGTCCAATTTCTCCTGTTACCCTTGGGAAAATAAAAAATTGGGGACTAAACAATCAGGTTTGTGGAAAAAATATGATTTTTTATTTTCACGCCCGGGCGTTATAAACTTCTGTGAAGCACTTGGGGGTGCAAAGTGCTCACCACACATCTAGATAAGTTCCTTAGGAGGTCTAGTTTCCAAAATGGGGTCACTTGTGGGGGGTTTCCACTGTTTAGACACATCAGGGCCTCTACAAACGCGACATGGCGTCCAGCCAATTCTGCGTTGAAAAAGTCAAACGGCGCTCCTTCCCTTCCAAGCTCTGCCATGCACCCAAACAGTGGTTTACCCCCACATATGGGGTATCAGCATGCTCAGGACAAATTGCACAAAAACTTTTGGGGTCTTGTTACCCTTGGGAAGATAAAAATTGGGGTGAAAAGATCGTTTTTGTGGAAAAAATATGATTTTTTATTTTCACGGTTCTATGTTATAAACTTCTGTGAAGCACTTGGAGGTTCAAAGTGCTCACCAAACATCTAGATAAGTTCCTTAGGGGGTCTAGTTTCCAAAATGGGGTCACTTGTGGGGGGTTTCCACTGTTTAGACACATCAGGGCCTCTACAAACGCGACATGGCGTCCAGCCAATTCTGCGCTGAAAAAGTCAAACGGCGCTCCTTTCCTTTCGACCTCTGCCGTGCGCCCAAAAAATGGTTTACCCCCACATATGGGGTATCGGCGTATTCAGGAGAAATTGCACAATAAACTTTGTTGTTCATTTTTTCTTTTAACACTTGTGAAAATAAAAAAAATTGGTTCTGAAATAAAGTTTTTGCAAAAAAAGTTAAATGTTAATTTTTTCCTTCCACATTGCTTCAGTTCCTGTGAAGCACGTAAAGGGTTAATAAACTTCTTGAATGTGGTTTTGAGCACCTTGAGGGGGTGCAGTTTTTAGAATGGTGTCACTTTTGGGTATTTTCTATCATATAGACCCCTCAAAGTGACTTCAAATGTGATGTGGTCCCTAATGTAAAAATGAGAAATCGCTGGTCAAATTTTAACCCTTATAACTTCGTAACAAAAAAAAATGTTGTTCTCAAAATTGTGCTGATGTAAAGTAGACATGTGGAAAATGTTATTTATTAAGAAATTAGTGTGACATATCTCTCTAATTTAAGGGCATAAAAATTTAAAGTTTGAAAATTGCTAAATTTTCTAAATTTTCGCCATATTTCCGTTTTTTTCATAAATAAACACAAGTCATATCAAAGAAATTTTTACCACTAACGTGAAGTACAATATGTCCCGAAAAAACAAACTCAGAATCAGCGGGATTCGTTGAAGTGTTCCAGAGTTATAACCTCATAAAGTGACTGTGGTCAGAATTGTAAAAATTGGCCCGGTCATTAAGCTGCAAAATGGCTCTGTCACTAAGGGGTTAATGGATAAGCCATTGAGGTTCCATACCCTGTTTGTTGCATTGGCTAGAACAATGATGCTCTCAGGGCTGTCTTCTATGCTGGCTTATCCAGTCGAATCAAAGATGAACTCTTTCATCCAACTAGTATAGGAAACTGATTGAGATTTAGTTTTTCCTTCCTTACTTGATGACATGATGCCCCTTGCCACCCAAGTGCCCTTGAGTTTTAAGCGACAGTCTATGAAAAAATGCTTTATTCTCGTGGACCACATCCATTTTTGCACAAAACTTGCATATTATTGCTAGGTGAGCACTGGAGCATGTTGCTACATAGCAAGCTGGATGATCATATCTGTTAAATGCATCAAAATGCTGCATAATGGAAATGTAAAGCACTTAAGGTACTGCCACACTAAACGCTCCCGCTAACGATCACAATAACGACGCATACTAATGCGATCGTTTTTGTGATCGTTTTAATGTCGCTAGTAGCTGCCACACTTAGCAATCTCGTTAACGACTCATAAGCGGTTAGCGATCTCATTAACGACTTTAACGGTCATTGAGATGTAAAAAACAGCGCACATCGCTCACAAAAGGTGCCAGACACAGCGATATAGCGTCACCAGCGGGACGCCAACGATCTAAATACGGTCCAGAACTCTAGTGAACGATCAGCTAGATCACAGCAGGGGCCACGTCGTTGCTACATGCCACACACAATAGCGTCACTAACGAGATCGCTAAATAGTGACGTTTTTTAGCGATCTCGTTAGCAACCTTGTTTAGTGTGGCATACCCTTTACTGTACATATTTTAACAACTCTTATCTATATCTCAATATATCTCACCACTAACCAAATAATAGCACTTACATCAAAGACTTTGCTGCAACATTTACACCGATTACTTTGTACACATTCTCCTGAATGGCAGCTAGTCATTATTGAAGATTCCAAAACACAGTTATCAAGGCAACTTTGTTATAATATATCCTATTGCAAGTATTGACTACTTGGAAGTCGATAGTAACATTTAGCAATCCCAAATAAAACATTCAACTTATTACATGATCTAAATGTTTTCTTAACTGAAAGAAATCAATCTTTTTTATTACGGCATTCTGTCATATGGATACTCCAATTTTATCCAAGGTAATTGACGGCAGAAACAATGAAGAAAACTGATTGGATTCTTGAGTAATTCAATTTACCACAATATCCTCAGAGACTATGAAAGATCTTAACTGCTTACTTTTTCTAGCCCCTGAAAACACAGTGTTAATTAATACAGGTTAATGTTGTGTAAATATTACATTTCCTGACAGGCAATTCTTATTTAACTTCACAAAGCAATTCCGGAAAAAAAAATAAAAGCATAATAATAATAATTATAATAATAATAATAAATCTGTGTTGTTCTTTATATTTGTCACAATGTTTTTTATTGTGGAAAGTTTCAGCATGCTGTATTCACATTATTAGGGTATGATTCAAGATTCAAGATTCAAAGAAGCTTTATTGGCAGGACTAAATACACATTAGTTTTGCCAAAGCAAGTGTATAAAAGGGAATAGGGATAGGGACTGTAGGGATGTTGGGTAGGGGCAGATCTAGGGAGGGGGATGGGGGACTGTATTACAAGCCGTCATGGCGGGTATTGGGAAAAGTTTTCAATTAGCAATAATCACGCCTCGGATTAACCTCATGGGCTATGTTACTGCCACTGCGCAATCCGCAGATAACATTTATCACCTTTATACAAGGCTATTTCCATCATATAATTCCATGGTGATGTATGGTGCAGTAACATGCATTGCATGTTGCTAGACTGATATTTCATACAAACTCCTCACCATGACTCTACTGGGGTAGGGTGCGTGCAAAAAAAAAATGGGATCCCTTGTTATAACTATTTGGACACTACACATGAGATGTACATTATTAGTTGGAATACCTTTTTCTTCACCCCAATCCTGTTTTCACCTTCAAGACCAGGCTAAATTTTACAATTTGACAAGTGTCAATTTATGAGGTAATAACTCTGGAAAGTGTCAACAGATCCCACTGATTCTGAGATTGTTTTTCCTTTTTGATAGTTGTTAAATTGCGTATGAAGAGGATCACATTCAAATCAAGAAAGCATATGTACAAACTCAACTAAACAGTATATCCAACTTTCACCCGCTTCATGAATATGCAAATGCGTTTGATACGTTCCAAAAAAATGTCATTCAGGACATGAGATGCATCGGCCGTAGCCAGAGCAAAAAGGTTACATATAACCTCACAATGAAAGAATGGCTTGCTATCAAATAGTTACAAAATAATAAAGAAATAGTTATTCAACCAGCCAATAAAGGTGGAGGAATTGTAGTTATGGATTATGAAAAGTACCATACCGAGTCCCTGAGGCTACTATGTGACAGTAAAATATCATACTGAGTCCCTGAGGCTACTATGTGACAGTAAAACATGTCACAAAATAAAAAATGACCCTACTCAAGGTTTTGCAAAAGAACTTAACTCTCTAATAATGGAAGGATTAAGTGCAGGTAAATTAAATAAGGAAGAATCTCGATACATTAATACCTCTCAATGAAGAATCCTAGTGTTTTATCATATTCCAAATGTACACAAATCCAAGGTAGACCCATCTGGTAGCCCTATCATATCAGCAATTTCATTAAACAAATATTCAGGATTGAATACCAATGGATATTTGAAATAGACACTTTAAATAAAAAATGACAAAAAAGTGAAATTAAACTGTTTGGCTTAAAATAGGAATTAGCATAATTAGGGGCAGAACTCTCCCTGGGTCTATATAATGAAGATTTCTACTGAGTATCATCAATCCTAAGGAAGAAAATCAAAGTTTTTGAAATGCCTCTATTTGTGAACTTGATTCACCCAACACTTCAGAAAGATACCTTTTAGAAGCTCGCAGGGTGACATCACCAAGTGGTTGTGCACACCCCAGCTTGGCAGACAGCTTTCTCTCCCCATGTGCGCCACCGGCCGGAGCGCTCCCGCTGTGTGTAACTTCTATGGGACAACATCTATAGAAGCAGCTGCAAGTACATACCTCCACAAGATACCAGATAAATATCACTGTTCCAGTAGGGACAGAAGCGGATGGCTAAGACCGTGCTCCTGCACACTGCACTTTATAAAGGTACTGTTTGGTCAACATGACTGTATCACGCTACAGGCTTGTAGGGAAGGAGTGAAACAATATATGTTTACTCACCACACACAACACGCTACTCAGGTACTGCTGGCCTATCACACCCCTGTTGCCTCTCTACTAACTTATTAGCCCTTATTGGGCTTGCTAGTCTTGGTTTAAATTACTATTATCGACATTTTATCTCTATTGCTTAGCATTCCTATGGGCTCAGTCCACAAGACTATATTAATCTGCACTAACCTCCCAGTGTATACATGCGCTTGCACTTTGGCGTATGCAAGAGAAACATATGGCCATTTTTTAAAGCAGAGGCACCAGCAGGCTAAAAAAACTTTTATTTGTATCCCCAGCACACAAATTAGTTTTGTTTTGATATGTATTTTTCCATAAACACTATACGAGGAAGCATTCAAGGTATTCCATCACCTCCTTTGAAGATCAGGTTTACCTTTATATACATTTTATCTTTTGCAACAAGTTGATTAGTTGGATGACCTGCAGCTAGGCTAGGGGGCTAGGCAAGAGTGCAATTGTGGTAATATATAATTTAGTTGTAAAATTAGTTTGATGTGACTTGCGTTTATTTGTGAAAAAAGCGGAAATTTGGTGAAAATTTTGCAATTTTCAAACTTTTAACTTTTATGTCCTAAAACCAGACAGTTATGTTACCCAAAATAGTTAATCCCTTTCCCACCTGAGACGTATCCATATGAAACTCTGACCTGATACTTATTGACCTGGGACGTATGGATACGTCATGGTTATTGCCGACGGCTAGCAGCTTATTCTTACAGCTGACACCATGCACCCTTCTGGCATTTTAACCCACTAAATGCTGCAATCAAACTTGATAGCAGCATTTTGGGAGCAGGCAGAGAGAAGACAGACCCTGTGCCTTTGGATCGGAGACTCAGCAACGTCATGGTTGGATCCTGATCACTGCCATGGTGACCCGATGTCATCATGACGACATCCAGGTCACCAGAGCTAGCAAAGATGCTTCATCAGTGCAGTGCTGACAGTTTGCAAAGCATAGGAATGCTCCTGCATCTCTCAGCTATGCAAGTGATCAGCCTGCAAAAAATGAATGTTCATAGTGGGACAAAGCAAAAAAGTAAAAAAAAGTAAATAAAAAGTTTTAAAAATTATAAAAATATATACAAAAAATAATTTTAAAAAATCAAATATATTTTAAACTTAAATAAATATTTTTATGAAAAAAAGTAAAAATTAATAAAAGTACACATATTTGGTATCGGTGCGTCTGAAACAACCCAACGTATAAAATTGTCCCACTGGTGTACCACTTTAGTGAACACCATAAAAAAAAAATAAAAAACAAGGCAAAAAACAATGCATTATCAACATACCACCAAGCAAAAAGTGAAATAAAACGCTATCAAAAAGACAAATATACATGAACATGGTACCTCTGAGAACGTCAGCAGAGAAACCATCAGCAGAGAAACAAAAAAGTTATAGCTCACAGAATAAAGCGATGCAAAATTAATTATTTTTTCTATAAAATAGTTTTTTATTGTGTAAAAGTGCCAAAATGTAAAAAAAATCCACAAAAAAGCAATACAGGGGGCTGCCACGTTACTGGTAGTACAAGAGCTCTGGAAAAGCAAAATGTCTCCTCACTCTTCAAAAGAAATTCAGCAAATTCTGCGCTCCCAAATCCAAATGACCTCTCCTTTCTTAGCACCTCAGTGTACCTAAACCACATATAGAATCCACGTTTGGCATTTCTAAAGCGATGAGAGACAGCCTAATTTACAGGTGCGTGTCTCCAGAAGCATGAGATGGGCATACCGTACAGGGACTACAAAGTACTGGTCACTACAACGTACTGGTCACTACAATAGCAGTTTGTAATTTTCATGCAGCAACATCCACTGCTGCCTGTTTCTGGAAAACATCATGGAGTCAAAATCATCACTATACCTGTAGATAAATTCCCAAAGGGTTATAATTTCCAAAATAGGGTCAGTTGAGGGGGAATTTTCCTCTTCTAGCAATTAGGGGCTCGGTATATGGAATCTGCAAACTATTCTAGGAAAATCTGCGCTCTAGGAGGCAAATAGCGCTCCGTTGCTCCCGAGTCTCTCCGTATAGCTAAGCAGTACTGTACAACCACATATGAGGTATTGCTAAGTTCAGTACAAATTGTGGGACAAATTATGGTGAAATTTTTACCCATTTTTTGTGTAAAAATGTAAATGCTGGGGCTAAAACAAAATTTTGGTTGTAAAAATGTAGTTCTTTTTTCTTCACTGCCCAATGGTATAAAATTATGAGATACACCTGTAGCGTCAATATGATCACTGCACCCCTAGATGAAGTCGTTGAGAGGTGTTTTTGTAAAATGGGGTCACTTAAGGGGGGTTTTGCTGTTTTGGAAACTCATGGGCTTTCTCAGTGGGTCACGACATCCGCAAACCATAACAGTAAAATCTGAACTACAGTATGGCGCTCCTTCCCTTCTGAGCTTTGCACTGTGCCTGAAAAATATTACCCTATTACATGTAAAAAAATAGACCTCAGTTTTTTGTAAAAAAAAAATTTCTTTTTAGCCCTTATAAAAATTAAAAACTTGGGGCTAAAACAACATTTTAGTGGTAAAAATGTAATTTATTCTTTCTTCACCGCCCATTTGTATAAAATTCTGTGAGGCACATGTGTTGTAAATATGATCACTGCACCTCTAGATTAATTCTTTTGAAAGTGTAGCTTGTAAAATGAGTTCACATATGGGGGTTCCTGTTGTTCTGGCACCTCAAGTGCTCTGTCAATGTGACATGGCACCCTCAAGCCATTCCTGAAAAATCTGAACTCCAATATGGAGCGTCTTCCCTTCTGAGCTTTGCACTGTGTCTCAAAAGTAGTATTCCCCCACATATCGGCATACTCAGGAGGAAATGAGCAACAAATTGTATGGTGAAATTTCTCCTGCTACCCTTGTGAAAATAAAAAAATTGGGGCTAAAAGAAAATGTTATGGCTCAACATTATAAACTTCTGTGAAGCACCTGGGGGTTTAAGATGCTCACCACACATCTAAATACATTCCTGGAGGGGTCTAGTTTCCAAAATGAGTCACTTGTAGGGGGTTTCCACTGTTTAGGCACATCAGGGGCTCTCTGCTAACGATTCCAGCAAATTTTGAATTCAATAAGTCAAATGATGCTCCTTCCCCTCCGAGCCCTGCCATGCACCCAGACAGTAGTTTTCTCCCTCATAAGAAAGATAGAAGGGTTAAAAGTTGACTAGCAATTTCTCATTTTTCCAAAAAAAATTAGCAAAACCATTTTTTTACTGACCACATCATATTTGAAGTGACTTTCAATGGCCTATAGGAGAGAAAATACTCAAAAGTGAAACCATTCTAAAAACTTCATCCCTCAAAGTAATCAAAATCTCATTCAAAAACTGTATTAACCCTTCAGAAGCTTCACAGGAAGTAATGCAATGTGGAAGGAAAAAATGAACATTTTACTTTAATTCACAAAAATGATCTTCTAGCCCCAAATTTTGCATTTTCACAATAATTGCAGGAGAAAATGCACAGTACAATTAGTTGTGCAATTGCTTATGAGCATGCTGTACCCCGTATTTGTGGAAAAACTACTGTTTGGATGCATGGTAAGGCAGTTTGAATTTTTGAGCTCAAAAATGGTTGTAATTGAGGGTGGATGCCATGTCACGTTTGGAGAGCCTCTGATGTGCTTAAACAGTGAAAACTCTCCACAAGTAACCCCGTTTTGCAAACTATAGCTGGCCCGTACCCGGCGCCTGTTAGGCCCCCTGGGGTTCGTTCAGTCCGGGACATAGGGCTCCAGACCCGGAGGGAGATGAAAGAGGTGGCCACACAGACACAGATAGCGGGTCACGACTTGACTGTACAGGCCACACGACGTCATCAGGTCCTGGTGGTCCTTGGTGTCTCGGATGTTTGGCAAGCATCAGAAGAGTACCAGGTGGTACCTGGAACACCCCTGCCAAAGAATTATAAATAATCCGGACAGGGTCCCTGTATGTAAATATTTAAATTGCTGATGTACCCGGACGGGTGAATGTTCATAAAAAAAAATTTTAATTTAATAAAAAACACAACACAGTTTTCATTACTTTTATTACAGTCTCATCCTGCGACGCCATCGATCTCCTGTAAAAAAATGAAAAAAAAAAAACAGCAGTATACCACCTGTCCGACGCAGTCCATAGTAACGAGTGTCCCACGACGATCCAGCTCTGCTACATCAGAATCACAGGCAGAGCCTGTCATCCCGGCGCAGCACAGCTGATTACCTGCTTCCCCGGCGGTGACGTCATCGGACTGGTTTACGGCCGGGATTACCCTGCAGTCACTGCAGTTATCGCGAAAAACTGCATGTGACCGCCAGGGAGAAGATAATGGCAGCCATCAAGCAGTCCAGGACGTGACCGCCGGAGATCTTCTGCCAGGTAAGTGCCGCTGACTCCTGACAGACCCGACCGACGGACACTCACAGTGACAGTGACAAATCCGATTCCGGTATCCGATATGACGACAATATCGGTACTCGGAATCGAAAGCCCGATACAGCTAATATCGGCCGATACCCGATATTTGCAGTATCGTATCGCTCAACACTACCGGAGAAGAGATAGAACGCCAGATGATGAGTCAAATGTAAGCAAAAAACACAACTGTAAAAATATTAAAAACAAAATTAAAATAAAGAAGATATCAAAAGAGATAAAAAAAGTAGGGGCACACAGAAGGAAGAGCAAAATATTATAAAAAAGAGGCAAAACTTAGAGACTCATTAAGGCCATTGGGCACCATTGTATTTAACTTAATAATCCAACGGGCCTCCATTTGGGCCAAGATTTTTTTATAGTCCCCACCTCTGACTCCAAGGTGTAGGTTGTCAATACCACGAACTTTAAACGAGGATGCGTCACAATTGTGGTGTTCCTTGTAATGACGAGGAATCGTCTTCAAATCAGAGGAGTCGGAAGTGGTTCTCGCCGCGCCAATGTCCCTTATGTGTTCCCTAATACGTATTCTCAATTCCCTGGTAGTGAGGCCAACGTATATCCTAGGGCAGCCACACGTGGCATAGTATATGACATTTGAACTCCCACAGGATATACGTTGGCGAATATCAAAAGTTTTATCACCACCAGATGAAGAGAAATTCGTGGAACGTAGGGCATTGGCGCAAGCGAGGCAATGGCCACACGGAACAAAGCCAGTGGTGGGACCACGGGTTCCAAAGACATTTTTAGAAGGTGGGAGATAGTGACTGCGGACAAGCATGTCACGCAGATTTTTAGACCGTCTAGATGTCATGGATGGGTAGTCGCCCAGAGAGCGCAACAGAGCAGGTTCAGTTTTTAAAACACTCCAATGTTTAACCAGGATCTGTCTAATGCCAGACCACTCATGGTTGAAAGTGGTAATGAATCTAATTGGTCCTTCCTCACATCCCCGACTGTCCTCACGAGCAGTGTTAAGGAGGCAGCCACGTGGAGTCCCCCTTGCACGATCATATCCTTTTTTAATACACCGATTACTATATCTGCGCGCCTAAAGCGTTCTTTGAGGTCCTTTGATTGTGCTTCAAAAGCATCATTAGTAGAGCAGATACGCTTCATACGTAGAAACTGTCCAACCGGACGGCCCTAATGGTGGCAGGGTGGTGAGCTGATTTTGCATGAATTAATGCATTCACAGAAGTGGGCTTCCTAAAGACGTCCGTCCTGAAGCGGCGGTTAACGTCCACCTCCAACGAGACGTCCAGGAATTCCACCCTGGTTCGACTATGTTTGTATGTCAAATGAATATTAAAGGAGTTCCGATTTAGCTCCACCATAAAATCCTCGAGCTGCTGCGCCGTCCCGCCCCACAACATCAAAATATCATCAATGTATCTAAACCAGTACAGCACATGGGAGGCGGCCTGCGCGCCCGCATCGCCAAACAGAAATCTCTCCCAGAAACCCAGAAAGAGATTAGCGTAAGCGGGCGCACAGGCCGCGCCCATGGCTGTACCACGCTTCTGTAAGTAAAAGGTATCCTTGAAGACAAAGAAGTTGTGGGTCAGGACATAGCGGAGCAGCTTGAGGATTAGCTCACACATAGGGCCGTCCAGGTTGGAGGACTCTAAGAAGAAGCGAACGGCATCTAAGCCGTGGGAATGATCAATGCATGTATATAAGGACTCCACGTCGGCTGTCACCAAAATAGTAAGTCATCCACAAGGATGCCATCAACCCGTGCCAGGACGTCCTTAGTGTCACGAATGAAAGAGGGTAGTGTCTCCACAATTGGTTTAAGATAAAAATCGATAAATTTACACACCATATCACATGGGCCACCAATACTAGACACTATAGGACGACCCGGCGGGTTAAGGGCATCCTTGTGGATTTTTGGAAGTAAGTAAAAGGTAGGAGTTTTAGGATTCTTTATCAAAAGACTCTCATAGATTTTTTTAGGAATAATATTCGATTCATATGCACCGTGTAGATGTCTTGAAGCTCCAACGCAAAGGAGGAGAGAGGGCTAGATGTCAGGTTATATCTACCAGACGTAGATTTGATAATCTGACATATAAACAACGTCAGGCTCTATCACAATTGCAATCTCTTCCTGATGTTGTCTTCAAACCTGCTGACAAGGGCAAGGAATATCGTGGTCTGGCCTTGCAATAAATATGAACGGGAAGTTTTCCGTCAATTAAGGGATCCTAACACATATGTTAAGCTGACATCTAGCCCTCTCTCCTCCTTTGCGTTGGAGCTTCAGGACATCCTACACGGTGCATATGAATCGAATATTATTCCTAAAAAAATCTATGAGAGTCTTTTGATAAAGAATCCTAAAACTCCTACCTTTTACTTACTTCCAAAAATCCACAAGGATGCCCTTAACCCGCCGGGTCGTCCTATAGTGTCTGGTATTGGTGGCCCATGTGATATGGTGTGTAAATGTATCGATTTTTATCTTAAACCAATTGTGGAGACACTACCCTCTTTCATTCGTGACACTAAGGACGTCCTGGCACGGGTTGATGGCATCCTTGTGGATGACTCTACTATTTTGGTGACAGCCGACGTGGAGTCCTTATATACATGCATTTATCATTCCCACGGCTTAGATGCCGTTCGCTTCTTCTTAGAGTCCTCCAACCTGGACGGCCCTACGTGTGAGCTAATCCTCGAGCTGCTCCGCTATGTCCTGACCCACAACTTCTTTGTCTTCAAGGATACCTTTTACTTACAGAAGCGTGGTACAGCCATGGGCGCGGCCTGTGCGCCCGCTTACGCTAATCTCTTTCTGGGTTTCTGGGAGAGATTTCTGCTTGGCGATGCGGGCGCGCAGGCCGCCTCCCATGTGCTGTACTGGTTTAGATACATTGATGATATTTTGATGTTGTGGGGCGGGATGGCGCAGCAGCTCGAGGATTTTATGGTGGAGCTAAATCGGAACTCCTTTAATATTCATTTGACATACAAACATAGTCGAACCAGGGTGGAATTCCTGGACGTCTCGTTGGAGGTGGACGTTAACCGCCGCTTCAGGACGGACGTCTTTAGGAAGCCCACTTCTGTGAATGCATTAATTCATGCAAAATCAGCTCACCACCCTGCCACCATTAGGGCCGTCCCGGTTGGACAGTTTCTACGTATGAAGCGTATCTGCTCTACTAATGATGCTTTTGAAGCACAATCAAAGGACCTCAAAGAACGCTTTAGGGCACGCGGATATAGTAATCGGTGTATTAAAAAAGGATATGATCGTGCAAGGGGGACTCCACGTGGCTGCCTCCTTAACACTGCTCGTGAGGACAGTCGGGGATGTGAGGAAGGACCAATTAGATTCATTACCACTTTCAACCATGAGTGGTCTGGCATTAGACAGATCCTGGTTAAACATTGGAGTGTTTTAAAAACTGAACCTGCTCTGTTGCGCTCTCTGGGCGACTACCCATCCATGACATCTAGATGGTCTAAAAATCTGCGTGACATGCTTGTCCGCAGTCACTATCTCCCACCTTCTAAAAATGTCTTTGGAACCCGTGGTCCTACCACTGGCTTTGTTCCGTGTGGCCATTGCCTCGCTTGTGCCAATGCCCTACGTTCCACGAATTTCTCTTCATCTGGTGGTGATAAAACTTTTGATATTCGCCAACGTATATCCTGTGGGAGTTCAATGTCATATACTATGCCACGTGTGGCTGCCCTAGGATATACGTTGGCCTCACTACCAGGGAATTGAGAATACGTATTAGGGAACACGTAAGGGACATTGGCGCGGCGAGAACCACTTCCGACTCCTCTGATTTGAAGACGATTCCTCGTCATTACAAGGCACACCACAATTGTGACGCATCCTCGTTTAAAGTTCGTGGTATTGACATCCTACACCTTGGAGTCAGAGGTGGGGACTATAAAAAAATCTTGGCCCAAATGGAGGCCCGTTGGATTATTAAGTTAAATACAATGGTGCCCAATGGCCTTAATGAGTCTCTAAGTTTTGCCTCTTTTTTATAATATTTTGCTCTTCCTTCTGTGTGCCACCTACTTTTTTGATCTCTTTTGATGTCTTCTTTATTTTAATTTTTGTTTTTAATATTTTTACAGTTGTGTTTTTTGCTTACATTTGACTTGTCATCTGGCGTTCTATCTCTTCTCCGGTTGTTCCAGAAATATGACAGAAAGAAGAATTAATAAAGCTGCAATATCTGTAATTCTCTAGAAATTGTACTCCTTTTGTATGTAATATTTATTGCATTGTGATTATTATGGCTTATATATTATGTAAACATTTCGGCTTTGTATTTCTGAATTTACGATCTTAAATTTGTTTTGGTGTGATGAATGTTATATTCAACTGCCAGTAATGGAGTTTTGCAAGTGCGCATGCCTGCTGTGGTCTGGGCGATCGCCGCTGTGGCGGGGCGTCTCTTCTGTGTCCGGAATGCGCACGGGCTTGACTTGTGCGCGCTCTTGGAGACATGACGCCGCCGTCACTGTGGGGGGTTGTCCCGGGCTCCAGCTGTGCATGCGCCGACACATCGTTCTCCATTGGCTATGACTAATCATGTGATGTGGTAGGAGGAGGTATAAGAAGGTCCTATGTGCACTATATCACTATCCCCTTGAAAAAGTGGCATGCTAGCCATGAAACGTGCGTTGGGGTGGCATCTGTGAGCGGGGTGACTGCGTTCCTGTACTATTTGCACAGTGGTGAGCATGGCTTCTTGTTTGGCTGGGCAGCGCTGCACAGTCTTTTGCTGACCCATACATACACTTATGCCTTACCTTTGAAGCATGGTATGGTTTTCTGTGGCTGATATGTGAGTAGCTTTAGCACCAGTGCATTTTTTTTTTCATCCATGATGGATGGTGATTGATCATTTAAGATCTCAAACGCTTTAGTGCACCGACAGTAATGATGTATTCAAATGTTATATACGTGCAAGCTCACGTGCTCCTCTTAACACTGGTCGTAGGACATTCGGAAGAGAGAAGACAATTAATTTTGTTCAACATTTCACCATGAGGTTGAACAAAACAAATCCGTAAGCATTGGAGGTTAAAAACTGATCCTTTCTTGGTTCCCTCATTAAAATGGATGAATAGAATTTAGATGCTCTAAAAAATGCTGCTTACATGCTTTTCTACAGTCACCAAACTACCTTGAAAAATGCTTAGGACCTTGTCTACACTGGCTGTATCTCTGTTGCCCATTCCTCGTTAGTGCAATGCCTACGTTCACAATTTGATTGGTGGTTGCATAAAAGTTTTGATTCGAAGGTAATTTCCTGTGGTCATCAATCTCATGCAGTGAAAAGCCATCCAAGCTGAAGAATAATAAGCCTCACAAGAATTGAGAAACGATTAGGAAACGTAAACATTGCCGTAACACTCGAAACGCAAGATCTGAGAACGATACCTTCATTACAAAACAACTGGACCCACGTTAAAGTTGTGGATATGCCCATACCTTTTGGAGCAGAGGGGGCACTCAAAAAAATCTGGATCCCAAATCAGCCCGTTGGATATTAAGTTATTAGTCTCAATTTGCCAAATGGCAATTAAGACTCTCTAAGTATTACAATCTTTTTTAAATATTTGCTTGCAATCCATTTCTTCCAAACTTTTTAGCCTTTAATTTCTGTAAAATTTCGTTTAAATTTTCACCAGTTGTGAATTATTTTGACAGATGACGCATCCGTTCCAGTCATTGGTGTACCAAGAAATATGAAGAAGAAGAAACAGGCACATATATGTAATCCTCTAGAAATTGTCTAATCTTGTATGAGAATTTGCATGGCGATATGGCTTTTCAATGACTGTCTTGTTTGTTATTGATGAATTAACACTTTAAAGTTGTTGGTGTGAATTGTTATACAACTTCAGAATGGAGTTTCGCCAATCGCCAACTGCTGGTTGGGCGATCGCTCTGTGAGTCGGGGCTCATCTGTTCCCGAAGCGCACGGCTATTGCACTGGTTCAGGTGCAAAAAGTGGACAGCGTCAAAGGTTCCGGCTCACCAGTCATAACCCGACACATTTCACCTCTGCCTAGACAATCTGTGAGTGGTAGAAGAGCTATAACAAGGCCTAGGTGCCTGTACAAGCCTGAAAATTAGGGAGGAACCTAGTTTGCATGAAAGTGCCGATTGGGTGCATCTGATGCGGGTTAGACTGCGTCCTACAATTTGAAATGTGACAATGTTCTTGTTTGCTGGGTAGCGCTGCCAATCTTTTGCACCCATAACATGTAGAGCTTATGCCTAGACATTTGACAATTCTAATGTTTCTGTGGCATGATATGTGAGTACTTCAAATTACTTTTATTTTTGCCTCAATTGTGGAAGGGTTTATTTTAATCAATGTGTGGCACCACTAGCCTCAACCCGCCATAATTTAACACTGGTTCAATAGAACTGCATTCTCCCTGCATATGCATCCGTCTTATGTTAGTGTGTCTTTAGTTTATTTTCATATTATTTGTGATACTTTTTATACGATTTATATTAATAAGTATTTACTATTTTTTGCTAAAGAATTTTTTTGCACCATTGACTCCTATTTTCTCCTTCTTATCATGTTGTTTTTGTGAGTGGTGATTTTGTGGTCACACACACGTGTGTTGTGACCCACATATGTTATATCAATGCGGCTGCATCTGGTTGAATTTGTCATCAAGTTGCTGGAATCGTGTTAGTAATCAATTTAATACAGCTTGATTCGCTACAATATCGGTATGGTAACTATTTAAAATATCAGCTTAGAGTCAGAAACACAGCTGTGCTAAAAAGTTTGTACCCGATTTTTGTTGAATGGTGGTCAAAATCGCTGGTAGGAGTGGCATGTACCAAAATAGGCCGATACACGCGTCCCGAAATAACGAATTTGCTCTGAATTTGCCATCAAGTTGCTGGAATCGTGTTAGTAATCAATTTAATACAGCTTGATTCGCTACAATATTCGTATGGTAACTACTGTATTAAAATAGCAGCTGAGAGTCAGAAACACAGCTATGCTAAAAAGTTTGTACCCGATTTTTGTTGAATTCTGTTCAAAATCGTTTTTGTGACTTTCCTGAACAAGAATTGTGAGACTTATTATTATCAAGGCAGCCAAATCCAAGACACGTATAGCACTATCTGCGGTCACTACTGCGTGTACTTTTTACATTTTTTAGCTCGGAACATGCCGTTCAGTAAGATATTGGAGAACTTTTCTGCTGATAAACCGCGTAATGATACAGTTGTGAGAAATTTTATTGCTGAGAGAAAATCAAATTTAAAAACTCCGCACTACATCTGTTGGAATATTCACCAAACTTGCGCCTGTCTAGAGAGAACACCATAACCTGTCTGTATCGCCATTTGTATCGCCATTTTGGTGTCACAATTAGTTCAATGCTTGAAATGTCTTTGAGATGTTATTTTTTTATTACAATAAAATCTTGTAACCTTGTTTTACAATACCGCGTCATTGCTTTTTTTAAAAATACATGCCCGGACATGTCCGGGCTAAGCTGAGTATGCCCGGGCTATACACAATACATTGTGTATAGCCCATGCGTGTTGGGGCAGCTCTCCCCTAGAAACAGGTGTCATGTATAGTGTACAGTTCCTATAGCGTCTTGTGCTTGGGTGCAAGGAAAACACAGGAGACATAGGTTGAAATGAAATTACTTGTATTACTTCATACAAGCATGCTGAAAAGTTCACACAGTTTGCAGGAACAGAGTCAGGAGACACAGCAGGCCAGAGTAATTTCAAGCACTACAATAAATCTCCAAAGCAGGTTCAGGATCTCTTCTCTGTACCGTAATTCCTCTGCAAACATGGATTCACCAAACAGCAGGTTTCCAGAGTCCAAAAGTGTTCAAAGGTTCCTCAGTAGGGAATAGCTGGAGTACAAGTTCAAGGTTTCCAGGAGTCAGGTCACAGACTGACTGAGGCTTAATTCAGGAGCACTGATTGTTCAGCTGAGGCTGCTTAAGAAGCAAGAGGGAAGAATCAGGGCGGGAACATGAAAACTGGAACTCCATATTAACTGAGGGCAAGAGCTGCAGAAAAACAGAAAGCAAAATGGCCGACGGAAAACTGAGTTTCAAGGAACATGTCAACAGAGACAAAGAACCTTACATTACTCCCCCCTTAGGGACAACCTCCGGATGACCTCAGACCAGGCTTGTCAGGGTACCTCTGATGAAACTGGCAGAGCAGGCGAGGAGCATTTTCATTGTTGACTGGTTCCCATGAGTTGTCCTCCACTGGGTAGCCCTGCCATTTAATCAAATATTGCAACTGATTTCTGTACAACCTGGAATCTAGAATCCTTTCCACCATAAATTCTTCCTGGCCATCGACCAGCACTGGGTCAGGGCAAGGAGAAGAACGTCCAGGAAACGTATTGGGTGTTGCAGCCTTTAGTAGGGATACATGAAAGACAGGGTGGATTCTCATAGTTCTGGGCAGTTGAAGACAACAAGCAACAGCACTTATAATCTTACTGATCTTATAAGGTCCAATGTACTTATGTCCCAATTTAGACGATGGAATCTTTAATTTAAGATTTCTGGTTGACAGCCAGACCAAATCTCCTACCTTGAAAGCTGGTGCAGGTTTAAGAAATGTATCTGCTGCTTTCTTGTACCTTTCCTGAGCCAATTCTAGATTTTCCTTTAGAAGATCCATATTCTTTTGTAAAGAAGTGATTCTTTCAGCCACTGCCGGCAAAGGCGTATCTATGGGAAATCGAGGAAGAATGTTAGGATGATAACCTAGATTGGAGTAAAAAGGAGACTGCTTAGTGGAGGCGCTCTGAGAGTTGTTATAAGAGAACTCAGCCAGTGGAAGTAGATCCACCCAATCATCTTGTAGGTGGCAGATAAAGCAGCGGAGATACTGCTCCAGGGTCTGATTGGTTCGTTCTGTCTGTCCATTAGTCTGAGGATGAAAAGCAGAAGAAAGGTTTACTTTAATGTCCAATGCTGCACAGAAATTTTGCCAAAACCTTGAAGTGAATTGCACCCCTCGATCCGAAATGACCTCATCCGGTACTCCATGTAAGCGAAACACATTCTTAATCATCAAGTCTGATGTCTGTTTTGCAGTGGGTAAGCCGACACAAGGGATAAAATGAGCTGCCTTTGTTAGACGGTCAACCACCACTAGAATGGTGTTCTTCCCTTGAGAGGTTGGTAACTCCACAATGAAGTCTATAGAAATGGATCCCCACGGGCGGGACGGGGTGGGAAGAGGTTGCAACAGACCAATTGGTGAGGAGCGAGGTGTTTTGCATCTTGCACAGACTTCACATGAAGTGACATAGTTTAAAACATCTTTCCTGTAAGTGGGCCACCAAAAGAAACGAGAAAGAAATTCTTGTGTCTTTAGAATTCCCCTATGCCCGGCTATCTTGGAATCGTGGATGAGTTGCAATACTCTCAATCTGACTGTTTCAGGTATATACAGACGTTGTCCCTGAATCCACACACCATTCTTAAAGACAAGACTTACGTCCCTTGGGGGTTGAGCCAACAAAGAATCCGCATGGTATGCTTCCTTGATGTCCTTAAGTAGGTCTTGATTATAAATCACTCCCAGGAATCTAGAGTCAGGAATAATAGTCTTAGGAGGAGTAAGTGGACGTGTCTCTGCTGAATGAATCCTAGAGAGTGCATCAGCCTTTCCATTGCGCGATCCTGGGCTATAAGAAATGACAAAATTAAATTGGTTTAGGAAAAGATTCCAGCGAGCCTGGCGAGGAGTCAGGCACTTAGCCGACCTGATAAATTCAAGGTTACGATGGTCTGTCAGGACGACTATTTGCTGTGCAGCACCCTGAAGAAGGTGTCTCCATTCCTTGAAGGCGGCAATAATGGCCAACAATTCTCTATTGCCCACATCGTAGTTCCTCTCAGCCGAAGACAACTGCTGGGAAAAGAAGGCACAGGGATGCAAGACATTCTTCTCACCTGTTCTCTGAGAGAGTATAGCTCCAACGGCACAGTCTGAAGCATCCACCTCTATTATGAAGGCAAGCTCGGGGTTGGGATGTACTAAGATAGTTGCGGTGGTAAATTTATCCTTTAAACAGGAAAATGCTTCCTGAGCTTGCGGGGTCCAGGAGAACCTAGACTGTTTCCGGGTAAGTTGGGTGATAGGTGACACTACCTCAGAAAAATTTTTAATGAAACGTCTATAGAAGTTGGCAAACCCGATGAAGCGCTGCACCTCCTTCACATTTCTAGGAATTGGCCAATCCTTGATGGCTTGGGTCTTGCTTCCATCCATACTAATCCCTTGCGTAGATAGTACATACCCCAGAAATTGAATTTCGGTCCTATGGAATTCACACTTTTCAAGTTTGATGTAGAGATGGTTTTGTCTTAGGCGTTCTAAGACCATTCTCGCATGTCCATGATGTTCCTCTGTGGAGTTAGAAAAAATTAGAATATCATCCAGATAAATCACCACAAATGTATCTAGGAGATCCCTGAAGATATCATTCACGAAGTGTTGGAAAGTGGCTGGGGCGGTACTCAGACCAAAAGGCATAACTAGATATTCAAAGTGTCCATAGCGTGACCTGAAAGCAGTCTTCCATTCATCCCCAGGTCTAATACGGACCAAGTTATAGGCCCCACGGAGATCCAGTTTAGAGAAAATTTTGGCATGCCGCACTCTCTCCAACAACTCAGGGATTAAAGGCAATGGATAACGGTTTCTAATAGTAACCTTATTGAGTTCCCTATAGTCTATGCAGGGTCTCAGAGATACATCTTTCTTCTTCACAAAGAAGATGGGTGCACCTGCGGGAGATGAAGAGGGGCGTATGAAGCCCTTGGCTAAATTTTCGTCTATATAATCCTTCAAAGCTTTTAGCTCGGGCCCCGCTAGGGGGTAGATCTTACCAAAAGGTATCTCGGCTCCGGGTAATAATTCAATTGGACAATCATATGGACGGTGAGGAGGAAGCTGATCAGCGTTCTTCTTGTCACATAAATCCACATAGTCCTGGTATACAGCTGGTAGTTCAGGGACTGACATGGTTCCTTTAGGAACAGAGCAAGCTGAAACTCCTTGACTCATCTGTTTCTCCGGAAAGTGTAATTCCTTGGTCTCCCAGTTAATCGTAGGATTCTGCGCCTGCAGCCATGGTAGCCCTAGAATAATGGGAAAGTGGGGAGAAGAGATAAGCATAAAAGACATTTTCTCCTGATGATCTTTACCCATAAGGACCCTCAAAGGCTCTGTTTCTTGATCCACTGGTCCAGAAGTCAGTAGAGAGCCATCCACAGTCTCCATCTGTACTGGAGTAGCCTTCTTCACTGAACGTATCCCCTGTTTCAGAGCAAAGGAGATATCCATAAAATTTCCACTTGCTCCTGAGTCGATCATAGCAGAGCTAGACACCCAGACTGAGTCAACCCAGAGTTTGATGGAAAGGAAGCAATGAGAATTGTTTCTTTTACAACTCAGCTGGGACATCGCTGAGGAAACTTGAAAAATTGCAGCGTTTATACCGTCATCGTCCCCAGAACTAACAGAGTTTAAGTCCGAGAAATCAAGATCTCTTGCAGCAGATCTCTCTGGAGCCTGAGGCTCGGACATGACAGAGCTCCTCTCGCAACACTCACAGTGAATGACTGCTGCAGTAGTCTTACGAGAACGGCTGGGGCAGTTTATAATGAAGTGCCCTGACTTACCACAGTAGAAACATAGATTTTCCTTTATACAATGTTCCTTGCGTGCATCACTAACCCGTCTTTGTAAAGAGTCCACCTGCATGGGTTCAGGTTCTGGTTCCCTTGTGATCCTACTCAAAGGTTCCTTAGCTGAAGAGGGAGGTAGGAAAAGGTTAGTGCGATTATTTTCGAACCATCTCTCTTGTCTGCGTTCAGTCAGACGAGCATCAATGCGAATACAATAGTTAATAAAGTCACCTAACGCAGTGGGAGGGTCGGCACGAGCAAGTTCATCCTTAATCAGTGGAGACAACCCTTTCCGAAAAATAGATTTCTTAGCGGAAGTGTCCCAAGTGGTATCAAGACCCCATCTCCTGAAATCCAGGGCATATTCGGCTACTGAACGCTTACCTTGGCGCAAAGTTAACATGGCTGCTTCAGCTGTTGCACCTCGATTGGGGTCATCAAACACCTGCCCCATGGCTGAAATAAAAGCATCAAGGTGATTCAAACAATCATCCTCAGTCTCAATCAGAGGGTTTGCCCACATCAAAGCCTTATTGGTAAGCAACATGATTATAGTAAGCACTTTGGATCGTTCAGTGGGAAATTGTGAAGCATGTGCAGAGAAAAATAAATTACATTGATTAATAAATCCCCTGAATTTCTCAAGTTCACCGCCAAAACGAAAAGGAGGTAATTTGGGGATCCCAGAACTCGGGGTTATGGCAGGAGCCTGGGCTCGTTCCTCTAGAGCCTCAATCCTGGCTCGCAATTCCTGGGTAGTCTGTCCAAACACTTGCAAATTATGATTAGTGAGGTCCTGTAGGCTTGCAAAACGGGTTTTTAAAGTCTGTACATCTGAAAGGATTGTATCAGTCACTCCGCAAAGTTCCTTTATGCGGGCCTCCATCTTCCAGATCTTTTAAGGCAGAAGTGCTGGAAGGAGAAGAGGAAAGGAAAAAAAAAAAAAACAATAGTGTTTACCTGTGGTAACACTGCAGAGAAAAATTTTAAGGGAATGCGCTCACCTGGAATGGTTGTGAGAAGTCACAACCACTGTCATCACATAAGGTATTTAAACGGACATCTGATATCCACAGTCACAGCAGACACGGCTTTCCCAGACCCAGCAGACACTAAACATTGGCTCCTGAATCTTGTCATGTATAGTGTACAGTTCCTATAGCGTCTTGTGCTTGGGTGCGAGGAAAACACAGGAGACATAGGTTGAAATGAAATGTCTTGTATTACTTCATACAAGCATGCTGAAAAGTTCACACAGTTTGCAGGAACAGAGTCAGGAGACACAGCAGGCCAGAGTAATTTCAAGCACTACAATAAATCTCCAAAGCAGGTTCAGGATCTCTTCTCTGTACCGTAATTCCTCTGCAAACATGGATTCACCAAACAGCAGGTTTCCAGAGTCCAAAAGTGTTCAAAGGTTCCTCAGTAGGGAATAGCTGGAGTACAAGTTCAAGGTTTCCAGGAGTCAGGTCACAGACTGACTGAGGCTTGATTCAGGAGCACTGATTGTTCAGCTGAGGCTGCTTAAGAAGCAAGAGGGAAGAATCAGGGTGGGAACATGAAAACTGGAACTCCATATTAACTGAGGGCAAGAGCTGCAGAAAAACAGAAAGCAAAATGGCCGACGGAAAACTGAGTTTCAAGGAACATGTCAACAGAGACAAAGAACCTTACAACAGGTTTCACAGAAAGTCCGTTGTAATTTTCACCTATGTGTTAATTCCTCCATCTCTTGATTTTAAATTATTCTGAACAGAAAGCATTTGTTCTAAAAAGTTCACCCCTCATAGTGCTAATTACTATGCGTAAATAGTCTATTCTTTCAACTGAAACAGAATTACCCTATCAATTGTACAGAACTAGACACGTCCGGACATATCCCTGGTGCAGCCCTGCTAAAAAGATACGGATCCTATCTTTTCTTTATTTCTCTATGGGGAAAAATTATTTTATACTGAATAATACTGTACAATAAACTCCTTTTAGCCTGTACATAGACTACTAAGATATAACTTTCCAGCAAGTGATGCAGACACTCACATAGGGATTTAATGCCATGCTAGAAAAATCCTTTACATACATTTACTGCTCGACTTAAAAGATCCCCCACAAAAAGTTTTGAGCCTTATAATTGATACACCTTTCCACCACAGACTGATCAAATCCACAAGGAGATGGATAAAATATAAATAGAGCCGAATAAAATCATGAAACACTTTGATAGAACTTCCCAGATTCAACAGTCCTGATTTCCAAGACAGATCAAATCACAAGAAGACGGATAAAATGATAGGGGGCGTGACGACCTCCAGGGGAGGAGATAATTTGCATATTCCCAGTGCCTTCTGGGATAAGTGAAGAGTCTCCGCGAGCTCAAGGAACACTGGATTTTGGCTGTTGCAGCTGAAAGGAGGACATCAGTAAACCAGGGGAGGAGATAATTTGCATATTCCCAGTGCCTTCTGGGATAAGTGAAGAGTCTCCGCGAGCTCAAGGAACACTGGATTTTGGCTGTTGCAGCTGAAAGGAGGACATCAGTAAACCAGGGGAGGAGATAATTTGCATATTCCCAGTGCCTTCTGGGATAAGTGAAGAGTCTCCGCGAGCTCAAGGAACACTGGATTTTGGCTGTTGCAGCTGAAAGGAGGACATCAGTAAACCAGGGGAGGAGATAATTTGCATATTCCCAGTGCCTTCTGGGATAAGTGAAGAGTCTCCGCGAGCTCAAGGAACACTGGATTTTGGCTGTTGCAGCTGAAAGGAGGACATCAGTAAACCAGGGGAGGAGATAATTTGCATATTCCCAGTGCCTTCTGGGATAAGTGAAGAGTCTCCGCGAGCTCAAGGAACACTGGATTTTGGCTGCTGCAGCTGAAAGGAGGACATCAGTAAAACCAGGGGAGGAGATAATTTGCATATTCCCAGTGCCTTCTGGGATAAGTGAAGTGTCTCCGCGAGCTCAAGGAACACTGGATTTTGGCTGCTGCAGCTGAAAGGAGGACATCAGTAAACCAGGGGAGGATAATTTGCATATTCCCAGTGCCTTCTGGGATAAGTGAAGAGTCTCCGCGAGCTCAAGGAACACTGGATTTTGGCTGCTGCAGCTGAAAGGAGGACATCAGTAAACCAGGGGAGGAGATAATTTGCATATTCCCAGTGCCTTCTGGGATAAGTGAAGAGTCTCCGCGAGCTCAAGGAACACTGGATTTTGGCTGTTGCAGCTGAAAGGAGGACATCAGTAAACCAGGGGAGGAGATAATTTGCATATTCCCAGTGCCTTCTGGGATAAGTGAAGAGTCTCCGCGAGCTCAAGGAACACTGGATTTTGGCTGTTGCAGCTGAAAGGAGGACATCAGTAAACCAGGGGAGGAGATAATTTGCATATTCCCAGTGCCTTCTGGGATAAGTGAAGAGTCTCCGCGAGCTCAAGGAACACTGGATTTTGGCTGTTGCAGCTGAAAGGAGGACATCAGTAAACCAGGGGAGGAGATAATTTGCATATTCCCAGTGCCTTCTGGGATAAGTGAAGAGTCTCCGCGAGCTCAAGGAACACTGGATTTTGGCTGTTGCAGCTGAAAGGAGGACATCAGTAAACCAGGGGAGGAGATAATTTGCATATTCCCAGTGCCTTCTGGGATAAGTGAAGAGTCTCCGCGAGCTCAAGGAACACTGGATTTTGGCTGTTGCAGCTGAAAGGAGGACATCAGTAAACCAGGGGAGGAGATAATTTGCATATTCCCAGTGCCTTCTGGGATAAGTGAAGAGTCTCCGCGAGCTCAAGGAACACTGGATTTTGGCTGTTGCAGCTGAAAGGAGGACATCAGTAAACCAGGGGAGGAGATAATTTGCATATTCCCAGTGCCTTCTGGGATAAGTGAAGAGTCTCCGCGAGCTCAAGGAACACTGGATTTTGGCTGTTGCAGCTGAAAGGAGGACATCAGTAAACCAGGGGAGGAGATAATTTGCATATTCCCAGTGCCTTCTGGGATAAGTGAAGAGTCTCCGCGAGCTCAAGGAACACTGGATTTTGGCTGTTGCAGCTGAAAGGAGGACATCAGTAAACCAGGGGAGGAGATAATTTGCATATTCCCAGTGCCTTCTGGGATAAGTGAAGAGTCTCCGCGAGCTCAAGGAACACTGGATTTTGGCTGTTGCAGCTGAACGGAGGACATCAGTAAACCAGGGGAGGAGATAATTTGCATATTCCCAGTGCCTTCTGGGATAAGTGAAGAGTCTCCGCGAGCTCAAGGAACACTGGATTTTGGCTGTTGCAGCTGAAAGGAGGACATCAGTAAACCAGGGGAGGAGATAATTTGCATATTCCCAGTGCCTTCTGGGATAAGTGAAGTCTCCGCGAGCTCAAGGAACACTGGATTTTGGCTGTTGCAGCTGAAAGGAGGACATCAGTAAACCAGGGGAGGAGATAATTTGCATATTCCCAGTGCCTTCTGGGATAAGTGAAGAGTCTCCGCGAGCTCAAGGAACACTGGATTTTGGCTGTTGCAGCTGAACGGAGGACATCAGTAAACCAGGGGAGGAGATAATTTGCATATTCCCAGTGCCTTCTGGGATAAGTGAAGAGTCTCCGCGAGCTCAAGGAACACTGGATTTTGGCTGTTGCAGCTGAAAGGAGGACATCAGTAAACCAGGGGAGGAGATAATTTGCATATTCCCAGTGCCTTCTGGGATAAGTGAAGTCTCCGCGAGCTCAAGGAACACTGGATTTTGGCTGTTGCAGCTGAAAGGAGGACATCAGTAAACCAGGGGAGGAGATAATTTGCATATTCCCAGTGCCTTCTGGGATAAGTGAAGAGTCTCCGCGAGCTCAAGGAACACTGGATTTTGGCTGTTGCAGCTGAAAGGAGGACATCAGTAAACCAGGGGAGGAGATAATTTGCATATTCCCAGTGCCTTCTGGGATAAGTGAAGAGTCTCCGCGAGCTCAAGGAACACTGGATTTTGGCTGTTGCAGCTGAAAGGAGGACATCAGTAAACCAGGGGAGGAGATAATTTGCATATTCCCAGTGCCTTCTGGGATAAGTGAAGAGTCTCCGCGAGCTCAAGGAACACTGGATTTTGGCTGTTGCAGCTGAACGGAGGACATCAGTAAACCAGGGGAGGAGATAATTTGCATATTCCCAGTGCCTTCTGGGATAAGTGAAGAGTCTCCGCGAGCTCAAGGAACACTGGATTTTGGCTGTTGCAGCTGAAAGGAGGACATCAGTAAACCAGGGGAGGAGATAATTTGCATATTCCCAGTGCCTTCTGGGATAAGTGAAGTCTCCGCGAGCTCAAGGAACACTGGATTTTGGCTGTTGCAGCTGAAAGGAGGACATCAGTAAACCAGGGGAGGAGATAATTTGCATATTCCCAGTGCCTTCTGGGATAAGTGAAGAGTCTCCGCGAGCTCAAGGAACACTGGATTTTGGCTGTTGCAGCTGAACGGAGGACATCAGTAAACCAGGGGAGGAGATAATTTGCATATTCCCAGTGCCTTCTGGGATAAGTGAAGAGTCTCCGCGAGCTCAAGGAACACTGGATTTTGGCTGTTGCAGCTGAAAGGAGGACATCAGTAAACCAGGGGAGGAGATAATTTGCATATTCCCAGTGCCTTCTGGGATAAGTGAAGTCTCCGCGAGCTCAAGGAACACTGGATTTTGGCTGTTGCAGCTGAAAGGAGGACATCAGTAAACCGCGCGCCGCTAGGCGCGCGAGTTTTGGCTTATATTTCACTGCTTGATTATCTCTTGAACAATAAGAACATGGAAGAGGCCAGGAGCCATGTGGTGAGCTGCATTTCTTGCTACATGTTCATAGACTTACCAGTGGAAAAGCCAAATTTCACATGCCACAAATGCAAGCTTGTGTCCCTGTTGGAGGAAAAGTTGCAAAATCTGGAAGAGAGGTTATCTACATTGAAGACCATTAAGGAAGGTGAAGAGTTCTTAGACAGAGCAGAATTATCTCTTCATGGTACAGAAAGAGAAGAAATTTGAAGTGCAACTGAAGAAACAGAGGAATGGAAGCATGTGACCCAGAGAAGCAGGAGGATCAGGAGGCAGTCAGCACCAATTCTGCTCAGAAACCAGTACCAGGCTCTTACACAGGAGAACGATGAAGAAATACATCAGGATAAGACTTTGCCCACAAAGAGTAACCTTGTACGCCCTCAGAGTCCTCATGAATGGAGAAAGAAAAATGTTGTGAAGAAGAAACGGAGAGTTGTTGTCATGGGGGATTCCCTGTTGAGAGGAACAGAGGCTGCTATCTGCAGACCAGATATAACCTCAAGAGAAATGTGCTGTCTTCCAGGTGCAAAAATTAAAGATGTGTCTGACAGGATATCAGGACTCTTCAGACCTAAAGATGACTACCCATTCCTGCTAATACATGTGGGGACAAATGACACCACAAGAAGTGACCTGGAAACCATCTGCAGTGACTTTGAAAACTTAGGTAAGAAAGTGAAAGAACTGGGAGCGCAGGTGGTCTTCTCCTCCATCCTTCCAGTGGATGGCCATGGAACAAGGAGGTGGAATAAGATTCTGCAGGTGAACAACTGGCTACGTCGATGGTGCCGTCAGCAAGGATTTGGATTTCTGGATCACGGAGTGAATTACCTGTACGATGGACTACTTGCTAGAGATGGGGTGCACCTTACGAAGACTGGAAAACATGTATTTGGAAGTCGCCTTGCTACACTCATCAGGAGAGCTTTAAACTAGAACAATGTGGGAAGGGAAGCAAAACGCCAGCAAAAGCCATACACCTGACAAATGCTATTGACAACTCTGCTATTAGAAGTGAAGGGGAAGAACAAAGACAAAAAAATCTACATAATAAAAATATTGAAGAAAGAGAAACCAATCACAAACTAAAGTGTTTCTATACGAATGCACAAAGCATGGGCAACAAACAAGGAGAACTGGAGCTACTAACGCAGGAGAAGAATTATGATGTCATTGGAATCACTGAGACTTGGTGGGACGATACACATGATTGGAATACAAGGCTAGAAGGTTACAACTTATTTGCAAGAAACAGACTTGATAAACGAGGAGGAGGTGTTGCATTGTATGTTAGAAAAGCGTATATCTGCACAGAGATTGAAGCTTCAGAGACTGGGAGTTCTGTGGAAACTGTTTGGGTAAGAATACAAGGACAGAACAATGGAAAGGACACCATTGTAGGCATTTACTACAGGCCGCCTGTGCAAGCTGAAGATATGGATGAACTCTTTATGCATCAAATGGCCAAGTTCTCCAAAAAATATGACATAGTGGTCATGGGAGATTTCAACTATCCAGACATTTGTTGGGAATCTCTCTCAGGCAAAACTAACAGGTCCAGGAAACTCTTATCCTCTCTTGCTGACAACTTTATCTTCCAAAAGGTAATGGAGAAAACAAGGGGATCTGCTACCTTGGATCTAATCCTCATAAACAGGGAGGAAATGGTGGAGGAGGTAAGAGTGGCTGGGACCCTAGGAGGTAGTGACCATGCTATTTTAGAATTTTGGATAACAAGAGGAGGAAGACCTGTGAAGACTCAGACGTCAAGGTTAGATTTCAGAAAGGCAGATTTTAAGGAACTCAGAAAGAGAATTGGAGGGATCCAATGGCTGGATATCCTTAAGGACAAAAATGTCCAGGAAGGATGGAAAATCTTGAAAAATGAGATTCTCAAAGCACAATCGTTAACAATTCCGAAAAGAGGGAAGAATGGGAAGCATTTAAGGAAACCAGGATGGATGAACATAGAACTTAAACACATGCTAAAAAGGAAGAAAGAAATGTTTATCAAATGGAAAGAGGGAGGCATATCTAAAGAAGAATATAATGCCGTCTGCAGAACCTGCAGGGCACAAATCAGATTATCTAAAGCTGACAATGAATTAAGGCTTGCAAGTGACGTCAAAAGCAACAAAAAAGGATTTTGGGGATACGTCAAAAGTAAAAGAAAAGTCAAAGATGCTATAGGATTTTTACAGGATGAAAATGATGAAATGGTAAGTCAGGATGTTGAGAAGGCTGAACTTTTAAATTCCTATTTTGCATCTGTTTTCTCTCAGAAAGGAAATGTAACATCAACTGATCTTCACTGTCCTATTAAAGGAATAGAAGAATCCAGGATATCTATAAACAGAAAGACAGTGAGGAAACACTTAGCTAACCTAAATGAATTCAAGTCTCCAGGTCCAGATGAATTACACCCCAGGGTACTGAAGGAGATAGCAGAAGAAATTCTTGAACCACTGTCCATAATCTTTGAAAATTCTTGGAGAACAGGAGAAGTCCCAGAAGACTGGAGAAGAGCAAATGTTGTTCCTATCTTCAAAAAGGGGAAGAAGGTGGACCCAGGGAACTACAGGCCGGTGAGTCTGACTTCTATACCAGGAAAGATCTTTGAACAAATTATTAAAGAACATGTATGCAAGTACCTGGATAAGAATGAAGTGATTAAACAGAGTCAGCATGGGTTTGTAACTAATAAGTCATGTCAGACTAACTTAATTTCCTTCTATGACAGAATCACTGACTGGGTGGATCAGGGAAATGCTGTAGATATAGTATATCTTGACTTCAGCAAAGCATTTGACAAAGTATCTCACACAATCCTTATTGAAAAAATTACTAAGTATGGAATGGACAAGGCAACTGTTAGGTGGATTCATAACTGGCTTAGTGATCGGACCCAAAGAGTGGTTGTAAATGGCTGCACATCCAGTTGGAAGAATGTCTCAAGTGGGGTACCACAATGCTCTGTTTTGGGCCCTGTATTGTTCAACATCTTTATCAATGATTTAGATGAAGGAATTGAGGGTAAACTGATCAAATTTGCTGATGACACAAAGCTAGGAGGGGTAGCTAATACTAGAGAAGAGAGAGAGAGGATTCAAAAAGATATACATAAACTGGAGCAGTGGGCAGCAACTAACAGAATGGATTTTAACAGGGAAAAATGCAAAGTACTACATCTGGGCAATAAAAATGAAAAAAGCATATACAAAATGGGAGGAATAGGGCTAAGTAACAGCACATGTGAAAAAGACTTGGGTATACTAATTGATCACAGACTTAACATGAGTCAACAGTGTGATGCAGCAGCAAAAAAGGCAAATGCAATTCTAGGATGTATCAACAGAAGCATACAGTCTAGATCACGTGAGGTCATTATTGCCCTCTACTCCTCTTTGGTCAGACCTCATCTGGAATACTGTGTCCAGTTTTGGGCACCACATTTTAAAAAAGACATCAACAAACTGGAGCAAGTTCAGAGAAGAGCCACCAGAATGGTGACCGGTCTGCAAACCATGTCCTATGAGAACGGTTGCAGGATTTGGGAATGTTTAGCTTGCAAAAAAGAAGACTGAGAGGAGACTTAATAGCTGTCTACAAATATCTCAAGGGCTGTCACATTGTAGAAGGATCATCTTTATTCTCATTTGCGCAAGGAAAGACTAGAAGCAATGGGATGAAACTGAATGGGAGGAGACACAGATTAGATATTAGAAAAAACTTTTTGACAGTTAGGGTGATCAATGAGTGGAACAGGCTGCCACAAGAGGTGGTGAGTTCTCCTTCAATGGAAGTCTTCAAACAGAGGCTGGATAGACATCTGTCTGGGATGATTTAGAGAATCCTGCTTTGAGCAGGGGGTTGGACCAGATGACCCAGGAGGTCCCTTCCAACTCTACCATTCTATGATTCTATGATTCTATGATTGAGTTTGACGAATGATGGAACTTCTACACTACTCATGGACCCTGTGGTTAGGCCCGCAAAGTCGGGTGCTTTGCTGACATGTGCCTGATCATGCTGGTGGTGGTCAGGCTAATAGTTTTGCTACCTCTTCTGATGCTAGCATGGCAGGTGGTGTAAATGGCCTTTTTGGGGTTATCGGAAGAGTCTTTAAAAAACAACCAGACTCGGGAAGACCTAACAGTTGTACTGGCAACTTCAGTCGTGTTGGTGTTACAGGGAATGGTTGCCTGCCTTCTGTCTGTGGCCACTACACTGTTTCTTCCTGCCTGTTGGGGTGCTATGCCTCCCTCCCCCTGTGTGCTGCTGTCCTCTCTCTGCATGTCTTCCTGCCTGGTTGGGTCAGTTACTATATCATCCACCACCTCATCTTCCACTTCTGCACCCTGGTCCTCCTTCTGACTTTCTGGCAATTGTGTCTCGTCATCGTTCACTTCTTGTGACACTTTCCCACCGTTGCCTTCATGTAACCATAGCTGCTCAAATATTTGGGCATTGCTACATGTGATCTTGTCTTGCCCCGCTTCAAGTGGACTGGGCGAAAGGCCTGAATCTATAAATGGAAAAGTGAACAGATCTTCGGAGTGTCCAAGTGTGGGATCAGTTGTCTCCGGGCACTCGGCATGGTGGGAGGAAGGAGGATCAGGATGAGGAATATGCAGTCCAGACTCATGGCTACTGAGACTTGACCGTGTAGAAGACAGGGTGGTGGTGGCAAAGTGACTGGAAGCATTATCCACTAAGTCCTCAGAAAGACTGTCAGTTGAGATGGATATGTGTATTATATTTTGTATACCCACACTAAGTACAAAGCAAGCAAATCTCTCCCTAGCTCAGCAGCAACTCTCCCTACACTGCCTGATTCTGGAGCAGACTGTGACGAGCATGGCGGCACCAGGTCTGATATAGACCTGATGACGCTGTGTGGCCAGCCAATTACTGTAATGCCATATTCAACATGGCTGCGGCATTACAGTGTGTGGCAAACAATCCATGCATGTTCATTGGATCTCTAAAGAGCGCCAAACATGCAGGGCGGGGACCCGAGCTCCCGCTGAGCAACCCGGAAATACTCTGCGATCTCCGAGCATCTCGAGCAGTGAGATGCTCGGGCGAGCACGGAGTAGTGGCAAGCATGCTCACTCATCACTAGTCACTACCTTTTCAATGAACTTTGCATAAATCAATAGTTATTATTATTATTATTTATTTATATAGCACCATTGATTCCATGGTGCTGTACATGAGAAGGGGTTACATACAAATTACAGATATCACTTAAAGTAAACAAACTAACAATCACAGACTGGTACAGAGGGGAGAGGACCCTGCCCTCTCGGGCTTACATTCTACAGGATAGGGGACAGAGACAGCAGTTTGGGGGATTGCAGCAGTTCCGGTGTTGGTTGAGGCGATATCTCCGGTAGTGGCTTTCCTGAAGAGATGGGTTTTCAGGTTACATCTGAAGGATCCGAGAGTGGTTGATAGTCGGACGTGTTGGGGCAAAGAATTCCAGAGGATGGGGGATATTCGGGAGAAGTCTTGGAGGCGGTTGGGTGAGGAGCGAATAAGTGTGGAGGAGAGAAGGAGGTCTTGGGAGGATGGAGATTACGTGAGGGAAGGTATCGGGAGATTAGTTCAGAGACATATGGGGGAGACAGGTTATAGATGGCCTTGTAGGTCAGTATTAGTAATTTGAATTGGATTCGCTGAGGGAATGGGAGCCAGTGAAGAGATTTGCAGAGGGGAGATGCTTAGGAGTAGTGAGTAGAGAAATGAATTAGTCGGGCAGCACAGTTAAGGATGGACTGGAGAGGTGCGAGGGTGTTAGCAGGGAGGCCAGAGAAAAGGATGTTGCAGTAGTCAAGGCGGCAGATGATGAGGGCATGCACAAGCATTTTAGTAGATTGAGGGTTGAGGAAGGGACGGATTCTGGAAATATTTTTGAGCTGGAGGCGACAGGAGGTAGAAAGAGCTTGGATGTGTGGTTTGCAGGACAGGGCAGAGTCAAGGGTTACTCCGAGGCAGCGGACCTCCGGTACGGGGAAAGTGTGGTGTTGTCAATTGTTATAGATAGGTCAGGTAAGGAAGATCTGTGAGATGGGGGAAAGATGATGAGTTCAGATTTGTCCACATTGAGTTTGAGGAAGCGGGAGGAGAAGAAGGAGGATATGGCTGATAGACACTCAGGGATTCTGGAAAGCAGAGAGGTGATGTCTGGGCCAGAGAGGTAGATCTGAGTGTCATCAGCATATAGGTGGTACTGGAATCCGTGGGACTTTATGAGTTGCCCCAGGCCAAGTGTATAGATTGAGAAGAGTAGGGGTCCTAGAACAGAGCCTTGAGGGACTCCAACAGAGAGAGGGTGGGACGAGGAGGTAGTGTGGGAGTGGGAGACGCTGAATGTGCGGTTGGAAAGGTATGAGGAGATCCAGGATAAGGCAAGGTCCTTGATGCCAAAGGAGGAGAGAATCTGTAGTAGAAGGCAGTGGTCAACTGTGTCAAAAGCAGAGGACAGGTCAAGAAGGAGGAGTATAGAGTATTATCCGTTAGCTTTGGCTGTGAGGAGGTCGTTAGTAATTTTGGTCAGGGCTGTTTCAGTGGAATGATGGGGCGGAAACCAGATTGTAGATTGTCAAAGAGCAAGTTAGATGAGAGATGGGAGGAAAGTTCAGCGTGAACGTGCTGTTCCAGGAGTTTGGAAGCGAGTGGGAGCAGCGATATTGGGCGATAGCTGGACATAGCGGTTGGGTCGAGGGTTGGCTTTTTGAGGATAGGCGTGATTGTGGCATGTTTGAAAGCAGAAGGGAAGGTACCAGAAGTTAGTGATAGATTGAAGAGGTGGGTTAGTGATGGGATAAGAGTGGTGGCGAGGTTGGGGAGGAGGTGGGATGGGATGGGGTCGAGTGCACAAGTGGTGAGGTGTGATTTGGAGAGAAGATGAGCACGCTCCCCTTCCGTGATGTTGGGTAAGGAGGTTATGGGGTTTGGGCATTGGTCAGATATACAAAAGGTGTCATGTATAGTGTACAGTTCCTATAGCGTCTTGTGCTTGGGTGCGAGGAAAACACATGAGACACAGGTTGATATGAAATGACTTGTATTACTTCATACAAGCATGCGGAAAAGGTCACACAGTTTGCAGGACAGAGGCAGGAGACACAGCAGGCCAGAGTAACTTCAAGCTCTACAATAACTCTCCAAAGCAGGTTCAGGATCTCTTCTCTGTACCGTAATTCCTCTGCAAACATGGATTCACCAAACAGCAGGGTTCCAGAGTCCAAAAGTGTTCCAAGGTTCCTCAGTAGGAAATAGCTGGAGTACAAAGTCCAATGTTTCCAGGAGTCAGGTCACAGGCTGACTGAGGCTTGATTCAGGAGCACTGATTGTTCAGCTGAGGCTGCTTAAGAAGCAAGAGGGAGAGAATCAGGGCGGGAACATGAAAACTGGAAACTCCATATTAACTGAGGGCAAGAGCTGCAGAAAGACAGAAAGCAAAATGGCCGACGGAAAACTGAGTTTCAAGGAACATGTCAAAAGAGACAAAGAACCTTACATTACTCCCCCCTTAGGGACAACCTCCGGATGACCTCAGACCAGGCTTGTCAGGGTACCTCTGATGAAACTGGCGGAGCAGGCGAGGAGCATTTACATTATTGACTGGTTCCCATGAGTTGTCCTCCACTGGGTAGCCCTGCCATTTAATCAAATATTGCAACTGATTTCTGTACAACCTGGAATCTAGAATCCTTTCCACCATAAATTCTTCCTGACCATCGACCAGCACGGGGTCAGGGCAAGGAGAAGAGCGTCCAGGAAACGTATTGGGTGTTGCAGCCTTTAGTAGGGATACATGAAAGACAGGGTGGATTCTCATAGTTCTGGGCAGTTGAAGACGACAAGCAACAGCACTTATAATCTTACTGATCTTATAAGGTCCAATGTACTTATGTCCCAATTTAGACGATGGAATCTTTAATTTAAGATTTCTGGTTGACAGCCAGACCAAATCTCCTACCTTGAAAGCTGGTGCAGGTTTAAGAAATTTATCTGCTGCTTTTGTACCTTTCCTGAGCCAATTCTAGATTTTCCTTTAGAAGATCCATATTCTTTTGTAAAGAAGTGATTCTTTCAGCCACTGCCGGCAAGGGCGTATCTATGGGAAATCGAGGAAGAATGTTAGGATGATAACCTAGATTGGAGTAAAAAGGAGACTGCTTAGTGGAGGCGCTCTGAGAGTTGTTATAAGAGAACTCAGCCAGTGGAAGTAGATCCACCCAATCATCCTGTAGGTGGCAGATAAAACAGCGGAGATACTGCTCCAGGGTCTGATTGGTTCGTTCTGTCTGTCCATTAGTCTGAGGATGAAAAGCAGAAGAAAGGTTTACTTTAATGTCCAATGCGGCGCAGAAATTTTGCCAAAACCTTGAAGTGAATTGCACCCCTCGATCCGAAATGACCTCATCCGGTACTCCATGTAAGCGAAACACATTCTTAATCATCAAGTCTGATGTCTGTTTTGCAGTGGGTAAGCCGACACAAGGGATAAAATGAGCTGCCTTTGTTAGACGATCAACCACCACTAGAATGGTGTTCTTCCCTTGAGAGGTTGGTAACTCCACAATGAAGTCCATAGAAATGGATCCCCACGGGCGGGACGGGGTGGGAAGAGGTTGCAACAGACCAGTTGGTGAGGAGCGAGGTGTTTTGCATCTTGCACAGACTTCACATGAAGTGACATAGTTTAAAACATCTTTCCTGTAAGTGGGCCACCAAAAGAAACAAGAAAGAAATTCTTGTGTCTTTAGAATTCCCCTATGCCCGGCTATCTTGGAATCGTGGATGAGTTGCAATACTCTCAATCTGACTGTTTCAGGTATATACAGACGTTGTCCCTGAATCCACACACCATTCTTAAAGACAAGACTTACGTCCCTTGGGGGTTGAGCCAACAAAGAATCCGCATGGTATGCTTCCTTGATGTCCTTAAGTAGGTCTTGATTATGAATCACTCCCAGGAATCTAGAGTCAGGAAGAATAGTCTTAGGAGGAGTAAGTGGACGTGTCTCTGCTGAATGAATCCTAGAGAGTGCATCAGCCTTTCCATTGCGCGATCCTGGTCTATAAGAAATTACAAAATTAAATTGGTTTAGGAAAAGATTCCAGCGAGCCTGGCGAGGAGTCAGGCACTTAGCCGACCTGATCAATTCAAGGTTACGATGGTCTGTCAGGACAACTATTTACTGTGCAGCACCCTGAAGAAGATGTCTCCATTCCTTGAAGGTGGCAATAATGGCCAACAATTCTCTATTGCCCACATCGTAGTTCCTCTCAGCCGAAGACAACTGCTGGGAAAAGAAGGCACAGGGATGCAAGACATTCTTCTCACCTGTTCTCTGAGAGAGTATAGCTCCAACGGCACAGTCTGAAGCATCCACCTCTATTATGAAGGCAAGCTCGGGGTTGGGATGAACTAAGATAGGTGCGGTGGTAAATTTATCCTTTAAACAGGAAAATGCTTCCTGAGCTTGCGGGGTCCAGGAGAACCTAGACTGTATCCGGGTAAGTTGGGTGATAGATGACACTGCCTCAGAGAAATTCCTAATGAAACGTCTATAGAAGTTGGCAAACCCGATAAAGCGCTGCACCTCCTTCACATTTCTAGGAATTGGCCAATCCTTGATGGCTTGGGTCTTGCTTCCATCCATACTAATCCCTTGCGTAGATAGTACATACCCCAGAAATTGAATTTTGGTCCTATGGAATTCACACTTTTCAAGTTTGATGTAGAGATGGTTTTGTCTTAGGCATTCTAAGACCATTCTCACATGTCCATGATGTTCCTCTGTGGAGTTAGAAAAAATTAGAATATCATCCAGATAAATCACCACAAATGTATCTAGGAGATCCCTGAAGATGTCATTCACCAAGTGTTGGAAAGTGGCTGGGGCGGTACTCAGACCAAAAGGCATAACTAGATATTCAAAGTGTCCATAGCGTGACCTGAATGCAGTCTTCCATTCATCCCCAGGTCTAATACGGACCAAGTTATAGGCCACACGGAGATCCAGTTTAGAGAAAATTTTGGCATGCCGCACTCTCTCCAACAACTCAGGGATTAAAGGCAATGGATAACGGTTTCTAATAGTGACCTTATTGAGTTCCCTATTGTCTATGCAGGGTCTCAGAGATCCATCTTTCTTCTTCACAAAGAAGATGGGTGCACCTGCGGGAGATGAAGAGGGGCGTATGAAGCCCTTGGCTAGATTTTCATCTATGTAGTCCTTCAAAGCTTTTAGCTCGGGCCCCGCTAGGGGGTAGATCTTACCAAAAGGTATCTCGGCTCCAGGCAAAAATTAAATTGGACAATCATATGGACGGTGAGGAGGAAGCTGATCAGCATTCTTCTTGTCACATAAATCCACATAGTCCTGGTATAGAGCTGGTAGTTCAGGGACTGACGTGGTTCCTTTAGGAACAGAGCAAGCTGAAACTCCTTGACTCATCTGTTTCTCCGGAAAGTGTAATTCCTTGGTCTCCCAGTTAATCGTAGGATTCTGCGCCTGCAGTCATGGTAGCCTTAGAATAATGGGAAAGTGGGGAGAAGAGATAAGCATAAAAGACATTTTCTCCTGATGATCTTTACCCATAAGGACCCTCAAAGGCTCTGTTTCCTGATCCACTGGTCCAGAGGTCAGCAGGGAGCCATCCACAGTCTCCATCTGTACTGGAGTAGCCTTCTTCACTGAACGTATCCCCTGTTTCAGAGCAAAGGAGATATCCATAAAATTTCCACTTGCTCCTGAGTCGATCATAGCAGAGCTAGACACCCAGACTGAGTCAACCCAGAGTTTGATGGAAAGGAAGCAATGAGAATTGTTTCTTTTACAACTCAGCTGGGACACCGCTGAGGAAACTTGAAAAATTGCAGCGTTTACACCGTCATCGTCCCCAGAACTAACAGAGTTTAAGTCCGAGAAATCAAGATCTCTTGCAGCAGATCTCTCTGGAGCCTGAGGCTCGGACATGACAGAGTTCCTCTCGCAACACTCACAGTGAATGACTGCTGCAGTAGTCTTACGAGAACGGCTGGGGCAGTTTATAATGAAGTGCCCTGACTTACCACAGTAGAAACATAGATTTTCCTTTATACGATGTTCTTTGCGTGCATCACTAACCCGTCTTTGTAAAGAGTCCACCTGCATGGGTTCAGGTTCTGGTTCCCTTGTGATCCTACTCAAAGGTTCCTTAGCTGAGGAGGGAGGTAGGAAAAGGTTAGCGCGATTATTTTCGAACCATCTCTCGTATGCGTTCAGTCAGACGAGCATCAATACGGATACAATAGTTAATAAAGTCACCTAACGCAGTGGGAGGGTCGGCACGAGCAAGTTCATCCTTAATCAGTGGAGACAACCCCTTCCGAAAAATAGATTTTTTGGCGGAAGTGTCCCAAGTGGTATCAAGAGCCCATCTCCTGAAATCCAAGGCATATTCGGCTACTGAACGCTTACCTTGGCGCAAAGTTAACATGGCTTCTTCAGCTGTTGCACCTCGATTGGGGTCATCAAACACCTGCCCCATGGCTGAAATAAAAGCATCAAGGTGATTCAAACAATCATCCTCAGTCTCAATCAGAGGGTTTGCCCACATCAAAGCCTTATTGGTAAGCAACATGATTATAGTAAGCACTTTGGATCGTTCAGTGGGAAATTGTGAAGCATGTGCAGAGAAAAATAGATTGCATTGGTTAATAAATCCCCTGAATTTCTCACGTTCACCGCCAAAACGAAAAGGAGGTAACTTGGGGATCCCAGAACTCGGGGTTATGGCAGGAGCCTGGACTCGTTCCTCTAGAGCCTCAATCCTGGCTCGTAATTCCTGGGTAGATTGTCCAAACACTTGCAAATTATGATTAGTGAGGTCCTGTAGGCTTGCAAAACGGGTCTTTAAAGCCTGTATATCTGCATGGATTGAATCAGTCATTCCGCAAAGCTCGTTTATGCGGGCCTCCATCTTCCAAATCTTTTAAGGCAGAAGTGCTGGAAGGAGAAGAGGAAAGGAAAAAAAAAAAAAACAATAGTGTTTACCTGTGGTAACACTCCAGAGTAAAATTTAAGGGAATGCGCTCACCTGGAATGGTTGTGAGAAGTCACAACCACTGTCATCACAGAAGGTATTAAACGGACATCTGATATCCACAGTCATAGCATACACGGCTTTCCCAGACCCAGCAGACACTAAACATTGGCTCCTGAATCTTGTCATGTATAGTGTACAGTTCCTATAGCGTCTTGTGCTTGGGTGCGAGGAAAACACATGAGACACAGGTTGATATGAAATGACTTGTAATACTTCATACAAGCATGCGGAAAAGGTCACACAGTTTGCAGGACAGAGGCAGGAGACACAGCAGGCCAGAGTAACTTCAAGCTCTACTATAACTCTCCAAAGCAGGTTCAGGATCTCTTCTCTGTACCGTAATTCCTCTGCAAACATGGATTCACCAAACAGCAGGGTTCCAGAGTCCAAAAGTGTTCCAAGGTTCCTCAGTAGGAAATAGCTGGAGTACAAAGTCCAATGTTTCCAGGAGTCAGGTCACAGGCTGACTGAGGCTTGATTCAGGAGCACTGATTGTTCAGCTGAGGCTGCTTAAGAAGCAAGAGGGAGAGAATCAGGGCGGGAACATGAAAACTGGAAACTCCATATTAACTGAGGGCAAGGGCTGCAGAAAGACAGAAAGCAAAATGGCCGACGGAAAACTGAGTTTCAAGGAACATGTCAAAAGAGACAAAGAACCTTACAAAGGGGTTGTGGTGGTTGAATAATAAAGACTTGCCGTGTTTGGTCTATATTGTTTTTGAAGTGCATGGCGAAGTCCTCAGCAGAGATAAGGGAGGTAGGAGGGGGCAGTGGTGTGCGAAGGAGAGAGTTAAAAGTATTGAACAATTGTTTGGGGTTGTGGGATAAGGAAGATACAAGGGATGTAAAGTAGGCCTGTTTAGCAGAGGTGAGAGCTGATTTGAATGCAAGTGTTGCTTGTTTGAGTGCAGTGAAGTCGTCTTGTGAATGCGTTTTCTTCCAGCACCGTTCAGCAATTCTGGATGCTTGCCGAAGCTTTTTTGTGGTGTTATTGTGCCAGGTTGTCTATTGATTTGTTGCAGTCTGTTATGCATGACAGGGGCGACCGAGTCGATGGCTGATGCAAAAGTGGCATTGTAGAAACTAGTGGCAGTGTCTGTGTCTTGGAGTGAGGATATGGATGCCAGTGGTAGAAAAGAGTCAGAGAGTTTGTGGGTGTCTAGGTGAGCAAGGTTTCTGAGGGGGTGTGCATGTTGCTGGACATGGGTGACAGGTGAGGAGGACAGGGATGAGAAAGTGAGTAGACGGTGGTCAGATAGGGGGAGAGGGGAGGTTGTGAAGTTAGATAGGGAGCAGAGACGGGTGAAGACCAGGTCGAGTGTGTGCCCATCTGTGTGCGTGGCTGAGGAGGACCACTGGGTAAGTCCAAAAGATGATGTAAGGGATAGGAGTTTAGAAGCTGCCGACTAGTGGGTGTCAATGGGGATGTTGAAGTCACCCATGATGATGGTGGGAATGTCAGCAGAGAGAATGTGGAGGAGCCAGGTGGAGAATTGGTCAATAAAGGCAGTGGTCGGGCCTGGAGGTCGGTATATGACGGCCACTTGGAGGTTGGAGGGAGAGTAGATGCGGACAGAGTGGAGTTCAAAATAGGGAAGGATAAGGGAAGGAAGAGGTGGGATTGGGTTAAAGATACAGTTAGAAGAAAGGAGAAGGCCCACACCTCCACCATGTCTGTTGCCGGGGCGGGGAGTGTGGGTGAAGTGGAGGCCGCCGTAACATAGCGCAACAGGGGAGGAAGGTGTCGGAGGGTGTCAGCCATGTTTCAGTGAGGCCAAGGAAGGTAAAATTATGAGAGGTAAAGAGGTCGTGAATCACATGGAGTTTTTGTTGCAGACGGAGCGGGCATTCCAGAGTGATCCAGAGAAAGGGAGCAAGGTGGTGGGCGTCAAGGGCATGGATTCGAGGTTGGAAAGATTTCGGGTGTTAATACTGGGTTGGGAGCGATAGGAGGGGGTAATAATGGGAGGTATGAGCTATGGGGGTCCAGGATTGGGAGATATGTCACCATCTGTGAGGAGCAGCAGAGAGAGACAAGGTATGTGGGAGAAGGACAGTGGGCAGCTTGTTTTGTGTCTTATTAGGAGAGATCTGAGGTTCAGGAGCAAGTCAGTGGAGGAGGTTAGGTGTGGAGGCAAGAGGGAAGCAGAGATTAGTAGTTGGTTAGCGGGTGCTAGAGTTTGAGGATAGGGAAGGAGAGTGAGGATTAATGGAGGCAAAACTGGTGGAGTGTATGTCAGCATGGTCGGAGTAAGTGTGGAGGAAAGAGGAAGAAATATAGTACATTTAATAACAAAAGTTAGTCGTACCTTCTGTTCACTTCTGACTCATTTCTGACATATTTCTGTAGTCAGTTATCCTTAAAGAGACATCCTTATAGAGACAGACCAAGGTCAAGCAAATATAACAAACTTTGTAATATACAGTATCTTACCAACGAAATTAGCTTTTTTCTCCACTTATGAAACTCTAATGCTCTTGCATTTTACCTTATAAACTTAAAGTCAACCTGTCTGCTGATCTGTGTTACCCGATCCATGGGCAGCATGTATCAAGGATTTACTGTATTATCTCAGCCGGGTATCTTTGACTCTAAAATACTGCAGCATTTTAGAAAAAAAATTACTTTAAAAGCCAATAGGAACCCAGACTGCGTTGTCGTCTAGTTGGACAGGCAGATCCCAGGCAGCTTCTCCGCACCTCCTGCCTTAGATTGACAGGTCACTACCTGTGTGCAAACTTAGGCATCTTTTAATCGCTTAACGACCAGAGGTATTTTTAGTTTTGCATTTTCATTTTTTGCTCCCCTTTTTCCCAGAGCGATAACTTTTTTATTTTTAGGTCAAAATGGCCATGTGAGGGTTTATTTTTTGCGGGAGGAGTTGTACTTTTGAAAGATACCATTGGTTTTACCATGTTGTGTACTCAAAAACGAGAAAAAAATTTCAAGTGTGGTGAAATTGCAAAAAAAAGTGCAATCCCACAGTGGTTTTTGGGGTTTTTTTTCACCATGTTCACTAAATGCAAAAAGTAACCTGATATTATAATTCTCCAGGCCATTACAAGTTCATAGACACCAAACATGTCTAGGTTATTTTTTTATTTAAGTGGTGAAAAAAATTCCAAAGTTTATTTTAAAAAATTGCGCCTTTTTCCAATACCCCGCAGTGTCTCCATTTTTCGTGATCTCGGGTTGGGTAAAGGTTTATTTTTTGTGTGCTGAGCTGACGTTTATAAAGATACCATTTCGGTGCACATATGATCTTTAGATGCAATATTGTGGCAACCAAAAAAAAATGTAATTCTGGCTTTTTTAATTTTTTTCTTATTACGCCATTTAGCAAGCAGGTTAATTCTTTTTTTATAATGATAGATCGAGCGATTCTGAACACAGCGATACCAAATATGTGTATGTTTCATTTCTTTTTATTGTTTTATTTTGAATGGGGCGAAGGGGGTGATTTGAACTTTTATATTTCTTTTATTTTTTAATGTTTTGTAAAAGTTTCTTTTACTTTTTGTATGCTTCAAAAGTCTCCATGGGAGACTAGAAGCTGCACTTTCCGATCGGCTCTGCTACATTCAGGTGATGATCAGATCGCCTGTATGTAGAAGAATTGCTGACTTGCTATGAGCGCCGACCACAGGGCGGTGCTCATAGGAATCTGGCTGTGACAACCATAGAGGTCTGCAGGAGACCTCTGATTGTTATGCCATCCCATCGGTGACCTGCGATCATGTGACGCGGGACACGGATGGGCGGATTTCCGGTGCGATTGCTGGAAGCACATGTTAAATGCCGCTGTCAGAGTGTGACAGTGGCATTTAATGGTTTAATAGCCACGGTGGATTGTGATTCCACCCACGGCTGTTCGGGCACATGTCAGCTGCTCAAAACAGCTGACATGTGCCAGGAAAGATGTGGGCTCCGGCGGAGCCCACATCAAAGGAGGAAGTCCGACATTGGCGTACATTTACGCCGATGTCAGAAAGGGGTTAAAGTACCATATTTTTTCAGATTATAAGACCCACTTTTTTCCTCCAAATTTATGAAGAAAACAGGGGGGGTCTTATAATCCAAAGTGAGCTTACTAAAAGCCGGAAGCGGTGTAGTGGGGTCACAGGAAGCAGGGTCACTGCTTCAGTAGGCGCGCCGCAGTAGGAGCAGGGCTCTGCTGTGGTGCCTGGGTTCTCAAAAGGTATTGGCAGGGCCGGCTCCAGGTTTTTATGGGCCCCGGGCGAAAGAGTCTCAGTGGGCCCCTTTAACACAGACCACGATTCATGATGCACAGATACTGCAGAGAAATATGGGTATAGTACAATGCCAAACACTTCACTTCTTCCATTACATGAGTGATATCTATTGTAAATTCTACAATAGCTCAAAAACCGCCAAATCCTCACAGCGCACAGTACAGACCGGACAGTACAGTCCTCCATACAATATTATGGGCACCACATAGTCCTCCATACAGTATTATGGGCCAAATATAATGCTCCATAAGAATATTGGACCCCAAATAATGTTCCATACAGGATACTGGTCCCCATATAATTCTCCATACAAAATATGGAGCTCTCCTCTGCACTGTCCTGCGTTCTGCGCTGTTACGGCTCAGGAAAGGGCGCTGTGGAAAGATTCCCCATCATCATCATCATTGCCTCCCATCATCATCATCATTGCCTCCCCATCATCATCATCATTGCCTCCCATCATCATCGACTCCCCATCATCATCATCATTGCCTCCCCATCATCATAGCCTCCCCATCATCATCGCTTTCACATCATCATTGCCTCCCCATCATCATCGCCTCCCCATCATCATTGCCTCCAGATCATCATCATCATTGCCTCCCCATCATCATCCCTCTCCATCATCATCATCATTGCTTCCGGCTCCTCACCACCATCACTGCCTCCCCCCACCACCATCACACATACAGCACCACACACAGACAGCACCGCAGCACTCTCTCACATACACACACACAAAGCACCGCACTAAATACACACACACTGATACACACAGACAGACACACACAGACACATCCACCTCACATCTCACCTGTCCGGCATCCGCGCTCTCTCTGCCACAGCCAGCCGCTGAATGATGACGTCATTCAGTGGCGCTGCTGTGAGAGGAAGCGCGGGCGCCCTGCAGGTGTCGCCTGAAGTCCGGAGCTGCGGAGACACGGGGAGAGGTAAGTATTGCGCTGGCTGCTGCTGGGGCCCTGAGCAAGCGTGGGGGCCCAGTGGCGGCGCTGGTACCGCTCTCTCTAATGGGCACCGGGGTGCCCGATGGTGAGTGGGCCCCGCCACCTGTTCAGAGCCCCGGCACTAGCCCGAGTATGCCGGGTGCTGACGCCGGCCCTGGGTGTTGGCACTGGTGAGTCTAATCTATTTCCCCAATAATATCCCTGTGGTGGTGTGGAGACACAGAATAGTATCTTAATTAACCAGATGACTATTTTAACCAGATGACTTTTTAATTTAAGCATTTCTTTCTGGCTGGTCAAGAAAACAGACTTTCGTTTGTATAAGCCTGTATTACTGACTTGCAAGCTGAAATTTCAATTAACATATTGTGCTCTTAAGGGTATGCCACACTAAACAATATCGCTAACGGGATCGCTAAAAAACGTCACTATTTAGGATCCTGTTAGCGATGTTGTTCAGTGCGGCAGCTTCCAGCGACGAGCTTCCTGCTGTGATCTCGCTCGCTCGCCTGGAATCGCTCCGGACCCTATTTTCCTCGTCGGCGCTCCCGCTGGGTAAGTATCTAATCGCTGTGTGGCACCTTTTCTTAGCGATTTAGCGGTACTTTTGTACCGCTAAAGTCGTTAAGAAGATCGCTAACGGCGATAGCGTCGTTAACTATATCGCTAAATGTGGCCGCATTTAGCGATATAGAAACAATCCCGCTAGCGATCGCATTAGTATGCGTCGTTATCGTGATCGCTAGCGGGATTGTTTAGTGTGGCAGTACCTTTATCCTTGATGACTAGTCATGTTTACTGATATGCTAATTATGCATTGTGTTATCCAGCAAATTTATTGACTTTGAAAACAGAGGAGGAAAAACAATGCAAATAGATTCAATAATCAAGTAATGCTACATGATCTCATCCACATTCTTATCCTTTATGTAAATACTGAATGATGGACACTTGTTATGTATAAAAATAGGTTACATGCCTCTATAGAGAGAGACAGAGAGAGAGAGACAGCCAGAGATTCTGCCAAGACATCAAAACATCCAGGGGACACTACAGGACTTCTTGCAATACATCAAGGCTCCATCATGAGGGACACGGATCTATCATTCTACAGGAAACAATCTAGGGACCTCAGCTATGGTTGGAAGAATACAAATATATAAAAGTCAGGATTGGGACCCACTGGTCGCCTGGCTACATGGAGATGTTCCGAGAAGCCAGGTAGTGACCGTTGGGTCATCTGGCCTTGTACCTCAATGGACTGTCATCTTCTAACCCTTGTTGTTACTTCCTCTCTGTGTGTGTGCCACAGGTGGGGTAGCCGACCCTGGGAGCTCTGATGTAACAGCTGCCATTATCCCAGAGAGTCAGCGGAAGGGTGAGACTCTGTAATGTTCACCATCTTTGGGGCTTTTGCTGGGACTTTTCTATGTGCTATCTGCCTGTTTTGTAGTTCAACAAAGCATTGTCACACTGTTTACCCTAATCCTGTGTTGTCTGAGTAGCGTTATGAAAAAGAGGCATTTGACAGGACGATCCCTGGTCCATGCAGTTTTGGCTAGTGGACCTGGGCACTAGCAGACCCCCCGTGTCTCCACAGGTGGGCTTCAGAAAAATAGCCAACCGAGATCTCAATCTGCTCATGCATCGCCTCAGGCAGCCAATTTGCTGAAGCCCCCGCAGGGATATCATTGGGAAATTGGATTCCTCTCTCACGCTGTGACTGTACGTTATTGGAGAAAGAAGCCCTGCACCATCCCTAGGACTGGGGCCCTAACTACCCATGGTCCCAAATGTACCTCTGAGGCTAAGGAGGTTTGGGTCACCAGCTTTACTGTTCTCCTGTTGTTCATTAAGCTGTCCCCTCCCCTTCCCCCAGGAGGTCTGGGACAAATATACTGGTGTAAAAACACGTAATATAGACAGGGATAACAGAAAGGAACTAACATACAAAACACTCACCAAAGGTAGAGAGGTATATAGGGAAGGGTAGGAATGCACAAACCAAATGGGAATAGGACACATGCATACAGACTAAAACCGCATGCAACTAATTCAAGCAGCAACAACGATCTCCAACTCAGCACAGCAACTCCAAAGAACATGGAAGTAGAACTTTGACTGGCGAGGAAGAGAAGGTCTGGCCAGATTTTATATAGAGAGAAAATAACCAGGTCATGAGTAATTGTGAGATGCTAAGTTTTTAACTAGCATAGAAAGGGTTATTAACCTCTTCTGCACCAAAGTAAACAAAATTCATTTAATATGAAACATAAAGGCTAAATGGAAGATCTTTGATTTACAATATGTGGTAATTTTCTAACTCCAGATCTCCCAGGAGGACGTTACTCACTCGTGACATCCACTCACCAGCGCCGAGATCCTAGGCACTGCAGCATCACCCACACCTGCTGCCATCACGCAGCGACCCTACCTCCTGTGACTCCACTCCACCACAGACAACCCCCAGGTAAGCTACAATTAAAAGAGAATATAAGATGCACCACCATTTTATTTCAAAAATATTTAGAATTGAGAGTCCTCAGTGGTTGATACCTTTTAATGGCTAACTGAAAAGATGGTAACAAATTGCAAGCTTTGAGACTACTCAGGTCTCTTCATAAGGCAAAGACTAATACAAAATCTGAAGAATCACATATTTATACACAACACAGCACAGAAACAATGCAATAGATAAGACAAGTGATGTAAAGCAGAACTGTCAATATGGGAGATAGAGATGAACATAAATATTGGAACAGTTCATAGATAAGGAGTGTGAAAGTTTTATTGCCCTCTGATTGGGGTCTGGTAATGTTTTGTGATACTCTCACAGGAATATGGGAGCAAATTCCTTAATTGATGTAAAAGGCCATAAATCCATGTGATAGGTTCATTCCAGCATTGAGAGTGTCAAAGATCATCATCAGTTTGTATTCACAAACTCTCCTGTGTCTTTGAGATGTGAAATTACCTTTCAGTACAAGTAATTTCATGTCCATGGTGCTGTGATCGGGCATACAAAAGTGTTTGGCCACAGGTAGATCCATTCTCTTTTCTCTTATTGTGTGGCGATGAGAATTCATCCTTGTTCTCAGTTTTTGCCCTGTCTCTCCCACATACAGACCCCCAGTTGGACATTTAGTACATATAATTAGGTACACCACATTAGATGTGATGCAGCTGAAAGTACCTGGGATCTTGTAGTCCTGATGGGAGTTGGGGATCTTTATCTTTTCCGTGGTCATTATAAATGGACAGGTTTTAAATTTTTTCTTGTTGCAAGGAAAGGTTCCTGCAGCTGTTGGGGAGGAACAGGGAGCTTCTGACCATGAAGCTTCTTAGATTTGGGGGCTGCCTAAAACACAGTAGTGGGGGGTCTGGAAATATGGATTGTAATCGGGCATCCCCTTAGCATCTCCAGATTTGGATTGTAGGTGACTACTAGAGGCACCCGGTTATTTTCATCTTTAGCTTTGTAATATAGCAGGTGATTCCTTGATATTCTGGTGGCTCTTGTAATTTTATTTTTATTTCAAAATTTTTTTTTCCTATTTTGCACCCCAAAATTGAGGTTGTGTGATATGGTCTGGTGCATCTTAAAGTTTGCAAAATACAATATGTTTTTTTCTGAAATGTCACAGCCTATCAGCGTCACACATATCAGGCTGATAAAATACAGGCAGTGCTTGATGTATGCTGCACAGCATGTCTCAGTTGACAGGTTCACTTTAAACTAAAGTTAAAATTCATCCTTTTCAGAACAAGATTGTCTGCCTGTTTATTTAGAGATTAGATTACATGCTGTCTATTGAAGTCTATATCCTTTTATACATATATTTTCTGCCTTTTTACCATTTTTTTCTGTTTCATTTCTGCTTGAAGTGAATAACGGCTTTTTCTTAGTTTCCATGTCTACCCTTATCATACAAAACTAACAAAATTTAAGCTTTTGCAGTTATTTATTCATTGTGTGCATACATATATTTCCCTTTCTATTTTTCCAATTGAATTTGTTACAAAACACTCTGATCATTTAGTCTTTTTATTGCTGCCTACTGCCAGTAAAGTTAGTTATATACTTTTTGTCCCTTATGTTATTCTTTTAATCAATCCTACTTGTGAATATGGCATTGTTTGTGAGATGGTCTGTGATGTTCCATCAGCCATCTTTAGTAGTCAGGTGCAAGGTCACCATGTGTACTGCCTTCCTGAATATACATTTACTGGATATCTCTTGTTTAGAAACAACTATGTTGTGGCAGGTGATCTGTGTGTGTGGAGAGGTATGTTCAGTTGAACTTATTTGAGTATTCTGTTGGGAAGCCCACTGTTATCCTGTGTTAGGGTCTGTGGAATGCACCAAATAAATATAAATAATGGGTGCGTTCGCAGCCCGGGGTCCACCGTGCAGGCAGAGCCTGCTGCTAGTAAGATGACAGGATATGGCGGTATAAGCGAGCTCTGTTACTTCACAGAGTCGCAAACATAGATGCTGTGGCACTATATGGCGGTATGAGCGAACTCTGTTACACCACAGAGTCGCTGACATAGATGCTGAGATAGAGACTGTGTCCTGCTAACACCACAGGAGTACACAGATAGCTGCTGAGCGGATAGCAGTCCGTGATCATGCAGTCAGAAACGCAAACAACCAACTCCTCACCGGAGTAGCCGGTATTCTAGAGGCTATTTCAGCCAAGCCCTGAACAGTGCATACAAAACTCCTCACCGGAGGTGCCGGTATTCTAGGGGCTTATTTCAGCTGAGCCCTAACCACATGCGTACATGACCACACTGGCGCAAAGCACATAATAGAATTGATACTAGCTCATGGCCGTGCGGTCCTTTTATAGTAGCAGCTACAGGACCTTCCAGAAAAGGACCAATGAGAAACTGTTTCAGAACACAAGCAGTTTCTGGACCTTCCTGGCGGACCAATGGGAGTCGCTGCTGTAACAAAGCATGTGACCCCTGTTCTCCAATGGGAGATCTTGCCCTGGGCATGCTCAGATGGAGAAAGCGAGGACTTTGTCCCAGGACTGTCTGCTCCAGCACTGGTTATAATAGAGGAACCAGGAGAGGCAGCAACAAGCCACTGCACAGTATTAGACCGAGCGAGACGCTGGGAACGACGTCTCTGCTGAGCAGGCTTCACTGCGGCCGGAGATGGATGGGGGACCAGCAGCGGGACTGGTTCGAGATTCCCCTTGTGCAGCAGTGGGAACTCGATCCCTAACATCCTGTCTCCTATGTGGCAGATGTAGGTATCAACTGCACCCTAATCTTAGTCATTTATAATTTCAACCACATTCCTCGCCCTGGGAACAAACATGGTGTAAGAGTGGGTCTTCTCATTTCTACCAACTGCACCTTCAACCCAATCCCACCTCTACCCTCCCTTATCCTCACTTCTTTCGAAGTGTACTCTGTCCGTATTTACTCTCTCTCCAACTCTCAAGTAGCCATCATATACTGGCCTCCAGGCCTGGCCACTGCGTTTATTGACCAATTCTTCACCTGGCTTCTTTACTTTCTCTCTGCTTTCATTCTCATCTTCATCATGGGAGACTTCAACATCCCTACTGACACCCTCCAGTCAGCAGCCTCTAAACTCCTATCGTTTACTTCATCTTTTGCACTTACTCAGTGGTCCTCCTCAGTCACTTACACAGACAGACATACATTAGATCTTATCTTCATCCATCTCTTCTCCCGATCTAACCTCACAACCTCTCCTCTCCCCCTATCTGACCATCATCTACTCAGTTTCTCATCCCTGTACTCATCATTTCTCTGAAACTGCCCTGACCAAAAATGCTAATGACTTACAGAAAAAGCTAACAGACAATTCTCTATATTCCTTCTTCTAGACCTGTCCTCTGCCTTCTACGCAGTTGACCACTGCCTTCTACTACAGATACTCTCTTCCTTTGGCATCAAAGACCTTGCCCTATCCTGGATCTCATCATACCTTTCCAACTGCACATTTAGCATCTCCCACTCCCACACAACCTCCCTACCCCACCCTCTCTCTGTTGGAGTTCCTCACGGCTCTGTCTTAGGACACCTACTCTTCTCCACCTATACCTTTGGCCTGGGACAACTCATAAACTTCCATGGCTTTCAGTGCCACCTATATGCTGATGACACTAAGATCTACCTCTTTGGCCCAGATGCCACCTCTCTCCTGTCCATAATCACAGAGTGTCATTCAGCCATATCCTCCTTCTTCTCCTCTCACTTCCTCAAGCTCAATGTCGAACTCATTATCTTTCCTCTATCTCACAGATCTTCCCTACCTGATCTAACTATCACAAAAAATGGTACCACGCTTTCCCCTGTATTAGAAATCCACTGCCTTGGACAATCCTGACGCTGCCTTGTCTTTCAATCCACACATCTAAGCTCTCTCCACCTCCTGTCGCCTCCAACTCAATAATATTTCCAGACTCCGTCCTTTCCTCAACCCTCACTCTTCAAAAATGCTTGTCCTTGCCCTCATTATTTCACGCCTTGACTATGGCAACATCCTTCTCTGTGACCTACCTGCTAACACTCTCACACCTCTCCAGTCTGTTCTTCACTTTGATGACCAACTAATTAATCTCTCTCCTTGATACTCATCTGCTTATTCCCTTTGCAAAACCCTTTTTGGCTCCCAATTAGCCAACATATCCCATTCAAACTACTAACACTGACCTAGAAAGCCATCCATAACCAGTCTCCTGTATATTTCCAAACTAATTTTCCGATATCTTCTCTCATATAATCTCCAGTCCTCCCAAGATCTTCTTCTCTCCTCCACACTTATTCATGCCTCACACGCAATAGCCTCCAAGACTGCTCCTGAATTTTCCCCATCCTATGGAATTTGGATCCTTCAGACGGAACTTGAAAACCCATCTTTTCAAAAAAGCTAACAGCCTGCAATGACCATACTGCCACCTCAACATCACGGGAGCTACTGCAACCCTCAACCTACTGTCTCCTTCCCCATCATCCTGTAGAATGTAAGCCCACAAAGGCAAGGTTCTCTTCCCTCTGTACCAGTCTATCATTGTTAGTATGTTTACTGTAATTTATATCTATATTTTTTATACAACCCCTTCTCGTGTACAGCATCATAGAATCAATGGTGCTATATAAATAAATAATAATTATTAATTCTGTGTCCAGTTTAATCTCCTTTGACAGATCATATTCTTTTTCTGGCTGGAACAACCACAACCTTAGAAAATGCAGCTTCTTAACTTACATGTGACAACAATGATACAACCAGTAATGAGATATGCAACTAATATTCAAAGGGGGAACTGCAGGTGAACTACAGTATTTGGCTGGTCATGGCTTTACCTGGCAAGCAGACTTTGCCGAGATAGCAGTATGGAGCTGACTATAGATGCAGTCATAGCTTCCCCCTTTTGCTACATCCTTAGTAGTCTGTTGTATTAAAGGTAATATGTAAGCAGGTTTTTGCTATGTAACCTGAAAGCACTATGATGTAAGTGGAAGAGAACAGTATATTGGCCCTTTTCAGCCCAATAGGTCATTAACAGAGAAAGCTTTGATTCTATCATAACTGCTGCATCCAGTAAACTAAGTGATACAGTTGTGCTCAAAAATGTACATACCCCGGAAGAATTTTGCTTTCTTGGCCTTTTTTAAGAGAATATGAATGATAACACCAAAACTTTTTGTCTACTCATGGTTAGCGGTTGGTTGAAGCCATTTATTGTCAAACTACTGTGTTTTCTCTTTTGAAATCATAATGACAACCCAAAAGATCCAAATGACCCTGATCAAAAGTTCACATACCCCATTTCTTAATACCGTGTATTGCTCCCTCTAACATCAATGACAGCTTGAAGTCTGTTGTGGTAGTTGTGAATGAGGTTCTTTATTTTCTCAGATGGTAAAGCTGCCCACTCTTCTTTGCAAAAAGCTTCCAGTTCCTGTAAATTCCTGGGCTGTCTAGTATGAACTGCGCTCTTGAGATCTCCCCAGAGTGGCTCAATGATATTGAGGTCAGGAGCCTCAGATGGCCACTCCAGAACCTTCACTTTGTTCTGCTGTTGCCAATGACAAGTCAACTTGGCCTTGTGTTTTGGATAGTTGTCATGTTGAAACATCCAAGTACGTCCCATGCACAGCATCCAGGCTGATAAGTGCAAATTTGCCTCCAGTATTTGCTGATAACGGGCTGCATTCATCTTTCCTTCAACTTTGACCAAGTCTCCTGTGCCTTTGTAGCTCATACATCCCCAAAACACCAGCGATCCACCTCTGTGCTTTACAGTAGGAAAGGTGTTCCTTTCATCATAGGCCTTGTTGACCTCTCTCCCAAATATGGCGTTTAAGGTTGTGGCCAAAAAGTTCAATTTTGGTCTCATCACTCCAAATTACCTTGTTCCAGAAGTATTGAGGCTTGTCTCTGTGCTGTTTTGCGTATTGTAGGCGAGATACTTTGTGGCATTTGCACAGTAATGGCTTTTTTCTGTCGGCTCGACTATGCAGCCCATTTTTATTCAAGTGCCTCCTTATTGTGCATCTTGAAACAGTCACACCACTAGTTTTCAGAGAGTCCTTTATTTCAGCTAATACTATTTGTAGGTTTTTCTTTGAATCCTGAACAATTTTCTTGACAGTTGTGGATTACATTTTTGTTGGTCTACCTGACCGTGGTTTTGTTTTTACAGAGCCCCTGATTTTCCATTTGTTAATCACAGTTTGAATGCTGCTTTCCATTTGTTAATCACAGTTTGAATGCTGCTGACTGGCATTATCAATTCCTTTGAAATCTTTTTGTATCCCTTTACTGCTTTATACAGTTCAACTACATTTTCCCCTAGTTCCCTTGACAATTCTTTTGCTTTCCCCATGACTCACAATCCAGAAATGTCAGTGGCTGGATAAAAGATGCAAGAGTCTGTCTGGATCCCAGAAACTCACTCAGCTTTTATGCACACACACTGATTACAAGCAAACAGGTCACAGTGTAGGATGTTACCTTTAGTAGCCATTCAAAACCCATTTGTATTAACTTCTGTGCATGTTATCAGGCCAAAATCACCAGAATATATTAAGTTTTAATCAGGGTCATTTGGATGTTTTGGGTTGTTATTATGATTTAAAAAGAGAAAACGCAGTAGTTTGACAATAAATGGCTTCACCCAACTACTAACCGTGAGTGGATTAACCCCTTTATCCAATCAGACGTACTATTCCGTCCATGTGACCCTGGACCTAATTCCCATGGACGGAATAGTATGTCATATGCGATCAGCTGCGCTCCCGGCACTATCAGAGCTGACACCCGGCACTATGTGCCAGGAGCGGTCACGGACCGCTCCCGGCACATTAACCCCTGGCACACTGCAATCAAAGATGATCGCAGTGTTCCGGCGGTATAGGGGAGCATCGCGCAGGGAGGGGGCTCCCTGCGTGCTCCCCTGAGACCCTCAGAACAGCGCGATGTGTCGCGCTGTTCCGAGGGACCCTCCTCACTGCAGGACCCTGGACCAAGATGGCCGCAGGGTCCTTCCGGGTCCTGCAGGGAGGCGGCTTCCTCAGTGCCTGCTGAGAGCAGGCGCTGAGAAAGCCTGCAGCACTGCCTGTGAGAACGCTGGTCTCACAGAGTGCAGTGCACACTGTCAGACCAGCGATCTGACCTTATACAGTGATGTCTCACCCTGGGACAAAGTCAAAAAGTCAAAAAAATAAAAATAACAAGTGTAAAAAAAATTCATAAATAAAGAAAAAAAAATATTCCCCAAAAAATTCCTTTCTTCATGTAAATAAAAAAAACAATAAAAGTACACATATTTAGTATAGCCGCATCTGTAATGACCCGCACTATAAAACTGTCCCATTAGTTAACCCCTTTAGTGAACCCCTTTAAAAAAAAAAAAAAACAAGGCTAAAAACATGATTTATCTCATACCGCCAAAAAAAAAGTGGAATAACACGCAATCAAAAAGACGGATATAAATAAACATAGTACCGCTGAAAACGTCATCTTGTCCCGCAAAAAATGAACTGCCACACAGCATCATCAGTGAAACAATAAAAAAGTTATAGCTCGCAGAATAAAGCGATGCAAAAATAATTATTTTTTATATATAATCGTTTTTATTGTATAAAAGCGCCAAAACATAAAACAATGATACAAATGAGGTATCGCTGTAATCGTACTGACCCAAAGAATAAAACTGTATTATCAATTTTACCACACGCGAAACGGTATAAACGCCCCCCCAAAAGAAATTCATGAATTGCTGTTTTTTATTCATTCTGCTTCCCAAAAATCATAATAAAAAGCGATCAAAAAATGTAATGTGCCCAGAAATGGTACCAGTAAAAACATCATCTCATCCCGCAAAAAATAAACCTCACATGACTCTGTGGGCCAAAATATAGAAAAATTATAGCTCTCAAAATGTGATGATGCAAAAACTATTTTTAGCAATAAAAAGCGTCTTTAAGCGTGTGACAGCTGCCAATCATAAAAACCTGCTATAAATAGTAAATCAAACCCCCCTTTATCACCCCCTTAGTTAGGAAAAAATAATAAAATAAAAAAATTGTATTTATTTCCATTTTCCCATTAGGGTTAGGGTTGGGGCTAAAGTTAGGGTTAGAGTTGGGGCTAAAGTTAGGGTTAGGGTTGGAACTAGGGCTACGGGTGTGTTAGGGATAGGTTTGTGGTTAGGGTTATGATTAGGGTTGGGATTAGGGTTAGGGTGTGTTGGGGTTAGGGCTGGAGTTAGAATTGGGGGTTTCCACTGTTTAGGCACATAAGGGGCTCTCCCAATGTGAAATGGCGTCTGATCTCAATTCCTGCCAATTCGGCGTTGAAAAATCAAATGGTACTCCTTCCCTTCTGAGCTCTGCCATGCGCCCAAACAGTAGTTTACCCCCACATATGGAGTATCAGCATACTCAGGACAAATTGCACAATTACTCTTGGGGTCCAATTTCTTCTGTTACCCTTGGGAAAATAAAAAATTGGAGGCGAAAATATCATTTTTGTGGAAAAAAATATTTATTATTTTTATGGCTCTACGTTATAAACTTCTGTGAAGCGCTTGGGGGTTCAAAGTTCTCACCACATCTAGATAAGTTTGTTTGGTGGTCTAGTTTCCAAAATGGGGTCACTTGTGGGGGGTTTCCACTGTTTAGGCACATCAGTGGTTCTTCAAACGTGACATGACACCTGCAGCCCCTCGCGATCACAGCTTTCAGGGGGGGAGGCAGAGGGTTGGGAGCTCCCTATGCCTCAGATCTGCATCCCTGCGATGTATTCGCAGGGCCCGATCTCAGCCTTGATGACCCGGGGTTGTCATGACAACCTCCGGGTCATCTAGCTATGGAAAGCCGCTGTGACCATGCTCACAACATGGTCACAGCAGCTTTCACTATAGGCACAATGCATTGCAATGTTGGAGCATTGCAATGCATTGTACCTGCAATTAAAAGTAAAAAAGTGAAAGTTCCATAAAGGGACAACGAAAAAAAAAAACATTTTTAAAAAAAATTTGTAAAAAAAAATTATTTAAAAAATTCCCCTAAAAAATACACATTTTTATGTAAAAAAAACAAAAAACAAAACAAATACACATGTTTGGTATCTCTGAGTCAGTAAAAATCTCATCTATAAAAGCGTAACCCTAGTTAACCCCTTCAGTGAAAGCCGTAAAAAAAAGCACAAAAAAGTAGTAAATTATACTTTTTCCAAGCGGTATCATCATACAGCTTGGAAAAAGTGCAATAACACGCGATCAAAAAGACTGATATAAATAAACATGGTACTGCTGAAAACGTAATCTTGTCCTGCAAAAAACAAGCCAATATACAGCATCATCAGCGAAAAAATAAAAAAGTTATAGCTCGCGGAATAAACTGATGCAAAAATAATTATTTATTCGATAAAAGTTTTTATTGTGTAAAAAACCCAAAACATAAAAAAATATAAAAATGAAGTATCACTGTAATCGTAGTGACCGGAGGAATAAAACTGTCTTACCAATCTTACCACACGCGGAACGGAGGGAAAAAAAAAAAACAATTCCTGAATTGCTGGTTTTTGTTCATTCTGCTTCCACAAAAAAATGGAATAGGAAGTGATCAAAAAACGTTATGTGACGAGTATGGTACCAATAAAAACGTCAGCTCGTCCCGCAAAAAATAAGCCTGCACATAACTCTGTCGGCCGAAATATGGAAAAATTATAGCTCTCAAAATACGGCGATGCAAAAATTTCTTACAAAAAATTCTTACAAAAAAAGCGTCTTTTAGTGTGTGACAGAAGCTGAATATGAAAAAAGGATGTAATTCTGGTATCGCCGTAATCGCACCGATCCGAAGAATAAAGTCCCTAATTACTAATTCCGCACGAGGAACGGCATAAAAAATAAAACCAATTCTTCACCTTTTGTGGATTTGTTCATTTTGCCTCCCAAAGATCGCAGTAAGGTGATCACAGTGGTTCCCCCCCACATATGTGGTATCAGCGTATTCAGGACAAATTGCACATCAACTTTTGGGGTCCTATTACTCCTGTTACCCTTAAAAAAATAAAAATTTGGGGGCAAAAGGATCATTTTTGTGGAAAAAAATATGATTTTTTTTATTTTCACGGCTCTACTTTATAAACTTATAAATTTTGGGTCTAGTTTCCAAAATGGTGTCACTTGTGGGGGGTTTCCACTGTTTAGGCACATCAGGGACTCTCCAAATGCGACATGGCGTCCAATCTCAATTCCAGCCAAAAAAGTCAAATGGCGCTGCTTCCCTTCTGAGCTCTGCCATGTGCCCAAATAGTGGTTTACCCCCACATATGGGGTATCAGAATACTCAGGACAAATTGCACAATAACTTTTGTGGTCCTGTTATCCTTTGGAAAATAAAAATTGGGGGTGAAAAGATCATTTTTGTGGAAAAAATATGATTTTTTAATTTTTTCATGGTGTTTACTCTCGATTCCAGCCAATTTGACATTCAAAATCTCAAATGATGCTCCTTCCCTTCTGAGCACTGCCGTGCGCCTAAAGATTGGTCTTCCTCCACACATGGGGTATCGGTGTACTCAGGAGAAATTGTACAACAAATATTGCGGTTCATTTTCTCTTGATACCCTTGACAAAATTAAAAAAATTGTGTAGAAAGAAAAATTTTGGGGAAAAAAAATTAAATGTTCATTTTTTCCTTCCACGTTGCTTCAATTCTTGTGAAGTACCTAAAGGGTTAATAAACTTCTTGAATGTGGTTTTGAACACCTTGAGGGGTGCAATTTTAGAATGGTGTCACTTTTGGGTATTTTCTGTTTTATTGACCCCTCAAAGTCACTTCAAATGTGAGGTGGTCCCTAAAAAAAAGGTTTTGTAAATTTTTTGTAAAAATGAGAAATTGCTGGCCAACTTTTAACACTTATAACTTCCTAACAAAAAAAAATTGGTTTTAAAATTGTGCTGATGTAACGTAGACATGTGGGAAATGTTATTTATTAACTATTTTTTGTTACATTTCTCTCTGACTTAAGGGCATAAAAATTGCTAAATTTTCAAAATATTAACCATATTTCCATTTTTTTCATAAATAAACACAAGTTATATAGAAGAAATTTTACCACTAACATGAAGTACAATATGTCATGAGAAAACATCTCAGAATCGCCAAGATCCGTTGAAGCATTCCAGAGTTATAAGCACATAAAGTGACAGTATTCAGAATTGTAAAAATAGGCCTGGTCCTTAACCTACAAAATGGCTTGGTCATTAAGGGGTTAAGGGGTCTAGTTTCCAAAATGGTGTCATTTATGGGGGGTTTCCACTGTGTAGGCACATCAGGGGCTCTCCAAGCCGACATGGCATACAGCCAATTCTGCTTTAAAAAGTCAAACTGCGCTCCTTCCCTTCTGAGCTCTGCCATGCACCCAAACAGTGGTTTACCCCCACATATTGGATATCAGCGTACTCAGGACAAATTGCACAATAACTTTTGAGGTGTTGTTACCCTTGAGAAAATAAAAATTGGGGGAAAAGATCATTTTTGTGGAAAAAATATGATTTTTTAATTTTACGGTTCTATGTTATAAACTTATGTGAAACACTTGGGGGTTCAAAGTGCTCACCACAGATCTAGATAAGTTCCTTAGGGGGTCTAGTTTCTAAAATGGGGTCACCTGTGGGGGGTTTCCACTGTTTAGGCACATCAGGGATTCTCCAAATGCGACATGGCGTCCTATCTCGATTCCAGCCAAATTTGGTTTGAAAAAGTCAAATGGCGCTCCTTCCCTTCCGAGCTCTGCCGTGCACCCAAACATGGTTCCCCCACATATGGGGTTTCAGCGTAATCAGGACAAATTGGACAACAACTTTTATGGTCTAATTTCTCATGTTACCCTTGGGAAAATAAAAAATTGGTGACTTAAATATTTTTTGTGGGAAAAAATAGGATTTTTTATTTTCATGACCGGGCATTATAAACTTGTATGAAGCACTTGGGGGTTCAAAGTGCTCACCACAGATCTAGATAAGTTCCTTAGGAGGTCTAGTTTCCAAAATAGGGTCACTTGTGGGGGGTTTCCACTGTTTAGGCACATCAGGAACTCTGCAAACTGAACATGACACCCATCAAAGTCTGAATTCCAAAACATCATTACTTCGAGCCCTGAAGTGCGCCAAAACAGTATTTCTCCCCCACATATGGGGTATCAGCGTACCCCACTTTTGTGGTCAATTTCCTTGGGAAAAATAAAAAATTGGGGACTAAAAAAATAATTTTTCTGGAATTTTTTTTTTCACACCCAGGCATTATAAACTTTAGTGAAACACTTGGGGGTTCAAAGTGCTCACAACAGATCTTTATAAGTTCCTTAGGGGTTTAGTTTCCAAAATGGTGTCTCTTGTAGGGGGTTTCCACTGTTTAGGCACATCAGGGGCTCTCCAAAAGCGACATGGCATACAATCTCAATTCCAGCAATTTTGGCTTGAAAAAGTCAAAAGGCGCTCCTTCCCTTTGAGCCCTGACGTGCTCCCAGACAGTGTTTTTCCCCCACATATGGGGTGTCGGCGTACTCAGGAGAAATTGCACAACTTTTTCTGTCTATTTTCTCCATTTACCCTTGTTGAAATTAAAAAATTGCTTGTAAAAGATCATTTTTGTGATTAAAAAGTTAAATGTTCATTTTTTCCTTCCAAGTTCCTTCAGCTCCTGTGAAGCACCTGAAGGGTTAATAAACTTCTTGAATGTGGTTTTCAGTACCTTTAGGGGTGCAGTTTTTAGAATGGTGTCAATTTTGGGTATTTTCTGCCATATACTGTAGACCCCTCAAAGTGACTTCAAATGTGAGGTGGTCCCTAAAAAAATGGTTTTGTACAATTTGTTGTAAAAATGAGACATCGCTGGTCAACTTTTAACCCTTATAACTTCGTAACAAAAAAAAAATTTGGTTTCAAACTTGTGCTGATGTAAAGTAGACACCCTTGGAAATGTTATTTAGCAGCTATTTTGTTTGACATATTTCTCTGCTTTAAGGTAATAAAAATTCAAAGTTTGAAAATAGCAAAATTTTTAAATTTTTTGCCATATTTCAATTTTATTCATAAATAACCACAAGATGTATGAAGAAATTTTACCACTATCATGAAGTACAATATGTCACAAGAAAACATTCTCAGAATTGCGAAGATCCATTGAAGCGTTACAGAGTTATAACCTCATAATGAGACAGTGGTCAGAATTGTAAAAATTGGCCCGGTCATTAACGTGCAAACAACCCTCGGGGGTAAAGGAGTTAAAAGTTTTGGTGTTATCATCATATTCTCTTAAAAAAGGCCAAGTAAGCAAAAATTCTGCTGGGGTATGTAAAATTTTGAGCACAACTGTACATTGCTGGAATCAACTTATCTGTTTCAACCTCATGCTTCTGTCAGATTACAAAATAAAACATGCTGACGGTTTTCATTTAAAACGGACCCGCCATCAGGTCACGTGACCAGTGTTTGCTCTTATTCTATTAATAATGTTAACTTTTATTGTCTTTATCAAGGTGGTATTGCTCATGAGAATCTCTGAGGGTGTCTCTTTAAGCTGTATTAGATTTTTACTCTATGAGCAATATCCCCTTGATAAAGACCATGAAAATCTACGGTATACTAAAATATAGGCAAATATTTCTGAGACAATATGTCAGATAAAAAAAATAAATTGAATATTCAGGGGAGAAACGGAAATAAAATAAGAGCAAAAACTGGCTGCTTTTTCCTGTACGTGATGACAATTCCTTTTTACATTTCCAAATTCTATAGGAAATCCCATAGCTACTAACATGCAAATGTAAATGTATGTAAACAAAAAAGTGCATGGAAAACATCATCCATACGGATGTTGTCTTCTATCCTCTGCCCTGGGATTTGTGCAAAGCAAGTAACAATAAACTTTACATTTCCTTAGACCTCGGGGAAAGTTCTAATTAAATAAAATTTTTTTTCCATTTTTCTGTCATTCGAAATAGGTGTGCACCCACAATACAGTGGTACTATAGTAAAAAAAAGGCAAGTACCAAAACTCATTTAAAACAAACTCATTATTTGGCACTAAGAATGCCGCTTAGGGGAAGTAAATACATAACTGTGTTTTACAATGTAAGATGATAACCACTTGTGTTGCATCTCAAGACGCAGCTATTAGATCTAAATGGTAGCTATTTTTACAGTTTATGTCATGTCAAACAATTAATTTAGTACAGTTTTTATGTGCCTAAACAGACTGCCACCTAAACAATCCGCTAGGATCACGATACGAGCATACTAATCAAGCAGCGGGATTTGTTCTATATCGCTAATTGCGGCACATTTAGCGATTAGTTAACGACGCTACGGTAGGATTTCTTACGATTTAGCGTACAAAATACCGCTAATGCATAGAAAGAGTGCAACACTAGCGATTATACTTACCAGCGGGAGCGCCGACGAGAAAATAGGGTCCGAACGATTCCAGCGACGAGCGAGATCACAGCAGAAGCGTACTGGCAATGCGCACTGAAAACATCGCTAACGATCGCTAAATAGTGAAGTTTTGCGACCGTTAGCGATATTGTTCAGTGTGGCATACCCTTAAGGGCAGACTCAACATCTGGTCCAAGTACAAGATTGTATTTCATGTTATCTAGAGATAAATAAAGCAGAAATTACTGGATTTAATTTGTAGCAACCTTTAGCTCGAACAGATAAGGATGAGGGTTTTAGTTATATGACTACAATACTGTAGTTTAAATGTTCAAGGTCATCTACAGTTGATAAAGTAGAGATGGGAATTTTTTTGCATATACAGTAAGAAAAGCTGTGGCAAAAATAAAGAGACCACTGCAAAATTTTCAGTTTGTCTGATTTTTCACTTCATAGGTATATTTTTGAGTAACATGTAAATTGCTCTTTTATTCTATAAACTACTGACGACATGTCTCCGAATTTCCAATCAATAAATTTTGTATTTATTTTCAGAAAATGAGAAATGGTCAAAATAAAAAAAAATTAAGTGCTTACAGACCTCAAATAATGCTAAGAAAACAAGTTCATAATCATTTAGAAGCAACAATACTAATATTTTAACTCAGGAAGAGTTCAGAAATCAATATCTTGTGGAATAACCATGATTTTTAATCACAGCTTTCATGCGTCTTGGCATGCTTTCCACCAGTCTTTCACACTGCTTTTGGGTGACCTTATGCCACTCCTGGTACAAAAATGTAAGCAGTTCTTTGTTTGATGGCTTGTGGCTATCCATCTTCCTCTTGGTTACATTCCAGAGGTTTTCAATGGGGTTCAGGTCTTGAGATTGGGCTGGCCATGACAGGTATTTGATGTGGTGGTCTTTCGTCCACACATTGATTGACCTAGCTGTGTAGCATGGCATGTTTTCCTGCTGAAAAAAACAGTCCTCAGAGTTGAGGAACATTACCTGAGCAGAAGGAATCAACTGTTTTTCCAGGATAACCTTGTATGCGGCTTGATTCATACATCTTTCGCAAAGATTAACCTGCCCAATTCCAGCCTTGCTGAAGCATCTCCAGATCATCACCGATTCTCCATCAAATTTCACAGTGGGTGCAAGACGCTGTGGCTTGTATGCCTCTCCAGTTCTCCGTCTAACCATTAGACGACCAGGTGTTGAGCAAAGCTGAAAATTAGACTCATCAGAGAAGATTACCTTACTCCAGTCCTCTATGGTCCAATCCTTATGGTCATTGGCTAACTTCAGCCTGGCTCTCCTTTGCTTCTCATTGATGAAAGGCTTTTTTCTAGCTTTACATGACTTGAGCCCTGCCTCTAGGAGCCTGTTACAAACTGTTCTTGCTGTGCACTTCACCCCAGCTGCAATTTGCCATTCCTTTTGTAGGTCAGTTGATGTCATCCTGCGGTTGCTGATTGACATTCGAAGATGGTGACGGTCATTCCGGTCAGTGGAGATTCATTTTCACCCTCTGCCGGTCTGTAGATTTGTTGTCCCCAATGTCTGCTGCTTGACCTAGTTGTAATAGACTGCCGTCTTAGAAATTTTAAGGATGGAGGCAACATGACGCTCGCTGTATCCCTCTGCTAGTAAAGCCTGAATTGAGCCCTTCTTTTCCTCACTCAAAACTTTTCTTTTCAACTCATTTGGCATGGTTAAAAGTTATTTTTTCATTCCTGTTACTTTTGGGATATTACTAGCACTTGTTTTGCCATCCAGCTTGTCCTATTGCAAGAAGATTGTGAACACCACAGCAGTGTTTTTTTATACTTTCATTCGTTAAATAAGATTTGGTTCAGGTGATCACCTAATCAGAAGCACAATAAGTAGAATGAGGTGTACTCTGGTTGGAATTCAACTGAGACTGGAATGGAATGGCTGTCAGACATGTAGAGAAGCTGATTTTTATAAAACTGTGCAGTGGTCTCTTAATTTTTGCCAGAGCTGTATTTTTTCTACAAAGAGAGGTAAATAAAGCTGCTGCAGCTCACCACATTATCAGAAATTTTTGTAGCGGCATTTTTTTCTAGCTAATACACCAATTGCTAATGCTAATCAACATAAATCCAATTAAATATCAACTCTCAAACCTTGGCTGTACTATGAGTAGATATTCAATAACACATTATTTTATGAACATAAAGTCTTAATATAAATCAATTCATATTTTAAGTAGTTACAGCTCTTAAACCTAAAAATTAATCGTTGTTTCATTTTTTTCATTAGGTTTGTTACAGCTCTTAAACCTAAAGATTAATCATTGTTTCATTTTTTTCGTTAGGTTTAGGGATTAGAGAATTCTTGGATGTTCGAGTTCGTCTGGTTCAGCAAAACTAGAGTTAAAAGTTTGATTCGTTATGTGACCTTGACCCAAACCTGAACCCAATACAAATCAATTTAACTCGAACCTTGATGAGTTAAAATGGTATAAAATGGTTATAGTAAGGGCTAAAGGGCTGCAAAAGGAAGCTAACTGGGGATAAGAGCAGGACAATTGCCCTGCAAAATAATTTGGACAAGGAAATAATTTAAAATAACATAGAATAAAAAAAAGAAAAAATTCTAATCTTGAACCAGGAGGCGGAGATCCAAGTGGAGGAGGAGGTGTAGGTGGCGGTGTACGTGGAATAGGCGTAAGATGAGGAGGTATCCAACACTGTTTTTGTGGAGTGTTTTTATTGATCTTTTGGGGGTTACTGTGAAAACAGGCAGTATAATAATCTGCTGGCCACTCTCCCTGTAACAGGCCATGTAATATTCTGCACTTTTTGGGGTTTAAAACAATGAGGAAAGCATCAAAAAGGGGACATGACTGTGTTGTTGTTGTTGGTGGCAGTGTAGGTGTTGCAGAGAGAGAGAGAGACAGACTGTGGTCGATCTGTGCCTGCTATGCACCCAAATGAAACACCTTCTTCTGGTGCGAGCAGGCAACATGAATGGTGAGGCAAGAAAAAGTAGAGGTGGTTTTAGATTGGTTGGCAGAGAGTGCCTTCAGTTCCTTCCCTTTGCTTTCCACTCGGTCCCCTGCTGAAAGCACAGATTTTGCACCTGCAGCCCATGGGCACCTGTCTTCCATCTCACCCCCTTGCAAATCAGGCAAGCAGTCTGATCCCCAAATCATGTAGCAGTCACTTCTGCTTTTTCATGACTCTGCTGGCTGTGTTTCCTGTGGGCCATCCACCTGGACATGCCTCTCAAGTGGAAGAGACTGAGTGCACTGATGTCCAACCAATTGTTCTGTTGGAGTATGAGTATTTGGTACTGCAAATGGTCAGTGGACCACCGCAGACCATCTCTGGTGATGATGATGATAATGATGATGGTGATGAAACCTAGGAGCCAACTGCTGCAGTTTTTGCTGTGTGTAGTCCAGTAAGGAGGGCAGAGGTGAGGATTGGGTGCAACATCATGCAGAGGATTATTATTATAATTTTTTTTGAGCACCATAAATTCCATGGTGCTGTACATGAGGAGGAGTTTACATACAAAACACAAATACAAATTACAGTTAATACACTAATAGTGACAGGTACAGACGGGAGAGGACCCTACACTTGAGAACTTACATTCTACAGGATAATGGGGAAGGAGACAGTAGGTTCGGGGTTGCAGCAGCTCTGGTGTTGGTGAGGTGGCAGAGGGTCATTACAGGCTGTAAGCTTTTCTGAAGACATGGGCTATTAACCCCTTCACCCCAAAGGGTGGTTTGCACGTTAATGACCGGGCCAATTTTTACAATTCTGACCACTGTCTCTTTATGAGGTTATAACTCTGGAACGCTTCAACGGATATTCGCGATTCTAGATTGTTTTCTCGTGACATATTTTACTTCACGTTAAAAGTAAAATTTCTTCGATATAACTTGCGTTTATTTTTGAAAAAAAACGCAAATATGACAAAAAATTTTAAAATTTTGAAATTTTCAAATTTGAATTTTTATTCCCTTAAAACAGAGAAATATATCACACACAATAGTTAAGAAATAACATTTTCCACATGTCTACTTTACATCAGCACAATTTTTGAACCAAAATTTTTTTTTGTTAGGAAGTTATAAGGGTTAAAAGTTGACCAGCGATTTCTCATTTTTACAACAAAATTTACAAAGCCATTTTTTTTAGGGACCACCTCACATTTGAAGTCACTTTGAGGGGTCTACATGGCAGAAAATACCCAAAAGTGACACCATTCTAAAAACTGCACCCCTCAAGGTACTCAAAACCACATTCAAGAAGTTTATTAACCCTTCAGGTGCTTCACAGGAACTAAAGCAACGTGGAAGGAAAAAATGAATATTTAACTTTTTCGCCACAAAAATGATCTTTTACAAACTTTTTTTTTATTTTCACAAGGGTAAAAGGAGAAAATGGAAAGATAAGGTTGTTATGCAATTTCTCCTGAGTACGAAAATACCCAATATGTGGGGGTAAACCACTGTTTGGGCACACGGCAGAGCTCATAAGGGAAGGAGCGCCGTTTGACTTTTTCAAACTAAAATTGGCTGGAATTGAGATTGGACGCCATGTCGCGTTTGGAGAACCTCTGATGCGCCTAAACAGTGGAAACCCCCACAAGTGACACCATTTTGGAAACTAGACCCCCTAAGGTACTTATCTAGATCTGTTGTGAGCACTTTGAACCCCCAAGTGTTTCACAAAAGTTTATAATGCCTGGGTGTGAAAAAAAAAAAAAACAATTTTCCACAAAAATGATTTTTTAGTCCCAAATTTTTGAATTTTCCCAAGGAAATTGGACCCCAAAAGTTGTTGTCCAATTTGTCCTGAGTACGCTGATACCCCATATGTGGGGGGGGAACTGTTTGGGCGCACGGCAGGCTTGGAAAGGAAGTAGTAACGTTTTGGAATGCAGACGTTGATGGGGTTATGTTCCGTTTGCAGTGCCCAGATGAGCCTAAACAGTGGAAACCCCCCACAAGTGACCCCATTTTGGAAGCTAGACCCCTAAGGAACTTACTAGATCTTTGGTGAGCACTTTGAACCCCCAAGTGCTTCACACAAGTTTATAATGCCATGAAAATAAAAAATCCTATTTTTTTCCCACAAAAATTATCTTTTAGTCACTAATTTTTTATTTTCCCAAGGGTAACAGGAGAAATTGGACCACATAAGTTGTTGTCCAATTTGTCCTGAGTACGCTGATACCCATATGTGGGGGGGAACTACTGTTTGGGCGCACGGCAGGGCTCGGAAGGGAAGGAGCACCATTTGACTTTTTCCAACCAAAATTGGCTGGAATTAAGATTGGATGCCATGTTGCATTTGGAGAGCCCCTGATGTGCCTAAACAGTGGAAACCCCCACAAATGACCCCATTTGGGAAACTAGACCCCCTAAGGAACTTATCTAGATCTTTGGTGAGCAATTTGAACCCCCAAGTGCTTCACACAAGTTTATAACGTAGAGCCGTAAAATTTAAAAATCATATTTTTTCCACAAAAATGATCTTTTCACCCCAATTTTTATTTTTTCCAAGGGTAACAAGACTCCAAAAGTTATTGTGCAATTTGTCCTGCGTGCGCTGATACCCCATATGTGGGAGTAAACCACTGTTTGGGTGCATGGCAGAGTTTGGAAGGGAAGGAGGCCGTCTGACTTTTTCAACGCAGAATTGGCTGGACGCCATGTCGTGTTTGGAGAGCTCCTGATCTGCCTAAACAGTGGAAACCACCATAAATGACATCATTTTGGAAACTAGACCCCTCAAGGAACTTATCTAGATGTGTGGTGAGAACTTTGAACCCCCAGGTGTTTCACTAAAGTTTATAACGTACAGCCGTAAAATAAAAAATCTTTTTTTTTTTTTACAAAAATGATTTTTTCGCCCCCAATATTTTATTTTCACAAGGGTAACAGAAGAAATTGGAACCCAAAAGTTGTTGTCCAATTTGTGCTGAGTACGCTAATACCCAATATGTGGGCAAAAAACTATTTATGGGCACACGTTGGGGCTCGAAAGGGAAGTAGTGACGTTTTGGATTGCAGACTTTGATGGAATGGTCTGGGGGCGTCATGTCGCATTTGGAAAGCCCCTGATGCGCCTAAACAGTGGAAATCCCCAACAAGTGACCCCATTTTGGAAAATAGACCCCACAAGGAACTTATCTAGATGTTTCACAGAAGTTTATAATGTACAGCCGTAAAAACAAAAAAATCATTTTTTTTTTACAAAAATGATATTTTCGCCCCCAGTTTTTTATTTTCCCAAGGGTAACAGAAGAAATAGGACAAATTGCACAATAACGCTTGGGGTCCAGAGTACGCTGATACCCCATATGTGGGAATAAACTACTGTTTGGACGCATGGCAGAGCTCAGAAGTGAAGGAGCACCGTTTGACTTTTCCAACGCAGAATTGGCTGGAATTGAGATCAGACGCCATGTCACATTTGGAGAGCCCCTGATGTGCCTAAACAGCGGAAACCCCCCAATTCTAACTCCAACCCTAACCCCAACACACCCCTAACCCTAGTCCCAACCCTAACCACAAACCTAACCCTAACACACCCCTAATCCCAACCCTAACCCTAATCCTAACTTTAGCGCCAACCCTAACCCTAACTTTAGCCGCAACCCTAACCCTAATGGGAAAATGGAAATAAATACATTTTTTTTATTTTATTATTTTTCCCTAACTAAGGGGGTGATAAAGGGGGTTTGATTTACCATTTATAGCGGGATTTTATGATTGGCAGCTGTCACGCTAAAAGACGCTTTTTATTGCAAAAAATAGTTTTTTGCATCGCCACATTTTGAGAGCTATAATTTTTGCATATTTTGGCCCACAGAGTCATGTGAGGTCTTATTTTTTGCGGGACGAGTTGACGTTTTTATTGGTACCATTTTTGAGCACGTGACATTTTTTGATCGCTTTTTATTTCGATTTTTGGGAGGTTAGAATGAACAAAAATCAGCAATTCATGAATTTCTTGGGGGAGGCGTTTTTATCGTTCGCGTGTGGTAAAATTGATACAGCAGTTTTATTCTTCGGGTCAGTACGATTATGGGATACTTCATTTATATCATTTTTTTATGTTTTGGCGCTTTTATAGAATAAATACAATTTTATATGAAAAATAATTATTTTTGCATCGCTTTATTCTGCGAGCTATAACTTTTTTATTTTTTCACTGATGATGCTGTATGCCGGCTCGTTTTTGCGGGACAAGATGACGTTTTCAGCGGTACCATGTTTATTTATATCGGTCTTTTTGATCGCGTGTTATTCCACTTTTGTTCGGCGGTATGATGATAAAGCATTGATTTTTTGCTTTTTTTTTCAAGGGGTTCACTAAAGGGGTTAACTAGTGGGACAGTTTTATAGGGGGGGTCGTTACGGACGCGGCGATACCAAATATGTGTACTTTTATTGTTTTGTTTTTTTTATTTACAGGAAGAAATGAATTTATTGGGGAATATTTTTTTTTTTTTAATTTATTTTGGATTTTTTTTTAAAACATGTTTATTTTTATTTTTTTTACTTTTTTACTTT